>JAYKKI010000001.1:43595000-44795000 GCA_039881145.1 Druceiella hillmani | reverse complement strand
CCAATTTTTCCTGGACGACTCATTTCTCTGTGTTTTAAAAGAAATTGCTTATCTTCTTCAATAGTTATCATATTCAGGGCATTTGAGTGAGCAATATCAAACAAAACATTTAAATATGATTGCCATTTGTTTTCTTTTTTTTTATTGCTGCTCAGCGTTTTGCTTTATTTAATTTTTTTTTTTAATTCTGCCATTCTTTGAAATATTTAATTAAATATTTTTGTGATAATATATTGTTTTTCTTTGGTAGGGATAGTTGATTTTTGCCATAGTGTCATCACATCACTTGCTGTTAATGACGCCGATTCTCTATTTGTATTGTTCATTACGTTTTTATAATGAAAAAATAAACACATCCTTGTTTCACTGACGGTAATTTTGTTTGCACCAATTCGGAACGAGATTGTCCAATTAACCATATTTCAGTCCTTTTTCGCGTTTTTATAATATTCTATGTCATTTTAGAAATACAAATACGAGAATAAAGCTAAAGTAATCACATTTACAATCAAACACAATCCTTGACTCGCAACAAACTTTGACTCGCAATGATGGCATCACTGGATAAGTGTATAAAAGGGTAATGGATTGTTTATATTAACTAAATTGTGGGTATCTACAAGAGCATTGAGGCGTCGACCGTAAAGTTGTATAAGTAAACCATAGCTAACATCGCAATAAGTGCAAATTTTAAGGTAATTCTTAAAAATCTTATGACGCGGTAGTGACCCTTAAATATTAATTAAAAAACCCAAAATTTAAAACAAATTATTATTTTGGTAGGTAGAATGATATTATAGATTGAGAGTTAAAACAATTAAAACTTGAATTTTATGAATCACCCTAATATATATATATATATATATATATATATATATATATATATATTTATATATATATATGTATATATATATATATATTTATATATATATATATATATATATATATATATATATATATTTATATATATATATATCACTATTTACTTTCACTATCCTAAGAGACGCGTTTATTTAGGCCCTTTAGGTATTTTATACACGTTTTGGTACCTCAACGGTATCTGACACGTACTTATGACTTGTCAGAAATTCCGTCTCGTACTAATACGGCAAGTGGAAATTTGTTTATTTGTTCGTTCACGCTAATCTCTAAAACTTACAAAAACAAAAACAAACTCTTTCTTTTACAAAAAGCATTGCTAGAAAGTTAGAAATCTCATACTTCCAGGAAGATTATAGGTTTACGATTCATAGGGGTAGCACAGTGATAAATAAAACCTATCAAGCGCGAGTAGAACTCGCACTATCTGGGTCTCATACATACGTAGGCACTTATAAACATCCAAGATTTCTGTTAAACTATTTACAAATATAAATTTTTCACAACGTAAATATATTAACTACCATTTTTTCAGAGGCGTTAAAACATAGGACATATTACAAATGATAAGATCTAGAATAATCGCTATAGTTAGCTTTTACACAGATTTCTACAAATCCTATTTTTTCATAATTTTTGGTTGTGTACTTTCAGCAATAAGGATAGGGGACATACATTTTTTGCCTATTTTTCAGTATATCTAAGATACATTAATCCTACAATATTAAAGAAATATATATTTTATCGGCCTTTATTATTAACCCTTTCAGATTCCTAGACCATAGATAAAATTTAAAAAAATTGAGTGCGTAATTCGAAACTCTGCCGAGATGAAATCTCTGTCTATAAGAAAGAGATTATTGCAGAGACCTCGCAATGTGGACCACAAATTATTTTTGTCAAATAAATTAAATATGTTTGTTAATCAAGTAACTGAAGTAACAATTTCAATTTTCCACTATGTATTCTATTCAATAAATCTATTAAACAGGTATATTCTCTAACCAATGGAAAACTGCTTATATTATTCCAATTCACAAATCGGATGACAAAAACTAATGTAAAAACTATAGACCTATAAGTATCCTATGCGCTTTCGTAAAATTGTTTGAATCCGTTTTGTACAACACTTTTTATTGCCATTTTTAAATATTTCTGTCCACAAGCCAACACGGTTTTGTTTCAAAAAGATCAACAATAAGTAATTTATTAATATATAAAAACTATCTCTGTAGAGCTTTTGCCAAGAGAAGGTAGGTAGACTCCATTTATACAGACTTCGAAAGCGTTTGATAAAGCCAATCCTTCGATACTATGTGCGAAACTTGAAAATTATGGCATTCATGGGAATTTATTGAGGTAGATTAGATCTTACCTAAATAACAAGGGTCATCTTTCTGCACCTGACCTCTGGGGTTCAAGGCTCGCCTTTGGGATCCCTTCTCTTTGTAATATTTATTAACGATCTGATACAAGTACTTACTTGTCCCTGTTTGCTGTATAGAGACCTTAAGATCTACACCACTGTCAATGACGTTAAAACTGTCAAAATTTACAACAAAACCTATTTGTAATAGCCTAGTGGTGTGCCTCTAATAGGATATTTCTGAATGTCGACAAGTGCTTTATTATCTCCTTCGCTACTTTAGAAAATAAATTTTTAATTAAGTAGGTATGTGTTGGGCAGCTCGATCCTACAACGTAAGTCTGTTGTTAGAGATCACGGAGTTTTCTTTGATGAAAAAGTGACATTCCATTCTCATTACGATTACATTGTTCATAAATGTACTCAACTTTTAGGATCCATCTCTTGTTCCACTAAAGAATTTAAAAACCATCACTCTTTTACATATTGATATTGTTCACTAATCAGAAGTATCCTGGAATACTCGTCGATCGCTACAGACTTAATCTTGGACAAAATCATAGATCCTATGAAATCCTACTACAGAAGATGATCTATTATATTTATATAAAATCAGGCATTCACCTCTCTACTCAACTTCAAACTCGACTCAGATCCCGTATACCATTACAGAGAGTATTCATACTACAAGTTTAAAAAAATAATATCTCGTTTTATAACCCCATAATACGAATATGCCGATTCCATAACGAAATTTTAGGGTATTGTTCATTGGTAGGTGACAAAATAGCTCTACCTTTGAACCAAACAAGCGACTTAATATATTTTATTGTCACTTTCTAGATAAACTCTATCGACTAATTTTTGAAGAACGAGATCGAGAATCATGCTGCATAGCTGTTTCCGAATCAAGGGACTCAGCATGGTGCCCTCGATCGCGAGCTAGCCGTACTTTACGTTCTGTACTACTCTACAGTGATCGTCAGGTAATATTTCGGATACGTTGAAAGTTTAATCGACATTGACGCTGCATGACTTATTTCGAAGCACGGGACTCTGCATGGTGTTCCCAACCGCGAGCTAGCCGTACTTCACGTTCTGTACTACCTTGTAGTGTGCGTGAGGTAACATTTCGGATACATTGAGAGTTTAATCGAAATTCACGCTGCATTACTGTTTCCGATGCACGAAACTCTGCATGGTGCTCTCGACCGTGGCTAGCCGTACTTCACGTTCTGTACTATTCTGTGGTGATTGTAAAGTAACATTTCGGATACGTTGTTACTTTACAATCAACTCACATATAGGCTTCATTACCGTTTCCGAAACTCGAGACTCAGTATTGTGTTTTCGAATCATATATAACCGAACTTGACGATCCTCATCAGTTTCGAAAGAACGATCAAATCGCATCCTTTTAGATGCTCTTGAGTTTTGAGTTAAATTACTTCACTTTTTTTTAGGCATTTTCTTATAAAACAAGGTTCAATTTCTTATTACGAAATGATTAAAAGTTAAAATATAAACACAAAATTAATATTTGTTGATCAATCCAAGTAATTATCATCCCAATAACTGATCAATAATAACTCTGTATTTAAAATTAGCCAGGACCACTAATTTCTTCTATTATTTATTTTGAAAAAAAATTTCAGCTATATGATTTTCAGCTATATGACAGCTATATCATTTGAGGCTGTCTTTTAGACTTAAAAAAAAGACTAAATTAAATTAATCAAATTACTATACAATTAATAAAATTAGTAGATACCGCTCAAAGAAATCAACGACATATTTCAATTGATCGAATAAGTATATACTTTTTGAACTGAACAAATTACTATACAATTAATAAAATTAATAGATATCGCTCAAAGAAATCAACGGCATATTTCAAATGATCGAATAAGTATATACATTTTGAACTGAACGATAGCGCGTTTCGATCAGCAGCGCAATTTTATAAATTAAATCTGTTGTAATTGATAAAATTATAAAATAGCGCGCTTAAAAATGTCAGCGGCACAATTTAATAAATTGAATTAATCTTTATTAATATATAACAAATATTACTAAACGATAGCACATTCCAAAAAATCAGCATTTCTATTTAAAAAAAATGTATTTTCTCCTATTTCAGCGGAATTTATACTGAATATAAAGTCTATAAGTCTATTGTTCAAAGAATGGTTAATATAAATTATTTTTTTTATAACAATTGTAGGGACTGGTTTTACAATAAAAATTATTCAATTATAACTTTCGTCTATTTGAATTTCTATTTATTTTAAATTTAAACTGTTAAGTTTTTATTTTATGAAAACGCGAAATATTTTTTCTCGACACTTCCGCACATCCCTGCAAGGGACTATTTTGTTGAAAAATAAATATTTATCCATAATTTTTGTTTATTCTAACTTATATTTATCATCTTCATTCATACAATCAGACATATAGATAAAAATTCCAAAAACTATTTTGGGATCTGTATCATTTACGTAACATGTTGCAACTAAATTTTTGGAAAAATTTCAAGTAAAATTTTTTTAGATAATTTTAGATTTAGATATTTTGCCCATGCCTCCTGGAGCATCGTGGAAATATATTTTTTTTCGTTAGTACTTATGGATGACATAAGATATCACAAATTTTCTTTTAACAGTATTCGTCCGATGTTCATCTTGAGGGACAATTTGTAACAGTTTTGATTGGTCACAAGACGTGTCTCTTAAGTATTCAGCATTGGCCGTATTCGAGTTCGTTATATTAGCTAGTGTCGGTAGTCCAAAATCCTTGATAGATTTATTCAAAATTAATTCCACTATTTTGTTTAGTTCAACAAACGCTTCATTGAAGATATTTTAGTCTTAGTGAACGGTATTTGATCATGGTGCAGTTACCTTCGTGGCAGTTTTTATATACGCAGAGACAGTAACAGTAATTGGCTGACTGCCACCGTTGCTGTATCAAATTTAACTAGATATTGGCCTGACTGCTACGGCATAGCAACCCTCAAAGTCGAAAAGTGCAAATAATCAGTTATTATATTCCACACCACTTTGTGTTTTTATTTTGTTTCATGTTCATGACAAAGTACATCCGTATAAGGAATCTGTTTTATGTTATATAATTTCCTATTTTTTTTTGGAAAAATGGTTACAGTACAATAGGAATCTCATTCCAGATTGTTTCTAAAATATTACGTAACGTTACATGGGGTAGAGTGGATGAGAAGTGTAGTGTTAACGTTACGTAACGCTTTCAGAATGCCAAATTCAAAATGAAAAAAAAATTGTGCGTGTCCGTGACAGTCGTGCAACTGGAGTTTACTCTTAACATATGATTGGAATGTATAAAATAGGTAACAATGTATGTAAATATAAATATCAATATCGTTAAATATAAATGAAAAATTCTTTAATAAAAAATGCTGACAATATAATTATTTTCAAGTATGACACAAATGAACAAGATTAAATTTATACAACAAAATTAAAAACTTTCACTAACCTCAGACTCCGTCATTGCGATTGCGCCATAAGAAAATACCAAATAAACATATTAATATCTCACTCTAAAGAAATGTTGCGCAGAAAGACCACACTTTTTTAAACGCTCTGAACTTCTTTTTAAATCTTTTTTTTACACTCTGATTTCACTCCTTATAAAACTGTATACTGGGCACTATGTATTAAAATCGATTCTAAAGGAGTATTTTCCAAAAACAATGTATTCATTTTAACTCCAACTTGCTAAATTTCCTAATAAAAACTAAAACATAATAATTTCATAAAAAATACTAATTAATACGATTGAACCAGTTCAACTTAGAAATAACACCAGCTGTCACATATCCTGCTGTCACGGATAACCCCTCGCATATGCAAATGGACTAACGTACTGTAATGGCAAAACACTGCCACCCCAGTAACTGTCGCACAAACTGTCACAGTGTAAACATGCTTGTATCGTAATGTTAACGTACCTTTAAGGTCAAAATGCAATGCAGTTGTGCTGCACTGCAGATTTTTTCTATTACGTAAGCCTGTTGCGCATGCATACTTACTTTAGTGCATTTTAACCTATATCAAATATTAAATCTAATTTTAGTCATAGATTGCATTATTAGATTAGTTTAAATTACATATAATTTCACTACATTATTAATGATGTCCCATCATTAAGAACTTCTGTAAAAGGAAATGCAGTATTCGCTCAATATAAAAAAAAATATCTTACTCTAGTAAACTTTTAAAAACATATCTCTTGTATTTAGTACTTTTAAAAACACATCTCTTGTATTTTATACTTTTCTAATTTAGACACTAGAATCTTTTTCCTAAAGATTCTAGTGTCTAAATTAAATAACTATTACAAAATTTGTGTAATGTCTTTAATCATATTTTATTTTGTTTTATTTATGTTGTCAATTATGAAGCTCTTTCCATTGTTTTACTTAGTATTACAATTTAATCGAAGTTAATTTAAGTTTTTTATCTAATTATATAACAGTGAATGATTGTGGTGACTTTATTTTGTTTTATTTCACCAATATTTAGGAAGGGAACCCAAAATGGGCACTCTATGGGAAAGTTAAAAAAATAATAAGAAATATTATATTCTAACAACTTTTATTGCTATTACTAGTAGAATTTAATGTAGTTCAATAGTGAATTAACAGATTTTTCATAAATATTCAATATGGAAAACTTGAAGCAAATTACAAATCCCTTATGAAAACTGTCTTTGGCAAAACAGGCAATACAGGGCAAAGTTTAATGTCTTAATTTTTGGAATTATAATGAAAATATAAATTAATTAGAATGGGACAATAAAAAACACTGTGTTACTAACAAAAAAAGTCAGAAAAACTACTCGTGACGGCTTTATGGAAGATGTTTGGATTTCCATCTCGTCCATATTATATAGATAAGTAGCATCGATAGCGTGCTTTTCTATTTGTACCACTAGTTCGGCAAATATATGTTGGCTCTGGTTTTCTTAAGATTATATTAGGGTGTAGTTTGACAAACCCCCTCACATAATACATATCGACTTTACCATTCTTAAATTGATGGTGAATACGGTTTTTTTGGCATACTAAAAGACAAGTCCAAAAAATTCTTCTCTACAATCCATAAAATGTATAGTTCATTTTAAATGTGTTCTCCAATCATTTCAATTATGATTATATTTTTGATTGCTGATGTTTTTATTGGCCTGCTTAAATCGGTAACCTCTTGTATTGTTTTTTTCGTGGTGGTTTCATCCCATAGGCTTGCGGCTTCTTTCTTTAATATTTGAAAAGACAAAGTCGTTCGTAACGGCCCCAAATGTAGATGTTGATTGCCGCGATTGTTTACTGAATAAACAATGGACAAATTTGCAGTAGTAAAAAAGCTTGTATTGTTTTTCTAGATAATTATAATTTTAAAAAAATAGTTCAGATAAAATTAAGTATCTGTCATTGACAGTTTCTCGAAAACTATAACTGATACATACAATGCATTCATATGTACAACATAGTACTTATACTGTCAAATTAGAAGGCGTTGAAGTGCATTATTATTCATTTGACAGTGTTCTCTTAACGCATGTTGTAACCTCCATCGGCGGCAGATGCTGACTGAAGGATAGCTCTGTGCATGTGACCATGTGACGTGACACTAGAATGCGTGGCTAATTCACGTTAATGCGCTGTAATGAATGGATGCGTTTACCAACTAAGACATGTTGGTATTATTTTGTTCAGAAAAAGACAGTCTTTAAATTATTGATAGAAAAATAGCAAACATAAATCAAGTTTGTGAATAAATGTAACAGAACTTCAGTAATGTTCAAAGATATTCTATTAAAAATAAACATTGTACATTGTAAAATGATTTTTATTCCTTTCCTTATAGACGGCGCCGCACTTAACGCCCGCAGCCGTGTCAACGACACAACCAATCTCTTTTTAATATTGGTGCTTGTTTTAAGCAACGTAGGCGTTTTCCCTATATATTAAATGTTTCTAAATAAGATTGAGATGTAATGTCTCAACCATACCATTTTTTCAATGCTTGACATGACATAAAAAATGTTACCTACTGAACCAGAATTTTACTGTGCTATTAATGCCATAATGAATATTCTTCCTTAACTGCTCGCATTTCTCGATACATATAGGTAAATGGAAATTATCTTAAATTGTTACAACATATAAACACACTTTCATTTTGGTGACATATTTTCTCTATATAAATTTAATGATCTCATGTAACATTATTTCTTACAATAACTTTTATTTTTTTGGAGTTTTGGAGTGTTTTTTCAAATATCATTTGACGAAGAATTAATACTATTTTCGATATTTAATATCATTCTTACCTTTAAAAACTATTATATTTTTATGATTTATAGTTCTTATTAGAAATATCGTAACGTACATAAAGTTTCTGTTTCTTCAATATTGCTCAATACAGCAACATTCAAATTATCTACAAAAGCTGCAACTATGGATGAAGGGTTTGGTTCCATTTTAATGTATTGACAAACCCTCAGCATAATGTTCAAAACTGGTCATACAACATAACCATAACATACTGAAACAAATATCAGCAGCGTAGTTTTCAAAACATACCATATAATGGAATTTTGAGCGTAGATCACGCACTGCTAGTGTGTGATACAAAATTTTAACTACAATTCTTGTACTCAAAGTAGATTGTTATGAATTGCATCAAATATACATACATTCCTTTGTAGCACCTTAACCTTTTCCTAAAGGGTGACAACTATACTCAGAACGAGACTATACTGAGGTAATGAATATATCAACATATTCTTTTGACTCAGAATCACTAGGCTAATTGAAAAATAGATTCTCTGCTTGAATAAGAGATAATATGGTCAATGAAGACAAGCCACATGGCTAAAATTATCATTGAACTTTCCTAAACATATCAACATATCGTAATATTTATTGTTGCTATAATTTGTATCCATTTTCACAGAACACCGATAGAAAAAATAATAACATAATAAAAAAACAAAGTTATAGGAAAAGAAATAAAATACAATAGAATAAAAATATAATTTAATGCAATATCTATTATAAGAAATAATAAAAATCACCCTTTAAAAATAAAGTTTGAAAGAAAATTAATGAAAATATACTAATAGGACAAGGGGGTATTTTGCCCTAATTAAAGGATTAGAAAATATTGTGTTATGAATTAAGACTATACGAAAGAAAATATTTTGTGCATCCTTTTTCTTAAAAATATTTAGAGGTAGACTATTGTCGATTTACATGATATATTTGAGCACCTGAAAGATGTGCACCAAAAGGAGATAAATGCCACTTGACTCCATCAAAGTGATAAGGATATTCACATTATGAGTATTAATGAAATCTGCGGTACTAGTAGTTTTCCTTTAAGTAATCTTGTAACCAATTTAATGAAATCTGTAATTTAGGAAAATATTAATATTATTCAACAAAATATCTAAATACCAAATTGACACACCGTCAATTATTTGATAAATATGTATTATTTTCTAAAATAATTTACCAAATAAACTGACGAATCCTTATTTCCTTGGTCCATTGAAGAGTAAAGTAAAATTAAGACATTTTAGAAATTTTAAATATGAGCATCCCTTTTGGAACAAACAACATTTTTTGTCTTCATTATTATCTGTCAACGGCACCTTATAAACAAAAGCGTCTGTATGTCTGGAATTTATTAAACATATGAAGTCTTCGGTGACTTCACTGCCCTATAATTCAGGAAGGCATGTGGCCTTATAACATTAGCAACTAAAACTATAATAATTTTGATCAAAACTAACCATAACTTGTTTTGAAAACCTGGTTCCCATTGGAAACTTAAAACTCTTTGGTCAGGGGGTGGACAAACGTGTTTCGAATTGATGATAGAATCTTGCTAGGGAATTGGTGGCAAATTAACCATTATACAGCGATCTGGCAGCTACGGGTCATGATAATAGATGCCATCAGTGAAAGACTTTCTTTAGTATATCATCTATGTGATAGATGCTAGTCGCAACCTACAAACTAAACATATTGCGGAGAGAATATATTATTATACTTTAAATATTTTCTCATATTTTAGGTGTTGTGCGTTACTTAAATACGTTGTTATAGCCATTGTATCATTATATATTTCTTTTATCAAGTGTTTATAAATCTTTGTTATGTTATCAATTGGCAATCAAAATCAAGATGGCGCGTACTGCGTGAATGTAATTGCATTATAAAAAACGCCTGAATAGTCATTTTTATTGTTGCCTCGAACCGAAAGTTGGTAAGTTTTATCCATTATTGCATAATGTTCCAAGACCATATTTCAAATATTTTTTGTTAATTTTATGTTTTAATAACATTCTATATATATTAATAAATTTACAATAATCTTCAAAGATTGATTGGTTAGTTGATAATTGATTTAAGCAAGATAATTCTCAATTGTATATATATTGTTAAGAAGTTTATTTAAATTTGTTTACTAAACATTATATCAAAATAAAGACTGACTGGTCCCAAAGAAATTAAAATAGACTAAAGAAAGTAAAACGTTAGAAAAGAAAATGAAAAATTACAATATTTGTTTTTAATTTCAGCCCTTTTTAAAAATATTCTTTTTAGATCTTAATGTCTATCGTTTGAAATGCAATTTTTAATTTTCCAGATTCTTCAAACTCTGCTTTATTAATGAAGAGCCACATTCAACCAGCTCACAGCCTCATGTATTACAAATTATACAATATATAGTGTTACAAATTATATAAATAGTTGTTAACTAAAATGATTTCCGTAAGGTTGTTAATTAGTTATCCTTTAACTTGTTACAACCATAGTAGAAAATGAAAGAAATTGTAATTTAATTAAATTCAATGAAATTTTAACGTAATTTTTAGAAAATTTACAAAGACATAGTCTTTGTTGTGGTAAAATGTACTTGAACTGTCGTATGATGAAATAATTATCAATTTAGATGTAAAGTTTTTATTTCGTATGCATTGACGTAGCAAGGGTGGAGCAATGTCGGGACAGCCTCTCCAGAAAAAAATAATTTGAGTGAAGTTTAAAGATTGATGAAAAAATTGTGACATGTGATTTTTTTTGGAAATATTTTAAAGTGATACGTGATTTTTTAAATATCATGTAAATTTTATAAAATTATTATGAACAAATTGGTCTTTTTGGTCTGTGAAACATGCTTTAATTTTTCAAGAAATCACATAATCATGTGTTATTGGCCAAGTATGGGGTTTTATCAAAAGTTTGCAAATATGTCTCTTCTATCAATAGTTTACAAAATATTTCTATAATTATATCTGTATTTGTTTTGTTTGTTTTCAGATTACCACCTAGTGATGCCAGAGAGCTACTTGCAGAACCCTGATGCTATTCACAACTACATTTTCGAATTTATTTAAATTTTCTTGAAATGTGTTTTTTTATTAATTGTATTTTAATAACTTATATTGTGTAGTAATGTTATTTTGACATTTGTCTTTTGATTGAAATATTATTGTTGGATGATTTAATAAATAAATTTAAAAATTAAAACTGCTTTTTTTATAATGGTTTTAACAAGTTTATGAAAATAAAAATTAATTTTTCTTTGGTAGCGCCATCTATGAGCAATAGAGAGGAAGAGATTACGCCACCTATGGGGGCGTAATTATAATAACACAAGTTTTTTGTCAGGAGAGGTGAGGCGAGGAGAGAGAGGAGTCACTTTCACAGCGTTTGAGAAGGTATGAAAAAGTGTGTCTTTTTTATATGGGTTAGTATGAGTCAAGTCCATTCTGTACCATATCTGTTCTGTGCCTTTGGTGTTATGTTTAGTTAAATCCTGTTTTTTATTTAAACTTTACTCCTCCATCTTCTATTATTTATTTCAATTCTCGAAATTATAATGTGTAAACATTATTCTTTCACAAACATTACTCACAAACTTCATAGAATTTAATTTTCTTAATAGAAATTAAAAATATCTGCTAATTTGCTTTAGTTCCATGTGTAGTGAGTGGATGACAAATGTGCAGTCTACAGAACACCTCACACACTACAGAACCATCACACGCAGTGGAATCGTACACCACAATGTCATTGGCACTTCAAAAGATCAGAGTTCGAAATTGGTGACATATATTCACATTCATTTCTGTGAACTAATCCTTTCCATATTATTTTATGCTGACAAAATATAAGTTTTGAAAATTTCCTTCATCTAGTTTTTATGTTCTGGTTAAATAATTTAAATCTAGATACTAATAACAAAATAAAAGAGAAAACTTTTGAATATATAAAAGAGGTGTTTATTTATTTAAAATTATATTGAATATATTTGGCGTTTTTTTGTATCAATTCATTATAATTTAATTTTTCACAACTAAATGAAACTATGTGATGTAGTATTATTTCCACTTTATTTAAATTCTTTACCACAATCTAGGTTTCATTGTATGCCAACATCTTCACGTGGACAATTTCTAAAGATCTTTACAAATTGCCCACTTGTCATACAAAGGAACTTAGGTCTTGGTAAAGAATTTAAATAAAGTAGAAATAATACTACATCAGGTAGTTTCATTTAGTTGTGAAAAATTAAATTATTTAAAGTGATAAGTGAATGTTTTTATGTATGTCTATTAGTCATATACAATGTTTAAAAATAATGAGAAATTTTGTATATTTTATTAACCATAATTTAGGAAAAGATCGAAAAATAATTATAATATCTCAATATATCTTAAGATATTTCCAAAAAGGAGATTTGTATAAAACTTATTTCTTAATATCGCTCAGAATAGATCTTTGAAAGCTATTATAAGTTAAAATTATCGTAATAAGTTTTATTTTGGTTTAGACTTTGGACATTCAAAGTGTTAAATTATTTTTTTAGCTTAGACAATTAAATTACATTATTAAACTGTCATTTTATTTATTTGTATCTTTGTCAGTACGTGAAATATCCCTGTTATTTCATTAAAATGAATAGCTTTATTGTTTGCCTGGTTTGTATGGAACGTTTTATTATTTAATTTCCATTCAAAATATTAAATATGATGAATGTAGGTATGTCCAAAATTAATAGAGAACGCAAATATTTTCTTAAATAAAATAGTTAAAGTTTTAATTACAATGCTCTGAAACCGACGACATTGTATTAATAGATTCTCGTGTTTCCATTAGTCAGTTTGTTGTATCGCATGTAGATAATAAATTAATAAATATTTTAGTATATATTTACATTTACAGTTTCATAGAATTTAAGTTTTCCTAATAAAAATTTAATTTAAATGTATCTGCTTATTTTTACTGCTACAATATCTCAATATCGTGGTGAGAAGTCGATAAATGTGTAAGCGACACTAATATTTTTGAACATTTTAAATTTTGTTGCAAGACAGGTAAGCATGTGATTCAAACATTCGGAAACAGGAAAGTGTTTAATTATTTTGCACAGAAATCGGGGTGTGGCCTACAATATAATTGGCACATTTAAAATTCATTTGTTTGAACTGGCGACATGTGTTTTCATAGAGTTCCCTGAATATAGCACTTCTATCTTATTTATTGTTCTGTGTAATGAAACCTTCAAATGTAATTAGAGTTAAATCAACATTTGATAAAAACTTCATAGTGGCTTAAATCAAAAACGATAATAGATAATTATTTATGTCTTATATTGATGAAAGTGTTGGTTAATTGTTATAGCAAAAACATTTTTGCTATAACAAGTAACCAATACTTATAAGTAATATATCAAGAGCTACTATTTCAATTATAATATTTCAATTATAACTGGTTTTATTCAATATTTCAATTATAACTGGATTTGTAGTTTGCATTTTTTGTTCGAACAAAGCAAAAAATAAGTTGTGAAATATAGCGTTATTTAGTATTAATTATATGGGCTTTATACAAATATGACTGTCAAGAGAAAATGTAATATTTTAAGAGTAACGTAATGGTCAAACATATCACTGATAAGAATTTACAAGTAGCCCACCCCAACTACCGACTCTATTATTATAACCACGCCAGTCGAACATGCAATACACCAAGCGAGAGGAATAAGACTAAAGAAAAATATCAGTCAAGTTAACAAAAAATGCAAAAAAGCAAAATTTTTATTCCATTTCACAGTTTATTTATGTATATAATCAAATACATGTTCTCTAATTTAAAATAATATAAATAATATATCCACCAAGATCATTGTTTAAACAATTCAAAAGTCACTCAACTGAAGTAACAAAGCTAATCATAATTTCTTAATAAAAAGACAAATTTGACAGACCCTAGATCATTTAACCAGGCCATTAGAAATATTTAAATTTCTCTATTTCATACATTGAATATTTAAATGTCAGAACGACAATACTACAATCTCATGTGTCACTTTAACTTTTTTGTTTTTAATACGCTAGTTTTATTTTTTTTTCATGCTTACTGTTGGATACTCGTCATGGAAAAATAAAATTATTATATAAAATACTGACTTGTACTTCTCACTGCTAAACAATAAATTAAAACAATTCAATAACTCTGCACCCTTGTAGTACAATGAAAACAATATGTGACAAAAAATACTTTTGTTTTTTGTTAGAACAACTAAAAATACACAATGCAGATGCTAAAAGATAAATATTATATATTCTATGAATATATCAAGTGTTACTTAACATTCGGAATGTCTATGTTTAACAGAAACGTGACAGACATATGTAAAAATAATAATTAATTATGTTACAGAGCGTGATTGCATAGGCAATTAATAAATGTTTATTTTCGTAATATTTCTGAAGAATTGTTACATAAATTCGAATCACTTTCCTTCATATGCCTTGAGGAACAATAACGAGAAACATTTAAAATGAGATTCCTATAAAAATTGATACGCGTTTTGAATTTGTCAATTTTTACATTTTTAATGTATACATTGGAAGTATTTACACTTTAATACAATAGCATCCTTGTAAAATAATTTTTATGTATAAGAACAGTGACAATATTGAGACTGTCAATTTCACATTTTTTTCAATCCATTGGCCTATTTATAATCAAGATATATTATATCGAGTTAGTATAAGAAATTGGAGGAATCTTGAAATAAAATTAATTTGAAGTAGAGGGTGATAACAAAGAAATCTTAAATATTGCTTAATCCTAATTATTCTGATTTTCTCACTTATAGCAATTACCACTTTATGCTTAGTAATTAAAATACTAATAAATAATATTAACTAATTGGATAAACGATCTGATGCAAGTTTTATTTGCGCTAAGACAATCTTTGTTAAATTCGCATATTTATAACAAATATCTCATTACTGTATTCAATATCTACTGAAATA
Source organism: Druceiella hillmani (assembly GCA_039881145.1). Lineage (NCBI taxonomy): Eukaryota > Metazoa > Arthropoda > Insecta > Lepidoptera > Hepialidae > Druceiella > Druceiella hillmani. The sequence continues at coordinate 44,779,375 of JAYKKI010000001.1, read as the reverse complement.
TTTTCTATTAATTTACGAACAAGTCACAAGTGTTTGAAACTCTAATTTGATTTACAATAAATTAAAATCTTCTACTTATTTTACATTACAAACAAAATTCAACTCCATCCCAAGAAACCAAATTGTACATTACTGTCATAATCTATATATATTACAACTTTCTCTACTCAATACAATTAATTGTCCAAAAATTACCAGGTCAATTAAATGTTAAATCAAAATATAGTTATAGTAAAATAAATTTCACTATAATTAATTGGAATAAATTTTAAATAATATTTAGAGGTCACTTTTACATAAATAATAAGTAATACATAATTAATCAGAATACATTATAAATTCACGCTTCATTCCATATTACTGCATTCGAAATTATGTTCTTTTTTAATTCCTAGCTATAAATACTTAATTTAAACTAGAACAAGTTATAGCAGCCAAACTATTTGCAGTAATTTACACTAGTTTTATCACAATAAAAATTATTTTAAACTCTTCTTAAAGAGGTAAACATTTTATGTGTAACCATACTCAAAATCTATTGACACAATTTTAAGGATCTAATATCCATTTCAAAGCTTCTAACAACAATTACTCTTAGCACTGAAACATTAATTTTGTGTTGAAGTTACGAGTAAAGAATCATTTATTTTTACTAATATTATTTAAATAAAGAAAATTTCACATTAAAGTTTTAGAAGTGAGAAATTTTTGAAGTTGTAATAACCTAAGAATGAAAAACATCAAATCTTTTCCACTGACTAAAATTTAAAAGTTGAAAATTTTGATATAACAAAAAGGAAGTTGAATAATATGCACTTAAGTACACATACAATTCTTTGCCATCAATAGTAACAAAACAATTGAAGAAAAGCATTGAAATTCTGCATAAGACTATAAGTTTCACTTATCTACTCTGCACAAGCGTATGCTGATTTTATAGACAAAAAATTACTTCAAGCACATCTTTATTATGCAATAAAGAATTACTACGATTAAACCTGTTAGATAAACAGAATGGATACAGATATCATCAGGTTTACTTTGATGACTTTGATTTGTTTTGAATGAAGTGTGACTCAGTAAAGAAATCCGTTATGATATTTTATGTTTAAACGAAATTAATGAATTAAACAATTTTATATCCTTTAAACTGTTGTATCTATTTCGAGACAGTGTTGACTGACATTTAAATCTTTTTTCCTTACTTGATAATAACAATATTTTATCATGGTAACCAGGTTTTAAATAGGAATAAAAATTATTACAAATATTCCTCTTTGTGCTAAAATCCTCATATGTTTTAATAACACCATATTATATGTCATAAAACTTATAAGACAAAATTAAAAATTACCTATTCACCCATATAAAGCTGCATATGATTGTTTGATTATAAAGTTCATACTAAATGAAAAATAAATGTAGGGAAAATTGTTTTTTAAAAGTAAAAGTTGAAATCTTATACAAAGTATAAATGTACAAGGTAACATTGATTTGTTAAAGAAATTTTATGAGACCATATGATCTTTATGATGATTGTTTTATGCATTGTTTGCAAATACAATTATATCAAAGTTTTCCATCTGCTTTGATAAAAGATCATTAAAGGTAGTATACCTTTAATGATCTTTTATCAAAGCAGATGGAAAACTAGTTTTGAATCAAAATAATTATAATAAACATTTTAATTTGGTTTTACATAAATACTACAAACACTATGTAACTACTCAACTACAACACCATTATATATATAGACAACTTTTTTCAAATGTCTGACCATTAATATAACAATATACAGTAATAAACATTAATTTAAACTAGTAAAAGTTATCTAGTTTTAATTATTATTCATTATGCTATATCAGTTATTTTCATTCAATTAAAATTGTCTTCGGCAACATACATACTAGATAGTGCCAGAAACTACCATGCAACAAACAAAGAATAAAAAAAAAAGATAATTAGGTTTTTGAAGTAATTATTTAAGTTCTTTTTATATAGTATAATATTGCTTTTCAAAAAATTTTAATATTTGTGGAGCATAAGACTCTAAGCAAAATAAATGTTTGCTTGGAATCTTCTGCTCCAATAGTAACATTTAAACGACTAATGATTGTTTAAATATTTGTACTGTTATATTTATAAATTTATGCCAATTTAGAGCAATGGAAACATTGATTTTATATCCTACACGCTAAAATATGAGCATAGCCAAATGCAAGATCACAAATTGAGGTTATTATAATTATATTTATCACATTATAAAAACGTACAAACTCTGAGTCATCAAGTTTTCCATAGAGAATTGTATATTCTTCTTCTTCTTGTAGTGCCTCTCCTAATGGAGGTTGGCAATCATAATGTCTATTACAACTTTGGATGTAGCCCCGCCAGAAAAACATCAATTTAATTGTACCACTAGCATCAGTCCTTCAGCTAGGATATCCCTCCTACCGGGCACCCTTCTGCTCAGCATCATGCCTTACATAATGAGTTAAAGGAATTGATATATTCTCTTACGAATGATATGTCCGAGGTATTCGAGCTTGTATATTTTTATGCTTTATAGAATCTCTGTGTCTTTGTTCATCTTCTAAAGTACCATTGTATGGTGTACTTTCTAAACCCATGAGATAACACTCTGCAGTACACTCACATCTGAAAGGCCTGATTTCACTTCAGTGTGTTCCAGCATCATATAGTATGAAGCAAAAATTACCTAGCAACGGGCCGCCCATGTTCACAGGTTCAGACTTAACTTGCGATCAGAGTGGATCATTATCATCCTTAATTGCTTGCTCAATTCCGTATCGAATTTCGAGATTTCGTATTTCATGTTATAAATAAGTTTCTCATTGACAGATGTACCTTCAATTACTTTACTTAGGGCCTTTGAGAATATAGATTTGGCATAATGATTGCTATGGTGAGAGTATGCAGCCATGTCTTACCCCATGTAAAATTTTCACTTAAGTTGGATGCTGCCTTTCGATTCTTACACTGATCGTTTGTTGCAAATAGAGGTTCTTGATTATTTTCAAGTCACAACTACCTATTCCCCTTCTCTGCAATATCTTGATGAATTTCATATATCAGAATCTATTGAACGTGTTTTCATAATCAATGAAGCAGATATAGAGACCATTATTTAGGTTCCAGCACTGTTCTACTAAAATTTGAAGGTAAAACGGGCATTTACACTATATTCTATTAGGACTATATTCAGCCATGAATTATTTTGAAGAAAATCTTAAGAGTATGGCTCATTAAAGATATGGTAAGGTAATCTCTGCATTTATCCGAGTTATTGACTTTAGGTAGGGTAGTGAATGTCAATTTTAGCCCATTAGCAAGTACATTGCCATTGAGATATATGAGGTTGAAAATACTCTATATTATCTTCGTCAATTAATTTCAACAGATCGCCTGGTATTTTGTTTGGTCCAGTGGCTTTACGGGGTTTTGCAATCTTAATTGTGTAGATAAAAAGTTTTCGAAAGGTATGGAGACATCTTCCCTGGAGTCAAGAAATAGGTTTCTAATGTATCGCTCAAAGATGTAAAGTATGCCTTCCACAGAGGTAACAAATCTTCCACTGCGATCAGTTAATGTGAGAGTGGTTTTATCTTGTGTCTCCCTCTCAACAACTCCCTAATCTTTTAATGCATATTAAAACTATCTTGCTTCCCCTATAGTTCTATGATCTCTTGACATTTGTCTCCCATATATTATTGCTTTTCCATGTGCTTCCACGATGCGTTGAAGATCTTGATACTTTTCCTCAAATTTACCGTTTTGATCATAGACATGATGTAGCTGTTCACAAATCTAATATCTCAGGTGTTACCCAATCTTTTTAGCCCTGACCACTGACAAGGACATTATTTAGTTCAAGGACATTATTTATTGGTAAACAAAGTTTATTAGTCAATCTTAACGAAACTCTCCCGATCCAGAGAAACCAAGAACAAGGGCATACAGAAGAAGAAAATGTTTAGTCCGAAGCTCAAAATAGTAAAAGGTTGAAAGACAACCCAGAAGCAACTACAAGAGCTCAAAGAAAAGTATTGTCTAGCAGCTCCTAGATCAACATCAAATAATTTCTGTGTACAAGACAAACGACCAATGACTACAGAAAAATAAGCGCCAAAACTAGTGGAATTTTCAACAAAACGAGCAATATACAGCTACTTTCCAAATGGGAGAGGGGAATTTAATGAATTGAAAGAATTGTCTTGAAGCAGAGGAGAACTTTCTGTGTTCTGTCCACAGACACAGAAGAGATAAAGTAGCAAATATTTGGAATATAGTAAATAAACAAACTGAAGTGCTACTTCCATATTTATATAAACCTACACCCAAGTGAAAATAACAAAGGCATAAATAATGTAAAATCAGTACTTTATTGTTGTTTAATATTTGAAGCATCAAGATAACTATTCAATGCTAGTAATAAGACAAAAAATTATGCCATAATGCATTAAATGAACAACTGCTCAAGACAGGTATGCCTAGAACAAGTGAAGAATATACTTTTGAACGGAATTACCTTGAAAACTACAAAAGTTGCATTGTCATTAAAGAGTTGCGAAAGGTAACTAACTTATCCACCAACCTATCCAAACATCTAAGGAGATTTATAAATGACATGAAGAAAACAAATTCTAACATGACCAAATCTGAAAAAAATACCGGGATACACGATGTTCCACAAATGTTATTATAATTTCGGAAATATACTCTCTCTCCAAATGTACAATTAGAGACGTTTAATGAAAAGCATCGTTTAATGAATTCTTAAAATTCATGGGATCACAAATCTCAACTTACTAAAGGGTCAAGAACTACTCAAATATATGCAGTATATGAGAATGGATATTTTGTATTCTGGGTAACCTACATATTGGCCCAAAGACAAAGGGAAAATACCTGACATCATCGATATTTCTATTACAAAAGATCTAGGAAAACATAAGTATTTCCGGACACTGATCCATATCTAGACATTGGTCTGTTTTGGGACATTGTGTCGCAAAGCAAAAATTCGTCTAAACCATGCGGTGAGAGATTCTAAAAACACTTTTTGGCAAGGCTGAAATACTACCTTTCAATACTTCCTAACGAATCTTGATGCAAGTCACATCTATAACCACTTTTCCAACTCTGCAGAAAGCCAAAGATACTTGGACTCGCACAAACAAACTCTTTTAAACTAACTCAAATTATTTTTTTAGCCACACCCAAATGAGGCTATAGAAGAATAAAGCAAGGACATTTTCGATTATTTGGACATCATCAAAAAAGAAGTCACAAAAGCAAGCAAAAACATTAATTATAAAAAAGCTCCGTGTTATGACTTAGTAAAATTCTTCAATTATCAGTCGATTCAGGAATAACCATCTTTACATTTATTTACAATGCAATCGCCAGAATCAATTCCTCTCACCATAATGGAAAGAAGCCTAAATAGTAACGCTATCCAAATTAGAACAATAGGTTCTAAATCATACAGGCCAATTAGCTTGCTGCCGTTTCCCTCTGAATTATATGAATTGTTACTACTTGACGTGTGGCTCCCATCATTAAGGAAAAGATATCATTCCTGACTTGACCAGTTTGGCTTTCATAACAAATTTGCAAAAATCGGTCAACTTCAGACTGGTGAATAAAATATTGAACCTTTGAATCCAACTCATATTGCTTTGCAGCCTTTCTGGATATGAGTATTAAATTAAATAAAATCAACAAAGGTTACTTTTTCGTTGAATAGAGAAGCATACCCATTAGTCAAACTGGATAACATAGAAGTCCCACAAGCCGATCCCCACAAAACGAGGTATTTTGACATTCACTTCAGGTATTTTGACATTCTAGAAAGGTATTATAACATTCACTTCGATAATAAGCTAACCTGGCAGAAGCACATATTTACCAAAAGGAATCAACTCTGTCTTTAGCTATGGGAGCTGTGTGGTGGTGCTCATCGGTCACAAGCCGCAGTTGTTCTTGAGAAACATAATTCTATTGTACAAGGTAATAAAATAGCCAATATGGACTTACGGGATTCAACTATAGGGTGCTACCTTATGTTCTTACATTGAAATCAATCAAGAGTTTCAAAACAAATTACTTGTGGTAATTACTAATGCCTTTCTATTTTACCCAACTACATCATGATCTAATGATACCTACAGTGAAAGAGACAATAAGATGCTACACAAAATTGTCACATCAACACAGAACACAGAATTGTCAATCACCCTAACTGTGTAGTGTAAATTCTGATGGACGAGGAAAAAACACAATGCAGACTTAAGCGTAGAATACCTCAAGAAAATACAAACACGACACGGGCTGTGCTTCGAGCAAGATATTCTTTTAAAGTAGCTAAACACTACTCAATGTTCAATTGGTGTCAGATTGTAATAAACAAAAAGCAAAAAAACCAATTTCAAAGATATTCTTTATCTTATTCTTTATCAAATAAATCACTTTATTTTCATGACAAAAATCATGAAATTTTTTTTATTAATATCTGCAAATAGTAATCCTCGAGCTTAAAAAGTGATTTAATTCTTATAGTATTCCATATTACATCTACATCCAACAACTATTAGCTTATAAATATCTAACCTTTATGTTGGCACCACACAAAAATTTATATCTTAACATAAAATATAACAATTGTGGTGAAATAAATCATCAACAATCCACCTTGTCCTTCACAGAACATTTATAAAATGTGCATATATATTCCAAATTTGTTTAAAATACCTTCTAAAACCTGGAACGTAAAGTTCAGTAGATAGAAATCAATTCAATTTACAACCAAGTACATGCTATCTGTAATAGGACGGTCCTTTCAAATTCACCATTAATTTATTTTAAAATTTCTAGCCAGTCTTGTTATACTAGGTTATGTCTCGAAGCTTTCACCCAAAAAACATTTACGTAATTAAAAATTTTTAAACACTGTTGCAATTACATACACATGTATTTCTAAGTCTAATATCTAATATCAAGATGTTCATTAATACACATTACATAGTTAAATTATTTGGCATTAAACAATATCTAAATTGAGTCTTACATTAAAAATACCTAAATATTTGTCGTCAAAGTCGCTCTTATTTTGGAGTTTTGTTATTATTTATTCATGCCTTTCAAAAAATTTGAGACATATTATTAAAAAAAAGGAATTTAAATCGTATAAATAAATTGTTTAATAAAACTCAAAATTGCATATCTGCTAGTGCAAATGAGAAAAAACTTCAAGTGTCTAATGCTAGTAAAGGCTTCTAAAATGCATCAAGTCATTAGTTTAAAATAAATATATTTCATAAGATATAAGGCTACTTTTAACTTTCAAGTGGAAAAAATAACTAACAAAAAATACATGAAGTAAATGACATCTAAAAATTAGTCAAAGCCATCGATATATTATATATGTGAAAAATGTGGAGTATAATTTAATTTTTTTATTTGGACTGTAATGTGAATCCCAATACTGTTGCCTAATGTGTGTGGGCCAAGTAGAAGTAGGAGTGGGCCAAGTAGAAGTAGTTAGTGAAGAAATAACTAAGCCACATACAATACCTTACTCTAACAATGAATTAGGGGTAGTATTTTGCAAGGAAAGATTGGAAATAATTTCTGAAAACACTATCATAAGGAATCATTTTTGTGTAATAACATGGAATTGTGTAATTATAATAATATATTAAATAAATTAGAATAAAACAAATTAAACACTTACTTGATACACTATTACATTAATTTATAGACTCAAGTCAAGAAACATATTTGGAAGTTTTCATAATTTTATGAACAATAAAGGACAATAAGGAACATAGAAAAAATGTTTTATGATAGTTTCTAATTTTAAATCACAAAATTTTGATTTTACATTTGGTCGAATAAACGAAATTGATAATTACTAAATCTAAATAAAAGTAATTGCAAATTAGTATAGACCAACGTATATTTTCTACAACAGCCTTCTAGCTTATATCTATCTTTGTAAATGGTATAGGAACATTTGTTATCAATAAATATGACGTAGGCTTCTTTTCAATTGGTCCAGGCAAGCTAACCTGGCAGTATTTGGATTTTCTTACAATTTTGGTACCAGTTTACTTTTTACTGTTTATGAGTAAATTGAATAATTAAGTTTATATATTAAAATTACATACTCACAAATACAATCATAAACAAATTCAATCACTGCCAGTAAATCTTATAAAGCATGGGCGAAGCCTGATAAATGGAAAAAAACTGTATTCTTAATACTTCCCACCGATTAGGTTGCACTCAACAATATTCTACGTTTAGAGCGGCGATGTCGACGATCGTGGTTTCAGTCTTCCATTGTCAACATGACTGACTTGCTCAAGGTGGGCTGTCCTGAGTGCATTTTTTTCTGCATGATCCTATTGCGTATGACCACTAGGAGCCAAGCAAACAAATGTGCTACAGATATCAGGCAGGCGCAAACGATGACAAATATTAGGGCTTTTTCTGGCTTCTGCCAGTTGAGTTGTGGATAGATTGTATTAGTTCCTATACGATCTGTACCACCACATATATAATAGATGAAACTAAATAGAGCATAGATTGTGCCAAATGCTACTGGCATGATAGCATGTCCTGGGCGGAATGGATGCGACGTAATGATCAGCTCTATTAACATGACTAAAGAGTTGCCGGCGTGCGTGAATAAGTTTATTGTATCTAGTCGGTGAATTTCTGAAAAGTGAAATGAAATAATATTTAAAGCAATTGAATAACTTTAAAAATAATACACATTATTTTTATTACACAATAGTAAAATATTTGTATAGTGAAATATTGAAGTATTAAAAATAAAACATTATCAAACAAAAGTGCTGTATCAAACAAAAGTGAGGCTTTCATAATGCAGTAGCTATTTTCCCAAAGTAAGAAGTTACACTTCCTCATCAGTTCCTCAATGTTCAGTATATATACTTTGTGTATAGTATATAATTATATAGATAAAGAAATATAGGTGATAAGAGAAAGAGATCATAATATCTAGTAGTTTGAACCTTCTACAAAAGTTGAACTTATTTGTACGTAAATATTCATTAGAAATGCTAACATAAATATTCACCGAAAAATACACACTGCTTAAAACGTAATAGGAAGCTGTATGTGTAAACATCAGTTTTTTGCATCAGTGTACCTTAAACCAAAGCGGATTAATAAGCTCTAATGGAAAATAAACATATTTTAGAAACAGTCCATTATTTCCTTAGTTCTTATTTAATATGCATACTTCTGTTTCATTTATGCATACGAGTAACATGCCAGTTTACGTTTTAAAAACTTTACATACATTTCAAAAATGTGCATTTGATAAAATTTAAATTGTAACTATCAATAAAATACAAGTTAATGAAATAATATAGTAAGCAATGAAAATTATTTTTGGCAGCAATTTAATTTGTTTATATTCTCCACAATAAGCATTAAACTGTCGTTTTAAATTTATATTTAAAACCTCATGTACAAGCGCAATCCAACGCAACACAGCAACACAACACAAATCGCAACACAGATTAACTAACATATGTAATATGAGTAATCTCAAGAATATAATCATTGTAATTAAATAAACCAAGTCATAAGCTTTAAATTTAAGTAAAACAAAATACACAAAAAACGAATAAACAAAAAAGTAACAACCTTAATACAAATTGTAAAAAAAAAATAGGAACTGGAATTTTTGTGAAATTAATAATTGCATGATTTTAAAATCTTATTCTTATTTATAGAGTAATTAAGTAATATTCAGCATCTATTCAATGCCGAGATTTACAAATCTGTTGATCTGACATATATATGGAATTGATGATTTCAGAAAACATACTAAGTTTTAGTATAAAGCTTACATACGCCTCTCTTAATAATTTTTATAAATGCCGTTCATGTGAAAAATGCTAAATTGATGGTAATAAAATTGAAATAATGCAAATTAAATTTTCAATTAACAGTTTAATTTTATTAATTACTGGTGACATACAATTGCTCAAGTGGGTATTTGTTTACTTTTTCCTTAACGCATATGCTCAAATATGATAAAAATGCCATACTTATATAGTACTGCTAAATACCTATTACACATTATATCAATTTATCTTCTTTAGTTTAAAATTTTCTATAAAGTTTTCTTTTCTTATTTATTAGGCAGGAGTAAAGGACTTGAAGTGTATGCTTTAAATGATATCTCTTATCATGTTAACTGAATACTATATGGGACATTTTTCATAAACCTTGGACAGACAGCAATAATTCTTCCAAGTTTATTTTGAAATAAATTTTTATTTACTACTTTAAGTAAAGTATGTAATAAAAACACACAAATCATCTTTTTTATCAGACACATTTCACCTTTATAACGACCACTTAGCCTCCTTATGAGAAACTGTAATCATACATGCGTGTTACTTATAGACACTATGCATAAGATGAAAGTAGACAATTTTATCTCAAATAAAATGGTTTTTAGCAAAAAAAATATTTGAATGGTATTGGTGTTATTGAGACTTTTTAATCCTCAAAATCTTGACCAAATAATTTGATTCTTTTTCCACACACCATTTCGCCATTTGAAAATAACTGTCTTTGTGGAAATTCAAACCTAGAAGGCTAATGGGCAAGATTTTTAAATACATAAAAGTAAAATGGAGTCTCTCAATTTTACCATTGCTTTGAGAATGACTGGTTGTTGAAATTTGACAGCGCAAAAATCTAAATAATTTTGAATTTCCCCAATCAGTAATATTGTTGTGAGGAACTTTAAATCTGATTATCTAGCTTCCGCAAAATACTCGAGTGACTTACTCTACAGTGAAGTTCAATTAAAAGTAGGTACAACCAAAAAGTGTAGCATCTATGCATATAAAATAATTATCTATAGGATGGTCTATAGTCTAATTAGATCAGTTGTACTAAATTTTTATCGACTGTATCTTAAAATTTTATATACTGGCAGCTAAGACAAGTGCGGATCGCATCAACGACCATATTAATCTGGTTGTCGTTTCTTTTACATAATTATACTAGGATGTGCCAAGAATTAGACTTCGTGAAAGGTCTTTTCGTAGAAATTTTTAAATTTCACTGATTTAATTTTCAGCGAGAACTATTACACCATATTTTTTTTCTTAGGTGTAGATCTTACTGTATTAATAAATCTTTCAGAGGTCAATGGGACATTTTTATATACCATAACTCACCACAATAGTACACAGTAAGGAATACAGTAAGGAATAATTATTGTAGTTTTAGGTTCTTAGTTAAAGTTTAAAAACATTTTTCTGTTAAACTTTGTAAATTTGTTGAAAACATCCAATCAATTTAAATTGTAACATCATTTTTAGTAACACTTATTTACAAGAGTGAATTAGGTAGGGAGATATTCCCACACTAACCCTATCATTAAATTTGTAATTTTTGATAGGGATTTCTAATTAACAGATATTTTAACAACATTTTACAAAATAAAAGGAGTAATTAAATTTGCTATTGCCGTTGAAAACCTTTTCCTAACTTGCAGCGTACGTTTTGTACACCAATAAAGTTTTGTTTGAATTTGTTTCGTTTGTATCGCTATTCTCAATATTGCTTTTGTGTCTTTCACAAATAGTTCTAATTTACATCAATTATTAAATTTAACATCAGAGCTTTTCAGAATATTTACTGTTGTTAGAGGTTTCCCGAGTCTTTGTTAAACCGTGTATAATGCTGTTTCTATTAATCAGTGTAGCACTTTGCTCCAAACTAGCACTTTGCTTGAAAAAATAATAGTATTTACCCCACAGATCAAAGTGTTATCTGAAATTACTATGCACATAAGAAAACCTATTCTTGTCTTCTGTCATCAAGATGATCAGTCAAAAATTAGTGTTCAATTGAACTTAATTAATATTACAATCGTAAACTGTCAATTGAACTGCCCTATAGATATGATTTTATTATTAGCATATTTGGAATAAAATGTCAATTAAATTATTTAGGACTGAAAGAAAAACGTTAAGATTATAGTAAAAACTATATTATTTTTGAGTCTATTTTAAATTTCATTTCACAAAATAACAAAGGAAACTATAGAAAAGGTGAGCAAGCAACTTATTTGAAGGTCATAGACAAGTCTAATCTAATTCAGACGGGGGACCCACAAAATAAAACTTTTATCAAAATATAATTTTACTTTAAAGTATCATAAGGAACACTTGCGACAAAGTGAAAAATATTAAATTTAATTTATATGAAGTAGAAAACAAGAGTGAACCAAAAGTCTCTATTTTGTCTAAGTTTTCACTTCAAAAATTAGGTACTTTTGTCATATTTTTTCCAGAAGAATCCAAACAAAAAACTAATGGTTGCGACATATTTCATAATGATGATAATAAATTCAATATAGAATATACTTTTTTGAGATAATATTTGAATGATATGATGCAAACCCTTCTTGTTTTAGACCAGCACTTCAGCGACAAAGCTCGAGAATGAAATCAGTGCCGTTAGCATATCCGTACTAATAAAGTGGTACTGTATATATGTAACAATTTAAATATTTACCTGGGTCATGTACCATTGCCCAGTAGACGAGGGTGATTGTAAATGCAAGATCTGTGGCAGATGCATGTGCCGCCCAGTAGATGCGGCATAACAGCGGAGTATCACGAGCTTCACCTTCCCCCGTGATGTTATCTAAAGATGTTATTTAGTCATATTAATAACCAACATATCACTATTATTAATTTATTTATTTCGCCGATAATTGTAACTACTGGCCCATTACAGTCGCTTCCCTGTAGCTGTATAAATTTCTAAATTTCAGAATCATCATTTTTTTCTTTTGCTGTTAACTATCGGGATGTATGTCAAGGTAGATGTTAGCTACAGAATAACAGAACTCCAGCATAGTTAGTATATTATAAACTATGAGGGCTAGCCGAGCTTTGTTCTTTTGCTTTTGACGTTTTTAGCAACACTATATATTAGTTACATAATCTGTTTTTGTCATATATTTGTTTATGCATTTTAATACACACTTTATTTTCCCTGAATAAATAATATTTATGGTTACAGCGTTCTTAATAAACTGAAAAGTAGAGTATTAAAAGCATTTTTCATCACGCATACTTCAGTTTAAAACGGAAGAAAATATTAAAAATACGGAAGAATTAATAAAGCTGAACGGAAAATAACTTAAAGATTTTGTTTATCAAGAATATCTTTCAATATGAGATATTATATACTAATGCTAATTAAAGTATTTGATTTTATTTCTTTAATTTCCGTTGTATCTTTCTTTTCGAAACTTTCAAAAATTTAGAAGGATAAAATTTTATTATTTAAATTTTAAAAAAACCTCAGAAACTTGGCAACGTATAATTTTAAAGCTAATGCTAAATATTAAATTAAATGTATTATTTATTTATTTACATACTTTGTATGCAAATTACACATATTGCGAACTTATTTCTTCGAAGGCAATATTTTACAATCAACCAGAACACCAGATCAGCTTCGTCGACGAGCGACCAGGAATCGAACCTGGGTACACCGCGCCTTCAAAGACCGTATGCCTTTTGATCAACCCAACACCACGACTGCGACATATTATACATGGAAGAAAGAATTAAAAGAATACGAAAACCAATAATACTAAAATAGAAAATAAATTATTAAGTAACATAAATGGAAAAACGATATGAACAAATGAATAAAAATATTGATATTGTTTTTACCTCGCCTTGGAGCGAAACGGAGTGTATCTTTAAAATAATTTCATTGTTCACTTATAAAAATCAAAACAAAATTTGTTGACATATAATTCGAGCCCTTTTAAATAAAAGAAGCAAATAAAACCCATAAAAATAATCAAACTCCAATAGCGTAGAGAATTAATTGAAAAAAATATTAGGATCGTATTCGTAAAGTCACAGAGCGAGCAAAAAGTAATCTAGTGCGTGTCGAATGTACCGAAAGGTAATACGATCCTAATGTTTTTTTTACGATCCTAATATTGGGGTATTTAAAAACTTTTAAAAGCGTTTAAAATTATTTAAAAATGTGGCTATAATCACTTTCATTGCTAATCAAATGCGCTAACCAAATAAATATATTGAAAATGTTTTACATAGTTATTACGAAAGATTGCGTAAGAGACTTCATCCAGTTACCAAATATATTTCACGTAAGATACTGTTCAATGTCTCGCGTGAACTAAAAGAAACATCTCCGTCCTTGTCCCGACCCTGGAGACCACGTGCACATGCGCCGAGGTCACTGATCTGACTAACGCTTTCCGCGAAATGCGAACTTTTGCTCCAATTGGAGTGGGGGAATAAAATTTGGTATAAATGCATTTAAGCACCAATGATAATTTTACTTTTATCCTCTGTTTGAATAAAAGAATATGTATTGTGTACCGCAATCATTGAGGGAAGAATCTAGTTTTAGTCGTGCATGTGAATACCTCCATGGTCATAGTCTATTTAAGTATGCGATATCAGAGTCGTTTGAATGGAATTATTTAGAAATCTCACCAAGCACAAAACTCTTAGCGCTGTAACTGGTCTGTACAAGTGTCAAAGCTAGCATAGCCTGCACCATACAGACAAGAAAGCCCCAATTTGTCAGGTATATAAACCACTTCCAGTAGCTGAAAGGCACTTCCTTCGGTGTTTCCCCAGGCTGGCTGGGCCTCAACCTAGCCGTTTGGTTGACGAAGCTCGCTATGGCCACAATGAGCAGAGTGAGGGCCAGCAGCCATCTGTAGCAAAGATAAGTGATTGTGGGACGCTGGCCATTCTGCCAAAGACACGCGGAGAACTGTTGCGCTGGAACGTTGTGGAAACTGATAATTCGCTGGAACCTCCTCCATGCGCCGGCTACCATCGTGAAGGATCAGTGATCGTAGTGAAGAGTTCTGTGAAAAAGGAAATTATGATCAACCATTTATTATTACAGGTAACTCGCCAGTAAGTGCATGTGAATATTTGGTAAACAAATGTCTTGAGTATATGAAAAAAAAGTTGTTACATATGAATTGTTTTTTCGCAGATTTAAAATGAATAATTGTTTTACTAGCCAAATAATTAAAATTTAATTAGTTATGGGCAGTTATGGTAAGATAGTAGGCTTTTGCTTAAATGATTTAATTATTACTTCTCTATTTTTATGTAAAATCTAAACTTTAAATCCTACGTTAATTAATAGTTTTACCCAGCAGATTATTTTTAAATTCATTAAAATGGACTTTGAATTAAAGAAAAGTTATAACTTAACATTTTGTGTCGAATTTCTATTTAAATAAGAATGATATACACCACGATATTTACACCCTGATTTAATATGTTGCAATATTCCATATTTTTGATTTAGATTCAGTACATGCAAAATGAGGACAAACATTTTTCCGCACATCCCATCGAGTAGGATATCATTAGATAGATGTTTTGAAAATTAAATTACGTACCATAGTCAGTTCTATTTTTTGTACTATTTTTAAGCCTCGGGTCGAGAATATTTATATATATTTATACCCCTTACATAACAAAATTTGTTTGCGTGTTTTTTATACTTAAAATCTACTTGTCGAACAGAGGTAAAACTTCGCCAACGTATTACACACGGTCTCTCAAACAACGTAGAATATGTATTACTTCAACAAACGTCTTTAAATATACAGATTTTAGTCAAGAGCGAAAGAATGTCTCTGATGATAAAAAAAAATAACTTCTCAAAAAATACTCTCTATTTACATTTTCATAATGATTCTGCTTTTACAAATAGCTAGGGATAAAAAAAATTATGGCAACTGATATCAATGTTTTTTTTAAATTAAAGTTATTTTTTTTATTATCAGAGACGTCCTTTGGCTCTTGACCAAAATCTTTTTAGGCTTAAAACAAACTCTTTAAATTTCCAATTTTTGTGTTAAGGCGAGAAAAAGTTTTTTTTTTAATTATTATAGTGTTGTAGAATCTTAATATGTGTGCAAAATTTTAAATGAGTCGGGCGCCCGGAATTTTATAAAAATTTAATTAAAATATTTCGTTACATCGTTACATACATACCTACAAATGAAGTTAATAAAAACAAGTTAAAAAGTATTGAAAATTAATGGTAAGTGACTTAAGATGGAGTAAAACAACTGCTCATCTGTTTTATTGCATAATCTATTAAAAACAAATAACAAATATTTTCGGAAATATTGTTAGTATTACAAGAAAAAACAAAGTCTGCGACGGTTTACATTTATTATACATAGCCTATAATCAGCATTTTTATCTTATTTGTTATCAGTGTGCAGTTCACCTTACAATTTTTTTAATTAATCGATGAACCCTTATCAAACTCAGTTGCATTTCATGCCATCCAATGTAGATAAAAATGTTGAAGTGTGAGATTAACATATAGTAGGCAAACTTCAGGAGATATCGTCGTGTCAGTAAAATATAGGTACGAACCGCTTCTGTGACTTTTATCTCTTTTTGATTATCTATCGAAAATTTTACATCAGTAATCCAAAGAAGATATAATTTATTATACGATTTAATCCAGTACAGAATATAACAGCCGTATCTCGTAACATAAAAAACAATCTACAATATTAGGCCACGCTCACCATAGAAATTTTTTATAAATATTATTGCCCTACATAGTTCTTTAACGTCATTTTGTTGTAACTGTAACGGTTTAGTAATTTATTATAAAATTTAATCGAGTACATAATATTACGGCCGTATCTCGCAACATAAAACCCTTTAAATATAAAAACAATCTATAATATTAAGCCGTGGTCACCGTCGAATTTTTTTATGGATGTTATTGTCGTATATAATTCTTTCAAACATCTTTTCTATATAATTGTGACGGTTTAGTAATTTATTATAGGATTTAATTGAGTACATAATATTATGGCCATACTCGCAACCTAAAACGCTTAAAAAACAATCTATAATATTAAGCCACGTTCATCGTCGAAATGTTTTATAGATGTTATTGTCGTATATAATTATTTCAATCTTCATTTTGATGTAACGGTGACGGTTTAGTAATTTGTTATACGATTTAATCGAGTACATAATATTACGGCCGTATCTCGCAACATAAACCGCTTGAAAAAGAACAATCTATAATATTAAACCATGATCATCGTCGAAATTTTTTATAGATGTTATTGTCGTATATAAATCGTTCAAACATCTTTTTTATATAATTGTGACGGTTTAGTAATTTATTACAGGATTTAATTGAGTACATAATATTATGGCCATACTGGCAACATAAAACGCTTAAAAAAACAATCTATAATATTAAGCCACGTTCATCGTCGAATTTTTTTATAGATGTTATTATCGTATATAATTATTTCAAACTTCATTTTGATGTAACGGTGACGGTTTAGTAATTTGTTATACGATTTAATCGAGTACATAATATTACGGCCGTATCTCGCAACATAAACCGCTTAAAAAGGACAATATATAATATTAAACCATGATCATGGTCGAAATTTTTTATAGATGTTATTGTCGTATATAATTCTTTTAAACGTCATTTTAATGTAACTGATGATTTAGTAATTTATTATACGATTTAATCGGATACACAATAGTACGGCCGTATCTCGCAATATAAAAATGTATATAAAAATAATTTATGATATTAAGCCATGTTCATTGTCGAATTTTTTTATATATGTTATTGTCGTATATAATTCTTTCAAACGTTTCATTGATGTAACTGGTGGTTTCGTTTGTCTAATTCAAACATACGTTTAAAGGGCCGATTTTGTAAAAGAAAAGAGGTCATAACAGACAATTTATAATAATTAATAAAGATAAATAAAATTGAAGTGTCTGTTCTGATTTCTAAATGTTCACGTCTTAAAAACTTTGTCCGTTTGCATATTCGATACTAAAACGAATCTAATGTTAAGAAATGTTGTTTGTCTATCACCTGTCCATCTGTGTATGTGAACTGATTGAACTTAAAATCTCCTGTAGCTATTCAATTTGTATAGATCTAGAATTTAGAATTGTTATAAACAGTATCCCCGATATCAACTTAGCTTTTATTTCATCGTGATTTCTTAAAAGGTTCAAAATTTATGATGAAGAAAATTTATGCAGAAATTTAAACGGAGCCAGGAAGCGAAAGTCAGTCCGTGCGAATTTCGAACTAATTATTTATATCCAATATAAGAAAATAAAATAAAAGCATTAAAACACTGTACGTGCATTTCGAAATTCCAAGCGGACGAAATCGCGATGTACCGTTAGTTGTATATAATGTATAACGTTAAATTTGAAAATATTTCGCATAATAGATTTTGGATTGAAAGCATTGGCCACGTGTAACTTCAAATAAAGAAATAGTTTTAAAATGCAACAACTACATAACAATTTGAATAGTAACAAATTATCGAATAATTAACTAACTCCAAGTAGCGACTGAGTGAAAACAATTTTTGAACGGAATCCGTCTCTTAAAATCACTTTGAATTGTTTTCAATACGCACGTGTGTGAAAAACAGAAATGAGCTATATGATATTCGTGCATACTCTGGGTAAATTAAGTTAACTATGATTGAACCATTTCGTATAGCAGCTTGAAGGGTCGGTTAGTCCACGACAACATGTCGAGAGCTTATGAATATAATTATTAAGTAATTTTTAAAAATGGATCGTCGAAAGTAATTTCATGAAATTTGAGGTGAACAAATAAGGACAATGACCGTTAAAAAACTTTTTTTAAATATTTTATCGATCATAAGGAGATAAGTAGTTTCATACGGAGAATAGATACTTGCGTACCTGAATACCATCTTCAACTAGAGAGGATTAGAGAATTAAGGATGGTTCACACTGAGCTAGTACTATTTTAGTCGAGTAGCGAGTAATTTACTTACCACGAAATGTTTTGGTAACCGGAAATTGTCCGCACATGATGCCAGTATTTTAGTCGAGTAGCGAATGAGTTTAATTAATTAAGACGTACTTCTTATTAGCCCTTAATTGTGGATGGCTAATAAGAAGTAACTGTTGTAAAAAAGTAATAGTATTTATTACTTTAAAAATCTAATAAATACCTATTAAACAATTGACCATTGTAACAACAAAAAATGTCACAATAAATAAAAAACCTACGCTGACTTTATATATCTTCTTCTTCTTCTTCCGTGCCTCTTCCCTTTATTCGGGGTCGGCCCTCCTCGTATTCCGGCGCCAAGTCAGACGATCTTGGGTTGTCCCTACATCTAAGTTGGCCCGCGCCAGATCTTTGGCAACGGTTGTCTACCACGTGGCCTGTGGTCTTCCTCTACCCTTTTTAGTGTCCGGGATGGCAAGCACAGTTTTTACGGCGTTACATTCGTCCCGCCTCATCACATGCCCATACCATCGCAAACGATTTTCCACCATCTTATCTACTATGGGTGCGACCTTGAAGGATCCTCTAATGTATACGTTCCGTACTTTATCAAGTTTTGTGACTCACGCTGCCCATCGTAGCATTTTCATTTCGTTTGTGTGCATTTTTTGTTCATGCTGTTTTTTGACGGCCCCACATTCTGCACCATACATCATAGCTGATCTTACTGCTCTTTTGTACATTTTAACTTTTAGTTGTAGTGGCATCTTTGGGTTGCAAAGTACACCGGAGAGCATTCTCCATTTTTGCCAGGCAGCATTTACCCTATGGGTAACGCCCGCGTCGACACTGGCATCCGCACTCAGCATTGACCCCAGATATTTAAATTTGTTTACCTTCGATAATGGTTCTCCGTCGATGTTTATGGAATCGTTAGACAGTGGTTGGTCAGAAAATTTGCAATGTAAATATTCGGGTTTGCTTTTGCTAATGCGTAGACCATTTTCCTCTAGTACTTGCTTCCAGTCATGAAGGGTGTTTTGAATCGTTTCTGCGTATTTGTCAACCAACACGATGTCGTCGGCATATAGCACCAGGAAAGAGCAGTCTGGGCATGTTTGGTAAGATAGTCCATGGATACATTAAACAAGAGCGGGCATAGTGTCAAGCCTTGATGTACTCCAACTTTGACTTCAAATGGTTCACTGGTTCCAGCTAGACTTCCTACTTATGTGCTGATGCACTCATATGTGTCTCTTACCAGATTGATTTAGTATTCTGGTATAACTTGCGCCCTCATAGCTTGCCAAACTAGCCTGCGCGGTATCCCATCAAATGCCTTCTCAAGGTCTATGAAAACCATGTGAAGATTTTCTTTGCTGACCCTGTGCTTCTCCATGAGGACTCTTAGAGCTTGTATTGCATCTGTGGTGGCTCTACCTGGTGTGAAACCATATTGATTTTCTGATACGGATATAAGATGACTGAGACGGTTGTTTAAGATGCGCTCCCAAATGCTTAGCGTGTGAGATGTCAACTTGATACTCCTATAATTTCCACAGTCGCTTACTTCTCTCTTGTTCTTATAGAAGGGCACAATAAAGCTACGTCGTCAAGATTCCGAGATTTTGCTGCTGACAGCATTGAAAAGTTTTGTCAGCTAGTGTATGGCAGCTGATCCTAGCACTTTCCAAAGATCTGCAGGTATCTTATCTGGACCTACTACCGCTTTATGGTTCTTCATCTTTTTGACTGCTTTCTCAACGTCGTCAACGCTTATTTTTGGAATGGGACCTAGTATCATAGGGGTATTTTCCAATGGTTTACACGGAAACTCTTCATTAAGCAATTGCTGGTAGTATTGACCCCACCTCTCATTTATTTTGTTGTTGTCTGTTAGTAGGACTCCATATATCCATCTTTAATATACTTATTGATCTTAATATCTAAACTAGTTTGATGTTTATTACTCGCAAGCTTGAATATTTCTTTGTCATTTTCACTGACTTTATATATATGTATAAACTTAAAGACCTTCCCATTAAATCCATATACATTCATCGTAATTTCTAAATTGCTGTATGCACATCGCCTGGCTTGCTTATTTTTATACAGCGGAGATTTAACATTCCAAAATAATTTAAGTATTCCAATACTAATTTTAAAGTTGTTCCTTCGATACCGAAGATAACGTATTCAGAACTCTCTCGAGCTTATTTAGTGTTTAGTTAAGAATAGTGGATGGCGCTACTTGACTCGACTAAACGATTCTACTAAATAACTCGACTAAATTTGTTCATTCAAACACGTTTAGTTACTAAATCACTCTACTCGACATAAAATTATAACATAATGTGAACTAAGCTTTAAACAAAGTCACGATACACGCAATGCCATGGTTATCGTGAGAATGTAGTATAAGAAATATCAGTATCCTTTACACCATCTTACACCAAGTTTCGAAGATATAATTATGACATGTAAAGTGGTCATACAAAATCACGCACAAGCGGATACCTTTTCAAGAATCAAGCTAGCTCAGAAATTTGAATAAAGGGCGCACATATGCAGAGCTGTTGTAGCGTTAATAAAAATGATAAATATAACATTGTCAGGCTTGATTCACACTGAAGGGCCGCTCACGGTTCGCTGTCGGTCCGATATAATCTCTTCATATTCACATTACTGTTCAGATTTCAATCGCGCTTCAGTCGATGGATTTTTTCGTCAGTCGATGTGAAATGTCATTAAATTTTTCCACAGAAGAATTAGCTGTGATAGCTACTATTTTGGACGAAGATTGAGAAAAAGTCCAAAAAACGAAAAATAGAAAGAAGGATGTGGGTGCGTCCATATTTGCAAATGCAAAAAATTGAAGGCGAATACTGTGCGCTACCATTTAATAATTACGAAGAAAAATTTAGTATTTTAGAATATATTCCGGTACATTCGAAGTGATACTTAGAAACAGAATAAAATTAATAAAAATACAAATAGAATAAAATGTCGCGGCAAGTCCAATCGTGGTCCGATAAAATATTCTTTGAGATGTACCGGTATGTGATCGAAACCTAAGCGATAGCGATAGTGAATACCCACATCGTTTTTCATGTAAAAATATTTTACCAGACCGAGAGCGTACCGGGAGCGGTCCTATAGTGTGAATCAAGCCTTATGTTTACAGATAACGCGTTTATAATATTTTCCAACACTTCCGCAAAGGAACTTTATAAAAATGTGCCAAGTTCAATAAATGGGCGTGCATAATTGCGCGCTAACGTACTTCGATAAATATACACACATATAAAACAAACACTACTGAATTTAAATTCAGTGCTGAAAATACCACTGGGTCAGGTGAGCGTTGGTTTTATAAGAAAGGTACAATTTATCGATCTCACTATCGATAAAAATTTGCGGTAGTCTAAACATATTGAAACAGGAAAACCCAAATTTACTTTGTTTACTTTCACAGCATAATGGAGTATGGCTGATGTTTTGGGTTATTGCGTCGGATGTGGAACGAGTGTGTTCATATTATTAGCAGTTGGAGCAGTTACATTGTTGAAATGAAATCATGTGACTCATGTAGATCCGAGTTTCAGAAACTAAAATTCTTCACAGCTGGTATATTTTATTTTTATAGCTATGTATATGCATATAACACGTACCACAGTGTTTATTAATTAGCATAGTAAGAACTCTTACGATTTTCTGCCCCAAAAACAAGAGAAAATAATGTTAAATTTTTTTATATTTGTCTTCATTATCGAGAAATAATTTTTTTGCCATTATATTTTCTATTTCCACTTTTTCTCAAATATAACTACCTACATTAAAACGTTTCATCGTTACCTTCACATAATAAAAGTAAGAGAACCTCCGTAAAGAAATCCTCAAAAAAACACGCAATTACCGGTATTTTTATGAAATAATACACATATTGCTTAATTTTGTTCAAAACCCAATAGTGTTCGCCGCGTCGCGTCGTATCATTTTGACATTGAAGCTTAACCCATGTGTTAATGTAGAATAGTAAAAACATGAAAATTGTATTGATTATAATGGTCTCATTTTTTACTATGGTCCATAGATTTCTCATACCAATTTAACTTATGTATAAGGTGTACTATTTTTCCTTACAAAATATGTTCATAGAACTGATTCCTCTCATAGTTCTGAACATTAAAATATTTTCTAAGAATGTGAAAAACCCAACGGTCACCGAGACAATCTCTTTCAAAATTAAGTACATTTTTATTGCAAAATCTCATCAATACATTTTTCTATTAAATCGTACTACCGGGAACCATTAAAATAAGTTCCAAACCTATTAGAAACCCCTTTTTCAAAATTAAGTATTACTAATAAGATTAGTTGGCGATTTGCAGTGTAGACATGGCATATTTTCTATAATTTTTGTTATAGGACAGAAAAAATAAAACAATCATTTTATTAAAAAAGTTTCAAATCATTTAATTATTTTTCTTTTTTATAATATCCAGAATAATGGCTTAAATGCTAAATACCTTTAAACACCGTAGCATCGACATTGGTGTTGACACTAAACACGATGACATAAAATAGAGTTATCGATTCATATTTACGAAATAAAGACTCGTATATATTAATTTGTGTCAGTACCATCGAGCCGGTACTTATCTGATTGGACCTGATCTGAAAGTGACACATAAAGCATAGATAAATAAAAAACCTAGCAACTCACTCAAAAAAAATATCGATTCTATTACAGCTCCATTTAAAATTTTTAATAATATATTTGGATCAATTTATGTTTATAACAACATTAAAATTAATATTTATAAATAATTACATCAATTTCAGATATACCTATCTTTATAATAATTAATTTTATTAAAAATTAATCCTAAATTTAATAAGGATAAATAAAAAAATAATATAATTTCCACTTCACCGTCAACTGTATGTTAAGTAAACACGCTGACTAACTACCAAAAAGTCAATATTGTATGTTCCGCATCAAACAAGATTAATGAAATACTGAACGATATTAAACATTCAACCTTGCTTTAGTTACAGGCACAACCTTAAATTGTAGATGAACGAATTGTAAACACCGGTTACACACGAGCGACCATTAATAACGCTGATGTAATAATGCATCGGGATTATTAATGGATGAACGGAACTAACACGAAATTAACGTGCTGATTTAAAACGGATTATAAATGTGGGCCCTAAAATAGCAACAATACCGCTTTCGATAGAATATGTGTTTCCTATTTCGTCAATCAATAATAAAGTCGGACCGCCACTGTTATACGCATATGTAATTATCTACCGATATCCGTACATTAATTTGAAAGAGGAATTAAAATAAACTGTAATCTAAAAAAATACCCAAAAAGTTCTGAATAAGAACGCAGCGAAGCGATAACATTGAATGCCAGCCAACGAAAAGTTAATATTATTACATAAGTTTGATTATAATTTTTACGCATCTGTTTACATTTTATCTGATCCAGCAGTAAAACAAACATTGAATTAGTGTTAATTTGTAAACTGGTTGAGAGATTTCTTTGGGGTGTTATAGGAAAGCTCTTTCAAATTTTAGCCTCATTTGAATAAGGGTGATATTTCCGCTTCACTTTTTCAATCACGGATTTGAAAATTACCATATTTTAACTTAGCTTTTGATAAAAACTTTCAATTAAATGATTTCGGTTAACTTGCATCAAGAATGTCAAGAGTTATAAACAACTACGGAAACCTAATTTGTACGTGTTTGTACGTGTGTACGCAAACTAATATAAGTATATTATTACACATAACTTAAACTTTGGACAAGTATTTAGTAATAATGATAATATTTATGTAATCGGCTTACATTGTCTCTATACAAACAATGTAAAATAAGCGAACATTATATACAACATTCTGCTACATTATGTGATTAAATATGGACAAAGTATGGAAGACGTGTAAAAAATATAGCAATAAAAATCAATCAATAGAACTTTGTTGGAAACAAGTTGTTTTACTAATATAAATAAAGCTTTATTGCGGATTTGAGACACGAAGAAGCAAATTGGTCAAAGTTCAGATTCACGTCGCACAACTCTTGAATTAAGACACTTTTGTATATAAAAGCTTATGGTCCTTATTTTAAATTTGTGTCACCAACTTGTTAGACTAAAAATGGTGGTTATTAAACACGGTTATTTAAAAGTAAAGATCTGATAGAAAGCTATTTTTTTGTAAAGTTAAATTAAAAGTTCCATATTATTTTTTCTAATTTACAATTAATTTCCTAATTTATCAATCACATTATAATAAAATTGATGTCGTTGGTATTTGAAGAAAATACAAGCTATTAAAATATATTTCCATTTTTAATCGGGAAAAATACTGCCGATCTGTTTCATGTGATGGACGAATCGTTCTTGTCCACTTTAGTCTTTCAATAAAAAAGTTGCTACTTGGGTATGTACGATATCGTCGAAACAAATCTTTTATTATAGTGACATTTGATTTTTGAAATCATTATGTACCGTCGTGGAAGACAGTTGACGTGCTCGATTTATGAATCTCTTTTATGAACTCCATCTCAAAAATGATAACACCTATGAAGTTGTAAATACATCAAAAATGATAACACCTAAGAAGTTGTAAATTCATCAAAAATGATAACACCTATGAAGTTGTAAATACATCAAAAATGATAACACGTATTAAGTTTTAAATTCATCAAAAATGATAACACCTATGAGATGTAATATTAATCTTATATTTTACTTGAACAAAAACTATTCACAATTGTTCTATTTACAATGCAACAACATATAATAAGCAGACATTTTTTACAAATAATTTAATTCTAAAGATTCAAAAATAACAATAATATTACAAAGAAATAAGAAGGCGTGACTGGGATTTATAAGAAAATTATAATTTCGAGAAAATCACATCAAAATTTAGTTACGTTACGCAAATGATTTCACATTTATACATACTTAAATACAAGAACGATTTATTTTATATGTAAAAAATACGATTTACGTTCTTCTTAAAAGTGGACCCAGTATTGGACATGAGCAACATTAATTAATAAAACTAAACACGCACCAATTGAAATTAAACATAAAACTAATTAATTATCCATCGTGAAAGATTAAGTAATTCCATAATCGCATTTCTAAGCGATCCATGCAACATATGATGAGAATCAGATATTTATCAAGATTTTATGCTTCTCGCAACATCGCGTTAAACGATGTAAATGCGTGAAATACAGGTGAGTGCTGCAGAACATTCGTGCGCGCTGTAAACAGACGAAATGTGCTATTACTTCGTTCTCTCGCGTAACCATGACAAATCCTAGCATCCTGTGGTCTTCTGACAGGTTTCGATGATATAATTTTAAAATGTTAAATGGTTGTCTATGATCACACGATATACCGTACGGATGATATACCCTTTCGAGCGCGGTTCCATTTAGTTCAACCACCAACAATGTACGTAAGCGGGACTAAGCCATCTTGCAGATATAAAAATGTAGTTTATTGTTCAGATGTTATTGAAATAGAGTGTCAATGCAACTTTGAATAGTTCACAATTAGATTGGTTTTCCACCGCCAAGAAGAGTTTCAAATCAACGGCAAAAATTTTGTAAATAATTAAATATATGCTATTTGCTTGTGAATGGCGTATATATGGTCACAAATGGGGTTGAAATACTTGTTTTAATTGAAGAAATGTGCTCATTTATATTCACTTAATCCAGGAACCTCGAACTAAGGTAGCTCCATTATTAAAGCAGACAGCGATATTTCGACGTGATTAACATGCGACTGATAGTAAAGCCAGTCTCGGTTTTTCCGTTGACAAATAGTCAACTGAAAAGACTAATTTGTTTCGGGATTTAACCGATTTTAGGTGAAGCGCCGCGTGAAAAAAATACAAACAAAACAAAGTTTCGCACAGCGTCGGTCTATTTTTGTCGAAATAACCTTGGGCCACTTCTCGTTCTGCGACTGCACAACTATTACTCAATGACCTGCACTAGTCCCGCAAATTGGGTTCAGTGCGACATTGGGGCATTCTGATCTGGTACATAAGAAATTTCGTATAGAAGCATAGTGATCTATGTTTTGAAGGAGACAGCAGGTTTAAATTTAATAGTCACCAACACCGAGTGATATAGTATTTTTAACAAGTCGTAATTTTTTGTTAGCTCGATCTGTATGTATGTTTGTGAAAAAAATTCTGCAACTCGATATTCATCCGTTTTCAGATATTATATTGACTTGATATTTGGCACACAGATTAAGTGCTCCTCACAATACAATAATTTAATGACAACAACTTTATGCTGCAGCTAAGTTCATCATCTCCTCACTGCGTCATTGTATGCAAACAAAATTGCAACTTGATTTTGATCCACTTCCAGATTTCGTATTAACTTGAAATTTTACAATCGCATAAAGTACCGATGGTAAAACCATAATTTCATAACTACGACCTGATGCTGTAGTCAATACCATCAAAAAGCGTGGGGCCGCTTAGAAGGTTAATACTTATTGAGTGAAATAAGTATTAAACTTTTTAACTATTTTTTAAACCATTAATTTTTCATGTACTAAATCAAGATGTCTGCTGTAATATATTTGAAACAGAAAACACAAATAGACAATATGTAAAGAGTCTACCATTGCTATCAACGAATATATAGAACATTTTTGTGGATAACTGGTTGTCTGGTCTGCGTCTTCGTTTATATGGAAATGGAACTGCGCATAGATTAAATTCTAAATATTATATATATATATATATATATATATATATATATATATATATATATATGTATACATATATATATATATATATATATATATATATATATACTATATATATATATATATATATATATATATATATATATGTATACATATATATATATATATATATATATATACTATATATATATATATATATATATATATATATATATACACACACACGCGCGCGCACACACCTATACATGTTTTCTGAAGTATATATAACAGATCAAGAAAACTGAGGGAAGAACCTATTTTATTGGATCCAGATCTCGTAAATAAGCGAAATCGTAGGTGAGCAAGGCAGACCACTTGGAAAAATGAATGATGAACTACTGGCGGATTTAATAAGGACGGTATAGAGAGTAAATAATAAATAGTATCCTGAGATACAACGAATCACTTCTTGGACGGAATTTAATACATGGACATGAATACTCGATATCGTATATTAAATATTTCTTTAATGTAATTATAAACAGTCTGAAGTCGATAGAGCTGATTAATTTTATAATCAATCTAATTTTTTATAATATTTCTATGTTTATTTAAAATTTCTTGAATATAATCTTCCTTCAAAGAAACATAACACGTTGAATAGAATTTATGAAAACATGCCTGCATTCTAAACATATTTGTAAAGCAACAGCCAGGCTAATGAATTAGTTCTAGGATGATTGAAAGAAAGGGAAATAAGATTATTTTCTTATAATGCTTATTCTTTAAGATCTTTAGTTCGGAGAGTAGTATTAATCTTTATTTTGTTTATAGGACGTAAAACAGTTCATATTTTGGTTTTTACTTTGATTTTGAAAACAGTCGTATTATCGTATAATTTCTTTAGCTACACATTATAAATATATTTGACAAATTGCTTTTCTCACACGATTCTACCAGTAACTTGCCGACCTCCAAAAGTTTTAGTTCTACAACCTAACTCCTTGACATTCTAACCTGATAGTCCAAATTGTACAAAATTAATCAGGAGATTAATCCGTACAATATCTCCTCAAAATAGTTCAGTCGTTTTTATGACATCGGTATTAGTATCAATATGGGAAATTCTTACAGCTAACCATATTCATGGCTAATGTTCTGAGGGTTCGATTTCATAGAGAAGTAACATTTTTCAATGCGTTTGCATTCCAATTGACATTAGGTTGTATTATAGTAGTGAAGCAACGTAGTATGCATTTTTTAAATGTTTTTCTTCTTTGGATTAATGATGAATCACACCTGTCGTGAAAATTATGAAATAAAAGTCATGTCAACACTTTGCAGATCAGGTCATCCACAGATTTTATTAGTGATATTTAATTTTTAAAAAGCGTTTTTGATTGTTTTGATTGTTTTTTTTCTGAAATTTGATCTAGTAACTGTATTGAAGTGATGTCATGATAAAAACTAGAAATTATTTTTTAAATTTCGAACTTTAAAGCCGAAAGTCCGGAAACGGTTGGTTTTATTCATATTAATCAATCAATATTTTAAGTTCGGATTGAAGAGAGAAGTCAGCCCTGTGGAAAAATATCGTAAAGAAAAATACAACCTGTTGTATAAATTGAATACGTGGCTTTAAATAAAGTAAACAGGGGACGTCGTACCATGGGGTTAATTCGCATTTGGCCGGAATTAAATGTATTAACCTTTAACTACTGACGTGGGGGCCGCTCCGGCCTAGCAACAGTAATAATATCGAATAACTCCCCTCCCCCGCACCCGGCGCACATGCGGCTTCCTGTAGCTTCGAGTTTAGTAACGCCGCTGCTGTGAGTGGTAGTTTACGTGTCGGCGCTCGCAATTTTGGTAAGTAAATTCATTTTGAAGTTTTTTTCTAGCCTCTGTGACCCATCGACAGTATTTACGTAACTTTTTTTAAAATCACTTATGTTACTAATATTAACTTTTTCTTTCAATAGTTGGACAAGTAATATAAAATGGAACCAAGTACATCATCGGGGCGAAAACGGACTATTAATGACGAAGATAATACCCGTCATTCTAGAATTAGGAAGTCGGTTGCGACCAGACACCCGGATTTTGAATCAGTTCTCTTATCTTGGGTGAATTATGAAGAGTCTAGTGGTTCAGAGTGAGGACGCCTCAACACAACATTATAAGACGGACCAACTCTTCAAACCTAACAGCAAATAATTCAAAAGACCTCTATTCAATATGGAATAAATTTATGGACAATGACATGTTACAAGAGATACTCAAGTGGACTAATGAAAAGATAAATCAATACAGAGAATTTAGGTATCATTGAACTTCATGCATTTATTGGTCTACTCTTTTACACGGCCGTATTCAAATCAAATCACGAAAACGTGGATTACATATTCACCGTAGACGGTACGGGTCGAGAGATATTCAGGTGTGTTATGTCATGTATGATTCTTCAATATCTTGCACTGCATTCGATTTGACAACCCTGTTGATCGCGAAGAACGACGGAAGACTGACAAAATAGAAGCAATTTCAAAAATGTTTACTCAATTTGTGGAAAATTGTCAAAAGGTTTATAACGTCAGTGAGTATGCCACAGTTGACGAAATGTTAGTCCCTTTTCGCGGACGTACACACCTAATGATTTACATGCCAATGAAACCAGCAAAATACGGATTGAAGATAATGTGCTTATGTGACGCAAAAAATGGTTATTTGTATAACTGTTATATATATATATATATATATATATATATATATATATATATATATATATATATATATACAGGACGTGGATCAAATGGTGCAGGTTTGACAGATGATGAAAAAAAGTTCCTGGTACCAACGCAATCAGTTATTCGTCTCGCAAAGCCATTATACGGGAGTAACAGAAATATTACTTGTGATAACTGGTTCAATTCACTTGAACTTGTCGATGATTTGAAGAAAAAGGGTTTAACATGTGTTGGCACGTTGAAAAAAAACAAACGTGAGATACCGAAAGAATTCCTACCGCCAAAAAAAAGAGAAGTCAATTCTACACTTTGTGGTTTTGCCGGTCAAAATAAATTTCTTTCGGTTGCCCCAAAAAAAAATAAGGCAGTCATTCTTTTATCATCTATGCACCATGCTGAAGGTACTGATGAATCTACTGGAAAGCCTGAAATAATCCACTTCTATAATACAACCAAAGGAG
The DNA here is from genome assembly GCA_039881145.1 of Druceiella hillmani. Lineage (NCBI taxonomy): Eukaryota > Metazoa > Arthropoda > Insecta > Lepidoptera > Hepialidae > Druceiella > Druceiella hillmani. Next base: position 44,748,499 of record JAYKKI010000001.1, on the reverse strand, counting down.
GAGTGGACGAAATAGATAAAAAGTGTGCTATATATACATGTAGCCGCAGGACACGACGTTGGCCGATGGTAATATTTTATCGTATTTTAGATTGCAGCTCTGTCAATAGCCATATCTTGTATGATATAAATCAAGAAAAAATGACAGAAAGAGGTATTTTCATACAACAGTTGGCCCGTCATTTGGTGTTGCCACACTTAAAACGCAGAGTACATAATGAAAAACTGCCTCGTGTACTACGCTTGAGTTTGACACGAGTGTTGGGACCTGAAATGCCTTCTTCTGGACACCCAGAACTTCCAGAAGTTGAAGAAGAAGGACTTAAGATAAGAAGAAGGTGTCACACATGTCCACTGAAGCTGTTATTTGTGTAAAAAACACGTATGCCTTCAGTGCGCTAAGAAAGTTTGCCCAGATTGTGCCTAGTTTGTAAGATTTTGTAACTTGCAATTTTATTGTTTTTATGTAATAGCTACGGTTGATTATATATAGTTTATTAGAGATATTATTGAAGATTAAAAGTACAAATAATGTTATTAACTTGTTAAGTTTTTTAAGAAATACAGACTGTTTTCTGATCTCAAGTAAATTTTGCCAAAAATGTTACTTAATTTTTAATTTAATATAAATATGTCACTTGACAATACAAATTAATTTTAAAAATACACTTGTTTTATTTAAATATACTTATTTTAGATAGTCAGTAATTATTTGAACCTTAAAATCTTCATTTATAGTTTACATCAGCGATTAAAGGCACGAGCTGCTCACGTCAGAACTTATGTAAAAAAATATCACGTCAGTGGTTAATTTGAATATAAAATTGAAACCTGATATTTAACAACAGTTAGATTATAATTCGTCATCTTCATGTATCCAGTTTAAAATATGTAAAACTCTTAAATGTGTTATTACGTTGTGGTAAACCCATTGTAACCGAGTAACCCTAGTAACCAAGAATGATGACATAATCATTAATATTCTTGGTAAAACTAAGTATCTGTAGCGGACTTGTTATTTCAAGCATACAAGCAATAAAAACAATTAAACAGACAATGTCTAGGAAGCCGATTTTAGAACATTCAAGTATACTAAATTAAAACCAAACAGAAGATAAAAACATGTTCGCATAGTTCGCTGACTTAAAATAAACACTAAACGAGAGACGTGCGAAACGAATATTTTGAAATGATGCGTGTTATAAAATAATATTTTAACGGATGTACCTGCGCCAAAATGAAATAATGTGAAATGCGAGAAGTCTTAATACGTCATAAAGCTATATAAAACGAGTCAGACTCTTGCGTCCTATTCCTAAATCTGCATCGTAACAATATATGTTTATAAGATTATAACATTAATATGTAATTATTGTCCAATCTATACACATAAAAATAAACCTGACTGATTGTAATATAAACGCCTAGTCTTAATCACAGGCCCCAGAGAAATTAAGTTTAGAGAATATACTTCTTTAATAGCCTAAATAGGGTTTTTAAATATTATAGGGTGAATTTTTGTTACCTAACAGATATATTTTTTTACTAAATTTAAAAATAAATCAAAATAGAAAGTTTTCTAATTATGTTTGCCAGTTTTTAGGGTTCCGTTCCTCAAAAAGAGAAAAGGAACCCTTATAGGATCACTTCATTATCCATCAGTCTACCCTTTTTCTTAGGGACGCGTGGAAGTTTAAAGTTAAAATTAATATCAAATAGGGACTAGAGTCCTGAGCTGTAAAAAAACCAAGCTTCTAAATTAACGCAATCAAAAAATATTACCATTTATACCGCATATTTTGACACTCGCAAATAAAGCAAAACCTGTAGGTTACTTCCTGTTGACCTAGAATCATGAAATTTGCCAAGAAGCAAGGTCTGAGAGCACAAGAAACATGCGTTAATTTGTAGTTATATCACATAAATTTTTTTTTAAATAAACCTCCGTGGTAATAGTAGGCAATATATTTTCGTTCTTAAAAATTATAATTTTGTAAATAGTTTAATAGAAATATTACGTGCCCTTAAATTTTTATAATTGCCTACATGTATACGAAAACTTCGTAGTGCGAGTTACACTCGTGCTTGACAGGTTTTTTATTCTCTTTCTTCCCTTGTTTTCTTGAACATTTTAGTATCAAAACAATAGTTTCACAGCTTCAACATTTGGAGTGGAGGACTCTACATTTTTGAGTATATTTTCAGCTTTTTCTCAAAAATCAATAACATAAAAATGACGTCCAGCGACGACGCAAGCGTTTTTAGAATCAGCTAAAGATTGGAAGTTGGAACTGAAGTTGGCATCTTTCATACGATATCAACATCATATTTCCACGAAATTGAAATGACCCTCCGAACATCCAACTGTATGTTTTCTTCACATACTCCTTAGATTTCGTACCTTTAAAGGAAAAAAATACTCATCGGCTTCGTCCATCACAGTCGTTTTTCCAATAAATCGTTTCACGTGGAGTCTTTGGTCAGTAGGAACTTTTTATCATCTTCTCATCTAAACTATATTTATCTAAAAATTTGGGAGGCTACAAGCTTTGCTTTACTAAAAAAAATTTTTCTGAATGAGGTATCGATTGAAAGAGCGAGTTATAAAAATCAAAAAATATTTTTTTTTTAGATTTTCACGTAGGATAGTGAATATGGAAAGAATATGGTTTCTAAAAGTGTAACTTCCAAATAATATATTAACAATTGTACATATTTACTTTTTAAACACACTATATTAAAATTAAAACGTGTGTGAATCTATTTTAACTTTTACTAAGTATTTATTTGGAAAAATATGGCCAATGAAGTTCTTTCCGTCTATTCAAATAATTTATAAACCTAGAAATACAACTGATAACATCCCATTAAATATTTGTTTGACGTCGTGTACTGTGTTTAAAATAATAGGTAAACGGTACAAATGCCCGGCCGAAAGCGAGTAGCATACTAACTTAAGTTAGGGCAAATTATGCCTTCGCCGAATGAATATATTTTATTCGTTTTAAATATTTGTGCGCAGAGTTATCAGCGCTTAATACACGCATACTATGAAATTATATTTGGAAAGGGGAACACGTCATCGAGCTGCTCATGGCTTAAATTCTTTTTAGTATTAAAACAAAAAATACTGAAAAAATAAAATAATTTTAAATTAAATTTTCATGAATTTGCATATGCTGAATTATTCGCACACCTATCAATAATAGATTGCAATATGATAATTCCATAGAATTAAAAAAATTACAGTCTTAAAAAAAATAAAAGACTAATAAAAGTAAAAAACTAAAAAAAACACGCTTTTACAAAATACTGATCCAAAAAGCAAAAAATAATGATCGAACCAGTTTTTCTATCCACTCAGTAAGGAATTTAGTGTAGGCCAAGTTTATTAGTGAATATAATTGAAAAAGTATCCAAATTTTAAGCCCAAAAATCTGGGGTTTTCGGACAGGTTTAAGGATTTTACAGACAATAGCCCTAGTAACAACCCAAGTTGCGACTTATTGAGTAAAACCAAAATTATAAGTTGCTACATCTTTAAAATTTAACATTACATGTCGAAAATTATGGTTGATGTTCTTTTCTAGTAGCATTACATGCCGGCAACCAATCCTATATGTAAAAGAATATTAGGCGATATTAACTTGCATATAAAAGTTCAAAGTATATGTAGCAGAATGATGTCTGTTTATAAATTGTAATTCTTTATATTTCTTTACAGATAGTTAATGATGTCCTAAAAAAACAATGATTTACGGTTTAATCTGCCCATTAAAAGCATTTTTAAAGGGCCGAAGTAATTTGACTGTGCAAAGGTAGTATAACAAATATATAGCTTTTAATTGAAGACTGGAATGAATAATTAAATGAAGTATTGACTGTCCTAAATTAAATTACATAATTTAATTTTTTTAGTTAAAATGCTATAATAAATTAACATAAATTTATAAAATATGAATCGGTCATTTTTAACAACGTGGAATACATATTATACAAACATCAAAAGAGGAGAAGATATTAGAAAAATAATTAAATTCACATGATTTTTATCCAATTAAAATAATATCATTTACAAGTTTATAGTCACCCTAATGTGTGCTTTATATTTCACGTGCTAGAGTTGAATTACAGATGTGCCGAGTAATTTGGCGCTTTATATTGGTGCTTTATATTTCACGTGTTAGAATAGAATTACAGATGTGCCGAATACGGAAATATTAGAAGTAGTAGATACATTTGTATTACATGTCAGGATGGCGAATATCGTTTTCAGGCTTATATTACTTAGTGAGAGCAGCATTCAAATAAACACACCGCCCGCATCTTATGTCATATCGTCGGCATTTCTTTAAATGGCCTTCTAACCTCACATTGCATAAACGTATCTTAGTTTGTAATTTTGCGAAGTTGTAATATACAGTATTGTATTTCAATGAGTATAATAAAAAATAAAATACCTTTATTTTTAAGAAACAGCTGTAAAGGCAGGATATGTTTATCATGATAATGATAATAAACTTCAATGCACATTAATTTAGCTGAGTGAAAGATGATGGTTGCGGAGTCGGAAAAGTCGAACGGAAGAAATAATTGAATATTTTTGTGGTTTAATTCAATATCGTACAGAAAAAAAATTTATGTTTTCAATATAATAACAATAATTTTTTGTCCCTCTTAATACAACACTTATATTTCATAAATTTTCATTTCAGTCAAAGAGATTACAACATAATCTAATTTGACTTGAGTGAAAATTATTTTTCCGAATAATTTTCATATTATCTTATATATTTCCTTTAAACGTTTTATTTTTATATTGTGGTCGAATTAATACCAATTTTCCATTTACAATAAAATAATTACGCGAAACCTACAAGGTAGACACATATAATATTCCAAGTGCAACGTCATAAACTTTTTTCTTCAATTTCCGATCTTTGAAACATTTTTCCGGGAAATTCTTAATATTTACTTTTAATTAAGTTACCAAATTAATATTCTGAAACATTTTTCCCTTTTTGGCGGCGATTTATTAAAGAGGAAGGACAAGGACATACTGCTAGACTGTACTTTTGTTTTGTTCGCCCGTATCTATTTATTAAATAAGTATGAATAGTGTATTTAAAAAGCTTGTATGTACGTTAATCGAAGTAATTCAAAGTGAACGTTATTGAATAAGAACGGATCACATCGGATGATTCGTTCTTTTCCAATAAAGTTCACTTTGAAGAAACTTTTGGAAGTGTGTATACGTAACAAAGAAAATCGGAGTCTGTCTTAAATACGTATGTACACTTTCAAATGACTACGGTTTTTTTTATTTGATAGTACTCTGTGGAACGAAAAAACGATATATTTCCGAGCTCGGAAATCCGTTTCGCTCTTGATTTATGCCACCGAAAAGTTTAAATCAAAGAAAAAATAATTGGATTGAAACTGGATAAATCAATGACATACAAACGATTCGCATTGGTCCATCGATTGTTTTAAATTAAAAAAAAAACTAATTAATTGCTAGGAAAGTAAGAAAATTAATTATTTAGTTTTAAAACTACACCTTTTTCTTCCTTGACATTTGTCAAAATTATAATAATATTATCTTTTGTAGTCTATCTATGAACTAATTAAATACATTCCTTGGTTGAGATTGACTGGAAGAGATAACTACCGTAGCAATAAAGACTAATAAATCAATAAATATTTTATAATAGTAATGAAAAGCTTGAATCGGTTGTAATAAAAAAGAATTAGCCCTCTTAATTTTATTATTTTTTTTATCAACAAAACTTTTGAATTTAGATTCAAAATATTCAATCAATGCCATTTTGATAAAAATTATGTCTGACTTTAATCCTTAGATTAATAAAAGTAAAGTCATTGCTTTAATCCTGATCGCTCTTTAAATATATTTAATGTAGGCTATGCTACTAATATTTCCTAAATGGAATTCAAACATTTTCTCTTATTATTTTTAACATTTTGTTTAGCCCAATATATTTAAAAAAAATATAAGTTAACCGAAATACAAAAAGCGGGGAAGTTATTATACAACACTCTTATTCTAAATACATTAAGATCAGTGACTTTAATGTTATTCACTATTAGTTCAGAGTGTTGACAATTAAGAAAGATACATCGTAATTCATTGGATCATTTCCATTCTGTTAAAAACATTATGAAATACGAAAAGGAATTTTAAGCAATAATGAATCCCTTATTCGTTATTTACTTTTGAAAAAAAGTCTGAAATATTCTTTTTTAGGCTTGTATGGAACATGAGATGAAATATGTGAATTTTTTAAGGTCATTAAGACAATTAGCTCAAAGGAAAACGAAAAAAAAATTAACAGTACCCGATTTTTAATAATCACGATAATAAACATTTTTTATTAACGAAGGCTACGATATACTCAGCTAAATATAAAATCATCTTTTCAAATTCAAAGCAGATAATCGAAAAAAAAATTATTTTAAAAATATTCCGAACACATAACCACTAGTAATACAGGAACTTGTAAATATTACTTATTAACATGTATGGCCGTTTTTATTTCTATCTGCCTCCTTCACAAACATAAAGTCATTAATCCAAATGAAAAGTAGTTTTTTTAAAGGTAGAGTGAAAAAAACGTACAACTTAAACTATTATATTATGTAATACAGTGGTACAAAATGAGACGATTCTCAAGATTAACTATTTCAACATCACCGCAAGGATTTAACATTCCGCAGTGCTAGCATATCGAGCGCCGCGCCGCAAAGCGATTCACAACGCGACGCACCGAACATCTTATTTGGTCTTGAAGTGTCGTGAGCGCTATGAATATCATTTCATAGAAAGGAATAACAATTATAGTCATAATTCTTTTGTTTTCACTTGAAGCTTTGTTTATGTAATAAAACGTTTAAATGAATGAATAAGAAAAAAAAACTTTTCTATTGAAAAAGAAATTATTTATCTGTTATAAGGACTCAAGTCAAAAAATGGTATATAGTTTATAATATTTTCCTCTTATATTTGCGAGAAAAATAAGAATTTTTTTTCTATATATATATATATATATGTATATAAAAAAAAAAAATATATATATATATATATATATATTTTAGTAGATAAATAACGGTCTCTCTTTCTGTAAGTTTGTTCCCGGTAATAGGGAATGACCTATCATTAACGCAAAAAAAAAATATTTTCATTTTTAGATGAATGTCGAATGATGTGGCATTAAGAATTTAAGAAAATCAATTTCCATTAAAGCTTTAGTATAAAAGAATAACAAAATATTTGCATATGAGAAACATAGTGTACTAGACAGTTGATTTTTAAATATTGTCTGGCTGCCTGCTTAATTACCTCATAATAAAAAAGCCATTAAAACAGGTATTAATGAAAATGTTAATGATGTTCATTATCCTTAGCTTATAGTTATGCTCAATAAATATTATTAACAAACGATTGTGTTAATTCATTTAAAATGTTTTATGCTTTTAGTACTACTTACTTACGGAGTAGAAGAATAAAAATTTTGATCTTTTTGAATTTCTATCGCAGATGCAGTAAATACACCTTAGTGTATGATCTTAGTAATTATCGGGACATAATATTTTCCATGAAGGATTGAATCTGAGGAAAATTCGAAGCATAATTAAACTCATTAGTTCATCAAAACGTTCAATCATCATCAAAACGGATTAAATCTTGGAGAGAGGGATCACCTACTTCGTTCGTTGAGTATACGAGGAAGAGGAGTAAAGCTTTTAAGGGCGGCTCTACAATTAAATTCGCAGAGATCCTTGGACTTTTATTATTCACAAAATATATTTTTCTTAAAGCTAGTCAACGAGAGCGAAGTCACCGGTAAAAGCAGACGTGTGATGTATTTTGGCTTTGCAAAAGGCGCGCGAAGCGCACAGTTAATAACAAGTCTAGACAGCGACCAGAAGTACGACGTAATGTCGCTAAGTACCAATATATTAGATGCTTTTTTTAGTTCACTATACTCCTCGACCAGACTTATATTCACGCACAACATATAAGTACAATAAAGTGGCATCGCATGAAACTCGGTGTCTGCGTATATTTTATACACGGCGGTACTACTTGATATCTATTTTAATTGCAATTAGCCAAGTTCTACCCACTACGTTCTATTTGACCAATCAATGAATGAATGAGACTCCGTAGCGTGTGGCACGCGAGGCACGCCAACCGTGGACACCATATGGTATGTTGTGGTCGATTTTTTATTCCATGTCAGGGACCAGGGGTCAATTTTCACGTCTCTCCAACGTGCGTGTCACCTGTTTGAACCCGAGTGCGAGATTATATGACACATTATTGGACACGTCGGAGGTCCACGCACTACCAATAAAATTGATAGATAGTTTTTTAATTTGTATTTCCTTATGAGGTTATACGGTTGCTAGTGGTTGATTCCCGCCTGCCTATAAAATTGAAAGTGTCACTATGTAAAATTGCCTGTACACACTTTTTACTTTTGCATTGATGGTACATAAACAAATTATATCCAGAATGATTACGTGACCATACAAAATTTGTAGGAAAATTTGATTTGACTTTTTTATTAGCAAAGATAGCTGGAAAACGTCCTAGGACCTGTAAAAGTTACCACTGAATATTTCAACTTATTTGTCTTTGCTATTGTCTATTTCATTTACATTTTTAATATACTTTTTAATACTTATAAATATCAGATAAAAAGGTCATCCATAATATCCATCACATGGACGTTTCGTTTTTTTTTCGATTATTTATTTTAAGAAGCCTACAATAAACTGAATAAGGTAACAAATTTATTATATTTTCAAAACTAAGCAACTAAACATTAACATGAATGGGAAAAGTGGAGGTAACACGAAATAATGAAAAGTGTTACAATATTAATAAGAAATGAAAATAGGAATAGCCTCGTAAGACTTACCCCTTACGATGACGATTTTTGAATTAAGAATTCCCTTCGAATATCAGAATCAAGTTTGTGGAATATAACAAATAACGAATTCAAGGGTTTCATAAGATAAGAATCATGCTTGAATTGATAAGATAATTGAAAAGGTTAAAGAGAATGTATAAATTACGCTTGTTGCTATTTCCACCGTGTTGGTGCAGCATTTACATTTATACTTTCTAAGGCAAAATATTGTATACGTTATGCTATGCCCGCGACTTCGTTCGCGTGAAATTCGGAATAAGAAAAGTTAATAGAATTTTTTTTCTCTCATATATTGAATATGTTCGGCGTTAACTTTGTAGAAATCATTATCACTTAATTTTTGTTAACCAGTAAATGAAACTACGTGATGTAGTATTATATAAACTTTATTTAAATTCTTAATCATGCCCTGGATTTCGTTGTATAACAACATCTTCAGGTGGAAAATTTGAAGAGAATATCTTTCTTTTTGAAAAAGTGACAGATAGTCCGTAGATGGTACTTTTAACATTTCAGCGCCTTTCTTGTGTAACTACTCTACACTAGTTTTTTGAAACTGATCGCTCTTGTCAAATGAGCTATAATTACGGCCCCGCTATCATAATTATATCAAACAGACTAAAATCATAATTTTGAACTTCCGTTTCGCTCAAATAATTTGGTGTTAGCAAAGATTCATCATAATTTCCTGTCGCAGCACAAGAATAGATCAATCATATCGGTGTACGAATCTCGTGACAATATTCTTTTTTTTTAATTCTCGAATCGGTTATGAAAATGCTTTTATAATAGTTTCTTTCCATTCACGTTCTATGTCAGTACCAATTGTGTATCACGCTCTATGACCATGGGAATAATGGTCATCAAAATCAATAAAAATACGATTTGTCTGCTTCACGCTACAAATTGTTTGTTGATTGTAACGTCAAGATTTTATCTCGGCCAAATACATAACATTAATGTAATTATGCGATACTTATTTTATGGGTTGACCAAGCTAATATTCGTCTACGTTAATTGTTTTGTGAGCAATTCGCTTGTCATATCGAATTGTCGTTTATTCATTTATTATTGGACAGTTTATAAATATAAATAAAGGTACCCCACCCCCCGACCGGCTGAGCACAGATAACAATAGTATTGTCAAAAGTAGTATAAAGTTAACGATTTACAGGGTTCGGTATGCAAAGGACTCAAGACAGTCCGAGACTGACCCACAGACAGTCCCAGAGTTCTGAGATCAAGTGACACATGTTGCAAAATAGCCTGCTCGTTGATGCATCCGTTTAATTATAATGCTGAAATATTTTAATTCATAGTCGGGTTGTTTTCATGCAGATGCATTCATGTTCAGATCAAGTGAATAATTTTGGACATATTTACAAATTTTTACATATCATTAATTAATGACAAATGAAATTTTAGAACGTGCAGTCTCGCTTACAGTCATAAGCATGTGATAGGAATGAGTATGGGCACATATTTAAGTGCACTTTTTAGTAAGCTGTTGATTACTTGCTTTCCAATTTCTTTTTACAATTATGTGATAATTTAAGAAATAGAATACTAGGTTAATTGGTCGGTTAATTTGGTTGACTGGTTGGTTAGGTTAGTTGGTTAAGTTAGGTTGGTTGGTTAGGTAGGTAGTTTAAGATTATAGGTAGATAGATAGAAGAAGTCACTAATCTTATTATTTTTTTTTATAAATACTTAATTGATTTTCATTTACGTATCAACATAACCAGAACTTCAATATTTGACTTGCTATAAAGTTATTCTTATTCTTTATTCTTAATTGTATAACAGTAAACGAACAGTAAATCTAAATTAATACTTGTTTAATTTCTTGCTATTTTCATAAACATTTCTTTTCTTTCTTTGAAAGTTACTATACGAATGGACTCCTCCGGCACTATGACACTTGAGTAGCGAACCGACCACTTACTCGTATATTTATTTATTAATGGAAACATACCGAGGTCACATTGGAGTTTGATGTACGTTTTGTTTGTGCGAATAGTAAATATTAATACAGTTTCAACCACCATCAAAATAACCGCATAGAAGCTGTTTCAGTTTTGGCCCAATCAAATAAAACGCTGTTGTGAGTAAACAGATTAAATACACTATCATATGTCATATCAGATTTGCTCCCCTTAAATGACGATTTTAGTGAACCTTTTCAGGGATGTTCTTTGCATTTTCTCTATATAAAAGTGTCATTTTTATTCTTGTAACACCTTAGCCTAACGCTGAATGAACTTTTGACGTTCAACTTTTGACACATGAAAATTAACTAAGTTTAACATATAGATAATATATAATAACTTGCATGTATTCGCCTTTCGTAATATTAATAAAATTATTATTGTAGAATGCACGCAACCAAATAAATGTGAAGAAACAGATGCTCATGTATTACGAAAAAAAATTGGCATGGAGGTAGCCATGAAAATTAAAATTAAAACATTAATTTGATAACTGAGGAAGTAATAAGGGTCAAAGTTCAAATAATTTCGTTGCATCTCATTTCACACAAAAATCAACTTTTATCAATAAAGACTGTGACTAGTGTTGTATGTATTACTTTTGAGTATCGTCCGCTCTTGCATCCAACCAAATTAAAAATATTACCGCTATTTAACACTACTAATCGTACTAAACACCTGAATACTTATTTTAGTCAACTTTGCAATTGTTTCTGGAATCTTTGCTGGGATCTTAATAAGATTCTTTAGTCAACTATCCCGTCATGTCTGACGAGCGCATACGTTATTTAAGAAACAAATAGCCTCGATCGGAAATTGAATTTGAGCAGGTTGATGTCGAAGCCGGAGCTGTGCGTGTGGGTACGGACAGCAGATCCGCCTCCGAGTTAGTTCGCTCGGGTTTAATTGAAGGTAAAATCAATTATTGAACGCACGAATTGGACGAACTCAAATTCGAAGTTAATACTAATCTATAGTCAAGTAATTTAGATGTTTTTACCGTGTTGCTATATGCAATTTATGTATGAAAAATATAAACTTTTAAAAAAATTACTTTATGTTTTCGTTATGCCCGTAAGAAAGATTTAATTGGAAATAGTAAATTTCCCTTTATCAAAATGAGAATAAAAAATATATAAAACAATTTTTAACTTTTTACTGGACTCTTCTCAAGCAAAACTTTAGTAAAACCGAGATACTAACCGAAGTTAAACTTCGTACATGCGTCTCCATATGTAATAAATATACGGTAGTACAGCACTGACAGGTGGAATTATGAGAGAATTGTTTTTGCCCTAAACATTTGCAAAATCCACTTTGCAATAATGATCATGATATGGATTAATCTGTGACCATTAGAGTAGCGCCAATTTATTTGAATGTTAATCGCTGTCATTTGTACATTACAACATTTTAAATACTTTTGAAATAAATTTATGATAATTCCGGCAACATTTTTCAATAATTTTAGTGATACTTCATATTAAACAAACATTTCTCCTGTTTGCAACACATCTAGATATATAGCCAAGTTCACTATTCTCCGATAGAAGCATTTGACTGACACTAACCAGCTGTATACTTAGGCCAACTTTTGATTAGTTATAATGAAGTATACATAGGTACGTTGCTAAAACCAGCCCTTTTAACGTACTGATTATAATTCAACCTTCTGGTTATGAATTTACGAAAGGTATCAAGGTCTCAAAAAATCCCAGTTTACGGCATTCCCTGTAAAATATTTCATGTTAACATAGAAAATAATACTTTACGCTATGATCGAAATCTTGAGCATAAATTTAATTTTATTATTCAATACCTATTTTATATCAATAAATAACTCTTTTCCTTGCTATAAATATATGGTATATAATTTCTGTTAGAAAACTATACAGTCAATTTTATTTATTGCAATCGTTCACAAGAGATCAAATTTTTAGGGCAAAAACAATTCTCCCATAATTCCACCTGTGTGCGGGGGTTCGGTACATAATCTTTATACATTTTTCAGAGTGACACAGATGAGTATCGCGATAGGTATACCATCAATGTGTGACATACAGCCAGTGTTCTCCGAGGGTGGTCGGTTTTAGATGCCTTTTCCTCATTGTGCGTTCTCAATGTTTCTCAATGCTACGTAAAATACGTCTCACTCGGTGCAAGTTTGCGGTTTTTTTTATTTTTCTTATTATTTTTTTAATATTTCGATTTAATTACTTCATTTCTCATGATTCTGTAATATTTTTCTTGCATTATTATATTATATCTTAAAGTATATTTGTTTTGTATAGCGCATGCAAACCGTGATATGTTTCACTTCCGTTATGCGATCTTTTTAGGGCTCCGTATCGTAAGGAGAGAAAAAAAAACAAAATCTTTGTAAGATCATTCACGCATCCGTGTCTGTCACATCGGTTATTCTCAGATACTGTATGATTTACAAATTGATTTCGCATTGTGATAAAACATACTAATCCATATAGGTACATGTCAATAGAAATTCGCATATATATCAATTAAACTCTAAAAATATTCGAATGGAAACTTTGAAGGAAGCAAATAAAGCAATTTTTTTTTGTAAATTTCTTGTAAAATGTTGAAAAAGATATGCCGTTCCCCCTTCCTTACCTCCGAAATAGGTAAAGACAACATTTTAAAAAACAGCGGTATTTTACCGAAAAGCTATAGAGATAAATCTAAATTTCATAGCTTAAAAATAAAAAAAAATTGGAATAGCTTTACTCCTATGAAGATAGACTAAGCCATACCTTGAAATAAGGATGAATAATTATAATATTTTTAATAGTTTAATACATGCTCGTAAATGCCTATTCCTAAGTGTGTACCGAACCCCCGCAGTTCGATTTCAACTCGTACTTAACCGGTGTTTTATAATCTTATAACCGTAAAAAGTAAAAATGCTATGAAAAAAAATACAAAAAGCACTTCGAATATGCATTTATGTCCGTATATTGAAAATATGTTTGTCTTTCTTCGAGTAATTAACTTTGCCGTTAATTTAGTGTGACACCGATTGTCCTCGAGAGAAACATGGAAAGATGTTGGTTGAACTACAATTCTGAAGAATCATTGAGTTACAACCCCTTTTATAACCAACCCATAATTCAAGAAACGTAAACGGGAATTCCTACGCCTACAGCCTACGGCTACCTTTTACAAGACCCGGGCCTTTTTTCACGCCATTTTTTTTTATTTTGCGCATCTAAAACAGATTAACTATTTCGAATCCTAAGATCTAATTTGTTTTTTAAAAGAACATTTTTAAATTTCACCGCCATTTTTCCATTGTCAGCCGTCTGTAAAATTCCCTTCAACGACGCTGGTCTTATTGTATTACACATCCAAACATAATAATTCAGCTTTTTAAATATTAAGAATTTTATCAATAATGTTGCAATATTTGTTATTTGTCGCATTTTGCTTTAGTATAAGAAACTGTTTTTGTAGTAATTAATCCGCCGTCTAGATGCACTTGGCTTTCTAAGTTTCGGTAAAGCTAATTAAATAAATAATTAACCACCAATTTGATTTTATATAAAAAGCAATGGCCCGACTGGCATATTACCGCCCAGCCCAAACCGCTAATGATATAAATTGAAAATTTGGAGAGGGTGTTGATTTTATACTGAAGGCATCGCTTAAGAAGGTATTTCTCGAAGTGCAAATCCTAAGGGTGTGAAAAGAGGTGGTACAATTTATATAGGAAAAATATTACTATTGTAAAGTTTTACATGAAACTTGGTATTGATGCTCTTCAACGCATATAATAAAACGCAAATAATAAAACTCCAAGATTCAACCCGTAAGGGAGGGAAAAGTAAAGTGTGGGAAAAAATATTTCTATGGTAATTTTAATAGTTCGAGCGCACTTGTTTGATGTGTTTTCTTAACTCGAAACTGTCACCAAGCTTTAATTTTGGCTGTGGCCAGAACGACTGAAAGTGAAAAATTCGACTGCATTTTAAAAAAACATAGTCTACAATGTGTGACATACAGCCAGCGTTATCCGAGGGTTTTCGGTTTTAGTCGCCTTTTCCTCATTGTGCGTTCTCAATGTTTCTCAATGCTACGTAAAATACATCTCACTCGGTGCAAGTTTGTTTTTTTTAATTTTGGCTGTGGCCAGAACGACTGAAAGTGAAAAATTCGACTGCATTTAAAAAAAACATCTTCTACACCAACGCAACCGCAAGCGAAAAGCTAGTAAAGCAATATTGATCAAAATACCAACAAATCTGTCGTCGCGAGAATGTTTTATTACAAATATTGATAATGTAACTATACTTTATCCTACTGTTGCTTCAATACATTTAATAAGCATTTCTTGCTGCGCATCAATTCTTTTTATCGCAATTGTTAAGGCCAATCGATGGAAGTATTTAATTACAAGTCCTCGTGTTGCATCGAGTTTTTTTTTTCTTATCGCAACTGTTAAGGTCAGTCAAATCGTATGACGTTTTTGAATTCCGAATGGCCAATCGATATGACCTCGGCAATTGGCAGTACCCTAGTTGCGGGAGTTATGACTTCTCTACACTACCGGTGCAGTATTCTCTAGAGCTTCTCAAAAGTTATCTAATATTTGTTTTAAATTTATATGATTGTATTAAATTATGTTTTAAATATATGTTTTAAATTTATATTATTGTTTCATTGTCATATGCTAGTATGCTCAACAAAAGGATATATTTGTTGCTCAAACTTAACTTTCCGTTTTTTCTTATTGAAATGATTTCAAACATTATCAGTGGCCAAGTAACATCCCAAGAATGCCTTATTATGCTGACAAGCGCCAATTAGAAGAGTAACTTTTATTCATATATTAATTTAGAAATTTGCTCATTGATAATCGAAATAAACTAACAGAAAACATTTAGTATTTTAAGATATAAAATTAAGAGTTGAATTGAAATAAACACATTATATTGGGCAATAAACCTAACTCACTTTTCGAAAAGAGCATCAGACAAAAACTATGTTATCTAGATCTTGCGCATTTTTACGAAATCTATTTAAAAGCCTTAAACTCAAAATGACACGAAATCACATTGAACGAAACTTGACCGTATGTAGCGAAACCGAAAAACAGGTTTTTTGGAATTTTTTTCTGTCTGTATGTTATTTTGTGCGTCAATCGCGCAAAAACTATTGGAAGGATTTTAATGAAATTTATCAGATATGGTAGTAGCTTATAACCAAGAGCAACATATTAGTGGAGAGTGCTTATTCCGAAAAAAAATGTTGCTTATTCCAAATTTTACGCGAGTAAAACCGTGGGGCACAGCTAGTGAATAATAATACCATAGATGAAGAAAGCCGAAGTGTGCGGGGTGTATTTTTGAGTTAAAAAAAACTAAACCATTATCATCATAATGTTTTAGAATAATTGTATCAGAATAATGTTTGGAATAATTGTACACGGCAACAAAGTAATAACAATGAAATCTACAAAAAAGTGGTATGTGCTAATAATGGTAGATTATTTTATTACTAGACGTTTTATTTTACCACATAGCACAGTATCAAGTCGAATTCTCTCGAGTTGAGTATAAAACTGTATAGACCGTTCAGTTGTGTACTCATCTAAAGCATATCATAAGTTACTAAACAATTCAGAATACCATTAATGAATAAACCGTATATAATTATTATACAAAACAGTAATTAAAGCAATATGATGTCACGGTTATTTTGCCCAGGGCTATATAGGAATTGCCCAGAGAAATCCGATAGAGTACGAAGTAATCGTATAGAGAGAAAACCTTGTCCGTTAGTTATGCTACATATTTCAGTATAATAATTGTAAAACTATGCACAGCGAAAAAATAGACCTGTCTTTAAGTACTTTTATTTGTAAGCTATGAACCCTCAAATCTTTAGAATTGTAATATTTTACAACCTAATATTTAAATTTAGGAATCACGTGATGAAGTTTTGGGAATAGCGAATAACGTAATTACTAATTACGAAAACTTCTAACTTTCGTTTAACTACAATAAAGGTTACCATGCCACGATTTCTTTCTGCAATTTCTAATTATTTCCGATAGTAAAACCAGAACAAATTCGACGTTTTGGAAAGCTAAAGTACTATTTCCATCAGAATGAGAATATTTATTAAATTTATTTTTATTAGTGACAGATAGACACAATTTATAAGAACATTAAGCCTTCGATAACGCCAACACAGCAGGATACAGAGTGTGTAAGGATATAATCTGAGGACTACCAGCGGTGTGACCAGAATAACTACTTCATATTTTTTCACACGGTCTCCTGACAACTATCAAAGAGTAATATTTTCGGGAATGTATACCGGCTTTATATTATCTAAAAAATGCGAAAAGACTGCTAAAATTTATCTTTCATAAAATTAATCTCTGATGAAGAGACTTGATACAACCTGTGGAACAATTCTATTCGGAGCAAGTAAAAATAAAATAGCATATTTATTAATTAATTAAATAACGATACAATTTTTCGATTCCGATTTTACGATTTAATCTAACCTTAATTAATTAAAGAAAAAAAATTATATATATGTATATAAATATGTATATATATATATATATATATATATTTATATATATATATATATATATATATATATATATATATTTATATATATATATATATATACATATATTTATATATATATATATATATATATATATATATATATATATATATATAGTAAAGGTTTTTCAAAAGTACAAAAAAGACATAACTTCTAAACTATTGAGTTCACGAAACTAATGTTTTTTTTTTAAATTACTTATTACCATGTTCTCTACATAATAAAAACTCTTCTCTTTGAACCATAGTAAATGGGCCACCGTATAATTAGCACAAGATAAATGAATATGAATATTTCAGTTGAATATTTTTGAATGTTAATCATACGAGGTATATTCAGATATATGCGGATTAGCATACTTCATCACGACTTCAAAGTTTATACATCAGTTTCTGGGAAAAACGGGTTGACAAACAGACAAACCTAGCATGAAACCCTAAAAATTAAATCTATTTAAAAATTTATTCGGAAAAACAATTGGAAGTTTCTTATGTTTGTACGCATAATTTCTGATTTGATTTTAACTACGAAATGTAAATCGATTATAATTTATACAATGTACACTAAAATAAAAAAAATATCCATAACAAACTTATTGTTTATCAATCTATTTCAATTATGGAAATAAAAGGTAATTACAAAATAGAAAAGTGAATTTAAAATATTTGTTAAAAATAAAATAGCATTCCAAATATTATCGTGAAAAAACTCCCCGATTGAAAAACTACCCGATAGCTTTCCGGATGGTTTTTTCTAGATGTTTATTCATACCATTCTACAGTTTTGTGATTTAGACAAAATGGCAGTACGGATATTGCTGTTTATTTTCAGTACCGTGATGCAATTTTTTAACACCAAAATATGTAACGTAATCATAAAGTAAATCGTTCCATAAACAATAGTTATTTATCATATATTTCTATTATTGCAAAACTTAAATTAAGACTTTTTTTAATTATGCATAAAGAAGTGATTATAAAATCTAAAACCAGAGCGATATAAAATTTCGCGCAAAAACATCATCACCGTAAAAGTACAAAGCGTCAATCGCGTACCGAAAAGATAACTACAATAAACTTCAACCAAAAAAATAAGCATTTGGCATGCATAAATTAAAGTAAATTATCTATGCAAGTTAACCGAAATAATTGTAATTGAAAATTTTAATAAAGTATTAGAATCTAGAATTGTTTTAGAGTTTTCGAATCCACCGTTAAAAAATCAAGAGGGGTCGAAAGAGGCGCATTATTTCGAAACTATAAATTAAAAATGGTATAAATTTCATTTTAATCCCAATTTAATTTAAAATACCTATGGCATATGAGATTCTCTAAAAATATTTTTTTTAATAATTTGCTAAATATTAATTGAAATCCATATCAGGAACAACTACTTACAAAACATGCAAACAGGTTTTAAACTATGACAACAGGGCAGACGAACGGACGTACGTTAATTGTTTGTGGTTGTACAACGAAATACATAAAGCAATTGTATCCAAACGAAAAATAAAAATAATTTTATTTAAAACTTTCAGAAATATAAAGAATTATTTTTAGAATGGACAACTATAGGAAAGAATATAAGCTTAAACGAAACAAAAAAACGCAAAAAAGTTAATATTTCTTTAAATATTTTCGTTTTAATAAAATTAAACTTTCCTTCATATTTTCTTTTACCTAATAAATAAAATAAATCTTCATAAAATAGCTGCCAAAAATAAACAAATCAGTATATAATTGTGTCTGGCAAGCGTTTTATTATAATTATCAAAAGCCCCAAAGCATAGATGAAGTTAAAAATAATCGAGACATAACGAAACTGCATTGTTTCTTTCAGAATTCTACTCCTTAAGACTTTTAATTAAGAAATAATCAACAAAGACAGGAATGTTTAATTGAATTTCTCATTTAATTAAAATTAACTTCAAACATTCCCTTACTGGTATCTTAATTAATTAACATTTATCTCTACAACTACTTTCACATCATATCCCATCGCGATGACATATTTACAGTTGAAAGTTTTGCGTATAGCGTAGAGTATATCGTCTGGTTCTGAGATGATGCTAACAGTTAACACAAAAGATTTCCAATTTTAGCTCAATTTTTTTCCATTTCCAACGGTACAGGGAGCAAGTGAAATATATGAACTACACTTTATTTCACCCCGCTGTGAAATTTCAATTTAACATATCTATATCTATCAATGTTTAGAAAAATATTTTCTAATGATTTCACTTGTATCTCTAATGTAATACTAAGGTTCTGGAACCTTACAAGGAATGATTTTGGGAAAACCAAGTATGTTATGATGAGAGTTTATAAAATAAGTAATGCTGAAATATTAAAATTAATTTTATAATAAAAATTTGGTTAAATAAAATTTTAAAATATACTAAAAATGATTGCATTTCGTAAAGTAATGGGAAAACATTTAAAAAAATGAAGGATACATGAAGGTTAGATTAGAAAAAAAATAGTCGATCACGCATGAAAATTATATTAAATTATGGCACAGAATATTTACAAGTTCAGCTGTTTCATCGGTTTCTTCACTATGTTGTTTTTGTCTTCCGGATGATGTAAGCTTTCTTTCCTTCTCCTAAACTTAATTTCTAACAAATATATTACGAGGGTCCACGTACATTTTACTATACAAAGTATGTATTCTTGATTTACTTCTTAATTAAAACACGTGCAGCTTGTTTCTAAAATCACATCACTAGAAATATTACAAAAATATATATTTTTGTATTGGGCTTATTGATTTAATTTTTATACATACACATATACGCAGCTTTGTTTTACGAAAAATTACTGAAACCCTTAATAAAAAAGTAATCAATTCAAATTTGACAGTGCCTGTCAAAAAGTACATACAGATAGATCGCTGACAGATCGTACCGTAGTCGCGGTCTCAAGTGGCACTGGACAGGATCGTTGGCTTGATCTGTAGGCTACCGACTAAATGTCTATAATAAAAAGCGGCTTTTGTTAAATTAGATCACAGTCGACAACCGACGATTCGTGTCGCGTTGAAACTAATTGGCTGCTCTTTATGGCTGTGTGAACAGGGGAATAAGGCTGGCGGCCAATAATGACGTATGCCTGCTATTACCATTTAGTACTTGACAAAGATGAATTGAATATCGTTAGGGCATGTCGTTATGAGCGATGCTATCAGTGTAATCGTGAATACAGAATCGGGTTCAGATTCAATCATACGATGCAGAGGGTGTAAAATATGTTGGCTATATTGGGACGTTATTAAGAAAAAATGTCTTAAGGTTGTGTAAAAACTGGAGTTGGGAAGCTTCGTGAATGGTGTAATAAATATATTTATATTAGCAAGAAACGTATATTCAGTGAATACGTATATTCAGTGTATACTCAAATTACAGTTTCAGTTCTCATATAATCTTAAGAGGTGGGAAGGATATCATTTTGTTGCATTGTACAATTATGTATCCATAATACGTTAGGTTTTGTGGGAGAAAATATAATTCAAATGTTGAGATTGAGGAAATGAAAATTCCGAATTAAAATTTTAAGATATTTAAAAATATTTAAGAAAAAAATTAGAAAATAATTTGCATGTATTTAAAATAATTCACAAAGTTTATATGCAGGATGATAATGGATTTATAGTATTATGTAAATACAAAAATATGTTTAAAGTGAACTCGACTTGGCACTAAATTCTTGAAAATCATATAAATATAGCGGTTATATTATGAGACATATTATTATTACACGTAACTGGTAAAGGTTTTTCCATGAAAATTGTCACAAAATGACACTAGTTTGAAAATATGTTCGCCTTTTTTATATATTTCAGAAATTAAATGTTTTTTTCTTAACTTTATTTTTCTTATTCTATATAAAAACTAAATCTACGCCAAGTTTAATTCAAATCTAAGATGGTGAGGTAAAATCACTGTCGAATTGACTTTGATTTGTGAAACTGAATACCTTTAAACACATGTATATTCTCACAAGACCTTTTATTTCCTTTAATACTTAATTATTTTAATAAAATTTCCTTATTTTCTAAAGGTCTTTCAAGAATCTAAATATTACTTAAATTATTTGCAGTCTGTTAATTAGGTTTGAAATATTTTATCTCCGTTCGGAAAACTTGAAATAAAATTATTAGACCGATTTTGGTATTATTACTAATGGAATTAAATAGATGTAATAACGCAAATAGTTTTGTTCCTAAACGTAAAAATTATGTTTGTAGTCATAGTAACCTAGAGATATATGCACTGGAATCGTGATCGAAAGAACTCTTTATCTCGTTCAAACCCTGTTAGGACCAGAAAATCATTTTCCCGTATATAATCTCCAAAAGAATGAAAAACTTCGCGCCACAAAGTTATAACTCTAAAAACGTTCATATGTAATATATCTATGAGTTAAACAAATTCTTTTTTACAGTGTATTCATTTATATACATTTGTTATTTGCTAACGAAATTTAAAGTGTTTATTAAATTCTTATATTAAATTTATACGTATGGTATGATGTATTTTTATTCATCACTTTGTATAGTTTTTTATAATATACTATAAAAACTAAACATGGCGGACGTTCAGTTTTTATAGTTAAATATGCGCCATATTAATTTAGACGATATTTTCAAGAAGTACCTACTATTGTATAATTGACGGTCGTGTTTGTCAAAAAAAATTTTAATTTTTATTAAAAGTTTTTAATTGTTCTGATGGTCGTGTTTGTCAAAAAAAAGTTTTTATTTGTTAGAACTGAAATCATGAAATGTAATTGTTCAAATATACCCCAGATTTTCTATTCGCGCACTCAATAATTCAGGATTCCACGTAAAGTACGAAAACTTAATTTTAATATTTAAATATTAAAAATAAAAAAAAATAAGTTTAGTTGTCTATTTATAGGCAATATTTAAATAAAACTTGGACGTTAAAATTTCTAAAAGTGTGAGCGATTACACGCACACTTAGTGCAATGTGACATAATAATCGAGAAATAATTTCTGTTTCTCCTAAAGGCATGTAAAGGGTAAAGAATACGAGTAAGTATAGATGGGGTTCACATTGTTTAAATTCTAGGAAATTTAAGTTATTGAAATATATTTCTTTGCATCGCTCGGGCAATGTCTGGGAAATCAAAATAATTTAACCGTTTCTTTAACAATTGATCAAATTATTTATTTATTATTAATTATCCTTTAATACAACACTTTTACATACGGCGGACTTATTGTTGTAAAAGCAATCTCTTTTGGTCAACCCCGACCAATGAATGCAATAAATTTTTTATTAGGTTTACTGCAAAAATTGTTATAATTTTGGCAAAAAACTTTGTTGAATAAAATTTTTAAAAATTATTATTAATTAGGAAAAGTCGGTAGGGAAAAGAAGAAGTATCGTAGAAGAAAAACAGGGTTTGAATGGAAGGAAAGTGATGCGGATCGTCATCTATTTAAGGTATGATCTAAACCCAGAAATATGATCATACTTTTTAAGACCGAATACGCAACGGATACATACATTCTGAACTTTTTCCAGTTACGTAATTAGTTTATAAGATGGTTTTCTTTTAAGAAATCAGTTACAAAATCGAATTGGGGGTCACAAACAAAGCGTAATCTTATTTTAATGCTTATATTCGATCGGTTAATAACTTAAAAATATTTGTAACTAAATAACGGTATTTATTAAATTTAATGAAATTAATTTCAGTAATAATCTATTTTTATAATTTTATTGTTACATAACGATGAAGAATTGGTAACTATGATGGAACACCACATCGGTCAATCCTGCCGTATTCGATAAACTGCATAAAAGCAAACACAATGTTCAAGCAATCGTCAAAAACGTTCAAACACTCATTCATCTATCTAATGTTACAAAGCCATGAAGTAATTTTGATATATTTATTCGGTAAAATATTCTTTCGTTGCAAGATATAGCGTGGATTTTGGCAATAATCTCCCTGCTCGTGTATCAATGTATGCAGCAAAATTACTGCAAATACATTCACGTGATCTGACACTGTGAAGGAGTATGCCGTAATAACCCTAAAGATAATAACACTTTATCGTAATCGTGCGTCGATAAGGCAGAATTTTATCTCGGAGGGCCCTGTTTTCTTGGAAAATAGCATGGAGGGTGGACGGCCACATTTAGGTCACGTTTTGGCGCACATTTATATTAAACGTGTTTCACAACTGACTTCCGCTCTAAAGGTATTCAATGTTACAATTTACTACTAATCCCCTTAAACTTTTTACTTTTGAATTACTATGTAGTATCATTAGTGTTGACTCGCGATTAATTAATAAAATATATTGAAATTTTTAATACAAGCAAGTTTGTAAATTTTATAATTTCTGATATTAAACTTATTCGACAAAAGCTGCTTTATGAGTTTAGGAACCTACCGAAGAAATATATTTATAAAACTACTGGCCCCTCCTATGCAATAGTCTCAACCCAAAAAAAATAGTCAAAACTGGCCGCTCATAAGCCACAGTGTCAACCCAAAAAAATAGTCAAAACTGGCCGTTCATAAGCCATATTCCCGCCATACCACCCGGGTAGTCTCAGGACCCGTAACGACCCACCTCATACAAAAAGGGGACCTTCGAAAATCCCCTAATAGTGTCCCGTATCTACAATCACAGCGCTTCCACCCAACGGGGGATTCCACCCACAAACTGCTTAATGCGTCATTTAGGACCTCCATTTTTTCAAGAACGCATTTAGCGAACGCTCTATATATCTCAAAGATCGGACCATTCCCAACCAAGTATCGGTGACTAAAGATACCACGTTCTAAGTCTCCGCGTGATTCTACGTTACCATTTAGACGTATGCTCTCTAACAAAACTCTACGCGCATCATCGTGCTCACTACAGTGGAATAAAATATGGTTCATGTCCTGCATCTCAAATCCGCAGGAACACGCCGCGTTATCTCTGAGGGTAAATCTAAACAAGCTATAACAAATTCATAACCAAAAAAATAGTCAAAACTGGCTGCTCATAAGCCATAGTGTCAACCCAAAAAAATAGTCAAAACTGGCCGCTCATAAGCCATAGTGTCAACCCAAAAAAATAGTCAAAACTGGCCACTCATAAACCATAGTGTCAATCCAAAAAAATAGTCAAAACTGGTCGCTCATAAGCAATAGCGTCAACCCAAAAAAAATAGTCAAAACTGGCCGCTCATAAGCCATAGTGTCAACCCAAAAAAATAGTAAAAACTGGCCGCTCATAAGCCATAGTGTCAACCCAAAAAATAGTAAAAACTGGTCGCTCGTAAGCCATAGTGTCAACCCAAAAGAAATAGTCAAAACTGGCCGCTCATAAGCCATAGTGACAACCCAAAAAAATAGTCAAAACTGGCCGCTCATAAGCCATAGTGTCAACCCAAAAAAAATAGTCAAAACTGGCCGCTCATAAGCCATAGTGTCGACCCAAAAAAATTGTCAAAACTGGCCGCTCATAAGCCATAGTGTCAACCAAAAAAAATAGTCAAAACTGGCCGCTCATAAGCCATAGTGCCAACCCAAAAAAAAATAGTCAGAATTGGTCGCTCATAAGCCATAGTGTCAACCAAAAAAATAGTCCAAACTGGCCGCTCATAAGCTATAGTGTCAACCCAAAAAAAATAGTCAAAACTGGTCGCTCGTAAGCCATAGTGTCAACCCAAAAAAAATAGTCAAAACTGGTCGGTCATAAGCCATAGTGTCAACCCAAAAAAAAATAGTCAAAACTGGTCGCTCATAAGCCATAGTGTCAACCCAAAAAAATAGTCAAAACTGGTCGCTCATAAGCCATAGTGTCAACCCAAATAAATATTCAAAACTGGTCGCTCATAAGCCATAGTGTTAACCCAAAAAAATAGTCAAAACTGGTCGCTCATAAGCCATAGTGTCAACCGAAAAAAATATTTAATGAAGCACTTTTGTTGATCGCTCAAATAATATTACACGATAAAATTTATCAGATATAAACCTTCAATATAATTCAATAAATTTTTAATATTATCAAACTGTGCATGATTAGTAATTTTCAAACGCCATCTTCTCAAAATGTCAGTCGTCTAAGTCATCAATTTATTGCAAATTAATGCCCAACTAAAAGTAACAGATATCTAAAAATACAACAGGTGACCCTAAAATCAACCAATTTGATCTCAAATAAATTGAATTGAGAAATCATTTTGGAGATATGACAGTTAAAGTGGATGAGAGTGTCTCACGCATCATAAAAATAATAAATAGGTAAAATGAGAATCGCCATGTAACGTCATGAAGTCACCGCACGATGCAGACAGATGAATTTCGTTTTGTATTTCAAGTTCATTTCGTAATTTAATTTTAATCTTTATTATAACAAATATCCAAAGCCTATTAGAAAAAAAACTAATTAAAACTTACATTTGCATTTTTAGACGACAAAATCCTGATAATCCCTTTCTGATCTAAGTGTATATTGAATATTAAAAATCTAGGTGTATATTGAATATTAAAAATTGGTGAACATTTTTAAAATCCGAAGGATAATATTAAAATTAATAGTTAAAGATACCGGGAATATTTGTAAATAAATTTATTTACCGATATACCAAACGGTGGTGAAAACTATACATCCATATACTGCATAGTGGTCCCGCGTGTTTTTATCAAATATGAATGTTTCGTAAAATAAGATAAAATAAAGAGAATTTACAGTAAGATAACCTGTGGGTAAAATTGCATAAAAGAATGTTTTCTTTTAATACTTTTAATTTTAACATTTTATTGTTATAATCGATCCAAAAAACTAATTAAATATTGATTTTTTGGTAATGATATGAATTATTTGATATGAATTTAACGATTCTGCTTATTACACGAAAACATGTTTAAAAGTAGACTCGAGAACTATTAGAATGAAAAACCGTACGTCTATTTATACTTAAATACATCAAATGTTGTGTGTTTAAGTTATATTTTAGAAATACACGTATATACATAAAATTTATGCATAAGTAACTTTAAGAGAGAAATAATAGTCTGTCCTTTCGTCAATGAAATTTCCAGTGGTTTATCAATCTATTATATACCAACACGCCATCTTTCACGTAAGATAAGTCAGAACGTCATAATCTTCTATCCTGATATACATCTTTGCTTCTCTAATTCCGCCATGTATCTTTGTCCGTTCTTATGGCTCCTGATATTACCGTCTTTTTGACATATCACACTTTGTTTCTAAAAACTTTTTTTTGTCAATCAATCTTAATTTTATTTTTTTTTATTGAAAAAACAAAATTAAGTAAAATGCTTGTAGCATTTTTAAAGTTATATACCAAAATGGTAAATAAGGAAACCTCATAGCGAGACTTCGTTGTTCATCCGCAAGTCTGTATGTCATGATTTCTTTTAAAAATTACTCATGTTATGAATTTTAAAATCGGCACCGCTATACAAGTTGCCTAGCCATACCTAACCCTAGACCACACATAATTTTTGGTTGTAAGAGATCGCTCTCATGGCAATAAGTCTGCCATAATTATCAATTAGATACAGTAAATTTCATAAATAAATAAATAATAATCCCAAAATCTCAACAATGCATTTTCTGGGGAGTCAAAAATACGGAGTTAAAAAAGTTTATTTTATTTAACTGGGTCTTTTGCTTTTTAGCACATTCTACAATTATTTTAATTTTGGTTTACGTAATTTTTTGTGCAGAGATTAGTAAAAATGTATGCTAAAAATATTAACCTTTATCTACAAAGTTGAGAGGCCAACAATTTGTAAATAGAAAGTAGTTTAAAAATTGCGGCAAAACTAAATGATGTACCTAACAATTATAGGTTTGGAGAAAAAAATTTAATACCAAAAATCTAGATCAATTTTATTTGTCGTAAACAACGATGGACCAGATCAAATTATTGGTAGTGTGCTACAAAACCATTTTATGAAACTTCCAGTGTACGAGGACCAACTCGCACTTGGTCGATTGTTTAATATTATCATGTAAAATTGTTCTGCATATATTCCGCAACGATCTTATTTCGACTGAACTCACTTAATTGTTGACACATTTTGTACAGTTACCTTCTTTTTCTTTGAAATAATTTGTTCACCACTTTTATAAGTGAAACTATACTAATTCGTTTAGCCCGTATAGGTAATTAGACTTCGAATTCTGGTTTCCGTTCCTCGTTAACAAACTTGTTAAATAAATATTCCATTCAACTTTATAACTCAAGTGTTAATATTTTAAATATTTTCATGAATTTTTATTCTGTTTTTGTTATCTGGTTGAACTACTGTCGCAACAACTTCGCACGCTTTGGAAAAGAAGCGGAAATAATCTGTTTTGCTACAATACGAACTGACACTAATAAACTAATATGGCGAATTTATTAGATGCCAAACTAATACCACGCATATGTTTTTGAATTTACTATAATAATAGCCAAAAAACAATATATTAATTTAGTCAATGTTAAGATTATTTGAATCAGAATCGGCAGAATAATATTTCAGAATCGACAAATGACAATTCGTCAAAATATTTACTACTTTAAGCCAATATAAATACCCGAGTTATAAAGTTCCGTTATTTGTTTATTCAGCAAATTTATTAGTCGAGGAACGTAAAACCAAAAGATGAATTAAAATGACGTGCGACGAACTTTAAACAGTACAAGTGACAACAAAACTCTTAACGGTTGCGATAATAATGATGAATAGAGAAAAAAAACCACGCAGATCGTTTGTATAATCACTCATTTTTCAAATTAATAGTCACGTAAATTATTCATTGTTATGCGTTCTTTTACACGTCTAGAACTTGGTAAAAAACAAAATTCTTTCATTATGTATATAAGGTATTAGTTACCATTGATTTGCATAATTGAACATTAAGTCGAACAATTTATATAATCTCACTTAAATATGTACTTATGCTTTTTGAATATATTTAATAATCTCCAAGTCTAAGCACTTAAACGATGAGCACTCCAATTAATTAGAGTATGTGCCAGACACTTGAAAAATGTTCTTTTTAATAATCTGCAGCAACGTCAAAAGGAGAATTATGATTTTGGCAGTACGTACATACACATTTGTATGTGTATTTCCTCTTTAAGCCAAAATCAATAGATTGATTTTAACAAACAAGATGTCATGGAACCTATACTTAAGCATCTTTATTATAGGCTAATATGTATTTACACATATTTTCTTAAATCCACACTGTTCGGACATTTCACGCTATTTATATATCTTCTCGAGACAATTTCAAAAATAAATATAATACATGAAATTAAAATTAACGTGACAATACTAATATCCAAGTATAAAAAAAAAACTGTTAAAAAGTTAAAAACAAACGCATCAATTTTTCCTTAAAGAACTTCTGATTTATCACCTATCGTAGATATTAATTTATGACAATACATAGGTAAAGTAGGGCAGCGTGATTTGCAACATTTACTTTAGGTAGCATTTTAAATAAATAGCCATAAATAAATATTAACTAAATAATTAAACAAATAAA
This sequence comes from Druceiella hillmani, assembly GCA_039881145.1. Lineage (NCBI taxonomy): Eukaryota > Metazoa > Arthropoda > Insecta > Lepidoptera > Hepialidae > Druceiella > Druceiella hillmani. The sequence continues at coordinate 44,719,408 of JAYKKI010000001.1, read as the reverse complement.
ACCGGTAAAGCACGAATGGAACTCGCACTACGAAGGTCTTGTAAGCATTTAGGCATTTATAAACATTTAATGGTGCTTAATATTTCTATTAAATTATTTACAAAATGTTAATTTGGAGAATAAAAATACCTACTGCTGGTGCTTTCATTTTTTTTTTGATATATTGGGGCCTACTATAGCTTTCATTTAACATTTTTTTATGTGATACAACCACAAATTAACGAATTTTATTTTTTATCCATTATTTTATTCTTTACTTGTGCTGTGAGACCTCGCTTTTTGCTAAATTTCATAATTCCAGGTCATCGGAAGTTGGTTTATACCCTATAAGTTTTGATTTATTTGCGAGCTTGTTTTTTTTACAGCTCCAAGGGACCTTAAATATTTGATATTCATTTCAATTTGATACCTTCACACGTTCCTGAGAAAAAGGGTCTTGATATATAGACAGACAAACGGATAATGAAGTGATCCTGTAAGGAGCCCTTTTATCCTTTTGAGGTACGAAACTCTAATAACCATAATAATGTCTACCTAAACGTACTCGAGGTGTGGCTTGTCTTAAAATTCAGATATCTACGACAAATGACTATGGCCAGAACCATTTTAAGGAGACAAATTTAAACAAGCCAACTGGTGATTTTTTAGAGCAAAGTAGTCTTAGTATTTAACTTATATTTTTATTGTCACTGTAGAGCATTTCAAAGGGGGCCTGGTCGTCCATTCACCACTTTGATGTTAGCAATAAGATTTTTTGACGTAAATATAGAATCTATAGTGGTTAAATGTAGTCAATAGTTTGTTATTTAAATAATTATTTTATTTTTTTTATTCTCAATGGGCGGAACTGCTTAAATCTTTTGTGCAATCGAGTACAAAAGCAGAAAGAAATTCCACAGCTTGCTCACACATTTTTGGTAAAACTCGCGTTTTCCGCCTTTACTCAAAATACCCGTTATTTCCATATAAAACATAAAGACCCACGTGCGACCAACGACGAAAGAGACATAGAGTCCACGGTAGCACGTACGTGTATAAAAGAGGTTGTTGAACTATTTATTGATTAAGAATTAGGCAAATTTCTCAATTTTGAAGAGCACTTTTAGAGCGCTAATGAAATGTTTATATAATATAATGCCATTAACGTCATTAGTTGTATCTATATAAAACGAAAAAAAATACGGTCCAAAGAAACGCCTCAGGTGGACTATGATGAAAGAAATAGAGAGTCACAGAAACCACACATATAAAAGAGATAAGTTATATTGAAGATGAGAAAAATTATTCAATTTTTCCGGATCAATTTTATAGGGTTAATAACATGTTTTTAATGAAAGGTCATTGATAATTATGGCTAGCTCATAATGGTCTTTACAACAAATTTTTTTAATAAATCTAGCTATAACTATTCTAATAAAGTAATAAACCATTTACGGATGAATATTAGAAAATAAGTTTTTCCGGATTACGAACATTCAGTAATCGACTTGTTACCGCTTTTTAAGAATATGAATGCGAATAATCAATTTAAAAACGTACTAAAATGAAAGAGTCAGTAATGAATAATTATGAGAACTTAAATGTTTTACTTTGTCGCACTCAAAGTAGTTGAGGAATGCGGAAGTATTGTCGAAAGTTTTTTATAGATGTTTACTATGACCGTTGGTGTTTTGTTCAAATTGAAATATTAAGTCCCGAAGCCGCGTGGCAGAAATAACCTCGAAATTTCGTCATATCCGCCTGTCAATCTATCCATCATAACTCTTCCAGGTTAAGATCGATTCTGATAAACAGGAAGATGTAGTTGAATATAAATAAGCTGTCAAGCTCGAGTAGAACTCGCACTGCGAGGGTTCCGTACAATTTGTTTCCGTTTAATTTTTGGATATTCTCTTTAATTGGGTTATAAGATGGGTCTTATTATACCGACTTTCAAGATTTTAGACAGTAGTTTAAAGGCTTTGATTATTACTAAGCAAGACAATTTTATGAATAAAGAAACCTTTAAAGGGCGATATCTTTTTTATATGAACCAAACAACTAGAAATGTTTACAGTAATAAAAGGCTATACGTTTTAGTATAAGATATTATTTTGATATCTCAAGCCTTTTCTGAGAAAAAACTTTGACAGGCAGACATGACGGACGGACGAACGGACAAACAAGTTTGTCTATTATGTTTTTTTTACATTTTGAGGAATTGAATTCTAAAAATGAAGAAACAATATATTAATTGTTTTCGAATTACCTGTCTATATACATCGAACTTGAGGATGATTTTTTTTCACGGACCCCACCGTTATCATTAAAGAGGCTTTTTGAAACATCCACATTCAAAAACGCTTAGTAATATTTTAATATGTTATCTTCTTACATTATGCATTAATTTTGAAAATTAAATTGGGACTCCTCTTAAATATACAGTGAAGAAAATTTTATTTCGTTTTCGAGAATACAATGGAGTGCAGTAATATTACACAGGTTTTCCAAAATAAAATAAACGTTTGCTTCATAGTTTTTACCATCAAGCTTCCTTTACGAAATGTTGAATTTAAAAAAAAAATGTAGAGATTTCCCTAGCCCCTTTATTTTTTCAAGCATAGATTTTAAATATATTCGATTATAAATTTAATTTAAGACTAATTCGATTAATTTACACAAATAATTTGAAGAGATGTAAACATACAAACAATCCTACTTTATACGCGTTCTGATATGCACATGACCAGTTCTTTTTTAATTGCATCCCATAGTAAAAATTAAAAATTAAAATCCATCTATAATTTTTCTGCAATTCCTACCGCTGCTTACGTAAAGTTACAAAATATTTATTAAATTATAAAAAACAAACTACTGCCTTGATTAATACTACCCGCAAATAAAAAATGTGGAAATAAAAAACATGTCCATTTAGCTAAAATTGGAAAAATTTCGATTTTCTTTATTCCGCTCTTTAGGAAGTTCTTCTTCAAACGATTGGCCTATAGGAAGAATGCAATTATAATTTCCTTTGAATCGTATGAACTTTGTGAATTATTTCTAAGATAGGACGCAAATTGTATATTTCCAAATACAATTCCTTACAGATTATATTTAGTATATTTCAAAACCTTCTTACAATAATCACAGCAATCTATCGAATATTTCTAAAATTTCGCCGAATTAGTTCAGTTATTTCACTTATCGACGCCACATTATTATAAAATCGTCTTGTTTTTCCATCATAGCTATTTTCAGTATCAGATCTTAGTTTTTCTCCTGTCAGTCCTACTCTGTTCTTAAAGACTTTCCATATCTCTGTTTTTTTATTGTAATTAAAGTTTGTATTCTCTTCTTATCTGCCACTTCTGGATGTTTAGTCTATATGCTACATGATATATATGTATATATGTATATATATGTATATATATATATATATATATATATATATATATATTTGTATGTATTTGTATTTGTATAGGTGTCCGGTATTAAATGGATAACCTTCCAGGAACAATTCAAAAAAAATTATCCCAAGTGATACCCAAGATAGAATGGCCATTAGTTCTACTATAAGCTATTTTAAGGTTATCCATTGTTTTTTTATTGAACCCCATTGACTAGGCAAAATTTAATATAAAAGAAATGTTCAAACTTTGCACATTTAGCTTCAGTCAAGTTATCTCCTTTTGCACATTTATAGTAATAATCGACTATTTACATTAGATACATACATGAATTATACCTTATCAGAAACTACTTTAAACATACATTTTTTAAATGATTGGTCACTTATATTTTCGTAGTTTTTTTTATTGCCAGAGATATATAAAAATTGTCAAATTTTACAACGAATAATTTAGTCAATATTGTTTTTTCTGTGAAGTTTTTTTTAAAAGTCATGCCTGGATATTACTTGGTTGTATATATATATACATATATATTTTTTTTTTCATACGATTGGCTGCCTCGTTAACTGTTACATATATAGTATTCCTTGTTACATATTATTATTTTCAAACACTTTAGTGCCAGTCAAGACATGGCAGAATTTGGTATAGGTTTTTCATATTTTCGGAGCTAGCTTTCTTGTAGTTTAACGATCTTTTTAGAGTTACTAGCGCTACCTCAGTTATATTTGAAATATTTTTTTTCAGATCTTTAGTACTATTATCCGATAAGAAAACGAATTCTTCAGTATCGTTATATTTAGAAGATTTTGCGTTTTTTTGTTTACTCCGATACCTAGATGACAAAAAGTCCTCGGATGGACATTCCCATAGTGAGAATTGCATTACGAGCCACAAAATTTAACGTTAACAAGCTTCCATAGTGATATTTAAAAATATCTTCGCGTCGAAGTTTATTATTTGATTAAACAATATTAAAAATAAATAACATAAACTAAAGATTCCACTAGATGCTTATCTCTCTCGAACACATACCCTTATGCTCGGTAGATATCACCAAAACATTATAAAGTAATTTTGAAAGCACGCACAAACATGACTGCCATTATTCTCTTATTGAAGCGTGCTTACTGATTGATGCGAAAGTATAATAACCGACTCGACACGCGGTATTATTTTAAAATAACGAATGTATAATTTGAAATGTGTGTATTAGTCAAGTTGGTGTTTATGGCACTGTTAAAAATTTACTTTTATTCAACTAGATTAGTTGATTTACACATTGTGCGTCATCCCGCTAAGTACGTTCATAACTTCGGAATTGGCTAATTGGTCTTTCGTGTGTAATAACAGCCGACGCATGCCAGTTATCTTAAAATTTGCTTTATATTTGAGATTGATCGTTTTCGATTATTCTTCCAAAAATAATAAAAAAATATGTTTAATGATGCACCAAAAAAGTGGTGGTGGTATAATTTTATTCATAAACTTAACGACAAATCGCCTTACGAGCAAACACAGAACATAAAATGGAACCGAGCAGAGAATAAAAATAACTTTAAATTTCAAAATGTTGAAAAAATATTTAGCAAACGTGCCCTCATTCAATATTCTGATATAGAGTCGAGACCATTATTTGTGATAAGCTAAAATCAACAAAATACATCTTTCGATGACGAACACTGTACCCAGAAAGTATGCTGAATCACTCTTATGCATCTAATTCAATCATGTTTGCTATTACTGCTGACGTCGAAAAATGTGTGTGTGCGTGCGTGCGTGCGTTCGTGCGTGCATATGTGTATGTGGGTGTGTATAATAATAGAAAACCCAAAAGAAATTATTCGAAACAATAACGTTTTTTTCTAGGGTTAAATATTTTCATAACTAATATTGAACTAAACGGAAATAAAAAAAAATTTGGGATTTCAGGATTCAGAACATTCCTTTTAATCCGAATAAAGTATTAAAGAAACTGTCTAATTATCGTAAATAATTTAAAAAAAAAACGATTATTCGGCATTACTCCTTTTTAAATAAACCGTTTATTCGACATTACTCCTTTGCCCTCAAGCAAGCAAAAAAACCGAGTCCAATAAACCAGGCAAGAAATAGAAAAATAAGCGTTCATTATGTCATTTCCGTTGCTTCTTCTCATGTCCCATTATCGACCAACAAAAACCAATTTAAAAGCGAAAAATTGATGACGAAATTTGAGAAAAGCGAAAAATTGATGACGATTTTTAATATGCATGTTGAAACAATTGATAGAAATGTGATCTCTAATATAGTTCTAGATGTAAAAACTGGAAGACTAAAAAAAAAAGTTATGTTAAAGAAGATAGAACTACAATGTCACTAAACGTTAAGTCCTAACTTATGGACAAGACGCGAAGTGATGGGAGAAAATGAAACTACAGATACCAACGACGATAATTGATATAACCTGTTGTGTATCAGAGGAGAAAACTGATAATGACATTGAGGAAAAGAAAAATTAAGAATAAATAAAGCACCAGCGTCACGGAAGATGAAAAGATTTCCCATTTTTAAAATAATTTTAAAAATGGGAAAATAGGGGCATATTGAAATTGTAAAAAAAACCAAACTGAAAAATTGTATGTTGCTCAAATTTAAATATTGCGACAACTGTAATCACTGCCAAATTTTAAACTTTAAAAGAAATTCATATTTCTATTGACTTAAGATCGATGATATAAATAAATCTCATATTGCTCAGTGACGTTCTAACTATTTTATCGGATCCGATGACTTATGAAGTGACTTATGATCCGATGAATTATGAATTGTTGTATTTTGAATTTAATTTCCCATGTAGATAGAATAATAAATCCTTAATAATTATCGGCACTGCGATTTCCTTTAAAAAGTGTTGTGATTTTTTAAAATCTAATAATGATAATTAAAAATTTGTCTGTTAATACTTTATTAATAATCTCTTCATTAAAAATTACTACTACATGAGTATTATTAATTTTTATTCGAAAAGGCTGTTTTTATATGAATAAATTCTTGTAACGCTTACGCAAATATAGCGTCGCTTAACCTACGTCAGAATGCCTAAAATATTTTAACAATATTGGATAAGATGTCACAATATTTTAAATGGATTTAAGTAAAATCTCAATCAATTCAGCTGGTACTCTTTTATCATATTTAATATTATGCAAATTAATTTTCAATGGTAATAACTTGATTTAACCTTGAATTTCACTTGAAACAGCTGCTTGCACAGGCGATGGCTAAAAATAACTTTATTATGGATATTAATTACTTTTAAGTGGTATCTATTTTGAAATGGTCGATGTTCCTGGCCAAAAAAATCAATCTGAAATTTGCACCATTAAAATAAAATTTCGCGATTTAATCTCATGTTATTAAAAACGCCGAGTTGAATTTCAAGAAACAAAATTTTTGAAATATTCTTTACTATGGCGATGAAGAGCCATACTTAAAAGTATTTAATATATCAAAATTACCATATTTAAAAGTCTTTAATGAGTCCGCAAATGAGTCCGTGATAAAAATGCCTCAAACGTTGATGCGAAAGTTAATAAGAAATGCGGCAGTGTGGGATAATGGCGCTCGTATATCACAGGTAAAAATATAGAGGAAATTTCTGATTAAAAAATGAAGCTATAGGAATATCGGGCATGTCGCATGTGCCAAACTACATATCTCTGGAGACACCAGTGGACAGTGGATGTGGTTGTAATTTAATGCAGATCCGTAACTTTAATTTTTTTAGTAATTTTGGACAAAGTAAAATTAAACCAGTTGGTTATTTAGCAAACGACTTCAAACTGTTCCACAGATCAACATTCCAGTAGCTGGTAAATGGCATACAGATCAGGATGTTTATGGAATACTTCATAAAAATTTTATATGGACTGATGTTGTTCGATGTTACAGCAATGGTCCAAAAAAAATTAAAAAACCATTTTGTGCCTAAATATTATAACAGGACTTAATGCGGAACCAATTCTTTTTGGAAATTTTAAACACTTATATCTGGTAGTAATTTTAAGTATTTCATTGACTATATTCCGTGAAAAAAAACTGATTAAAAGTTGGAATACCTAGAGTCCATTTTTAGTTTTTTTGTTCAACTTTAAAAATTATAATTTTTTGGTAAAGTTTGAAGATATCCGTGCTTTATGGTTCCGTAGCTGAACTGGGAACTCGTACAGTTTCGTCAAGTCCGTCTGTATGTACGTCCGTCTGTAAGCTACAACCGTTTTTTCTCGCAGACTATTAATGCCACAAAGCTGTAATTTGGCATGACCATATATATTTATAAAGCCCACGAGTTTTAAAATAAAATTTAAAAAAAATTTACGCGTTCCTCCCCATCACGTAAAGTGTATTAAGGATCCGTTTACGAAATATTAAGCTTTAAAAAGTTACGTGTCCCCATCCCTAGCAGCTAAACGGCCATTTTTGAATATCTGAAAAGTATTCACAACAGTAGTATATATAAGGCAATGAAAAGAAAAATGACCAAAGCTAAATAGGCTCTCCTGGTTTATTAGTAATAGTCGACTAACTTATGACATGTAATTTGGTTTGTGAAAAATTCATAGAAATTTCATACAAATTAATTAAATCAACTGCAAAATTAAGTTTGTATTTTAAAATACACATTTATTACCTCTGTGAAAGATATAATACTTAATCGCATATATGCCCCTGAATTAATAAGTTGCTTTCAGATAAATTTATTTTAGATAAAAGTTTCTAAATGTCAGATTATTTATTCCAGAAACAACATATTATATGTCTACAGACAACATGCACAAAACAACAATTTTAAGCGGCATTGTATTTTTTGAAGAAGAAGTGTTATTAAAATAGTACATTTTCTCGTTTTACGTTTTAATTAAATAAAAATATAATAGCGCTCCAGATTATTTTTTTACATTATGCTACCGCCAATCTTATATTTAGGATCATAAAAAGTATTATAACCTGTGAAATTATATTATTTTTTATGCAAACTATCCCTACCTGTCGATCGTACTTTAAAAGTCCAGGAATAATTCTGTGTGTAGCACTTGTATTAAACTAATGTGTGTTTCACACATAGGCTTTAGAAGACCGAATACATATGTCTTCTTTGGAATGATTCACGAATTATTATAGGAGTTGACTTGACAAATATTGTATTCTAAAATACTGCAAAGGAGTCACAGGCAAGATGAACATTTTTATATAGTTTAGAAGAGGGCACTCACTCGAAAGATGATCTTTTCGAAAACAATAATGCTGATTATGGACCTAACATTGATACTTACCTAAGTGATCATAATTCTAAATCAAAACAGGTTTGGTTACATAAAGAAGAAATTTACGGCAGTAATAATATGGGTGAGATTTCCTTTTATTATTTTTTTGAAATAAATAACCGTCACGTTTTCAAAAAAGAGTCAAAATGGTAACAATAACTTGCAAGTGGTTAAAATCTTCTGGCAATAAATGTAACGGTACAAGACGCCATGGATTCCATGCAATGACTTGGGTCGAGGCAAATGAGTTACTCATTAAACTGATTGAAAGTCATTTGCATGACTCATGAAAAATTCTGTGGAGGCGGAAATTTATTATGCTGAACAAAAATATCCTGAACATAGAGCAACGGATATTTAAAAAAAAATCGCAATTTACAAAACAAAAATGAAATATAAGGATATATTACAAGCAACTCGGTGGAATTCATGCAAGAAAACAATTCGAACTTCATCACCCAAACGTTCCGAGGAGAAATATCTAAGCTTGTTGGGATGTTGACCGAATATTTTTGACAGCGTGCAGGTGTTTTACAAAAATATTAGTCCTCATTTCCATTTCATGTTTTTATAGTCTTTTACTTCTGAATGATAATTTTTTTTTAATTATAATTACATCTCTAAAGTATTTTCTTTTACAGTGTGTGGGTATGAGAGTGGATTTTCTAGATACCGCGTACTAAATCTGCGACCTGTTTCAAGAACACCTTTCATAATTTAATTTTTTTTAAATTTAATTTTTCTAAATTTAATATATGACGTCGCCATAGATGATGATTGTGGCAAATATCAAAATTTCCTTCTTTTTCAGCTAAGTGTTGAATTTTTTAAACCAATAGTTGACTGTGTAAGAGTACACCTCCGCCCGTTGCTGTGTATATATTGCTTAATGCGTTACTCGATTTTCGTACTAAACGGAATTCACGAAGCAAAAGCACTCTAAGTCATCTACATAACATTTCTTTATTTTCTTTGTTCTATTCTCACCGAAACTCTTGCTAAATGAACAGTAGACTGAATGCTATTACGCTCTTTATTTATTCTATCAGAAATGTTGAAGAAGTTTCCTTAACATTCCAGAAATGTCTAGAAAAAAAAACTGTGCGGTCGGGGGCCCCGTCAAGAACGAAGTTCCTTACATTATTTTTTCAACTCTAAACGTGGTTTGATTTGTAGATTTCTATTGATTAAATTAGTGTATTTTTGTCACGCCAAAAAGCGCAGTCCTCTTTTATTCAATTCTCTCTCCCTTCTTCTAATTTATATATTTTATGTTATCTTTGATCATTTTTTGAAAGCAAAAATATAAAGTAAGGATTTAAATCAATAAATTTCATTCGATATTTTAGGAAAAACTAAAAAATTAAATATAAAATGGTGAATTATAAGTGAACATATAAAACAGATTCAAAGTTAGAAAAAAAAAACGATAACAAAATAGATGCCAACATATTCAAATAATGTTATTAAACTTTATTTAGATTGTTTGATGAAATAAAAAAGTAAACTTTTAGAATAATAAAATTTCATGGTAAAATTAATTTTAAATTTAATTCAATTAAAAATTAAAATTTCGGTATTTTAAAATTAAAATATTTTTGTTTTAATTATTACAAAATTGAATTAAATTTCAAATTAAATTTATTAAATCAATGAAATTAAATTTAGGATTAATTTTAACATTAAATTTTATTATTCGAAAAATTTAATGTTTTCTCATTTTATTAAATCAATCAAACTTAAAGTTAATTTTAAGTTTAAATTTAGTTATCTTAAAAATTAAAATTTCATTATTTATATTTTTTAAGGTTAGTTATTATGATTTTTTTTAATAAATTATTCAAATTTAAAATTACTTTTAGAATTAAATTTAGTAACATTAAAAATTAATACTTATTTATTTTTATTTTAAATTTAAATGAATATAATGAATTGTTAAATTTAGTAAAACAATCTAAATAAAGTTTAATTAATGAAAATAAATGAATATGCTACAATTTACAATTTTAAGTATTTAATAATTTATTAATTTTAAGTATTTAATATTTAATAATATAATAACGAAAGTGAATACATTTGTCGAAATTTTTTTGGAATTTATAAATTTGTAATATTTAGCAAATGGTATAGCAATAATTTACAATTCATAATGTAAGTACATATCGAATTGGAAACGGTCTGACAGATGGTTGGCTTCAATAGAAAGCCAGTAGAATAAAAAAATAATTTTAAATAATATTTACACGTGTTTAGAATTGAGGTTATACAGCTAACCGCGCACAAATGCTTCTTGCTCGAATGTCGATACTCGCACGAACACATACAACCGTACATAATGGAAAGAGAAAGAGAGGGAGCATAACGCTTTTTCCTTACGTGACGATTTCTGCCAGTCCGCTCTACTGTAACCCGCGTAAAAAAACTTCGTTTCAAAAAAAAATTGCATATTTATTGGTTTCAAACTTAATGTATACGAGTATATGATAACTCTATTTGAATTGTCTACAAGCAAATTAATTTTGATCTTATTAAATTGAAGTTATAAATATGAATAATGTTATTACACTAGAAATATGACGTAGAATCACCAGTTTTCAGTTTTATTAATTACTCGCTCACTTACATAATTTTATATAAAAATTTTAATTAACAAGCGAATAAACGAAATTTAGAATTTGTTAAATAATAAAAATAGTGATTGTCTACTATGTAAACAAACCTGAAAAAAGATATGTTTTTACACGGTCATACAAAGGGGTCGAATTCGACCCCTTCCACTTGAATCGATATTATTATCTGCGTTCTAAAAGTATATACAGGTTGCAAGTATCACTATAAGCTTTTCACCTCAACTGGACCCCAAAATACAAATGAAATTTTCTCTTTATAAAACCAGTAAGATTTTAGACTATAAGCTTTTAGTTTTAATAAACATAGTTTATATGACCGTGTAAAAACATATCTTTTTTCAGGTTTGTTTACATAGTAGACAATCACTATTTTTATTATTTAACAAATTCTAAATTTCGTTTATTCGCTTGTTAATTAAAATTTTTATATAAAATTATGTAAGTGAGCTAGTAATTAATAAAACTGAAAACTGGTGATTCTACGTCATATTTCTAGTGTAATAACATTATTCATACATTATCAGGGTACATTATTGAGTTAATCGTTTAAACCATTATAGCTACATTAAAATAATGTAAGATAATATTTTAAACAATACGAAAATTTATGATACATAGCGCACAAATGACACATTGAGGGTGCCGTTAATAAGTTAACCATAAACAATTATTAAGTATATAAAAAACGATTAATATAAAATTCAGTTATGATTCTTTTTATTCAGACAAAGCCGAAACTGACAACCAGTAACATTTAATTTCAAAATATTTAGACTGAGTTAAACTGAGTAGTAATACCGTCAGCTTTTGACTTCGAATCAACTTACAAGTTCACATGATTTACGCCTCATATATCTTACGATTTCCAACGTTTTACGGTTGCAGTTAACGAAAAATCGTAAAGTTAAAAAAAGTCAATATATGTCATATTAAATATCTGACTATTTTATGTGCCTATATTTATTAATTTTGAGTCTGTGAATATTTCTACAATATCGATTGAAAAAGCTGTAAAGTACAAAGGTTGCATCTTCAGTATTGTGTACTTGTGAGTTTGTATTCTTAAATACAAATTATGTATTTAAGAATACAAACTGAATATAATACTTACTATATATTTCAAGTCACCAACACATGACTTGAAATATATAGTAAGTATTATATTAGGTATTTAACTAAAATAACATTAATGTATGTAACTGTAAACTATAGTCCTTACCCGCGGTGTCTCTAGCCTCGTACATGCTAGAGACACCGCGGGTAAGGACTAGGCTATCTCCAAAGGACACGAAATAATGAACGATCCGTTTTTTTCCATATGGCTGCGGAACTCTAAATGTCAGATGTGTGTATATCCTTGTCTACGCATGTCTATCTGTCCTTCCAAACAATGCTCATTTAATTTACATATCCAGGCTTCAAAATGTAATAAAGACCCGCCCCATGTAAGGACTAAAATGGATACATACCAAATTAACAACAAATATGCAAGGAAAAAAGGTTACTAGAAATATTCTTTTGAAACTCTGTAATAAATGTAGTAATGGTTTAACCTAAACGATATATATTTGTGAGAAGAATATTAATAATATTAACGAGAAAGCGTACGACAATGACTGAAGCAGGTGAAGTGACTCAGTACCGGACGTTGCGGCGCTCAGTTACTTAGAAGAAGGTATATCAAAAGTCGCAATGTAACAATAAAAAATGTCTTAGTCATCGAAGGCTGTTGACCGCTAGAAAAAGATAATTCCGTGACATCACGAGAGGCAGAAGCAACAAAGTCAACGTAGGTTTCGGTAACCCCACTTTTTGCATCCTTCAAAGTTACACTGAGCATAAAAGAGAATTCAATTAATTTGCATTATTTGCCCTGAAGTATTATATCAGTAGGCTCTCTAAGAAGTAAGTATATGCAATAACATGTTAATGTTATGAAGTATGAATATATTTTAAATAAATAAGTATGAATACATTTTAAATGTTTTAAATGAATGAGTATGAATACATTTTAAATGTTTTAAATGAATGAGTATGAATACATTTTAAATGTTTTAAATGAATGAGTAGGAATACATTTTAAATGTTTTAAATGAATGAGTATGAATACATTTTATATATTTTAAATGAATGAGTATGAATACATTTTAAATGTTTTAAATGAATTAGTATGAATACGTTTTAAATGTTTTAAATGAATGAGTATGAATACATTTTAAATGTTTTAAATGAATGAGTATGAATACATATTAAATGTTTTAAATGAATGAATATGAATACATTTTAAATGTTTTAATTGGTACAACAATAAACACTAAGTTGCATTTTTTTAAAAATTGGATAAAATGTTTTCTTTTCTATAATTTACGATTGTTCTTTGTAGCGAAATATATTCCTGACTTCCTATCGCTTATGTGTGTTTGTGTGTATGTATGCATGTGTTTATAGGTTTGTAAAACCAACACATAATATATGTGTAAAACTTATTAATGAATTTTGACGAAACTTTCCATAGTATGTACCTCAGTTGTCTGGCTAAAATATGAAATATGGTTATAACTGAGCTGTAGAAAGAAAATTTTCATAGATCAACATTTTCGCAGGTCGAGCATCTCAAAAAATTATCAACATTCATACACTCGCAATATACAAAATTAGGCAACAATTTTTTTATAATTCATAAATAGTCTTAAATTTTAATTCTTTTATACAATAAATTCGCGCATCACTAACTCCACAATGTAACATAATAAATGCGGAAGTGCTTGTCTGTTCATTTGGCATCTAATAACTTAGTAACTACTTGATAAATTGTAATAAAATTTTGCACATATGTATACCGTACTATGGGTTAATTCATAAGGTTTTATCTTTCACAAGTTAATATGTTTGCATTTTAATTGTAATTGGAAATATCAAACCATTCATTAAGGAATAATCAAAAGGTATTATTTTTTTCTGATAGATGGCGTTGCGTGTCTTTATATTTCTCTGTTATACTTACATGTTTCGTTGTTCCCATTGTCCAACCATTGCAAAGATTTACACTCAACATTTCTTTAAATTTCAGTCTAAATATTAAATGTACCTTTGTATCTCGCGACCAAAGTTCAAAAATTACAGACTCTCTTTTATATCATTTCATTAAATATACTTATTATTAAAAAATAAAATATAAACTGATAGTGTGCTACATTAGTGATAATTTACGCCAAGCCTTCAAGTGCATTATATAAAAAGAAAATGGTCTTAAATCGGCATTAAATACTGGTTTGTACATTAGGAATAAACGTTAGTCAAAGATTATTCACATTAAAACGTAATTTCGATTGGCTGAAATACTTAAGCTAGATACGGAAATTTACTGAAAATATTGAAAATTAATGTCAACAGGATTGAGTTTATATTTTCTGTGATAGATTTAAAAGATATACCGTATAATATATTAGTAAAAAATTAAAACAGTGGGATTCAATTAGTATCTACATCTACCTTATTCACCCGACATTGCCCCATCTTATTTTCACTTATTCAGACATTTAAACAATATTTTACAGAATAAAAAATTCCAGACTCGGTAAGATCTTCAAAAAGTCCTTGTGAATTGTATTGAATCTAAACCACCAGATTTTGTACCGCAAGTATTCTGCCTACTATATGACTACAAGTATTAGATAAAAATAGTGTGAACATAGTTTGATTTCGCAGCGATTTTAAAATGTGTTTTTTGGAAAAAATTCTTATGAGACGAGTTATTTTTTTTTAGTTACCTGTGAAACCTAAAAGAATAACTTAACAAAGCTGAAGTCGTTTTAAAATGCCGCTGTTTTTTAATAAATATAATAGTCCTTTTATTCAAAACAGAGACGTTTTTAGAGTTTTAAATTTAAGGAAAAATTAAAATTGTTTCCTGTTTCAACCATTTAAAATGTGGACTAAAGTCTTTTATTTAGTCATTTCGCCTTAAAGTCCCTATGGCAGCCTCTGTAACAGTTTTTAATTTCTAACTAGTGGTCGCCCAGGTCGGCCTGGTCGAAATTCAATCGTAATTCATTAAAAGTTTAAGTTCGAACGTCATTGAGGTTCTTTTGTCAAAGACTATATCTCTACAATCATTGCATATAAAAAATATGTAATGAAATTACTAAAACTCCGAACTGAAATTATGAAATAGGATTTAATTTAAATAATAAAATGTACTTACTTAAGCACTTTTTTGAAAACACTAATAGGTAGACAAGAGTAAGTCTTACAGATTGCTCCTACAAAATTTTCCTTTTGCAACAGGTGTATATTAAACAAGCTGTATTTCACTAATATATAAAACACAGATATCTATTAGACAAAATATAAAATAAACGCTTTTTTGCCTTGAAATACACTTCTTACATCTTGACAGACTATTGAAAAAGAAACATTTGTAATCACACCAAATTTACAGCTCGAAACTCATTCCGTGAATCTGATATCTCAAAATTCTTTGGCGATAATCTCTACTCTGTGCGACTGTTTGACCACAAACTATAATCTGTTTAACTTTGACAGTATGAACTTAAATAGTGAATAATTTAATGCACCTGTAATATATAACTTGTTGTATTTGTAACACTATTGTATATAAATTCGGCACTCTTTATCTATTTAAACTTTAATTATTCCAAATCTCACACTCCTCAGTACAAGTAATATGCTTTAAGGGGTACGAAGCAACCCACGTACCAACAGCTATCAAAAACTCTACTCTTTGGTTTACTGTACACTGAAGCTTCGAGTATAAAAATCTAAAGAGCGATCTTATCAGAGCGAGCACAATACCTCTAGAGCCATCTCATTGAATTGCAAAACTTCATATTATGGAAATAGTCATAGTAGAATGGGAAGACCGACTAATAAAGTGACTTATTTATGTCGACAAAATGTGTAATTGCGGTCATAGCCAGGAAAGTATACGATATCAAGAAACGTATGTTTCCATAAATATCGCTGAAAGCTACCTCAGCTTTTAATCATTAAAGGTGGTAAAAATTTATTTAAAAAAACATTTTGAAATTAATAGTTCTTAATTTTCCTTAAATAGTGAAATATACATATATTGCAAAACCTTTAAAATGAATCATGTTAAAAAAAGTTAGAAAGATTTACCTTTTTGGTTCATAAAACGAACAATTCTTAAAAATTGCCTATAGCTTTACTTAGAGAAAAAGTATGTTGTTGTTTAATTTTTTCACAACTATTTTTCTTCATTTTCTTCTGTTTTCCCGCTTCTAATACAAATCTAACTAGAACAGAGTTCCCAACCTTTTTTACGTCGAGTCTCCTTTTTTTATTGTTACGATAAGAATTACATCGCTTCCAAGATATTTATTCCTCAATTATAAGTATAATAAAATAAATTAAAACGTCAATGTTTACTGTTAATAATACTTAAATATAATTAAATTATAAAATTGTATAATTCGATATTTGTGCCTGCATGCGACTGAAAGAATTATTGAGTTGATTTAAAACGTTAAATGGATTTTAAAAATATCCAAACGCATTAGCCGCTCCTCACCCACCCCACCTTTATGATCTTTTTACGCCCCCTAGGGAGGCGCGCCCCACTGTTTGGGAAGTCCTGAACTAAACAAAAGTGCAAGCATAAAAGACGAAGTGAATTTACGTGTCAACAATTCTACGTGAAGACAAAAAAGTTATTATTAAACCAATCCAACTATTAAATTTTGCCATCATATTATAGATTTTGTATAAGTCTGGCTTCTAAGATCCAATACTTAAATTATGAAATGTCGTAAGTGGCACTGAATTGAAAATAACTAATATTTTGTATTGTACTAAAAATAAAAATACATTTCTTGTTTTATTTAGCAATGTTTAACGTTAGAATTTAGACTATTATACATATTATTTCTTTGTTATATTTTAGTCTAAAAATTAAAAAAAAAATTAATCCGAGATTCAAGCCCAGTATTTCGTAGTTAAAACTCCGGTACTTTTTACCACTACCTTAATGATTCATTTAGGGAATGGAGGAAAGGTATAATAATTGCGTACTTTTTCACTTATTCTATTTTTTTGTGATATGGAAAACTATTCAAATACCAAGTTTCAAGTTTTTACCTAGAGTAGAGTTCATATAACATGATTAGATAATCGCGATAAAGGTCACCTTAGACGATTCCATAGTTAAACAGACAAACAATTTTTCACAAAATCTGCACACTAGTGCGAGTACGTAACTACTAAATCGATGAGTTCAGTAAGGCTCTATTGAATTTCCCATTTTGTAAATAACCGCAGATGATCCGAAAAACATTTGGCAGGGACCTTCGACTTAAGTAAATAATTCCTTTAAAATTTAAGTCTTCATCCAAAGATTAATGTTCCAAAAGAGCGGAGAATATTTGATTAAAAATGCTTTTACAATAAATAAATTTATAATAGAAATTATTAACAGAAATGAAAACACCCTAAAAAAGACATAAAATAAACATATTGCAAAAAATATATAACCCATAAACAAGAAAAGACTAAATAAATTTAGTCTAAATCTTCTGTTATAGAAAAAAAAGTAAAACTCATAAAACTTTTTGGTTTAATTGAATGGGAAAATACCGAGGGTTTTTAGTATTCTGCGCTTATACACCTGTTGATATTCCAAGTAAGTTATAAGGAAAAAAGTCCTAAGTATTCATATAGATTTCCTGCAAAATAAAATATAAAACGCAACAATTTTTTTTGGTTCGCTGTTGAAAGGGAAAATACCGGAGGTTTTTAATATTCTGCACTAGTACACCTATTGATATTCCGAGTCAGTTTTCAGCGTCACGCTGGACACATGACGAACTTGCGTTATAGTTTAAAACACGAAGAATTAGTGGATACATTAATTATAGAGGGATTTATCTTGCGAAAAAGAGGTATAACAAAAATAGAAAAACGGCAACTTATGCAAAAGTAAGTACTTTATTCAGTATCAGTTCATTCATACGTCCGTTTAATACAGATTTTCTTATCGAATATGCAACTCGGAGATCAGAATTTTGACGTTCATATATTTAATTATAATCCAAACGTAGACGTAAAGTATAAAAATCTTAACGTATAATTGTAGGAGCAATTTTGGAAGTTTAAATAAGTCTCTAATTTATTTTCAACCCAATCGTGTATGGAAGTTGGTGAAATGGTAAATATAAAAATAATATATTAATTTATGTATCACGAAATTATTGAAATTTTTTCAAAAAAAATCAAGTAAAAATCGTTCGTTGTTTTGCCCTGTTACATTTTAAAGCAATAACAAAATTAATAATAAATCAGTGAAATTAGGCAATTAAAATTAAGCAATTAAAAACAGTCATGCACACCTCTTAAATCTCAACTTTATTTTAATTTCACATAAAGAAAAGTACTTGGAACTTTACGGTTATTTCGACGATTTACGACTCGGCACCATGATATAAACAGAAGTTGCCTCCTTTTTCTTATTTACGTGTTTGATGAACTTCTCGAGTTTTTGCTGAGAATTGATAAATCATTGAGTTAACCTAATTAATAAAAATCGATCTAACGTAACCTAACCCAACATAACTCAACCTAACCTAAACTAGACCAAACACAACCTAACCCAATCAAATTCACCCTTAACAATTTCTAACTTTTTCTGACATGTATTTGTAAGACTCTAATAGCTACGTGCCTGTACGTTTTAAGTATCTAGGTCGATTGGAAGTACCCCAAGTTATCAATTTTTGGGCTTTATATTCGAGAAACTATAAAAGGTATATTTACAAAATTGAAATAAATTCAATCAGTTTACTCATATTACGTTTGTTCCAGTTTTAGCCTTGCATAACAAAAAATGACTCTAGTTAGATGGTTATCAAAAGTGACTCGTAGTGTTACGTGTAAATATATAAACGGTGCACTGTCGAAAACTTCCCTATGCGCTGTCGCTCGCATAGATACAATAAAAGGAATACGAATGATAATAACAATAATAAATAAATAAACAAAAACAATCAGATATAAAAGCAATATAATTTTGAGGGAGTAGCGAAAAAATAAAAATGAAAGAGCCTTTCTTTGATTTTTCTTTTTTTCATTTCATTCTTTTTCATTTGAGAACCGAAATACCGAAATTTTATGAAAAAGACCAGTCGAGCACATGTCGTATCGAGCGCAATATTAGGTTCCGTAGTTGTTATAAAACGTCTATTCAGACAGTATATTCTATAATCAATATCATAAACATACATTTTACATTATATATTTTATATAAATTTATTTTTACAGTTACGTTTGTATGAAATTTCTATGAAGTTTTTACACACCTAATTACATGTCATAAGTTGGTCGACTGTTACTGTCTACTTAACTGTGTCAAATTTCATTTTAATTTCGTTATTTATACTACTAATACTACTATTGTGAGTACCTTTCAATATTCAAAAATAACTGATTAGTTAGTATTTTAACAAATTCTAACAAAAATGACCAATTAATATTTCGTAAACGGATTGTAACGAAAAAGTGTTCGTGACGTTCCCCAATATTTTTAAAAGATCTATACAGTGATACCCTACACAGTGAGGAAGACGAATAAACAAAATCACCCTCACTCTACATGTTTCCCAAAACTTTTTTTTCATAACTTTATAGGCGTTATAAGTAAGCGTACATTTCGGTTTTATTTTATTTTATTTATAGCAATAATAGTCTGCGAGTAAAACGGCTGTGATCTACAGACGAACAGACAAATAGATTTGGCGAAACTATAAGGATTGCTAGTTTCGCTACGGAACCATAAAAAGAACTTTATTGAGGGCAGGTGTAGAGTTCACTTAAAGCAATTTGATTTCATGTTTTTATAGTAATCAATCGGGAATATTGTGAATACTCCGTATTTTCTGTTTAATACGTCTCTAATGATGCAAATCCAAGTGTTAAACAATGTAAAGTTTTATATAATTTTTTTCGAATAGAATAAGTTTTCACATCCTTTTTAGAGTTCCGTATTTCACCAGGAAGAACGGATTCCTTCTAAAATCTCACATCCGTTTTTCTCAGAAACCGCATTATGTAGAAACTTGAGATTTGACACATTTATAAAATATATGTTTCAATAAATAATACTCAAAAATATACATATAGAATTTTTAGGGGAGAAAAATTAAGTAATCGGAAAAAAAATTAAAATTCCGTATATAGGATCTTTTAGGGTCAAAGGCTAATTATAAGAGCCTCAAAATTTTTTTTCATAATTTTAAGTATTATATTTTCAGAGGTATTAAATTTATACTGAAAAATATGCAACAAATTATGGTCCCCATCCGTTTCCCAATTTCCGAGAATATTGCATCTAAAAGTGGGAAAAAAACAAAGCTTTTAGAAACGTAGTAAAAGTTGTAGGAAAACTATAGCGATAATTCTAGATGCGATAATTTTTTAAATATGCCTAATATTTTTACGCCTGTTAAAGATATAGCAGGCAATATATTTACGTTGTTATAATTAATAATTATAATTGGTTTAATAGAAATACTATGTACACTTAAATGTTTATAAGAACCGTATACACGTATACGGAACGCCGGTAGTACGGGTTTTACTAGTACTTCACAGGTTTTTTATTATAAAAATGAAGAGTATACATAGTTATATAAATATTAAAATATATCCTATGAAATAATGCTTAATATTGAAACTAATTGCTTTCAAACATTTTATTAAATTTCTTATTAGCGCGAATGGATTCCTTTTTAGAAACCTGTTGGATTTCTCAGTATTTATTTAGATGATCTTAGAAAATATTCACTCGCAAGCGAAATTACAGACGGGTAAATGAAATAACTTAGTCTTGCAAAATTTACTTCTGTTGCCATATTTCGATTATATTTTAGTGACAAATTGTAAAAAGTATTGCTATCTTATGAAATTTCGGATGGCAAGCTATTGTCAAATTGCTGTATTTAAAATGCATAAACACTGACGAAAACTGAACACTTAATCTGGTCTTACTAAATCTGACACACTTTCAATACATTTGACCTGATATATAAAATCTGGCAGCCAACACATATCACATTTAGAAGATTAAAAAAAAAAGATGACAAAAGTAATACGAGTATGTTAAAAGTGAGCGTATGAACAAAATATTTTCAGTTACTCGAAATATTCGTGGCCAGCAGTACGCAAAAAAAGACTTTTAATTTATATACGTTGTTTCGCTTGTGGGGAATTAGAAATTAAGAGCTAAGTAAATGTATGGAAGTATATTGGATGCGTACTTCCAGATTGTATATTATTAAAGACATCGATAGTCTGTGCTGTACCACTTTGTGCTCATTAAAATAATGTGCAGAAAATAAATAATGATAAGCTTTCTAGAAACGAGTACAGAGATGTATTGGTATATAGTTCGCTCGTATGCGTGTAAAGCAAATCATGACTATTCTGTATCGCTAATAAAAATATATTGTAAATAACTTAAATAAACCAATTAAAACATTATTGTAACTTTGTAAATTTTTTATTATTTAATCATAAATGAATTTAATATATGCATTTTTAATGTTAAAAAAACGAAAAAGGGCGGGCTACGGGAGTGAGAATTAATATATGTGAGAATTCGACAATGAACATTATAGAAATTATTTCAAATTTCTAGAACTTTCTAAAAAAAAATAGAACTATCATATTTGGAATTCACACAGGTCGACTACTTTCAACCCCCATATCTTCCACACACTTATAGCTATCGACGCGCAACCACCATAGTGCACGATGGGAGGATTGAGGCTACTACCACGTGCAAATGCCATTCGTCTGTGATATGAAGTTTTGGCTGCAGAATGGAATATATATATATATATATATATATATATATATATATATATATATATATATATATATATATATATAATTAATTTGGCATAAATAATAAATCAATTATAATAAAAGGTAACAAAACTAAACACTTCTACTAAATCTTACCTTGTTTGTGTTTTTTTTTTAAATTTGGTTGATTTTTATTAATAGTTTCGTATAAATTATATTTAATCCTTTTTCTTACATCTTTTCCACTTTGCTTAGTGCTCTTCCTCTAATTTTGCCTCTTTTCTTTCCTTATGGTATTGATGTGGGTTGAATATTTATCTTCTTGGATCTACAATATCTAATTGTTTGAATGGCGAAATTTTTGGTTGGCTTTGGGCCTTCAATGTTACTTAACTTCAACTTTCTGATTTTAATTAAATTGTTCGGGGACGGGTGACTCAGTTGAATATCAATTTCGCGATTATATTATTGTTTCATAATATTTTTTCTATTTTCTTGAAATGCATTTTCCACGTGTATAAATATGCTCTTCGTTCATAAAGTCACTCTGCGATCAGTTATAGAGCAACTCCTATCTTTATTTAATATATAATTTAGCAATACGCGTACTGGGTATATCAAGAAAAATGTTTATTTTACCTTGTTTGGAAGAAGAAAAAATTTATATCGCACTACTAATATAAAGACAAATTTATTTAAGCCATAATAGCGTAGAAAGAAAAATACAAAAATGAACTATGTCGACGCGCGTAATAGCGACATCTACTGGGAAGAAAAAATAGTTAATTAAAATTAAATATGCTCTCGAAAAAAATAAAATTAGATCATAAAAATTAATTTTGCTCTGGGAATTGCTCTATTTCCCATTATCACATTCTTATATTCCGTTATAGGATAGTTTCAACATATGCGTTACTTCCCTCGCTCCAGAACTTATAAAATCTATTGGACATTGTTTTAGTAAATAAATGTTTCAATGAAATTAACTGAAAAATATCTAGTCACGAAGAAAACTTTTGCGCGTAAAGTACTCAATAAGCAAACAATATTAAATTAAAATAAAACTGTATTTTTCTGGTATAACAGTAAATTTTCACTGAAATTTCGGACATTTTGATCGTCATTTTGGTGAAATATATTTCAGTTTAAGTACTGTCCAATAGATTCTGCAATAGCGGATACAAAACCCATATTTTTAACATAGTGCTTTGGTAACGATTATTCAAGTACTCGTTGCTTAGTTACCAAGTAATAAACAAACAAAAAACTATTTTCCCTTTATCATTCATGTCAGCTGATACGCCGTATCAAAATTTATATTTATATTTGTTGAACTAAATTCTTTTACTGTGCAGGAATATTGTGGTACAACATGAAAGTCGTGCTGAAATTAAAACCAATTACCATAATTTTTGGAAACCATTTTTAATGCGCTAATGACATATGTGTTTGTATAACATAACGTCATATATTCTATTCACTGGACTCGAGTTATGCAGTACTATGTTACGCACAGAGCGATGCTTACTTTCGTCATTTGTTTCCTTGATTTTAATTTATATCAATTTTGAACATTAAACTCTATTAAATTGTAAGTTAAAAACATGTTTTTTTTTATATTTTTTTAATTTATTTTGTTTGCCTACTGATTAGGCTTTTGGGAAAATAAAGGAACCATACAAAACTCACGTTCGCACCCTAACTATGTATCGGCAAACAAACTTAACCTTTTATGGTTGCACCCTCGACGGGCTACAACGGAAATCCGTAACAGCTATTACGCTTTGCATCCGTCCGTTTGTACGTTATGTTTTAACTTCTAAACGAAATAAAAAGAAAAGCAAATTTAAAATTATGAATTATTTTATTAGAGGGAGGCGCCCACTTATGATGATGACCTGAAGATGTTGTAATACAACGAAACTTAGGTCGTGGTAAAGAACTTAAAGAAAGTAGAAATAATACTGCATTACGTAGTTTCATTTAATTGTGGAGAATTAAATAAGGAATAAAAAATTATAAATAAGAAACACTTTGTGTTTATCAGCGAATATCTTTAAATTAATTGTTGACATAATAAGTAAACAAGTCATAATTAAAATCATAAGTGAATTTAATCAGCAAAATGTTTTTTTTGTTCCATTATTCTAAATATGATCTCCCTTATACTGACCAGTTAACGTTTATAATTTATTACATGAGAGACGGTATTCTTGTTGGGAGTTGTTTGGTTTATACAAATTAAAGAGCACGAATATTTACAGAAAACTGTCATATCGTTTCTTCAAAATTATGATATTCCCGTAAAGGATTGTTAAGGAAAAAGTTAGGGCAATGCATCAAATATGTGGGACAAAGCAAGAACAATGCATCAGTATGCATCAAGCAAGCGTGAATCGAAGTGTACTTCACTTCCCGCATACAAATAATAACTTCTATTCAATTTATACTTGCTTAGAGAAATATGAGTGAACCATTGGTAGTTATGCTGCTGGGTGTGTACAAAAGCAAAAAGTTTTTTTTTCAAATGATTCAAAACTTTATATCGAATTCAAACCATAGGTGGAATGAATAGAGAGAATATTTATTTTCACGTAAAGTGGTTTTTGGAGGAACCTTTTCGAAATCTCTTCGCTGTTTACGAACTGATGTAAGAAAGGCCTTATATTGGGTTATGAGAAAACTCTAGAAGTCCTCACATCTGTCATTGGAGATACCAAGCATTTGGAGAAACTAGAAATGAAGCTGATAGTTACTAGAAAAATAAATAACAAGTCTATTTATTCTACCAGGAATGTGGAGCACCACTCAAGATTGGAAAAATTAAAGCAAGTCAAGCCTTCAAAAAAGACTAAAAGAAGGCAAGTTGCGAGAGAATTTTTTACAGAATTGTTTCAAAACCCGACTACGAAAAAAATGAAAATAAAAATTTTATAATTATATAAAATTAAAATTTTCTAATTACTATTAATACGTTGACCTTGCATCTACTTAAGTAAGAGATTCTTATTATTAATTCGTTGGAAATTGGGCATTCTTGGGTAGAAATCTATCAACGGTTCCGTTTTTATCCATTAATTCAGAAAAGTTAAGACTACGGTCCGTTTTTAGCCAAATTTAAGACTACGGTTCCGCTTTTTAACGATTCCATTTTTAACTATTAATTCAAAAAGTTATTTGCATAGGATTTTATCTAAAACTTATCACTATAATTATATATGAATGTGTGCATGTAATCAATATTTGAAAAATATTTAGATTAGTGAAAACGAAGAAACTGTTAATATTTCAGAATTGTATCATCTCATAAGAGTATACAAAATCTAATAGATGTTTCCAAATGTAGAAACAGTGGTGAGAATTTCCTTGTTTGATCGTAGCCAACTGCATTGGAGAACGTTCTTTGTCGCTGATGCGAATAGAAATTGAAAAAGTAATTTACGATTGGACAAATCAAAAATAGAAAAAAAATATCCCTTTTATCATTATAACTCTTTGAAACATGTTGAAATCTTGTGAAAATAATAAAATTCAAGTTTTATTAAAATGCTTTCTTTTACGTCTCGTTAACCCAAAGTGGTTTAGGAAATAAACTCTGTCGGAGGGCTCCAATATTCAAAAGCGCCATGAGCCTCCATTTGTCCAAAGATGGTTAGATCAATTACAAATGCTTTTACAATATAAATAAAGACTATTTGGGCAATAATTACAAATTGCACCGTTTCAGTTTTAAAAATATTTAAGCAACAACGAATTCTTAAGATCTAAAACATATAAAATGCTTAGATGGAGACAGATCTTTGAGCATTTATATTTGATCTTTTTAAAATTATCAACCAATATACAATATACTTAAATGATTTTGAAGTATTATGACTATCATATTTCAAGGTTTTTCAATAATTTTATATTTCAAGTTCAACACATTAGTTATCTATACTGTTAATAAAATTGTAACAGAGTGAATTCTGTACAAGTAAAATATTTTAAAGAGAGTGATTGAGGTAGCATTGAGAATGATTATACAAGTCAGAAAACATGTTTTTACAATGTTTGTCTGTCTGTTAATTTCTTCGTCAATCACGCGAAATCTACTGGACGTATTTTGATGAAGTTTGGTATGGTAATCGTTTATACTCAAGAGCTATATATATGAGAGAGAAAAAAATACTACTAACTTCTCTTATTCAGAATTTCACGCGAGTGAAATCGTGGGACACAATTAGTAACACATATAATTTTATTACTGTATATAATTTGAATACCGTCGACTTCAAATTAACATTTTAAAGTTTGTCTCATCGACATCACGACTTTGAATGTGAAATTGATCGTATATCGATCGTATATCGTATATCGATCAATCGTCAACCTAAGTTAATTATTCATATTTTATACAATAAAATAAAATGACACTTCCGAGAGTTTTATCGCAAAGACGTGTGTTGCCCAACTTGAAAGCGATCAATAATTTTCACCACGCCACACGTGAATATCACTCTTACATAAACGATATTCGCCCACAGTTACTACGTATGTTTAAAATAATTTAAGTGACACATTTACGTTCTCCTACATCGACAATACCGAAACGACTTTTATTAACAACGCGACCCAATATAACCATTCATTTAGTTCGCGGCATCTATTAACGGAGCCAAAAAAAGTAGCACGTGCTGATTCGCATAAGATAAAAAATATACCTATGACTAGAACTACATTTAATTTATATAAGAATACTAGTACCTGTTAATGAATATCACACCAAAACCTGTTGACAGTCTTATGTAGTTTAAGATTAAACTTCTTGCATAAATGTTTTATTTTACACTGAAAATAGTTCCACTTTTAAAATAGCGACATAGTTAAAATTAATTTTAATATAAACTGACATAGAAATAGTTTAAATTATGATACGGAATATAGTGACGAGGTTTATCTAATTGTTACAGATAACAGTTAGACGCCGTTGTTCGCGAATTTCAAGCCACTGCCGAAACTCAGTCAAGCAGATACTCCCATGCAATTCGCAAATGCACGAATAGATTATATTAGTTACTTTTAAATTTAAAACGAGTTTATTTTCGCTCGTGGTCAAATTGTTTTGTCGTCAAACCAGACACGTGCTCGACAATTCAAACCCGTCGTAAGTCGCGTTCCTTCCAATGCATTTATGTTATTTATAACGAAGGAACGGGGCGTCTGTGCGTGTTTATCGCGAGAGCTGCAAAAATACAACTCGCGATCCGAGTGGCGAATCGCGACTGTCAGGCAGGCTGCGCCATGCGGCCGGGATGCGACGCGCCGACGTCCCGCGCCCCGCGCCGTCGCTCGCCACGTGACCCCATAGCGCCTTTCTTCCGCAACTATCCAGCGCCGCTGCTATTCCGTTTCCGGGCGCGTTCCTCCGTTCAAGTTTAAGTTCATATTAAACTAGGAGGTTAACGCTTGCATTTGAATATGGTTGACGATTTGATTTGACTGGTTTGGGTCAGTATCCAAAATAAAGGATGCCGGCAAAAGTCCATATAGAGTTGTGTCCATATATTACAAGAATAAAGATGACACTCTAAAATAAAGAAAAAAAAACAAGCTCATTAAAAATTTATTTAAATCGTCAAACAGTTTTATTTAATCGGGCAAACAACTTTTTTCAAGGCCATTGTATGAGATATTAAATTGAAGTTGATTAAAATGCTAGCTGAGAAATATTTAACTTATGTTGGTTTTTTTATTTCGTATTTTTAATGTTTCCCAAAGTATCACAACATTAACGTATAAGAGCTGGTACCATGAAGGTTCGACCGTCTCGCCGGATCACGGCGGACTTATCGAAGACGAGACGCTATCGATAATAATTTATGTGGATACGGCGTCAGTAATTCAGAGGGTAGATGAAGTTAGAAGGGAATGAAAAGTTGATTATCTGTTTCCTATTTGATAATTCTCTTTGTGTATACATGAATCAGACAAAAACTGACATATGAATTATTCGTATTTCGTATAACGAAGTGATGAAAGATATAATTTCTGCTGATCACCGTGAAAGTCGCTTTTGCTTCTTCATTATAAGTGGGTTCGCAGCTTCGTGAGTTATACGAACGCTTTAAGCCCAAAAGTTGCGCAAGCACAACACGCGACTTCACATATGTTTCGATACCTCCAAGCATCAACATAATGGTATGGCGCAGTAAATGTGCAAATTTTACATGCATTTGGTCGATTTTTTTTCAATACTAATGCTATTGAAGAACATCAAAGGCATTATATAAAATTTAATCACACATTCAAATTATTTAATCGTTATAACACTTATTGTCTTCATTATTTATTTCAAATTTATCGAACTGTGCAGAGATTATTAAAAGTAAACGAATAGTTTATACCAGAAATGTCGTATACGTAACCAAAATCGAATTGCTACTTTGTTAAAATTTACTAACATTATAAGTCCTAAAATTGGTTTATCAGTTTGTTTGTTATTTAATAACTCTAAAATCAAGCAACGAACCATTCAAAATTTTGTAATTAGCATACTTCGTGTTGCGTATTCAGGTATAGATAGTTGCATATTATCCGCAGTATATATCTTATCTCATGAAATGATTGATGAAACTAGTATATATCTTATCTCATTAAATGATTACGTAAATAACGTTTTAGATTTTTTTTAGAAATCACAAAATTCCTGTTGGATGAAACTCGGCGTTCTTTACTCAACAGTAAAAAATTAGTGCTACTCGTTCAAAATCTCAATAAATGGCGTAATGTGTATATTAAATCTACTGCTCGCATATATAGAGATCTCGAAATCTCCGTATAAACTGTGCCACCTTAATCAATCATTAGGGTGTGACCGTGTACGAGGGTCAGTTGTAGCGTATAAATAAAATTATACAATATTATATTAAAACACTCAACATTCCTGGTTAAGTGATATATTTAACATAAGTCATTCCTAGGTCATCATAGGTCACCATAGGTCAGTGCTCGTGAGTATCACCGGTACAGAATCAGCCAATTGCTACCGGAACAGGGCTGCCATTTGTTGAACTTAAAACCCGGACATTTTGCAAATACAAGTGTCCTCATTTTAATTATATATATATATATATATATTATATATATATATATATATATTATATATATATATATATATATATATATTATATATATATATATATATATAAATATATATATATATATATATATATATATATATATATATATATATATATATATATATATATATATTGAAATATTATAAATTAATCTTTAACCATTCTCAGATTATTCAGTCAGCATTACAAAACACAACTTAGGGGTTCACAATAAAATCAAAATCTTTCATATAAGTAACTAAATTACAATAAAGTATCGCTTCTCTCTTTATTAAAAAAATAGTAATAATCAGAGAAACTAAAACATTCTAACATCATTATTTTCTTCAGGAACAAGACCAAATTATTTCGTCTCTTGAAAAACGATAAAGTGCAAATTTAAAAAAATGAAAAACATTTAGATATTTCGATATCGACAATTTTATGAGATCGAGTTGCGCTTTTAGGCTTCCGACATTTTTCGGTCTTTCCTACAGCATTTTAAAATAGCTTCTCAGCTCGATAGGATAACATCAACACAAATGAAATCTTTAAAATTGTAACCCATTTTAATTATCTTCTGTGTGCTCAGTGAATTTCTGTCTTTCGTTCATTGAGCAATTATTGAGCAATTATTAAGCAATTATTGAAAACATCTATACATTAGTGTTATAACCTGCAAGCAAAACAAAGAACTTGGCAATAAAATACATATGATGGTTCGGTGTTTAAAAAAAGTTAAGCGAAAGTTAATTAGCATATTTGTTTGCTCCTTTAAATGTTTACTGAAACTTTTTAAATTTATCTAGCTATTTTCTGTCATCAATTTTGGTGTTCTTGTCTTTTAAAAAAATCTGTGCTTTTAACGACGATCTATGGTAAATTTTATGTGAAACATCCATGCATAGTTTTCAAATTGATTTTATGGCTTTTTCTAGCTTTTCATATACTCTTTGATGTTAGTATTGAAATCTACAGAATATTTCTTGCCCTGTTTGTAAAAAAATTCTCCGAACCTTCAAACTTATAAATCCTCCCTTAATTATGTTGTCTAAGTTTTTCATAATGAACGAAAATATAATTCTTGTCTTTATGACTGAGTTACTGTCTATAGGGTTATGTATATATATATATATATATATATATATATATATATATATATATATATGGTTAGGTAGGTGACAAAAAAAATACTTCCGAAAGGGGGTCTTCAATAAACTTCTGTCAAAGCGGCATCTATTAAGCGATCACACATGTTTTCTTAATTTTGAAAATAATATTTGATTGGATAACATATTGTAAATAATCGTTCTTTAGCGAAAAAATATTTAGGCAACATTTGATAGAAGTTAGAGAAGTGTCTCAACTGCTGTATAGAACTCTGTAAATGTCTGAAGTTTGGGCCGAATGGACAACGAAAAATAATGTTATTATCACGTTATATTCTCCACATCCGATGGCAGCAAGACACATTAATGGTGTACTGAGTTATGAATTATATACGTACAGCAGCCAACACAACAACATTGACATATAAACGTTATGTGTTTTGGAACGCGCTCACCCGGATGAATGGGAGTTGTGTATATAACTCAAAGGTATGCATGCGCACGATATTGATGCCTTCGCACAAAATACGTAGAACTAATTAATTGAAGTCAAAATCCCGCCCAGACGTTCCCCAGACGCATTCCAAACTAGGACACATCCGGGGAATCCCGAACGGATGGCAGCCCTAAATCGGAACAACGGCGAGTTATACTGCTGTTAAAATATGTAGTATGGCATCATTGACAGGAAAGGTACAACAATAGACGGGGGACTAGCAGCGAACAACGCGACTAATTTCATTGTTATTCTTGCAACGATTTAAATTAGACTATATTTATGGTATTGTCAGCAATATAAATCAGTGTGTACTCATCCCACTTTTTATTCTAATTAGCCTTGCTCCGGTTGCAAAAATATAATCTAACATCTGGTTTAACCGGATATAACAGTTATAAACCATACATTAGTGATATGAGAACAAAAGTAAAAAAGGACATATGAGTACATATTTAAATAGTTGCATTATTTGTCAATTTTGTGTTTAATTTAAGCAAGTTTAGCATCCGATGACGAATGCTCTACGTACGTACGCTTCAAGTATGCTTCTTATTTCCTAAAAATGTTCCAAATCCGTAATAGATAATATAACATCAACACAATTGTTGTTGGATTATCCATCTTTCTGGAAATACCTTTATTATGTAACATGTGTTAGGTAAGATTCTTTATAGCGAATTGTAAATCATGTTAATAAGAAAGTACCTAAGCGTTACTTGGTTTTTTTTCTAATTTCCCCACCGTGTAAGTAGGGGGATGGGGAGAAATCGATTGAGAGCAATAAGATCGTTTATATATATATGTATATATATATATATATATATATATATATATATATATATATATATATAAATACATATATATACATAACAGATTTTTGGCCTAAATAACTTATTTATCACATAAAAAATTACGTTTTACAATATTTAAGTGTATGTGTGATACTCAATATTGTAACTTTCGCCCAGTGATTCTTGCAATTAAAAACCTTTCGATTTGATTTTATCGAAATCGTGATTTTGTTACATATCCCCTTCAACCACTAATGCCTTCACATTGAAAGCTTAACAAACTATTACATAAGACAAAAACAATACAATTGACCGTAAAAATCATCACATGTTTTCAAAAAATCACTATTATACATATACACTAATTAGATTCATCAGGAATGTTCCGCCTTATATAAAGAAAATTAATATTCAGTAAAAATTTCAGTAACCTTAAACCATTGCCAATCTCTCGAAATGTCTCTGACATGCTTATAATTAGATGTAAATACATACATAAACATTTTCTACTAGAGATAGATACTGTAAATATACTCTACTATATAATTTTTTTTTCGAAAAGAAACCTTACTATTGGTCTTTAAATTATTATTCAGCTCTCCGTGTTCAGCAGAAAGCTCAACACAAAGCAACACGCGAATATTAAAAGTAGATATAAACTCTCATTATTAATAAGGATTTAATCCCGTATCTCATCTTTATAATATACTATAAAATAACAGTTATTTTCTTACGAGAACGCCACTGCAATAATCTTACGCCGGTTAACAACACGGCGCGCTTAGTAAAAATCGTATTGTGAGTCACGGCTCCGCA
This sequence comes from Druceiella hillmani, assembly GCA_039881145.1. Classification (NCBI taxonomy): domain Eukaryota; kingdom Metazoa; phylum Arthropoda; class Insecta; order Lepidoptera; family Hepialidae; genus Druceiella; species Druceiella hillmani. Next base: position 44,686,929 of record JAYKKI010000001.1, on the reverse strand, counting down.
ATGAAGTATGAGTTAGACGCGCCCGTCTAGGGAATTCGCGTCACGTCCCAGCATTGTGCTACAGCTTGCCCGTATTATGCGGACGGATGCTGCATCTTCGCTAATTCGATTTGCCGGTTCAATTGTCTGGCTCTTAATTGTCATTATCTTCAGCACATCGACCTTAGCCTATGCAGCGAGGTCTCCTAGGTCACATACTATAGGAGGAAGTGTTGCTAGGCTTATATTTTGATTGCACGATTAATTAATGTAGATTCATTATTTTTATTTTTATATTATTCAAGTGCATCAAAATAAATATATGCGCCCACAGTATATGCGTTCTAAAATTGTTTAAAATCATCTTACCTAAGATACCCTTCTGATCTAGATTCGTCTGTATCCCATTCCATGTCTCATTTGTCGCTCACATTATTTTATTTAACTTTGATTTATATATATATATATATATATATATATATATATATATATATATATATATATATATATATATATATATATATATATTACATACATTATATAATGATGTGTTCTATAATCCGTCTAGGGAATTTGCGACAAATCAGAGCATTGCGCTACAGCTTATCCGTATTATGCGGACGGATACTGCATCTTCGCTAATTCGATTATTAAATCAAATAATATTCCAAAAAAATATGTTTGTACGTCTATGTACAGACATATGTTTTGTATATTACAAAGAACAAGGTTATAGATTAAACTTGTTGCATTATAGCAGGAATAAGTTCATCGATTTTGTTCTTAGTGTGTTAAGTTAGAATGGTATAATTAAATTAAGGTATAGAACAAAATTTCTACTAAAAATTAGATTGGTGAGATCCAATACATTTAAGAGTATTTGCGTAATATTATCAAATGGAGTCTCAGGCGCCACTTCATTTCGAAGTAAATTACTTTTTTTATTTATTTGCTGGTTTTGTTTTGGGTATTTCCGTGTCAATTTAGATATTTAACATTTTTAAGTCACTGGATTTATATTACGTTTCTAGTTTAGGGAAGATAAATAAAGTTGACCATTATAAAGAAATTATAGAGATGAACCCATGTCCGCATGTCTTCTATAGCCCCATAGCCTACATACATACATTTTTAGACCTATGTGCAAAATATTTTACAATTAGATGCTTAAAATAGAGATCTCAATTAATACGTAGCATATATATATATGTGTGTGTGTATATATATATACGAGGGGCGGCTGAAAAGTTTTGAGCCTAAGTACCTTTAAGTATTACTAATAACTCGCGCAGCATATCAGTAATTGCGGGTATCCTAAGAAATATAAATGTCAGCGCTTTTAGTAACGGAACCATAAACGTCACCATGTCCGAGTCATCCGAACTTTACATGAAATTGGAGTACAGAGCTGTCATAAAATTCCTTACAAAGAAGAACAAAACGCCAACGGAAATATTTGAAGAGATGTCAACAGTTTATGGGAAGTCTGCACTTCATTGCGATCGTAAAACGTTGGTGCCGAGAGTTCAAATACGGCAGGGAGTCGCTCGAAGTTGATCCCAGGTCGTGACGCCCAAACACGGCCGTTACTGAAGAAAACCTTGAAAAAGTGAAAAAACTTGTTCTCGAAGATTGGCGAATCAAGTTGTGGCAGATAGCTGAAGGGATGGGCATTAACAAGGAATGAATCGGCGACATTTTGCATAATCATTTGCACATAAAAAATATGTGCGCGCTATGGGTGCTCATGCCGCTGGACTAGCAGCATCAAATCACAATTTCGCAGGTGTATCTGTGGCGATAATCCTGACGATGCTTTCTTCTCGTCCGGTCACTGTTGATGAAACATGAATTCGACAGTACGATCCGGAGTCAAAACAGGAGTCAATGCAATAGACAGAGAAGGGAGAAAAGCCGCCACGGAAGTTCAAAGTGGAGAAATCGGCGTCCAAGCTCATGGCCACCCTTCTTTTGGGATTGTGAAGGAATTTTTGAACGGAGACTATTACGCCGCATTATTGACAAGTGTGCGTTAAGTGGTTGTCGAGAAAAGGAGAGGCAAACTGGCGAAAGGAGTCCTGTTTTTGGAAGACAATACGCCCATCCACACTGTGCGAGTTGCAAGCGTTGAGACAGGATTTGAAGAAATCAACCACCCGCCCTACAGATCAGACGTGGCTCCTAGCGATTATTTCCTCTTTTAAAATTTTAATAAAGACCTCCGAGGACGGAAATTGTCTAGTGACGAAGAAATGAAGATGGCTGTAAACGAAGACAAAAACGGCGAATATTTTTTGATCGGATTAAAAGCCCTTTTTAATAAATGTAAGAAGTGTATTAAAATAGAGGGACATATATATATATATATATATATATATATATATATATATATATATATTTATATATATATATATGTATATATATATATATATATATATATATATATATATATATATATATATATATACATACATGCATACATGAAAACATTCCGCCTCCAATTGAGTGAGGCACAAATAGATATTTATAGATTAAAATAAAGTTTTCATTAACCATTTTTTATTTTGAAACACTGTTTGCCAAATATTAACCTTCAAAGTACACAGTAGAGTGCATCGTCTCGTCGTCCCCTTAAAATTAATTCGATTAACTCATACCGATAATTTCAAGACACACAGATATCCATGGAACTTTATTTTATTCATGTTCTGACATACACTTGACCAATGTTTGTAATATTTTCGTCTGTTTGTTTCCACGCACAACACGCAAAGACTACTGAACAACTTATAAGTGACTGTTATATTATACAGCTTACGGTCCGAGAAATTAGATGAGGGTATTGTGAAATAAAAAACAAAATATTGTCTATAGACGAAATTTATTAGCTTCAAATTATTAGCAACATCTGTTATCTTAATGTTCGTTATTACCATTTTCTTTATGTCTTCAGTCTAAAAAAATATTAAAATAATATTAAAAAATGTTAGCGTAATGTTTTTTTAATACCACTACAATTGATTCTAATTGATGACAGTAAACGTCAGCTAACTCACCACTATTAAAATCGGTCTTTACAGTAAGAACCTTCTTAATTGGACGAAAAAACCGTCTTTATTTTATTCATATATTTGCATAACTGTTTGTAAATAAGTACTGTAGAGAAATATGCTAAAGATTTTGACGTGAAATTATTTCTTGATGTATACCAATCTGAGCAAGTCAGCAAGCGGGAACATGTCAAGCAGGTATATCACAGAGGATACGACCGGATCCTAATAGTTTCTTCTCGGTATTTTGTATTAACTCTATTCAATGGAATGGAAACAGTTAAGTCCAGCTAATCTGTATAGGCTCTAATCAATAGAACGGCGTATATTGTATTACTAGAACATTACTTTATACTAACTACTATTTAAAATAACTCTGTAATACAATTTACCTGTACACTATATTCCATACGAGCTCTTAAAACCTTGCTTCTTTATTTAAATTAGTAGTGTACAGGGAAACATATTCAAAAACACGATTGTGTCCTACCTTTCGATCTAAATGAGTGTTTCTAATGAGAAGCAAAGTAGAATTTATCCGAAACGAAAAAATGTGTATCCGAAAATAAGTCTAAAATGCTAAAGATACATTTTCATGGAAAAAAGAAAGAAATGCTACGATGTACAAATAAATACCTTGTCTACAAATAATGTAATTTTTTGTAAGTCCATATACAGAATTATTGTATTCTTCAATGTTTTGCCGAGTTATTTATTTGTAAACAAATATTAAATTTCAAGACTAAGATTTGTGATTCTGGTATTAAATGTTTAATATCGATTAATTGTGAATGTAGAGAAATCAATTCAAACTACCGATAAAACCAGATTACGAAGTGGATAGAAGAATTGTCTTTGCGTTGAAACTCTTAGGATTTAATTGAAATTAATTAGATATTTTAGTGGACATCTCTTAATTTGTATTGCAATCGGAAAATATTAAATCATTACACGGTATATTTGTGAAGCGTCGTCATTAATCTTTAATATTTAATAAAAAAGTTGCAAGAATAGAAATAGAAAAAAATATCGAGAAACAAGTCCTCCGACAAAAGTATAATTTTCAAAAGATGAATTTTGATAGAAGCTTGCTTTGAGTTTTCATTTCTGTCTCCGAATGCTTTGATTGAAATTCAGTAACAAAAAAAGGGGAGTGCAGCTCGAAAAGTTCTATAAATACAACAAAAGCATTCTAGGAAGGAAGGTTGATACTCTCTATATCAGAACCACTTCCAAAATTTTGAGTGACATTATTTATTATGTCAAACTTAGTATATCCTGTTTAATGTTAAAAAATATATTTCCGATGTACCTAAAGAGTGTTCTGAAAATTGATTTTGTTTGTTTTATTTATAACTGTACATTTTTAGTGAAAATCGTAAATCTTTTTCAAGGCATTTTTGATTACGATTTTCTATACTAAGGTATCTGCGGCTTATAAGGCGCGTCATGAAATGAGACCAGAAAGGCACGACTATAGTAGCGGGGCATATTTCATGCATACACATACACATGTACAATAAGACCGCCCTCATCTTTGCAGCCGGTTGCTACCAATATATTTTACAGTTTTCATTGATACATAACTGTAAATTTCCCTTATTATATTGCCTTTTTATGTTGCTTTTTTCTTTTTAATTTAATTCATTTCTAAATTTAAAATAATCTGTGTTAAATATTGACCTCTTTAGTTTTCATGCAAAAGATAATTGTTACAGTGTTTTCTTTTTCTAAAAATGTTTAATTTAGTTGGTGAACCTTGTTATAGTACTGCTGTTTTATGAGGCAAAAGAATATTTTTTTAAAGACTCGTTTTAATTTTAAAAATGTAATTGTGTTATTTTAGATTACCGATTTTTTTTAAATTTCTTTATAAATTTATATTTAATGTGAGTTTTCTAATTTGTAGAATAATAAATATTCCAAATATTTAACTTTGAAGTTAGGTTGGCTTTATTCTTAATCACCAACGTAGAATGGGAAATAATATTGTTTTATTACCAAGGTAGAATGGGAAATAATATTTTTTATCAGTTGTTACTAATTTTTATCATGATATTTTTAAATTGTAATAAAATTTTAATTTAGACAAACATCATTTAAAAAAATCTCTTCTATTTTCTGATAAGATATACTCCCTGTATTTTTATTTAGGCTTTTGTACACAGACGAAGTCATGGACAAAAGCCAGCATTTGCTATAATTATTTGTGTTAAAATAGTTCATAATGAAGTTTTATAAAAATCAATAGGAACAAACTTCTATACGTTTTCATTTGGTAATATTTTTATTGTATACACCTACCTGCACGTTGTATACCGTGAGAGCTACTGAGCAATATTCAAACGGATACTTCACTTCGTTTAGTTTGGGTAAATCATAATTTGAAGGTATAAGCTTATAAAATTGGAAAAAGTTCTGAGATATCTTAAAATTTAGTAGCCTAACCACTAAATTTAACGTTATGACAAAACCGGTAATTAGAAATTGTGTCGTCTATTGATAATAGTACATTTAAATTAAATTTATTGGTAGGACATTAAATGATATTATAGTGTACTTCCCTATTCCATTTAAAATTGATTTCCGGAACTAAACGTTTTAACCTCAGTCAGCCCTTATAGTAAATGAGGACGGATAGTCATTTTTATCGTGCGTTTAAGGGTAAGTTTTAAGTTTGAGATACTTGCCTGACTTTGATTAATATCATTTATAGGGTAGTCTGGGTACGATTGAAACAATTTCACTTATATCCTCTATAGTTTTGCTTTTTATAATCCGAGCCATGAAGAAGATATGTCAAAGAGCATGTTTCTATCTACTAATGGGCAATGCGATTTAGTTCCAGGTGTGTTATTTTTAAGAGTAGATCAAATTAAGAAAAGAAATCCGATTTGTTTCAACCGTCCTCATACCAGGGGCGGTGAAACAAATCGGAAACAGTGATTGGGGTCAGTTGAAACACATGCGAATAATACAAAATATAATACTGTAACATGTTTTATTGTTTATTTTAACTCTCAGAATAATTAATGAACTATTTGACAATAATAATTAGTCTTCAATGTTTTAAATACTTGTAACCATATTTTTAATCAGCCTTTAAAATTTTTAGCGCTAGTTAAAATCTACGTATATTACCAGTCATCTGTAAGTATAGATTACTTATAATTGATATATAATTTACGTAAATTAACAAACAACAAAACAAAAATCGACTGTTTGTTTTTAAACATAAAAAATTAAGCAAAAATATTTTGAAAATAAACGAAATGAAAACTCTGTTTGACTTTCATTAGTCAATCAGTCATTAGTCAAAAAAAAAATCAATCTGAGTCGCAATTATGGTAAATATAGCTAAGACCACTTTCTGTGCATTCTTCGTGAGCCCACAGTTTACAAGTGGTGCATTGGATTCCCTTTCGCTTTAGATCTGCTCTCTGAATATGGTGACCTACAAACAAGACAGAAGCATTCCTTTTCTTCTGATGGTACTTACTATTGTACATTTTTCTTTTTTTCTTTTGTGGTATTTCTCTTACTTCTTCCCCCGTCCAATTGCTTCTTCTTTCCTCCATCCAATTGCTTCTTAACTTGCTTAGCACTTGTTCATTTCAATCTTGTTTTTGCTCCTTTCTTATCTCTTCCTTCTCTGGTATTAATCCTATTAATATTTTTCCTCGCAGGAGATTTCAGAAATGATCGTATTATTTCCGGTGAAAAAACAATAAAAAATAAATAAATACAATGTTTCAACCGTACCCAAGAAAAATGTTTCAACCGTCCCCAACTCCTACTTTATGTAAAAAGCAGTTATAGTAATTATGACAACAATAACATGTAAAAACTAGTCCGGTGCCATATTCTACAAGTTTCATTTTAAACAAAAACATACACTCAATACTCTCACTTAAATAGAAACCATAATAATTGGAAAATTCTCCGAGCAAAAATACTTACTTTTGGTTAACAAAACATAATAGGGTCTTCTAAAAAGGGCTAAAGCGCGCGGAGAGCAACGCATTTTTAGGGTTCGTGTTCAGATCGGTCGTCCGCTTCATTCTTCCATTGGACTCCTTACCGTCCCGCCAACGGTTTGCGAGATATTCGTGTTGTTTCAACCGTCCTTTATTTCAATCGTACCTAGTCTACCCTATCCATCGTATTAAAAATAAAATATCGTTAAAAAAACATTATTTCCAAGAGATGGAAGACAATGTAATATAAATACCGTAATTACTCCGTTTTATATGTACTTTTAACGAATACATAATATATATGTATATATATATATATATGTATATATATATATGTATATATATATATATATATATATATATATATATATATATATATATATATATATATATATAACACTTCTTTAGAAAGTAACATTCAATGTGAACGAAATATGTATCTGATAAAAATAAAACAGGTGAAAATAAATTCACAAATTATTATCTACTATAAAATTATCGTTTGTGACAATAGTTATTTGTCTATCAGCTGCTGGCCAGTTCACAACCCGAAGGGAACTGGTTTTTTGAATGCCCTCATAATAGCGAAGAAAAATTACTATTGTTTTATTCATTTCGTAATAAAAATATTGATACATACGTTTATAAGGGATAGTCCGGATAGGCATTTAGCTCTCTATTTATTTATAAGATACCCAATATCAAACCAGGGACCGAATGACGTCTATGCAGAGTGTAACAAAGAACTTGTCTAATATACATAAAGATTATACATCAAATTGAATACGTTTGAAACAAGTTTCTGTAAAAATGTAATTTTTTTTATTGGAACTGCAATTGTGCAAATGATTTTCCAAAAACGGTTGGGAATTATCATATAGTTTCTAGACATTTTCTACTCAATTTAATGCGCAAATCCACCATCTCTGTGAATGACAGACACCTTCTTTGTTACATCCTGTAATTAAAAAATAACATATAGTAATGGGACAAAAGCTCATGTAATTATTAGTCGATCATTAAATATGACATATTACGACAAATTAATTTTGCTTTTTGACAAATAAATCACTGTAGTTAGACCGTAGGCAGGTTAATCAGCATAATCAAGAAAGTGCATGAAGAGGGTAGCATTAACACAAACATGGCAGTTGAATAGATTGTTAAATATACGAATGAAGAGTCGATGTGAAAAACAAATTAAGGAGTAGAAGAGCTATAAAATTCAAAAACAATGATTTGCAAGCTCTACTCGAAGAAACTTGGTGTCAAATAACTAAAAACTAGACGAGAAGCTTGAAGATGACCATTCGATAATTGTTAGATACCTTCCCGAACTTGGCAAGATGCAGAAAACGGGTTTCATGCGATCGAGAATCACATGTACACTTGTGTGTTACTTGTGAATCACCATAAGAGGAAGTCTTTCCTTTAAAGTTGGAAGCAGAAAATGAAAGCGGGTTCCCTGCGATAACCCTTAACGTCAAAATTAAGTAAAAAAAATAAGAAAAGATATAGTTGTGCATGTGGTAGTATATGAAGGGTGTGCTATATTACAAAATACTGAAGCCTGAAGAAAACATCAATACTGTAAATTACAGCAATCGGTTGCTCTATCTGATTGAAAAAGTCGGAGGCAAATTACCTTTCACTGGTTAAGGAACACCACAGGTCTTTCGCCTAAAAGTGTTCGACTACATGCCGCTTTGTTCAAAACAAATAAACTTTAACCTGGATTGGGAAATTCTTTTACCTGTAAAATGTGCTCTTTCAGATCATCACCTGTTTAGATTTCTACAGCATGCACTATTCGGCTAGCGTTTCGCAAACATCAATGATATCAAGAATTGCCATTATGACTATTTAAAGCAATACTTCTTTGATCAGATACTAATAAAGCACCTTTAAGGAGCGTCAGGTAAAATATTTCGGTAATTTATATTCTAAAAATTGCATTTTCAATATAAGTAAAAAACGCTAAAAACATATTCACACATTTAATAATTAAAGATAGTAACTTACTTTATTTACTTGCTATTAGTTAAATATTAACTGCGGCTTAGAACAAAAAATTTTCGCATTAATAAGTTATTTAATAGAATTATTCATGATGTAACTTAAACTATTTGTTATTTTAATAGATCAATGTTCATATTGGCATTGACCATGAAAGCTAATAACAAAGGCACTACTTTCAACAAATGTTAACATGTCTTTCTTCTGCCCAGGGGCTTGCATGACACCATTATGGGGGGATTCGGATCTCGCATTGACGCTATATTATATATACATGTTGTTAGCACATAGTAGTCGTCAAAAGACGAGGTAAATTTGTTCGTCCCCCATATTACTGTTCTTTTATATCCATGTTTTCATTGACTCCCTCCTTCTCTCTTCCATCATAGTTCGGGCGTCATTATATATGGGTATAACTTGTCAAGTCATTAGGATTTTATGAACTATTCATAGTGACGAAAGAATCACTTCATTATAAGCTACATGTTCCAAGTGCTAAGTAACTGGCTATTATTAGGAGCGTCGGTAGCGTAATTTCAATTTTACACTTCTTTGTAGTAAGGAAACTAAACAAGGTTAAAAAAAACGAAAACTCGATGTACATAATTATTCTCGTAACATATTATGACTGTCACTTTCTATAGCCAGTTCATTACCATGGACTGAAAACAAATGATGCAAGTGAATTGTTTGTTGTTTTTGTCAACTAAATATTACCAGACAAAACAAGTTATTTCTCTCCAGCATTGTGAAACCTGACAGCAATAATGCAAATAAGGAAAAAACAAGTAAATGCGAGTTTGTTTACACAAAAATATATTTTTTCTCACGTTAATCATTACCTGAAAATGTTTACTTGAGTGTTTACCTTCTAAAAGGCATGATTCCAGTATCTACCATGGTACAAATAACACATTCAATCATAACTGAACATTGCAATCATATACAAATGTATGAATACTGAAATAAACTAGCGTTTAACCCCGCTTCACTTACGCATTTTTTTTAATTTTTGTAACGGAATTTTTGAAAAGTTCTCTTGTGCGAAATAAAAGTATATAAGTGAAAATCGATCGAAAAGTAAAGCGACGTAGTAAAAGATCCATAAATTTATATCATATATAACATTTTCAACAAAGTTTGAAAGCAGATTTTTCAAACAAAACTAAAGGGATATGGCCAAATTCACCCCAATGCTACTTAGTAGCACGAAAGCACGCTACTTTCGAACAAAGTCTACCTAGTAGCAAACGATTGGCATATGTATATGAAAAGAGCATGCTCGTAAAAGATCACGGTACTTAATGACACGACGGTCTATTTTTCCGTGATTATTAGTTTACGACATGTGATGGAGGAGAGTATGCTTCGAAGCAATTCTGAATACGTTCACTACGAGCATGGTAGTTTTGCCTATTTTACTTTTTTCCTCTTTTATCTTATATTTTTTCAAAATTATTTTTTTTCAAAGTAAATTTGTTACCAATAAAATACTATTTAATTCGTTTCGTATACGGGACACCTCTAATTTGGTTGCCTGTATAAAACGTGTATTTCTCTGGATTACTATAAACATACTGCAAAAGAAGCACCGTCACAACAAGTGAGTCCCAAACTGTGTTACACTACTAGTAAATATAAACTCACCTAGAGCATGCCATAAACGAGCACGCTATCTGCTTCTAATTAAGCATATTTTTTCTAATAGCATGTGTATTTCGGGCCTAAGTTTGATATCAAAAACCGATACGCTCATTAAAAAATTTTTCAAAACATTCACTTTCGTGCGGAAATTCTCCGAAATTAAAACACTAATTAAAATAATAAAAACTTTTTAATTGATCCTCACTTCATTAACATATATTGCTACATGCTGCGCGAGATAAATATAGAGTACTAATTATTTAATCATCATCAAGAGGTAAAAAATAATTTTTGAAAATATTTCAAGATAATTTTCCAAATAATTGGTTATAATCACAGTTATGTGAAAATATACTTCTAAAAAAAGATTATTTTTTTTAACAATTTGTATTTACTAAGAATGTGACATTAAAATATCAAGTTAATATTTTTATGGTAAAACTAAAAATACATAAGATGTTAAAATGTCAAAATAAGTGACCGCTTATTCTCTTTGCTATTGTTTTTTTGCTTTGTTTTTAAAAGGGAGTTCTAGAGCGAGGGGTTCTAGAGCGTACATTTCAAACAGCCTGTCATATCAGTATCGAAATCAATTCGGTTAGTGTGAAACGGTCATAGACAATACTATATTATTTGAAAAATAAGAAAGGTTTCAAGCGCTACATTTGCATTGTATTTCTTTGTGGATGTAAATCTTTTGCACGCATTTCTTGGAATCTTTTTAGGTTATATTCAGAAAGATCCCACAGTTGTTTCACATAATGTTGACAACTTGATTTGTCACTTTTTTTTAGAAATTATTCATTTAACTAATATATAAGAATATAAGAAATTATTCATCTATTTGATATAAAATTTAATAGATAGACTAAAGGACTCGCTGTACATGCTGATTTTAAATATATCTCTTCTTTTTTGACGTAAAAACATTTAAATAAACAGATGGAACTAAATTTTGCATTTGATAATATCGACTTCATCGATTCCATATATTTGATACATCTACGTTAATAGGAGTGTTATATATTTAGGAATCTATACCTTATCCCGAGTAACGTCAAAATCAATCATAACAGTGCCTGTGAATATAAATTTATCATCAAAAAAATAAAAGATTTATAGCAATATCCATTAATTGCGGTATCTTCTTTAAGAGTCTGTTATTATGCGGGTGTTTATTAAAGGATCGAAACAAAGCAATTATAAATAATAAATAAGCTGTTGATATGTGTTTTGGGCAATTATGATTTGATACAAAAAATGGCTTCAATAATTATGCAGGACAAATTTTAAAATTAAAATATATGTTCAGTAGCGCACAAGAACTTGCCATATTTTCATTCAGAAACTTTTCAGAAACCTTATGGGCTTTTGAATAACAACTAAACGGGCACAGCCATTTTTAAAAAATAATTAATTTCCAAAAAATATAAACTATACATTACTACCAGATACGCCAAAAGACAGATCGGACTATACCATAAAGTATATTTTATTTAAATTTTTACGGCTTAGGATAATATGGCTGTTTCTCCTAAACCATATTATCATATTAATGCTTTTTAATATGATAATATGGCTTAGGATATAAGATATTTCTTACAAAATTGGAAATCTATATGTACTTTAGTTGCGATCACGTAATCGTGCCTTCAAGTTTTACGCGTATGACCATAATAATATACATAACTATTTTGTAAACTAGCTGTGTTAGAAATTTCATTCCACTCTAAGTCCAACTTGGCAGCCGGATTTGTTCGATAATTTTAACAGTATTGTACGGTTGGTAACAGTATACCAATTAGCGTTGAATATATACGTAACATAAAATATATGCATAAAGTAAAAATAATACATTGTCAAAATTTTCATTTTATTGGTATTCACAAGATACATGGGAATGCATTTTTATTGTGTCATAAAGAGTTCCGTTTTATTCGTACATGACGAATTCTATAACAGTGACCCTACAAATTGCTCGTCCCTAGACTAAGCGCTTTAGAATATACTGCGGTCTAAATATTATTAAGTTATGACAGTTAGATGTTAATTAAAAAAAAATGAACACAGAAGTTTTTAATTTTTATCAAACTGACTAGTCAAATAAATCCAGATTCACATGTGGATAATGTGGATCAATAAAGCTTTATATAGAAATGTTCTCAATATATCTTACTTAGAAATTATTTTTGAAAACTTAAGTTCTAAAACGTTTGACCATATTTTTGATAACAATATCAATAACAGCAATGTTAAGATCTAATCAGAGTTTTAGCATCGTCATCTTATGATATATTATGGCTTCTCCATTGACAGTAAAACAAATAATTACTTTTAGCATATTTTTTAATTTGTTACGAATACATTAGATTGTTTTATGTTTGTTGTTAATTAATTAGTATTAAATTTGTAGATAACAGTAATATTTCTAGGAAAGTTATATTTATTTATTGTATGATATATAAATTATTCTCAGTTACTTAGAAGAGTCATATCATAAAAAACTTTCCTGAGCCCAATATAAATTTTCTTGAAGGTAATATATCATTAGAAGGCAACGTTAATACAACAATTTTTAAAAAATTTAGCGCCCTAACAGGCATAACACTGTTTACTTTTGAGGTCTTTTTTCATGCAATCAATATGTAAAATCCTATATGCACAAAAACGTATACGCGATACTACAAAGGTTGCGTGAGTATCAGAAACGGCACTAACTGCATGCTTACAATTGGATATACACGATTGCCAAATTCGATGCAACAAAAAAATATATGAGCCATCGTGGGACGCCTAGCAGATGCGAGACATCTAATATTTTTATATATTAATACAGAAATATTTTTATTTCAACAAATTGAAAACGAAAAAAGATATTTCGGAATAAAATATTAATTTATTTTTATTTTTATGAAATAATTTCCATCAAAATGGAAGAGATACTGCTTTCGTTTATGGGTGATCTGTTATATATAACGCGGCAATTCATATTTCTGAAATTTCCCCCATAACTTACTGCCGAACTGAAATATGAGTATTTTAACTGATTAACTCGTTATTTAAACATTATGCACAATTCAGTTTATTGTGGGACATTCAAACTAATCAGCTTTAATTTGTTCTAGAACAATGAGCTACTCACATCTGAAGAAATTAAAATTAAGAAGTATTTTGTGTAAATTACTCATTCAAACAATGTACCGCGATGAGCTGCAGATCGTTTTGGGTAAAATTGCTTACCGTTGTTCGATAAAAATATGGAAAAAAATATCGAGAATTATAATAAAATTTATTTTAATTATTTTTAAATAATTTTTTCACTAAAACCTAATTTCTACGCTCTTTTTTTTGATGTACCACAAAATATCAATTATTGAATATTGTTTTCTCCTTTACTTTTATTACAGTATTGATATCTACTACCTACTGACAGAAAAAAAATTAAAAAGTAGCTTAATAGGATTTTAACAAAATTAAGAAAGTTAAATTTTCTCCAAAAAATTAATAGCATTTAAACATACAATTTAATTGGTTGTTTTTCACACCAAAATTAAGAAACTGCCTAAAACCCTTGTACGTATTTACCAAAGGTTTCGAAAATAATCGATTATTTAATAATAAAAATTATATTACATGTTTACGTAACGCTGGAACCAATAGACACGCTAAAATTATAGATTATACTTTTTAAAATACTGCCAGTGCGTTGATTTGTCTTCATATTGTTGGTATATTATCCTCTATAACAAGTTGTATGTAAAGAATAAATTGAACTGTCTACCTCTGTCTTTAAACTGTCTTTTTTTTATTTGGCTCTTAAAGGCCATAATTCTCCCAAAACAAATAAAATTTGGTATTCTTTGAAATTTATTCATTCTGGAACATTATCACCGTCATTAATTTTATCCTTTTCGAATATTTGAAAATGGGAAAAAATACTATTGTTAATATTCATTCTCACTCGATCCTAAAGTAAGAATATGTAAATACTTTCGCAATTAAAAATTACAGATAATTTGAGTTATACCATTGAAATACATTTTGAATATCGCTAATAATAAATCAGCTCACCAGTTATGGACAACAGAGTTTTGCTCGATCTACCATTGGCATCCAGCCTGCAAAACGCTGTTACCTGGAAAATAAAATAATGAGTTTTATTTAATATTCATTATGTTCTATTAACAGAAAGACTCTATACCTGTAATTCATAGTTTTGAGTACAAGATAAAATATAGTTACAACATATATATCATCCAATTTTCTCGAGGCACAAGTTTGTCACATTTCAATTTCGAAATTTTCTTACATTCAAGGTAAACTGAAACATACAAACCAAGCCATAACAACAATTTATTTCATCTATGAACATAAAACTATGAAATCTTTTTGTGTAATATCAAGCCAGTGACGTTACGTTATGCCGATGTGTAATTAGCACTACAAAAGTGGTCCTCAAAAGATGAAATATTCTGTTATATATTTACTTGACTGTAATTTAGTACCACTCGTAGTGTATGATTGCCGTTGCCACTGTCTTATTTTATATAACCTTATTTTATAGAATCTTATTTTATATATCAAAGTGGAAGGCTTTATGAAGAAGGAGTTTTAATTATACAGTTACCGCAAATTCCAGGAAGGACATTTCAATTCTATATAATCTGTAAATAAAGTTCCATCTAATAAATAAACTTCTTTCCTACAGAACATTTTCACATTTGTAATAATCCGATGTAAGATGAAACGGAATGTAAGTTATTCAAAGAATACGAAATCCTCATAGCATAGCATTTTATTATACTTTATATATGGATGATAATAGAATGCTATAACCTTCGATCTTGGCTGTTTTGATCTTCTCATACATTTAGTAGCGCTATACCCAGCCTCAGTATGGATTATATTATATTCAAACTCGGGTAAAAAGCCGAGGAAAATATCTATAGAAAAAGGTACTATTTTATTTCTATTTGAAAGTCTAAATACGATTTTCCACCTTATTTTTAAATCTTCAGGGGTTAAATGTTAAAAAATTCTTTCCTACTTAGGACCTAGAATCCAAGAGATATACATACAGAATTTGGTTATGTAGTCTGTGGAAATACACGTGCATATACATTTCAAGATTGTGATGTTATTAGTTCAGGACATGTCGTGAAGTGAGTCACTGAGTGGTATTAAACTATATATATATATACATACATATATATATATATATATATATATATATATATATATATATATATATATATATATAATTTTAAGTCAAAAGTTAATAAAAGCTGCACTGTGCACACTTCCTACATTAAAACCCCAAGTGTAACAAGTACTATTTACTATTTTGAAAATTACATTTTTCATATTAACTACTAAATAACATCAAGCCATTTCGTTTACTTCCAGTAGGACGTCATTAAGTTAAAAACTGATTCGGGATTGAATTGACGTTAATAATTTTAAATTAATCCATTCGTATAACACATAAATAAAATTAAAGTGTTCGTCGGTGATTTTGAAATAAGCACCTGATACTCGGTTCGTTGGGTTTTTTATACGATACCTCAACATACAATCTCATTACATATTTTTGTCCATCTGTCTATCTACCTGTATGTCGGGAATAACCTTAGAAACGTTTAACCGAGGAGCAGAGTGTGTTATACTTGTGCTTAGAAGGTGCAATGGAGCACATTTTTTTTGCATTTCAATAAATTTCGTGGAAAATATGATAAAAAAATCATCCGTGGATTTATTCAGGGAAAGATGGAGCGCAAATCGACCAGCGCACGACTTTAACTAGCCTCTGTCTAACACGAGAACACAAAATAAACGCATTGAAAAATTGCACATTACTGCTAGTAAGAAAGTGCGTGTTCGAATAGGCAAAAGTAGGTTCCATTCTCATTCCAAGAAAGTAACATTAACGCAATATCTCGGAAATCGTATTAGGGAAGACGAATTTCGTAGTTTTTTGTACTTTTATGGAAAACCGAAAATTTAGAATTTTTTTTTACCCTGGATTACCGCCATTTTTAATCTAGACCCATTTTGTTCATTACAATAGACCATTTTATCCACCACACTTTACCTAGATTTTTCTCTATCCTATTTTTATGTCAAGTTTTATAGTAATCTAATGGGAATGTGATCTTTAGTACACCCACGAAAGTCGTTATATCCCATGGATGTAATTATATACAAAAAATTTTAAAAAATTCCCATGCAAATTGAAAATTCTCATTTAAAAAGTTGTGACATTTAACTAGTTCTGCTAGGTTTATGTCAGAGTAATTCTCAATAAGTTCAAATAAAAACGAGTCAAAAGTCAAATTCAACTCAAATTTTCACCTTAGGCTGATGTTCAGTAACTAAATTGAAATTAAGGCGTCCATAGTTTATAATCAAATAGATTAAGATGAAATTTGAGCGAAAATGTGAACGAAATTTAAACACATCGCTGAAAATATAATTTTCTTAAAATCACTTCAATAATTTGAAGAAGTCTAGTCTACCACTTTTGTTATAGTTTCTTGAAACGAGATGACCTCTACATTGTGTACAATAATTAAAATATTTCATGCATATTGTTTACTCGCAATAATTTATTTCAAAATACAAAGTATTGGCGCAGCAAAACATGTTTATTTAGCATTCTCCCAATGTTATGAATGCTATAAAAAGATAAATGTTGACCTTAAACTTACAAGACTCGTACTGATGTAACATGTAACAGATGGAATCTGTCTCACCAGTTGATGTATATACGTTAATATATATATATATATATATATATATATATATATATATATATATATATATATGTATATATATATATGTATATATATATATATGTATATGTATATATATATATATATATATATATATATATATATAATTTCAGGTCAAACAGATTATGAGTTATATGGCATATGAATATACACAGGACAAATATCCGTATTTTCTTCTTTTTCAAATTTATAGTGAAAATAAAAAGTATGAAATATTTAAAATCAATTTTAATTAATCTTTTGTAGTTTTTAATGCACACTAAAATGGAGATTAAAACGATATAAAGTATTATCATCCCTACCAAATCCGTGGTATGAAATTCAATGCATATTCACATTGAATTTCATACCACAGATTCGGTAGGGATGATAATACTTTATATCGTTTTAATCTCCATTTTTAATTTCCTAAAATAATCTATAATAAGATATTTTTGTTAATACTATTCTACTTACTTATTCTCTATTCAGTCATTTTGTTATTAAATGTTTAAACTAATCAAATTTTGGATTATTTCATCTGTATTAGTTTCATCGTTTGTTGCATAATTGAAAAAAAGGGACCAACTACTTGTTTTGAGAATATTTAAATTTTTAAAAAGAAGATGTCGCTTCCTTAATCTTTTAACAATTTCGATTTGTCGACCTGTAATTTTACCTTAACCACAGTCAAAAAATTAAAGTTCTCGCTTCTTTCGCAAAATTTAAATTTCCTTGAAACAAATCATTGACTCCTTTTTTCTTCTAAGACCTTCTTACTACATTTAATATCAACATATATACCATGGAAATATGAACTACACTATACAGAGGGTATGTGTCCCCCATACTTCGAGTTTAGAGTTTGTAAATTTTTGACATATTTCTTTCTAAGCGAACGCTCGTCACATCTAGTCGCATTTTAACAGTAGTCGAGCTGAGAGAAAACGCTTCCCCCTCGCAAAATATATTTCTTATCGTAGTAAAAGTGGTTTCGTGTGCAGTCAAAAAGTGCAAAAAGTATAGCGGGAAGAAATTTGAACTTAAAAACAAGGTTACTTATCATAAATAAATCCGCTTTACTCTTAAATATATTATAATTCCGCCATTTCAAATTAGTTAAATGCGACTTGCCCTATATCGATCATTGTAATGTAAAAAATATGATATAATTAATATTCAGTATTCAGATAATTCAAATTGTTTATTACGTTAAATTCATGATTATTAATATTATATATATATATATATATATATATACATATATATATATATATATATATATATATATATATATATATATATATATATATATATACATGTAAATTTTGATGTTGTAATTTATTCAACGTACGGGATATTTTTTGATAATCATATTAATTGGATTGCTGAAAACCACTTAGTTCAATGCAGATCTAACATTTCGGTTAAAATAATAATTATTTTAGCCGAAATTAATTAAATTTTTAATTAAAATATAACTCAAGGACAATATTTTGGTATTTAATGGCCTAATTTATTATAACCAAATATTATTTTTATTCAACATAACGAAATTGAATTTAAGCAATTCGCAATTCTCATCTTACTCCTACGTAAACATTTCGACTTCGAGAATGATGTGACGCCTTTTGTTCAGAATATCCTGTAGATACGCGTAAGATACATTTATATCAAATGTAATCAATTAATTTTTACGAGTTGCCGCAATAATCTATTCAGAAAACATATATTTAATACAAAAACAAAAAAAACAGACGATAGTATTCTATTGTTTATATGCTGATATAATTTTTTTAGACGAATTTCTATTCCCCCTCTCCCCTTCATACGTTTTAGCGCCAGTTAGGTTTCCATATAAAATGTGTTTAATATCTCTTTATCAAAATACGTTTGTATGTCTCTAATATTACTTTAATACCCTCTACGTAGATTCTTACCTTTATGATATGTGTATTGTGTGTACTTATATTTATCGTGCGTTTATTTTTATCCTATTTTCCAAAATTGTTTCCTTGCAAAATTACATATGAAACGATGTCTTAAAGAACGCTTTACATACTTAAGTTTAATTTTTCAAAACACAGATAATATATTTTAGATGTATGGCTAACAAATTTTTTTGTAATAAATTCAGTTTCCTTCCAACTTTGCGATACGAATGTTGTTCGATCACATGCGTGACACCTGATTTGTCTCGCAGTTTTCCATAATTTCCATTTAAATTTGAATTTAAATAATTGCCACTATTTTAAGTTTTTTAAGCAATACCTAGAAAAACAAAAAAAATATACAGATATTTGTTATGATGATACTACATAATTAGACTGCTAAATGTTTTTTTTTATTAGTAATTAAAATACGTGAAAGCAAGTGAAAGAATTTTGTTTTTGTTACTAAACCACGTGTAAGCGAATGCTGTTTTTGTTATTTCATTGATAAATATTAATACGCACTTGCAATTACCAGTTTCATATCGTTAATTTGTCATTAAGCGCTGTAATCACTGTATTTGGCAGTATCATTGTTTTTGTTTTTATAGTATGTTTTTATATTATTATTAATTGTTAAATTATATTATACGCGGCTTCAGCAGCATAGAATTGGCAATTAAAATGGGAACAAAAAATTTTGGTTACTTTCCTGACCGTGGTTCATATTTCACTTTGGTCAAAGGAGAAACAATATTTTAACTCGTCCGTTTAAATTAGTCAATACACAGTTTAATTTACTTATAGCAACTATGGATTGTAAAGACGTTGATGTTGGATTGCTAGATTATTTATCCCAATTTATATTTCGCTAATTTTTGTAAAGAAGTTGGTGTTGGATTGCTAGATTATCCCAATTTATATTTCGATAATTTTTGTAAAGACGTTGATGTTGGATTGCTAGATTATTTATCCCAATTTATATTTCGCTAATTTTTGTAAAGAAGTTGGTGTTGGATTGCTAGATTATCCCAATTTATATTTCGATAATTTTTGTAAAGACGTTGATGTTGGATTGCTAGATTATTTATCCTAATTTATATTTCGCTAATTTTTGTAAAGAAGTTGGTGTTGGATTGCTAGATTATCCCAATTTATATTTCGATAATTTTTGGAAAGACGTTGATGTTGGATTGCTAGATTATTTATCCCAATCTATATTTCATTACAAAATTAACTATAAGGACATGTAGTGCTCCCTATCATAGTTCTTGCTGATATTCTAAGGAATTGTTTGATTTTTGATACATTAACACGTGATATCTTAGCCTGTAAAATGATCTATACCTATGAAAGGAAGAATTTTATAATTACTGGTTAAGTACTTGCTAAATTATTACAAACAAACTGATATACGTAAACATTTTTGCATTTTTTCAATATTAATGTTCATAAACATATATTATATAGTTTTACTAACGTGACCCGTGCGAAGTCTTCGCATTATTTATTCCATTATGAAGCTCAAATGACAGATCAAACAAATATTTTACTAAAATTGACATATAGAGGCGCAAGTATCAAAAGCATTGAGCTAAAGCGCCACTTTATTTATACGTGAGTGAATATGAAATTAAACAAAAATTTTACCGACCGTCAATCATATTGACGTTGAGCCGTTAGATGGCAGCATTGCTGTTTTGTGTATATAATTTTAATAATTAATTAATTTGCAAAAACAATAGCAATAATAAATTTTTTAGTTGTGGATGCCGGTAGAGCAAGCAATTATCTATAAAATGATATATAATTTATGTGGATTAGTTGTGAGGTTTTTTTCTAAGAAAGGAGAGTAACATCTTAACCTTAGCGTATTAATAAATATGATGATGATGATGATGATTATTTACCCTTTAGATATATTTTATAATTATCCTAAATTTAATATTAGAAATTGTGTTGGTCAGTCCTTCTTTCACGTTGCAACCGAGTAATGTATCCACATGATTATTGCACAGAAATAGTTTGTTGAGCCAGGAAATGAAATAGAATATTTTCATCCTAGGAAATCTCGTACTAAGATTTTCACAAAAGTGTGTTCGTTCGTCCTTCTTTCACGTCGGAAGTGTTTCAATCGACGTGATTTTCTGAGACGCTACATACGCAGTATAAAATAACAACTTAATCTCTAATTTAGCGGAAAACATTTTTGTTTGGAAAATATTTAATTTTCCTTAATCATTCTGAATGGAGCTGCATATTTTAATTTCCCACCATAAGGTTTGTAACTGTATCCACGAAACTGCGGGTAAAAGCTAGTAATTCAATCATTTTTGTAGATAAAAACACTTCTTTTTCGTCTTTAGACCTCACCTAAAAGTAGACAATCAATATTTACAAGAATGTTTGCAATTCCGTTTGATAACACAGATATGACACATCAATAAATGAAATGATGAGATATCGATAACATATATATTATCAGACGATTAATTTAGTTACCGTAGAAATATATTCTAGTTGTTCTGTTGCAGTTCGAGTTTATTATGTATGAATACGAAGGTTTTCTTTATAAACTTTAATAGTTCATTGTCATAAAGCCAAAAATTATCGGTAGTCAATTTCTACAGCAATTCGCCCTCTATCAAGATACGTTTGTATATCTCTAATATTTAGACGTGTGTTCACATTTAATGCTTTACAGGTGAATCAAAAACATCCTGTTTATTTTTATAAAACTTTTGAGTTGAAACCTCTTTATTTACGTACATGAATAAAAATGTAATATGAGGATTATCTTTATAGACTTTAATCCGTGGTCACGATGCCGAAATTTATTGGCAATTAACCTCACTAGCAATTTGTCCCATATCAAGATCCGTCTGTATACCTCTAACATAATGATGTGTCTAGAAAATTTACGAGTAATACTTCATATCAGAATGAAGAGTATTCTTTTTAATATTCATAAACTATTTTTGAAATGAATTTTGTGCATAAATTTATTTATTCCCTTATATGAATAAATACGTAACACGAAGGTTTTCTTTATAGACTTCAAATTATGGTCACAATGCCGAAAATTATTAGCAATAATCATTTATAGTAATTCATCCCGTATTAAGATACGTTTGTGTATCTATAACATAAAGATATATCTTGTTATTTAATAACATTATTTTTTATTTTCGTAAAACCGTTTAGTGTGGAATTTTATGTTTGAACGTGTTTATTTGAATAAGCACGTTTATATATAAAATATGTCTCTAGAAGAATTATATAAAAAATATTTCCTGTGAAGTATTAAATATGACGGCACGTTTGTCTACTTCTAAAGAGACGTCTTCCTCAATGGCACTATGCAAAACTTTGCGTATATACCTGATGAGATCAAGGCACGTTTGTCTACTTCTAAAGAGACGCCTTCCTCAATGGCACTATGCAAAACTCTGCGTATATACCTGGTGAGAATTACCCATAATCCTGACTTATAAAACTAATGAAGAAGCTTTTATAAGATCACAAACAGGTTTAACAATGTGGCTCCGTGCGTTCGAATGATGCACCGAAAAGGGTATTATTACTTTGATGGTTCTAATTTAATTTCACTGTTTAACTATTAAAATATATAAAATACTATATAGAACTTTTACCGTCTTCTTCTTCTTGGTTAGCACTACAGCCTATTACGGGTCAAGGCTGTCTCGGCAAGTTTTCTCCAGCGGATCCGGTCAGCGGCAACCGCCTGCCAGCGTTGAATTTTTAAAAGTTTAAAATTATTATTGACACAATCGATCCATCTCGTGCGAGGTCTTCCTCTTTTTCTGGTGCACACACACATTGGCAAAGGTCGTTGTATACCAAAGATGGTTATTATATAGGTCATTATAGCTATTCGTAATGGAAATTGGGAATCCTCCAACGTATAACATACAGTGGCGACGGAATTATCGCCAGAATTAGTAATAAAAACTGTGTGGATCATAATTAGAATAGAAAATAGATACAATAATTTAAAATGTATTATTTTCTAATGTCTCTACATGTACGTAACAACTGTCGGTAGTACTCATGGTACTATAATTCAGTATAAGTTGGTGATACAATATTTTATTAAAAGAAATTGGGGTTAATATTAGTTAGCTGCATCCGTAACTACAATTTGAAGGCTTTACAGCAAATTGCCGCTTTCAGCTATTTTGCGGAACCTAACAGCTCTATGACTTTCAACCTAAGTTCGATATATATATATATATATATATATATATATATATACACAGGCCCGCGCGCCTGTGTACTTGTGTGTCCATGCGTGCGTGTGTTCGTGTATGCCTGCATGTGTGTGCGTATGCATGTGTTCGTTGTGCGTGCATGTGTGTGCATATGATTGAAAGTGTATCTAAAAATAAAACAACTATTTAAAAAAAGTTGGATTATTATCCTTGATAGTTTGTAAATGCTGTTTCTACGAAGACTAGCTAGATGAAGCAGAGTGCAGATTGTGTTCCCATTGTAACCTCCATTCATACATGTAGCATATTAATGCAGAAAAATCGTGGGCCCAACAGGATCATCGAAAAAAGCTCGAAAAGGACGAAAAGGATAGAACAGACCAAGAAGACATAGAACGACATTTGAAAACAAAGGAACGAATGTTAATATCAGGTATGGGTGAATTCTCAAAATATTGATAAGTTCTCATATTTTATACCTACTACATCTGCGTAAATTGTACTTAAAATCACGCACCATATCTACATTTCTATATAGTATATTATAATAATCAAATAACGAATCTTTTACGACGTGCCATATATTATTTTCCATAAACTCGGAAATTCGAAACCTCCTCCGAAATTTGCTCAAAACAATATTATACAAGTGTTTAAGGGCAGGATCAATACATTGAGTTAAATAGTGAAAAACATATATGAGTGTAAGTTCATAAATTGTACATTCGTATAAGAAAATTTTAATACTACATATTCAAAAAAATTAATAGAACGTTATCGTAAATTTATATATGTGTATATTTAAATATATATATATAATATATATATATATATATATATATATATATATATATATATATAATATATATATATATATATATATATATATATATATTTATATATAAATATGTCGGTACTAGAACACGAGTAAATGCAGCCAACGGAAGTCGGGGTGTATTGCTTGTATATTTTGGACGCACATAACGTACAGAACAGAACCCCATTTTTTTTTATTAAATTTGCCTCAAGTAAAGTCGTATACAAATGTAAATTATAAATATAAATTGTACATCTTGTTGCGTTTTTAATATTTTGTTTTTTTTTCCTTGGCAGAGATAAAAATAATGAAAATAATTAGTCGATCGAAGGTAATGTTGGCACAATTGAAATTGAATTGTAAATATGTAACTTTTATTCGTGATAATTATAATTTGTAACAAAATCTTCCTCATAACCGCAGTATTTTTTGTTAGACTAAAGGGGATGGATTACGAACCTTACCACCCGCATCGGTCTCATTCAAACTTAAGGTCTCATCGAAATCAAAGGGGTCATAAATAATTCCCAATTTACAATAATTTATGAATTTCAAAGCGCTTTACCTACTGTGCTGCAAACCATACCCAATGTCAGTTTTTCCCTAGCGGGAAAAACAGACAAACTGATATTGGGTATGATTTGAAAAAAATGGAATTTTGTATATATATAACACACATCCTAGATTAAAGCATAGACTATATAAAATAATCCCTAATATGTCTGCTTATTTATTTGTTTGTTTTTTACCACTCTAAAAATTTCACAAGTTGGTACTACACATCCTAGATTAAAAAAGAAATTGTTCACCCATACGAAAAACTAAATGCGGTGCCGGTAATTTAAAAAAATTAAATTATGAAATTAATTACATTGGAAACATGTTCTCATTAAAATGTTAAATGCATGGGATAATTTCACGGCATTTTCACTGCATAAAATGCGCGGTGCGCCCTCTGCACCACAGCAAAAGTTAAAGTTAGATCTGATAAATTGTGTTCAAAATAATACTTACCTGGTAACTATATAACTGGCCTGATCGAAATTTATGCAGTTCTTACATTTTCCTAATAATATTATAGCTTTTGACCGCTGTGACCAAGTAAAAATTAAATGTAAGATAAGCCACCTATTATAATAATTAGAAAATTACACTTTTTTTAAGTATGTACAGTGTGTTGAAACGTCAAGTTGCCATATTTTCATATGTTGCCTTTATGTTACCCCAGACCAAATAGAATCTACGATGTGCGAACAAATGAACAGGTCCACAGACAAACATATAAACACTCCAAACACAATACATTTGTATTCTGCTACTGTTGTTAGGATGCTTAAAACTAAATCTATCTATTAAATTATACATATTGACATCAGATTAAATTTTCAACAAATTGAGGAAATTATGTAAGCTCGAAAAACTTGTATGTGTAAAATATCGAAAAACTTGTATGTGCTGAGGATGTCTAACCTCGATATCTACCCTTATGTGTCTGCCCGCATTCAGATTGTTTACATAAGCACCTACCCCTCCCACATCGCTCTACACTTCACCTCTGGATATGCACATTTCGCCGTTGTATATCCGGGAGAAAAATTTCATTGCGTGATTTAAAATACACGTAGCGCCATCTATTGATGTACATAGATAAATATACATTTATGTAATTACGGTGCATTGCGTAGCTATGTACTTCTTGTCTATTATTGTGATAATATAATATATATAAACTTTAAAAAATATTAAATTCGCATACTTTCAGATTGAGCGAATCGATTGCAAAGAAACCAAAACTAAATGTAACATTAAGTCAACTCTTATATTAAAAAAACTCCACCTGATTTTAGTCAGTAGTTTTTAAGGGACGCGTATTCAAACAAACAGACAAACAGAAAAATATCCCAAAAAAATTATTTTTGTTTTTTGTAATATTTGTTAAATGCCCGTCCATACGTCATATTTTTGTAAATATTTTCTACATATAGACACGCTTATTCTATAGTTTTATTACACCTATTGTTTAATTTATGCAATGGCTACAAATTATAAAAAGCTAATACTGATGTATTTATTATTTTTTGTGCCTATTTCTAAAAAGTTATTATGTACTGCGCTAGATTTTCCTTGTCATTGATTTCATATTTCAGTTCTTGATATGTTAAGAATGAAAATACTTCCAGGTTTCTGAAGATATATTTTTTCTTATTATATTTTGGTTACAAATTGTACTTTATTTGTTGCTTTTTCCTAATTGTAAACCGCTGACTTGTTTGCTTCTTTATATTCTAAAAAATATTAGCTTTTTGAAAAAAATATGTTCTATTTCTTCTGCAAAGTTAGTAATTCTTGTCTCTACTTATCGTTTTGCATTTATAATGCATAGTAAACCGATTAACAGCATAAGGAGGGTTTCAAGAGGATTTTAGAATTAAGAGAGCGTTGGCAACCCGTCTAACATCTCGATGTACCAAGTATACGAACCTAGCGAGAAAAGATAGAGCAAAAGCATTTTTCAAGACTTATAAGCTATTATTAACACTTAAGATCACTTATAATCCGAGCATTTACAAGTTTTTTGTTTAGATATGAAACATTTAAGTTATCCCATTTGTTTTAGAAGAACATTGTTGTATCCCACACTATTGCACATATTTATCATTTTGATCTTAACCAATTTCATCTTAGTAAATTTTTAGTCGATCGCAAATTGTCAAATAACTTTGTGAAGAATAAGAATAAATCTTTTGAGTATGAAGAGAATTAATATTCCTTACACGCTTAGATACATAATAAAGGTTAAAAATGAAAGTTACATAATATATAAACTAAACTCTAACAAATACTTAATTTTATTTTTCCGTTTGTAAATATATTACCAAGTTTTTCTTGCAGAGGCCTGAGAAAAGTTCTATAATTTATTGTGAAATTCTCTAAAACTGTACGATTTATATGGATAACTTTAAATTATTTAAAGACTTCTTGTCAGATTCTAGAAACCTCGCTGTTTCAATAAATAGGTTGTGAATAAGGCTTGTAGGTGAATGTATTTTTTCGCCTATTTTCAGCACATTTTTGGAAACGTGCCACTAACAATTCTCAATTTCCCACCTTTTAAATTTCATGCGGATACATGCGGATTAATAAGCACTATGTTAAATTTCGAGTTTTACGTCGAACGATTTCCGATAAAAACAGTTGTGACAGAAGGATGGACGGGCGACCGCTCTAGTCGTGTTTTATGTCTTTGTTGTTTTATTTTCTTTTAGGGTAAGAAACTACAGAAAAAAAACAGAAAACGAAGTTATGGCAGATGATAAGTAATCAAGGTACGCCTCATGATGATCCTCGCGATGTCTATCCACAAAGGACGTTCATTTCTAAAGACGACCTAAATATCTTAGTCTTTCATCTTCTTGGCTTTTTAAATGCTGTTTACTACGCTTATGCGCGCTGTTGAAAGGAAATGAGATCTTTTGTTTCTGTTGCTTACTTTGCGAGATTTGTATTTGTACCCATCTTACATTTTCTTATAAAATTTCTTTCTTGTAAAGCCAGAATGGTTTTTGACCGTGGACTTCGTAAAATTGCTCTGCATCGATAGCTTTTTAATAATGAGGGTAAGGAGGATTGCTCTTTGGTTTCACTTTATATTCCCGGATAACACTCGTATACTTGAGTTAGGTGGCCTCTATCGTCAAATGTACTTTGGCATTTCCTTGACTCCATTAACAAGCTCTGGAATATAATTCTGGACTCTGAAAAATTCACAATTTATTACTACATTTCTGTAATTTATTAATTGTTAGTTATATTCTGCCATTGACTTCTCATAATATTTAAGATATGTAACTAACTTGTTTAAAGTTTTTAAGTGAATTACGCAGAAGTATACCTATTGCGGAGTCTCAAGTTTTGAAATTGGAAATGTTTTACTGGAATTCTTGCCTTCCGAAAAAACGAAAAATTTTTGAAACTATATTTTAATCTTACGCTATGCATAAGGTATACGCTATACTTGGTCAGTTCTAAGCCCAGAGCAAGATTGAAGCAAATATTGGTTTTCTTTATATATATATACATATATATATATATATATATATATATATATATATATATATATATATATATTTCACGACATTTTATTCACAGACCTCGGTTGTCAATACACAAGTGATTTTTTGGATAAATTAAATATAAAATTCTTTCTCGTACACTGTTAGCCATTATTATTTGTCCTTAATAGTTAGTATATAGATAATTAACAACTCTATATTCTACGACTTTCGTAATTGATGTATTTTGTTTTTTTTCTGTAAGCTTGTTAAGAAATAAATATATTACTGTGGCTAATATGTATATACAATCGAACTGCAAATTCGTAGTTGAATAATTTAAAAGTAAAATCTAGATCTGTAAAAAATGTTTAAATTATTAAATTTTTATTCTAAGTGTAAATTTCAAATCAAATATTTAAATTTAGACATAAACTTTCTCTCTTTACCTAGAGTTCAATCATTAGAGCTGGTTGAGTCTCATATAACATCGGGAGGGGTGCCAAAAATGTTTGATAATATTTTCTGTTACAACGTTTCCTTCCCAAGATATGCTCTCCAAAATGTTGGTATTTAAAGAAAATTTAAGACAATTAGGGTGAGGATATTTAGTATATAATTCAATGCAGAATTATTTCTGTAAATTTACATTAATATATTAAAGAAATATGAGTAATAAAGTTATTTGCATTACGCCTGTAAAGAAATGCAAAATATAGAGATGGAGAAAATAATAAGTTAGAAATAGTACAACAGAAATTACATATACCCTTGAGTGTTCAAATGTTTATACCACCTAAATTAGAAGGGAAACCTGATAGTACGAGTTCTACTCACATTTAACAAGTTTCTATTTCAGTATATTATACAAAAAAACGAATGCTAAACTATCGAAAAAAATATTATAAAAACATTATTCAATCAAGAACATGTGTTTTGTGGATTCAAGTGCTGTTATTACTTCAAACCGATTATGGTTATTTATCTAATGAATATGTTTACAGTAAAAGGTCTTCGAGTTCGTACTTCACGCTCAACCTTTACACAGTAGGTATAGACAATTGTAAACATTTTCCCGGAAATTGGTTTGAAGAGCTTTTCACTAAATTTTCTCAAATTTTCAATTTACTTTTATATGGAATTATTATAGATTTATTTAGAAGTTATCTAATAAATAAATAAAAATATTTTTGTTTTATTAATTAATTATTAATGGCTTTTGAACGAAAATTAAAAAAACTTTTAAAATTGAAACTAATTACTAAACAATTAAATGTATGCAAATATAAATAACTTTATAATAGAGGAGAGTTTTCGAAAGTAAAGATTTTTCTTTCTTCTTCGTATTTTTGTAGTACAACCTCTTGAATACGATATATTAAATTCCTATTTAATACATAAATAATTTGTATAGATTCCAAAAGGAAGTAAATGACACAAGCGTACTGAGCACATTAAAAGAGTCGTAGATATAAAAAATAAGGAAGAAACATGTTCAAAGATCAATAGGAAAAGTTCATTTACATACCTTGAATTATTATAACAAAATCTTAAAATGAACTTTTATAGAAAGGATTTTTTTGAACGTGATGCCCTGCACTGAAAATAATTCAATGTTTTATCGATTTTGCTGATTAGACCTTGCTGCATTTTATTTGTTTTTGATTAGTTTTTGACCTGTGGGCATTGTAATTTCGTATATCTCGTTTATTTGACTTCTGTAGGAACGCATTTAAATTCGTTATCTCTTTCCAATTACCCAACCAACAGTTTCTAAAGTTGTAGGCCTATTTCAATGACATTTTGCAGAAATCTCAATTAATATGTCATAATATAATAAAGAAAACTAATGTACCTCCCATATACATGTTAAGTGAGAGCAAACATTTTTACGCCTCCCATTGAGCGGGATGTTATAGGACACATCTTTTAAAATGAGACTAATTTTAATTTTTGAGACAAGTTTGTAAACTACAATATTAATTTTCAAAGTAAAATGCGATGTTCCCCTTTTTGTAATTATTCTACGTGGATTTATAAAAGTCTATGTAAATTACCATACTACAAATGCTAGCATTTTATTAAATCTCTTAAATCGAATTGACGTGTCAATAATGTCAGGAGAAACACACAATTAGGGAATCCTATTGTAACTGTGTGTTTCTTCTGACATTTTTGACACGTTATTTGTTAGTCTCACGCGCGCTTTGTTTTTTTATGAACAAAAATAGCCTCTTTTAAATCTTTTGTTTCATGCGTTTCAAAACTTGTCAGTTACAAAAGTATTACATTTTTTTCCATAATTTGAAAATGTATAGTTAAAAGATGTTTTAAAAAATATTCTACAAAAGCGATAAATTCTTTTTTCTCCATTAAGCAAAAATATACTCGGATTATCGTTTGTTCTTTCCGCTAACGGTTTACAGAATCTTTTACGTCAAAATTTCGAAAATTTTCACGATAATATTCACTTCTGTTAAAAACTTTTTAGGATTCAGCAGCCAAATGGGAAAAAAGAAACCCTTATTATAATTTCGTATAAGTGTATACGTAACACCCGAAGTAAGTGTTTTACAGGCATTTAACAGTTCCTTTTTAATTTCTTGCTGTGTTCAAATACAATTTTCAATACTAACACGCAAGAAATTACATTTTTACTCTTTATACGAGGTAATAGATAATAATAGAGGTATTAGACATAAAGATACCAGCTAAATTTTTTAAACAGTTTAATAGGAATATTATGTACCATTAAATGTTAATAAACGCCTAAATGTATACGAAACCCTCTTAGTGCGAGCACCGCCCGTGTTTAATTGTTTTTTTAGGAATTTATTTATGGATAAATCCTATATCTTTGATGTGCTTCACCATCTATTGAAATAAATATTAAAAGTACAAAAAATATTTGCCCAGCTATTTTTGTAGGAATATTGGTTACAGAGTCACGATAATTCATTTACAAAGATAGAAAAACTTTAAATATGTAATTTCTGATAAAACTTTTCAATATTTGAATTACAAACAAGTAAAGGACACGGTCGTAATCTTTAGTTAGATCACTTTATAATAAACAAAATTGAATTGCCAAATATCAATATTTCGAAACTGTATGCATTTTTGTTTTTGGTTAGTTTCCATCAGTTCTTGGTTTAAAATCTTCGGAATAAAGGAAGTGGTGATTCTGTAAATAGTGACGTTTTAAAAACTACAAGTTACCATTTCAATAAAGAATTTATGAAACATAATCTTATACTATTAGTGAACATGTTGTCATATCGTGCTCACATATTTAATTTTTAAATTTAACCCATATATATATATATATATATATATATATATATATATATATATATATATATATATGTTTATTTTTTTACATATGTAGGATTCTAATTCGGAGACGTGATAACCAATTTCCATTATTACTTTTGTTTGAAAGAAAATGGCTCCAGAGAGGCCCCATATGGACAGAATCTCATAATGAACTTCGGAGATATCCTATTAAACTCTTCAACTGATGTGAGTGCAAGGTTCAATGTAAGAGCACGGAGTCTGAACTTATTTGACATGTTTGTATAAGTACTTTAGTCACAGATGTGATGAGAGTCTGAAGCTGAAGCTGGAAGGTGATGACAGGAACTAACTCCTCAACGGCGAGGAGTAGGTTAATCATATTTATACTCGTTTTACCTTTTTGATAAGTCTTTTGGTTACAAGTAGTGGCCATGGTCTGATGATGGAACCGAAAGGCGATGACAGTACTCTTCAATGGCGCGAAGTAGTTTCATCGATATTAGACTGGTTTGACTTATCTTGTCGAGTCCTTTGGTCACAAATGGTATCCAACCAAGGACTGATGATGAAGCCGGTAGATAGAGATCGTATATCCTCGACGATAAGGAGCATATTCATCGAGTTTGCGCTCATATGACTTTTCTTGATGGGACCATTGGACATAAAAGGTAGTCAAGAACTTAGGATAGAGCCGGAAAACGAGGACAGGAACTCCTCAAGGGGCGAGGAGTATATTCATCGAGTTTGGGATCGTTTAACTTGTCTTGATTAGTACTAAGTAGTGGCTAGGGGTCTGTTGCTAGGGCCGGCAAGTGATGACATATAAAGAAGAATTATGAAGGTGAGGTTCATCAACTTTGGGCTCGTTTGATTTGTCTGACATGTCCTTTGTTCATAAGCGATTCATCTAACATGATGGCACATTTTGACACCATCACGAGATCCTGCTTGTGATGGTGCCAAAAGATAGGACAGAATTTTAATAACTTAATTACTGTGGGGAATAATATAACAGTTCATTACTTAAATACTCATACTTTTCTTCACTTCTTGTTAATATTAAATTACGAAAATGACGATATTATATTTAAGACTATCGTACCTTTATATCGTATATTAGTGACTATTCTATATAGACGACGATCGTATATTTACAGTATTAGCAGTAATAGTTAATACTTTTTTGGTAATAGCAACGATGTACGGGAAGTACCATCCTATGATACCGAAATTGATAACTTTTTGCAATTTGAAAAAAAAAATATGTATTAGATAAAATATATTTTTTTTTAATATTTTTTGTTTTTTTAAATATTTTTTGCACGTGTACATATGTTAAATCATACACTAATAATCCGTTTTTCTATTTAACAAAAATAATCGCAATAGCCAAATCTAAAGCTATACGAATCAGTTATTGAATATTTTGAAAATTAATATTTTTTTACTTTTAAGTTAGTAAAATTAAAACATTTAGCCAAAGTGCAGTTATTTTGATAAACAATTGAAAACAGAGTACGCTTAACAATAGTTTCATTTATATACACTTTTTTGATATGAACACAATTGAAATGTTTACATCCCTCGTTTTTTTTAAACAAATTTTAATAATTCTGAGATCAAATAACGACACAGATTCTAGGATCACTCAAGGACAATGAAGTGTAAGTGTCCAATCGTTGGCTACATTATCTATATACATGGTAAATATTTTTGCTCTTTTTTATAAACCATTACCGAGATTTTTTATAAATAATACGAACACGTTTTTTTAATTAAAGACTACCATATAGTCTTTTTTAACTTTATTACTTTTTAATATTTAATAAAATCTTGTAAATATAATTTAACGCATGCTTAATAACATATCTTTCTCTTGACCCTAAAATAATAGAAAAAGAAAACTTAAAGGAGTAGAACTCGTATTACTACGGTTCCGTACACATTTAGGCAGCTATAAACAATGAATGCTATATAGTATTTCTATTAAACTATTTACATATGTTAATTGTTTTCAAAACGTACAAATATGTTGCCTATAATGTCTTTCACAGGCGTAAAAACGTAGCGCCTATTTCAACAATTATAAGATCTAAGATAATTGCTATAGTTTACCTTTAATCTTCTAGCTATCACTTGAAGATTAAAGGAAAATTAATTTTGATGTTTTAGCCCTCTTTAATTCTTATAAGATGTTTCTAAAAAGTTAGCTAATGCAAGAGTATATTGGTTAATAAGATGTTTTACTAAGCCAAATTTCAAGTTACTACGTCACATAGTTTCTGAGAAAGTCGGCTGTGACAGACAGATACGTGAGTGATCCTATAAGCTTTCCGTTATTTTCTTTTAAGGATATTCAGCGCCTAACGATAACAAAATATATTAAAAATGAACCATTTTCCAGCCGTCACAATAGCTTTCTTCCTTAATTTAATGACAAATTAGATTCATATTCCAAATGAGTTAAAAAAAGGCGATTTGCTTCTCTTTACTCTTCCAATCGTATCACATTTGTATCCGAATTGTGACAAGGTCAAATTAGCCTAACCAGCTGGATTTTTCTGCAAATTATGAATCGGACGTAAATTACCATGCAACATAGAAACAAAAAGTATTATATACTGTACAGAGAACAATTAATCAATTTCTACCAAAACCATTGTCCTTATTAACGTCGATCAAAAATTAAAAAGAGCAAAACTTACAGTTTACCTATAATTTAGCCATATTGTACCTATTGCTCTTCTAATGCCCGTCCGGCTTTGCCTAGGAGAAAAAAGGACGATGACTACATTTAATTAATCGCTTTTTTATATAAAAATTATTATAGTAAATTTATAAACGATATTATTAACGATTTAATTATTTAGTTCATACTCTAGTTGAATATAGAAGTGATGGCCCAATCGTGAAACTTTAAAAACAACTATCACAAACAAACTAAATAAATACCCATATATATCATGGAACCTCTTGAAGATTTCATTATCAGTTACAAATGACTCCCTCAAATATTTTTTGATGTAACTGTAACTGTTTACTTCATTTAGTTCATTTTACTTCGTTTAATCAGTTACAACTAACTCCCTCAATACTCCCTCATGTTTTTTTGATGTAACTGTAACTGTTTACTTCATTTAGTTCATTTTACTTCGTTTAATCAGTTACAACTAACTCCCTCAATACTCCCTCATGTTTTTTTGATGTAACTGTAACGGTCTACTTTGTTCAATTCAAAAGTACTTATATTTCAGCGGAAACTGGTTTATAACAATATAGGGTTTTATATACGCCGAACAACTTTTTTATGTTTTTATATCGTTTAGAATATCCGCATATATTATTTTAATTTAGCTATAAAGATTTAAAAGTTTACTTTAAAAATATTTCCCAATGACTTTTACACCCATCACTAAAATATTTATTACTCATTACCCACATTTTGCAGAAAAATATTAGGTACATACCGTATCATATTATGTGGATATGATAAATTATACTATGACGAAAGTTTTATGTCAATCTGATAGACCGTTTTACGTCAAACCATAAAAAATTAACAAACAAACGGATCATGGCTCTTTATAATATTAATACGACGAATTGAGAGATCTTTTAGGAAATTGAATACAATGACAATTCCACGAAAATTAATAGGTCTATTATATTACGTTGAATTATATTTAGAAACAAGTTAACAACAAATTACCTTTTATGTTTAAGCTGCTACCACTTACTTGTACTCGCTTTCATAAAAATATAATGCTTGAAAAAAGTGAAGCTCTACGTTATGTATATTTTTGCCAAAGTTACTTAACTTCAAAGTTAATTTGACTCCATTATAAGTCTTTGCCATTACAGTGTTTTTATAGAACTTAACCTTGTTTTGTAATAATAACGTACTTGTTAAGATAAAAGATATTTTTTAAACATATTCCAGTCCGGTTCATCGACATGTAGAGATACTTCATGCCTGAACGATAAAATATACTTATAATAGTTTATTATGTCTTCTGCATTGAATAAACGACAGTGTTTTATGTAAATATTGCAGAGAAAATATTTTTTTTTATTTATTAGACTATAATCTAATTTTGCTAGTAAATATATTGGTGAGACTTCATATTTTCAAAATAAAATTTCAAGAAAATTACACTCACAGTGGACGCAGTCGCGTTGCTTGTAGCGATATCAGAAACAAAAACTGCACCACTCAGCATGTTACTGTGCCTCGTTCTTTATAGCAATCCGGAATGAAAAGGCGTGGAAATGATACAGAAGGTGACCGAAGACCAAGAAAGACAAAAAAATGTTGATGAATCAAACGCACGTTACCGTTTAGTGTTTTTGTTTTATAACAGTGTTTAAGCTATATATTTACTAACTTGTCTAAAATAAACACTCAAACATACAGACGAAAATAATTGATTTTTTGTAAATCATAGTAGTTATTGCCGCATGGTATCAGGAAAACTGGCCATTATATTTACTTGCCGATAGTGAAAATTTACATATGTATTCATAAATTTTCACAATAAACATTCACAAACATGATGTTTAGCCATAATACTTTTATTTATAAAAAAACGCTGATAGTATAATGTTTTTAGCATTTATATTCACTGCTTTGGTTCTACAACTGGCAGGGCAATTACGCCAGTCTTCCTTTTAATTTAGAACGTATATTAACTATTTACAAAATTGTATTAAAGTCTGTTTGACCGTTTAAGTCTGAAGAAATGCAAAGAAAGAAAGAAATAACGATTCAATTTTATGAAATTAGTCGGGATTTACTCTTATCATTTGTTCAAATTTCTATCCACACACAACGATAAATTGCAACGTTTCGATATTCGTAAGATAAAACAGGTTACGTGTTACAAACTGCCACTTTGCGAAACAGTTTTATACGTGGATTAATATAAACCTCTAACTAATTTACCATTATTGTTATATCAATGCCACCCGTCTGCAATTTTAAAAAAAAACTAGAGTAAATGTGGTTTTAGTTGAATATTATGTTGTAGTACGTGTAACGGTAATATTTCAGATCTATTCCTTCCCCGTGCTTCGAGGATTAGTAGTCCCTTAAGTAGCTTATATTAAAAGTAATGCATTTTAGAAAATATTAATTAAACATAATAAGGAGAGACGTATAGACACAAAGAGAGAAATGTTATTGTCATAATTAGCTACACTCTGTAAAGTACTGTTCATAAAATTGTACGTAAAGTTATTTACATAGACACGATTGAAACCTTTATATCCTCAATTTTTTCAAAAACAAACTTTTCAATAATTTAAGTCTCTAAAGGTGAGTTTTATAAAAGACGTGAATCTGCTTTCCTTCGCTATTTTAAACACCATATATTTGTTTGTAAATTGCGACAGGATCAAGTTTTCCGCATGAATAGGGTTCTTCTTTAAATTAGGAGTCAGACATGTATTATGATATTACACAATATCGTACAAAAAGTATTAAGTACCATTTCATAAATAGTAGAAAATCAAATTCTAACAGGTCACGATAACAAAAAATTGTAACTATATACAATAAGCTTTTTTATAAACTACAATTTATATAGAGTGTATAAACATTTTTGACATAAACACAATTGAAATATTTATATCCTTCTTTTTCTTAAAAAAAACAATTTTTAATAATTCTGAGATCAAACAAAGACACAGATTCTGGGATCACTCAATGGCAATAAAGTGTACAAGTAAGTGTCCAAACGTTGACTACATTAAAACCCATAATAATAGTTTAATTATCTTTTCATATTTGTAGGAATAATAGTCTTGACCCTTTAAGTCTTACGTACCATGTTTATATTATCTATTTTAAATTGATATTACGAGAATCTCTAATATTGTTGTAAAATATTTACTTTCATCTAATTGTAATAAAAATCATATTTCATTCGATTTTATTTAGTTATCTCGATTGAAAGAGGTTTCGACTTCACCTCAGTACCTTCCTGTCTCTAACAAGCATTAAGTTTAGTAGTTTAAAATTTGGGATAGTTGTAGAAAGTAGTACAGTACTCATACATATTACGTATACAATTGAAACATACAAAATAATAAAGTTTTTTAAAGCGAATACGTCTATAAATTCACGTCAATGCTAAGCGACACATGAGAAATCCTTACATGATAACCTTTACATGAAAATATAACCATTGAATAAACCCGAAATTACAAATCCGAATAAGAATCCAAAATATCAGAGAATCCAGAATAATTTTTATTCTTTCTAAAATGTGGAATCCTCACCGCACGGGCGCCAAATACAAGGGAGGGGGTTTCACCGCCCAGCAGCCATTCTGAATGTCCACGAAAACTTCCATTCAGTATAGCAAAAACACACTTGAGGAGCCAAGATGCTGATTTTATGCATCACATGATAGATGTCAATTATATCTACACGGTACAAGTAAAATCGAAAGCATTTAATTTGTATTAAGGAGGATATATCTTAAATAATAACATGTAAACATTAAAAATTCACATTGTCAGCTAAAACACGCGTAAAAGTCAAACTGAAATATGGAAGACGCAAAACATCAGAAAGAGTGTCTAAATAGCTATCCCGATATATACCATTGTCAGTGTTTATTAAATGCAAAATTTGTTTTGCTTAGCTTTTAAATTTGGGTGCAAATGATAATCGCTAGGAGACAGCTTCAAAGCTACACCTGAGTGGAGCAGCCATCGCAACAGTGCTCTTGTAAATCGGTAGGTGTCTTGCAAAAACATATAAACTTGGCCAATTTTTCCCGCCCTCTTTCCTTATGTGGCTTTTCTTTAGTTACACTAACAACGTTGCGTAATAATTTCCACTTAGAGCGACAGTTTTTCCTTTGTAGATCATCCAATTTCCTTCTGCATCTACACATTTTCTTCCGCTATAATCGTAACATCAATTTGCCCTTCCATTCTAACACCTTAAACTTTTCATAGGTTGGTGTACCCTTCTTATGCCATTACATCGACTCTTATTTAGGCTCAAGTTCAAAGTCATGAATCCAAATTTCATTCTCAGTTCCAATTTGTGCCAAAATATTAATAGGTTTTTCCCCACACAGCTCCAAAAAATACTTTACCGCGAAAATTCGTTATTGCTTCCGAGATGGTGTGCGCATTCTCGGCACCCACGTTGCACCGACTTCCATCTTACTAAGGTGATCTGGTAAAATCCCTAGAATTATGATATCTGATACTTCTACTAATACAGAAAGCTTTGTCTTTAGACAGACAGATGTCTGATGTCAAGACTTCAACTGAGTGGAAATTGTCTTCAATTAACTCTCTGTTATATTTAAAAAGACAATGTCATTCGTAAATTACCAGGAAACTTAACTCCATCAATGGCTTCAATCCTACTCATTATAGTTTAACGAGTTTTTTTTATTGTTTGGCAAGGAACTATATAACAGCACGATATTTAGCTTTCTTCCGAATTAACTTGTTAGTAGGACGATATCTCTTAAACGAATCACGTCTTAGGGCTGACACTTGACATATATACATCTAATGAATTCCCAATTAGTAACATACAAAGAGAGCGTAATTGGCTCATTCCCTTGCCCTCCATTCTGTCCTCCATGTAGGCATCCCCTGGTACGTCGTGTACCAAAGGTAGATTGATGGAGACAAAGAGAGGTGGTTGTTTTTTTTTATCTAATGAAACTTTTCACTTTAATGATTTGCTTAATTTGAATAGTAAGAAATGTAAGTATGTAATATTCGTATTACACACTCCTTAATACATACAGAGAAAATTCATTTTTCCAATCAATTCCCAGAAAATCCAAAGTTTGACAATTTTGGATTTTATAAAAGATCTTTTTTCGTTTAGACAAAAACAGACATGTCGAGTAGTGCTCGAGATCATTAATATGCCACATCCAAAGTTATTTTATTACTAAGAATATTTATTAAAACCTATAAGAAACATAATTTTAATAATATATTTTAAGTATTATATTCTTTCTAGCGTTTACCCCAAGGATTGGAAAGAAACTTTATTGTTGTGATAACGTCACATGTCCGTCCGTCCGTCTGTATGTCCATGTATCGGAGGCTTTTAACTTCTAAACGAAATAAGATAGAAACTTAATTCTATATAATGTGAAGTCCTTCGTCTAAACCTAAAATAGTGTTTAAAATGACTCTAAGTTGTAGTTCAAAAGGGCTCCCAAAAATGTAAATGAGCTTAAAATATTCTTTTCTGTACTTCACATTGAGTATGTTCGAAATCACCTCTCCGAGTAAAACAAAAATCTTTTTTTTTCACTAATAAATAACAGTTCAACCAAACTGTTCCACCCGATCAATTCAACAAAAACAGCCATGCGGTCATCTTAAGACCGATATTGTTACCTACTTACCGACTTGAAAAACACCACTAATTAATAGTTCGGCATTACTACTTCTCATACTCAGTATTTAAACAAGAAATGTTAAGGTGAGCTGAATATAAAATATAAAAAAGTACTGAGTAATAAAAATAAAGTATATTTAAGAATGTTTTTAAGTTTGTGAAAGACGCGGTTAGCAGTATATTTATACAATGAAAATAGCATTAATATTAGCAAATAATTTAAATAAAATAATAACATCTGCCCTGAAATGTTTAAATTGATATGTTTACGGAATCCTTGGAGAGCGAGGATTCGGAGAAGGGAAAATTCAATGCACTCTATTTTAGTGATTTACAATTCCTGGAATCATTTGAAGGAATACAAGTAGTACAATGACTCTTTTAATATACTCTTAACGTTTCTGGTGTCAGTAAAAACTTACATAGAAATTATAAATTGTAAGAACATTTATACGGTTATTTTTATTTTCCCTTAGAAAATACGAAGTTTTATCGATAATAATTATAACATACAGGTTGTTTTCCTAGCGGCCTTAACGTAAATAGAATATTTATTCCGAATATCCCTCAGTTATGTAAATTACAAATATAAATTAACGGCGTTTTCAAACTGAAATATTATACCAATTTCTTCTCCCAACTTCGTTGACACTTGTTTTCTTATGCGCTTAAGACATACGTTGACGGGAGAAAATCTACCGCTACGTGATTGCGCGAAGGAAATTATATTGAGTTAATTTCCTGTTGCAAGGGGTTCATTTACACAATTGCTTTCACTCTAAAGGCTTTTCTCTTTAAAACATAAATTAAATACTTTATCACGTCATGATACTCTCATAAAATTGTGCTGTGTTTACCTACGAATTATATAGTAAAT
This sequence comes from Druceiella hillmani, assembly GCA_039881145.1. Classification (NCBI taxonomy): domain Eukaryota; kingdom Metazoa; phylum Arthropoda; class Insecta; order Lepidoptera; family Hepialidae; genus Druceiella; species Druceiella hillmani. Next base: position 44,645,898 of record JAYKKI010000001.1, on the reverse strand, counting down.
TTTTTAACTATAAGAATATTAAGACACATTGCCATGTGTCCGCGTAATTCGGAAAATATAAAGGGCGAATACTGACCATGCAACAAGAACTATTTCAAATACATACATTCGAACCATAACATAAAATCCGTTTGACCTACAGATTCTTTTGAACTTTAGAAATCTATTTGACTATTTGACTCACATACATGTCGTTTACTTACAATTCAAATGTAAAAAATGAAAACTTGCAAAGTCAACGATTAAGTGGAAAGCAAGTAATATTTTCTTTCTTTTTAAACGATATTATTTTGTAGTAAGTTGTAAGGAACTTTATAAAAAATTGTTTAAAAATAGTTTTAAGGAACTTTAATAAAAATTGGCACCCATTAATATCTCAATTATTTTATCAGGGATATCGATAAACACATTTGTCCTCATCACCGAAACCGGTTCCCTTTTTCACGTTATATAAATCATAAATATAAATAAAAAGCTGTCAAGCACGAGTAAAAGCTGTCAAGACGAGACGCACTACGGTTTACATAAACATTTTAGCATTTATATTAAACTATTTATAAATATTAATTTTTCACAACCTAAATGTATTGTCTACAACATCTTTCAATAGCCTAAAAGACGGTGCATTTTTCAGTAAAGCTCTGAAGATATAATAATAAACATTATAAAAAAAAGTTTTTGAGACCCTTATAAATAACCCTTTTAAACAATATCTCACACTATATATGAAAACAATTTTTTTTCGAATACTTAATATGCCCTAAATAAAATTTACAAAAAAAATTCGAGCTTTAGCTGTTGAAATATGTCCCGCATAATATGTTTTAGTACTATACTTAAATTAAATTTCAAGTTTCGTCCTTTACGTCAAGCGGTTTCTGATCAAAATGACTGAGACAGACAGACATGTGAGTGATCCTATAAGGGTTCCGTTTTTCCTTTTGAGGTAAGGCACCATAAGAATGGAAAAATGAAAGTTTTTGGTGGGATGGACCATTACGAAACTTTTTATTTTATGAAACTCCTTAATTTACCTCAACCATTATATGACTTTTTATTTTATCCTATGTGATTTAGTAAAAACGACAAAACCAATTATCGATATTTACATCGGTTATTTATGACATATATTTTAAAGAGGCTGTAAAGTTACATTGTACATAATATCGGTTACGTTTGAGTCAGAAAATAAAAGTAAATCGAAAAAAAATCCCTAAAATGTTCCAAATCTACGAGAAATGATCCGTAATGAGGAGATCCGTAAGAGAACTAAGGTCACCGACATAGCTCGTAGGATTGGCAGACTGAAGTAGCAATGGACAGATCATATAGCGCGCAGAACAGACAACCGCTGGAGAAGAAAGGTTCTCGAATGGCGACCACGTACCGGAAAACGCAAAGTGGGACACCCCTCACTTAGTGATTAGATGACCTGATAAAAGTCGTGTGAAGCGATTGTATATAGACAGAAGGAAATCGATATTTGTGGAAAATCTTTGTGGGGGTTATGTTCGGCACTGGACGTCTTCCGACTGATGAAACATTTTCGAAAATATGTTCCATATTTTTTGGTCAACAATCTTGTACAATGTTTGTATTTTTTGCATTAATACATATATGTGAATATTTTTGAAATCAACATATCAATGGATGAAAAATGTACTTTGTGTTGCAGGAAATATACATTGAACATTTCAAGCCAATTGGTTTCACCATTTTGAAATCACAACACTAATAAATTGATCGACGAGCGAGATGCTTTGCTGAAAAGCTTCCAAGAAAACCCTAAAACTTTATTCTCATACTACAAAAACAACAACCTCTCAACTACAAAAAAAACTGATATTCATTTTTTAGTATATTTTGATTAAATACGTAATTCACAGTACAAGAATCGAATAATGACTTGAGAATATTCATGGAGTGTGTTATAGGTGAGGAAATCTTTAGTTTTTCTCAAATAAAATAATTCAATAAAAACTTGGAGACCTCTTATTCGTTAAAAGGACTAATTCCTTGAAAGTAATGAAAATAACACAGTATTAACTATTCGATTTCAGCATAGAACTAAGCTGGATCCTATGAAGCACTCGAGAATATTAATGAAGTTATGCGGAGAAAACATAAGGTAAAAAGACTATTATTATTCGTAACAGTACAAAATTGTATTTAAAATATAATCTTGTGAATTTTTAAACGCAGGAAAGTTAAAATATATTATTGGTTGCGCACACCAGGATCAATTTAAGTTTTACTCAACATTATCATGGATCATTATTTTTAGTCATAATTAATGCAGTAATTTATAATAATGTTTTACTACATTATCTTATAACACAATGAGTTCGAATGAATTTTGTATTCATTTGATTTAATATATTATAGGATATATAAAAAAATAAAAAAACTGGCCAATTGGGAGACTAGCTCGCTCATCGGGAGTTCCGTGCCTTGTTTGAAGTGAAATTATTTATTTATTATATGTCATCACTAATATGGACTTCCTAGCGCAATAAATATTTTATAATAATATAATTAATTACAAGATGGTATATATTGTCATGAATATTACAAAACCTATGATATTTAGAATCATCCTTATAGTTTTCCTACAAACTTTGCGCTTGCTTCTAAAAACATGTTTTTTTATAATGAAAATTAATATATAAACAAACAAAAATAAGGAGACATATGTTTTTCAATATAGTTCTGAATACTATCTAACATCATTAACATAATATACTATCTAATATCATTAAAAAAAAATTTCTGAAGTTTTTGAAACATTACTTCAGTGTATACCCGTATAAGTTTCTACGGCAAATGATTTCTGAAAAAAATTGACGGACAGATGTACACGTAAATAATTTTCAATGAGATTTATTTTTCCTTTTGAGATACTGAATTCTGAAAATATCACTCGTTTTCACGAATATTATCACTTACACTTTTTGCTCCCTGTACTTCTCCTTTGTACTTTTTCTGGGCGAATGAGTTTTAGTGAGATATATATAAACATGGCAATCATTATTGAAATTATATTTACCAAGACAACACTTTTCTTTCCCCAACATTTTTCTCGCTCCTCTAATTGTTAGAAAATAAAAACATATTGATGTATACAGGAACAAAAGTCGAAATCCTGTAATTTCTTAATTATTAATCTCATTTCATTGTGTTGTATCCCGACATCGACGTCCTTGTATTGAAAATTCAAATTATCATAGTTTTTTCACTCAACAAAGAGACAAAAAGGAAAATGGCTATTTTCGCTTAACACCCCCAACGATTTCCTCAAATGTAGTTAATAAATATTTCATTATTACATCCACAAAATGTTTTCGCCCATTTTGTTCCAAAAAGTTGACAAGGGACCGCTTTACTTATCTCGTTATATCTTAAGTAACGGCGCAAAAAAGTAAGTGCCTTTTTTATATTTTTCACATTAAGTTTGTGAGAGGAAGGTGCGCAGAGTAAGTACGACAAAAGATGTCGTAGAAACAGATGACTCTATATAAAATCAAGAGCGAACACTAAAACAGTAACCAGAAAAAGACTTGTTCAATCAATATTACGCTTTAATATATTACAAGCTTTCACCTGAGCTTTCGCCCGCAAGACAACTTTTTCAAAGAAATAATAGGTATAAATTTTAATCAGGTCATTTATGTAGTTATGAGGTAAGTATTATTATGAACATAATTCGTCAGACCTGAACTTAACATGTTTTTTTATGAAGTGTGGCGCGCCACACTAGTTATGCGGTGGTAGTCTGGCTAAAATGTGTTGCAGTAATTAACCCATGAGTTCGGCACATTGAATGGATTCTATTCCATTATATTTAACAATTACATTAATAATATTAATATTAAATCAGTTCTTTATTTAAAATCATTAGATATTTATCTGGTACTAAATTTGGGAATTTAATACTTTATAATATTATATAATTTGGGAAGGTGACGCGAGAATTACTTTGGATTTACCGAACACTAGGATATTGGATTTACTGACACAAATATCAATATTAGACATTTTTAACGTAACAAAACTACAGTGTCTGTCGGATACTCTGCTCCGAGAATTTGCTGTCCTTGATATGCAACAACTATAAATTCGAACAACCCCCAGACAAAGAGATCTACCAACTAAAATTGCCAAGGTCAAATACGTTGTCCGAATTCAGTCGGTACACGTCACTCGTCCTACGTACACGTATATACGTATAAATCTTTCGCCTGCCTCTATACTCTCATTAATGTGTCTAGCAGATAATTAATTGAAGACTTTGACTATCGAATGGCACTCGAGAATTTATCATCATGAATAATTATATAAATTTTTGCGATACTATTATCAAAACAGATATATAACTGTAAACTATTTGTTTATAAATTGCATACTAGTTGTGATCCAAGGTTTCAATCGCGTAAAATACGGAGTAAGACATTTTTTGTTCCTCCCATATGTTGTTCTTTGTTATAAACTATTATCATACCAAAATTTCAAGAGAAAAATTCACCCATGATTTTTTTTGGCGTTTACGTTCACTGCTCTAGTGCTGTAAACGATAGTGTTACTATATATGGCTAGTGTTACTGTACATAGATAGTATTACTATATATATTTTAACAAATTATATATATATATATATATATATATATATATATATATATATATATATATATATATTATTTACATGCAATATTTCATTAAATCTGTTGGGCCGTTTAAGTGTAGAAGAAAGATATAGAAACAAACAGACAACGTTTCGCTTTTATTATGTTAGTAGGAGTTTAAAATGAAGTGACACATGTGCACTGTGTACTTGATATGTAAAACTGAATATTTCTATTGTACCTAAATAATATCTAATAAAGTCATTATATACTCCGGACAACGATTTTAATATCTGCAGTTGCCCTCAAATAGAGACCATCAAAGAAGCCCATCATAAATATTTCTTGGGAATACGATAGCAGTAACGTCAATTATTTGCATACCAGCTAGTACCGCGAACAGCCCTAACGCTATATTTAATGAAAAAGTTAATACCGGCTGCTTTTAGTGAAAATAATAAATGGCGGGCAAATATAGAGATTACTCGGGAGACGACATTACGTCTGAAAAACGTTGGTTGTTTTGTAGTTCTTTGTGGGAGTACGAGAACGAAGTTAGAATGACGCTGTTTGAAAACGTTTAGTTTATTTATTTTAAATAATATGAAGCAAAAAAAGGAGATAAGTTTCCGGTAGCAACAATTTTGTTTGGACTTGAAATTAGAAAATCTAACGGTATGTTAAAAGGAAAAATCTCTAGTAAGTAAATGATCCCTTGCTGACAATGAATGTTTACTTTTTTATCATGGAGTATAAGTAATGTTTTTTTATAAAGGTGATTGTTTTATAAAAGGTTTGCAAACGAATTAAATACAAGATAGTCTAAATTATTATGCCATAATGCTCAATTAGCTAAAAGACAAAAGTCAGGATCCAAGTCCGGTTTGTATCTTTATATTTACCACCTATTGCGCTCGTACTCCATGATATCATAAATAAATACAAATCTATACATATAATAAAATTGTAAACAGACTAAATTCTGTTCATGGAAAATATTTTAAAGAGTGATTGATGTTGCGTATAAAATGATAATAGAAGCCTGAAAACCTTTTTTTAGAATTTTTGTCTGTATGCCCGTATATTACTTTGTGCGCCTATCATGCGTAATCTATTGGACGGATTTTGATGAAATTTGGTATGATAATAGTTTATAACCAAGAGTAATATATGAGAGGAACAAAAAATGTCTTATTCTGAATTTTACGCGATTGAACCCTTGGGTCACGGCTAGTATGCAATTTATAAACAAATAGTTTACAGTTATATATCTGTTTTGATAATATTATCGCAAAAATTTATATAATATATTCATACTGATAAATTCCCTCTCCTCCACTGCCATTCGCTTGCCAAACTCTTGAATTAATTATCTACTAGGCGCAATAATGAGAGTATAGAGGCTTGCAAGTGATTTATACATATATACGTGTACGTAAGACGAGTGACGTGTACCGACTCAGTTCGGACGACATATTTGACCTTGGCAATTTTGGTAGTCAGGTCCCTTTGTCTGGATTATTCGAATTTATAGTTGTTGCATATCAAGCACAGCAAATTCCCGGAGTAGTGTATCCGAAACACACTGTAGTTTTGTTACGTAAAAGAAGTCTAATATTGATATTTGTGTCAGTAAATCCAACATACTAGCTCTTAGTGTCCGTTGAATCCAAAGTAATTCTCAAGTCACCTTCCTAAATTATATAATAATTATAAAGTTTTAGTATCAGATAAATGTCTAATAATTTTAAATAAATTGCTGTCTTAATATTATTGTCAGTGTAGTCGCATTAATATTCATAAAGTTATAGTGTCGGATAAATATTTAATGGTTTCAAATAATACTTATCCGTGTGAGTAATTCTACTACGTGAATTTACTCTTTGAGATTGCAGTCAACATACTTAATTATTTGACTAATTTCTAACGATTAAAGGTATATAATGCCTACATTATTTCATAATGTAGTCTCAAAAGAGAATGTGCTATAACAGTTAAAAACCATGTTAATTTTTAATATTCGGTTGCTGTCTTTTGCCAGTGAGGATGGTTAAAAATATTTCTAATGCTTTTGAATATCAGTATATTTTATATTAGTTAAACATTTGTATCAAATCGATTTAGTCTATCCAGTTCGATACATCCCAGTTTATCGCTATACATTTTTTAAAAGAAATATTGCATCGTGAATACAAGTAGCATGGAAGTAGCCAAAAAGGGGCAAATGGGGCACTTACCACATAACCCTCTTCGTCTTTTCAAAATTATAACTAAGTTTTTTCTTTAAATAAATTGGATAAAATTTAAAAAACGAAAGGGCGTCAATCAACTTGGGTTGTTTTTTTCAAACAACCTATTTCCTACTATTTTTTATTCATAAAGAAAAGAAAGCTGAAACTTTCTCTACCGCAAGAAATGAAGCAATTGTTACAGGTCAATTTACGGCAATTTCACTGTCACAGAAACATCTTTGTGTGTCCCAAAGGGTCAAAACGTAGTAAAAATTTACTATGGTCGAGGATAGATTAAATGGGTTTTGTGTTTTTAGACCTTTTGATATTAAAAAAAATATCTCAATCACTTTGTCAATATCTATTTATTTTCTCTAGGTATGTTGTAATGGAAGCCTGCGCGCGGCTCTATCGTTTAGTACTTAGTTTTACAAGGTTACTAATGGGCTGCTGTAACTATACGCGCTACCGTGGAAATGTACGCGCATTAAATTTACTAGTTGGTGACTTGAGTCAGCGATTACTTTTTTAATAGCTTAATGGGGGAATGGCCTTAACGTACATAAAAATTGACCCTGACAATAAGCACAAGTTTGAGAATGATGTCTCCAAATGATTTACGGCAGATGTAAGACGTTTGATGTCTGCCTAAGTTTAATTTTCCTTGTAAGATATTATTTTGGTTACACGTGTAAATTATTTGTGGTTGCAAGTTCATTTATTACAAATAAGATTGTTTTAATATTTTTGAATATAGTAAATTAACAAAAGACCGTTCATTTTTTTTACCCCTTTCTAAATAAAACCCGGATTATGTCCATGACAGTTACGGTTCAGTTTAGTTCAAGTTCACATTAAGATTTGTGTCAGTGCAAGTACCATGGGGACACCATATTAATATTCCATTGATTAGTTGATCATATCGTTAACACGCCCCGGCCACCTGTACCGTTTTCAGTACACACTGAAACTCGTTTCTATTCCAAGTTTTATTTTTTTTAATTAACAGACAACCACGTAAAAATCGTTATTATTATCGCTATTATATGCTAAATAATGAAGCTTATTATATTGTCTAAACGTGCACAGATAGTGGTTAACAAGGTGCGGTAAAAGATTTCGATGAATGTTTATTTGTTAGTTGTTTGTCTTGTTGTTTTCATTTCTATATTCTTTAAATTCACCAAGCATCGCTTCAAGAAAATATAAAAATGAAAAGATATTGGAGAGTCATCTGGCCCGTATTCACTTGTGTGTGTGCGTATATATATATATATATATATATATATATATATATATATATATATATATATATTCTTTCATGGATCGTTGTATTATATTTAAAAATTATTCATACATACTTTTAAAGGAAATAAAGTTACATAATATTTACAATTATGAAAATTTCTTTCTTATAGTCTCTTTTAAATAGAAAAATTAGTATTTTTGCTAATTTATCAAACTGTTCGCGTATACCGTTTCCGGTATGTATGGCGAAAAATAACGGTACCTACTCCGAAAAGATTGATAAAAAATATCTCATTTCTAATTTTTCATCAGCATCCGATTAAATAACATTGAAATCGTTCGAACATTTGGCAGTTATTCGATATTTTTTACTGGACTAAGGTAAAGCCGAAAAGAAAAAAATATTACAACACACCAACAATACATATATGTGAGTATGTGAACATAAACGTGTGGAACGTTCAATATGCTAAAAACCAAACTACTAAAGCGATTTTAACAAATGAGTTTTCGTTGAATTCATCCTAAGAAAGAGTGGAATACGCTGTATAAAAATACAATATGGGCGTCCACTGGCAGCCATTTAACTGCATTTAAAACACAAAGAAATTGACACGAAATTAAAGGTCGGAATGAATAAGTAACAATGATATTTATCATATTTCCCTGAAAATTACTAGGCGCCAATAAATAAAAAAAAATCTATGTACCTAGTGGGTGAACTCGCATATGATTTTCATTTCTATTCACTAATATTTTTTCTTATTATATAACTAGAGCGAAGCCAAAATAAAGGTAATTATTTTAACACTCTAACTATAAACACTATAACGGCCGATAATTGGACTTTCGATTATGTAGAGGAAATAAATAATATATAACATCAATTATAACCAACAACTATGCACTAAAAAGTTTGAAATAAAATAAAACTTAAAAAAACTAAAATACGACTACGGAAAAACACGAAATAAGCTTTGTGAGCTTATGCGGGCAATAAACTATCTGCAAGGACATATTAACATTTAAAAACAGAGCATATTTCTCAGAATAATGTTTTTGTCGTAGTCGAAGGTCAAGCTTTCGTGCATCATCTGTGATAAAATAGGTCTGTATTTATCTAATATTCTAGATAGATTAAATAACATCTCATCGTTCTTTTATATAGAATATAACAATCAGCATTGAATAATGATCAAATACAATCTATTTCATGACAGTTGTTACGATATTGAGAGAAGAGCTTGGAAGTTATGATCAATAAGAAACCGATTTATCAAATTTTGAAATCATAATTCCTAAATTGAATTCATTTCAACAAGCTCGCTTAACATTGACTCGGCAGTAATTATGTTTGCAATTATATCGATATTTAAGTTGTTAATTACTTTATATATATATATATATATATATATATATATATATATATACATATACATATATATACATATATATATATATATACATATATATACATATATATATATATATATATATATATATATGATCTAAAAAAATGTTTAAAACTTTAAACAATCGAGCTACAGATTGTTAAGTATAATTCAGTTGTTTGCTTGCTGCTGATCTTTTGAACATTTTTATATTTTTTTATTTTTGATATTTTGGACATTTCTCTAAACGCACAGGTTGGGAACCACTTTCGTATATACACTATACACACACGCACTATACACTGTGACTTGATGTTTTCCTCGTAAAACAAATTTGGCTATGCAATCAATCAAATATCTAAAGTAATGATATGAACGCATACTATTAAAATCCGAGTGTCAAATAAATTGATTATATTATTTAATAAAAACGACATTAATATTTTTAATCAGGCTATTCCTCTGTAAAAAATGCTTAATGATACGTAAATTATATTTCAAGCCAAGAAAAGAACGAAACAGTAATTATTCAATGAATTAAAAAAACAGATTTATGTTACCAAAACGTTTTCAAAAAATTAATAGTCCAACCTTTGTATATATAGTATAGTCCTCATATTATTTCACTTTCAAATAAAATTTTACTATTTTGTATTACAAATTATTTTCTTCGTTTATTTTCATGAGAGCCTGTTGTTGCAAATTTAAACCAAAGGTTTGAATAAAAAATATTTCATTTAAAATTAAATCGTTATCACAAGTAAAATAAAGTTACTTAGGTTGAAATTTAATTGTATATAAATATATCCTGTGGACCTGCAACTATAACCATAATGCGAGCATCACTAACTAAATGTAAATTGTAGTGTATGTTAGTTTATTTACTAATAAGAACAATACGTAAGTACTTTCATTGGAACCCATATATATTAATTATATATAGACACTCCTTCCAAACCCTTCACCACGCCGCAAATGACAGCTTCTCGTACTATAATTACATAGAGCGCGCCCGGCGATCAAGAATAGCCATCCGCACGTGCGCGGCACACTTCACGTCACTCCCTCCACGTCCCGCCCGCCCCTGGTCCGCCCAAACGCTCGCGCCCCGTATAGTACGAAAGCGACTTGAGCTTCGCGCGGACGGAATCGCTTGCCCGCGTCCGATTACGGATTGCGAAAAGTTTTTGTGAGTGAAAGAGGTAAATTAAATTGTGACAAGTTTTCAGTTTGTGAATTGCGATTTATACTTGTGTTGAGTTTTTTAAAATTAATTTTAACTAACGCGTTTCACATAAAATTAATAAGATATACAGTTTTAACTCGTTCATGATATTTACAGGTGTGTTAAAATATTTCATTTCAAAAGGCAAATATTTAGGTTATGCCGTGTTTTATGCTGTAACTCTGTAAGAATACGTTCATATAAAAACTTTAAAAACCTTGAATACAAATTAACTGTCAAAATGTTGATTTGTTTTCCATACATTTAATGCATATTCGAATAGAAATATGTTTTCGGTATTTGGAAATTTAAAGTGTCGCGAAAATTTATTTGATTGTCATCGTTGATCACAATACTGCTCAAGTTTTATATTTCAACTCTGTACAATTTGGTTGATTACATTACTATTTTTCTTCTGTAAGGAGAATTACGCTTTGTACGCGTGAAACTTCTAGATCTCAAAATAGTCTATTCATTGTTTTTATCATGTTTGCTATTTTTATAGCGTTCCGTAAAATAGGCGTTTAGATAAAAGAAAATGTTAATATTTGAATTCGATTCGAATAATGTTCACGAATTTTTCGAATCGTTACCGGAGATGGAGCATATGTAGTGTACTCAAGTAAGTCATAGTCAAGCTAATTTCAGTTCATTTTTATTTTGGCGTCGTGTGTTAGAGGGTTGACTATTGTTAACTAAATTCAAAAATTGTATAATAAACATTTTTGCATAATGCAGACATTAATGTCAGATCAGTTTATAAAAAGAAAAATATTCCAAGCATCATTCAAAAATTTAAAATAGGTTTTAACCATAAACTCTTACGAAAAACGAAATCACAGTGAGCCATCGAACATATTTCAAATTATTCGGTTCGAACAACGGAACTAATAGGATACACTTTGACAAAAATTCGCAGAACTACAACTGAAAACTTAGTTAACAACTTGTTTATATCTCAAGTACACCTGTCAAAGTGTCAAACTTCCACGTTAATTTGTTAACGTAATCATAAATTTAGTTATTTTATCTCATCGTACCTAACTTTATATAACATTCAGAAATTTTAAATGTGATTCGCCTAGCGTTTATGGTATTAGAAGCATAATTTAAGGAACAGACCGACAGCTATAATAGGACAGAAAAATAATTTTTAGATTTAAAATGGACAAATGAAATGAAGACTGCTATACAGGTTACTGTTTATAAATGTTAACAACTTTTTTGGGGTATATAATTTGGTATAATAATCTTAGTTTCTGACACTTAACATATATATAGCTCAACAAATAACAAAGGTCGCAATGGATATAATAATTTTATTTCTGGCTGCATATATATTTAAGACAGGCTACCAGCAACATAGTAGACGGCCGTAAAATAATTTTATGAGTTATGTATACGTTTATCTATTCTACCATAAATATTATGCATTTTCATGTGTGACCTCACATGCACATACTATTTTTGGCTTTAGTTATTCTATACTAAGTGTGTTGATTAGGTGCTGTTGAAGGGGACGAGTCAACGATATCTATAATATTCTGATTGAACACGAATCAGTTTTTTAATAAAAATATGTATAATTTTATGAGACGCTTCGACATAACTCAAATGCTTTACTAGTCAATAGTATATTTTGTCACATTTACTTTTTACCACATTTTAGAAGGTGATGAATACAAAACATTTTAGCGAATTGAATACAGGTAATTGTTTTATGAAAGAATATTTTAAACATCTCTTCACTATTGGCTATCCAAAAAAAAAATTGTTAAAAGATTTCTCTTCCGTTGGTTATAAAGAACAGAATATACCCGTTATGGCTAAAAGCTGAATTTTAAAAACGAGTAAGCCTATATATTTGTTACCGCTATCTTGTTGTTTGGTAATATGTTACATAGGTAGATCTATATAGGAATATTTCCAGAAAAAGGAAAAGCTAAATAACTACCAAAATTTACTTTTATCAGTTGATATAGTCATTGTATTCTCTATAACCATTATACATGCTGCAATTTTTATAATTTAACGTCTAATCTCTAAAAACAAAATAATGAAATTATTTTACTTACTTATTTGCTCTTCTAATGCCCTCTTTTCTGTAAGCACCGAAAATAATTTATTACATTTTGGTTTTTAAGTAAAACGCATAATCTTCACTCTTATATTTTAGAAGCTATTACTAGGTAGATTTGATCGAGTAACTGAATTGCAACTATACATATATGACAGATAGACGATTTAACATTTTATTATCATAGTACTAAGTTTCCGTACATAAATACATATAATGAAACAAGCTTTGTTTCTATCAAGTGAAAATTATCCATGGACCTTATTCTTACTTCGGAAATATTAGTTACTGAAATACTTGTCTAAAGCGACCACTCGCAAACTGGCCGTCTGTGAGAGAACAATTGATGCACGCAATCGATCACTAACTTATTTGAACAATTGTTCGCGAAATTTAAATTTATCCAACATCTAATTATATATATATATATATATATATATATATATATATATATGTATATATATATATATATATATATGTATGTATATATGTATATTGCAAGAATTTAATTAATATGTAGTATTGTACATTTGAGATATATTTTAATAAGTTTTTATCATTGGTTCTAATGTATTTAACTTTTAGGTTTTTCAATATTTTATCAAATTTCCTCATACATACTTATTATAAAGAAACTTAAACGGAATTACCCGACAAATTTTGAAAATTCAATTCTTACTCGATAGGTGATCTCCGTTCAAACAAAGACTTACGATATTAACTTCTTTTTTGAAAAAGTAATAGGTGCTCTCCATTTAAAGACGGGCTGTCTTTAATTAGGATTTAATTTGCAAAATTTAATCGATATGTGTTTCGCAGTTTGCACGTATAAACGCCTATATGTTGTTGACAGAAATTTATCTTTTGAAATGTAATAGGTTTCATATATATTAAAACATTCACTTGAATTACTGATTCTACCACTCATCCACCGTGAGGAATATTGTGCACACAATTGCGGTTTCATTCAATTGGCATCAGTGGTATTTGTATTTGTATGATATGTGGCTCAGGCTTTGTTACCATTTTATTATACGTGTATATATAAATTTATATCGACTACTTATAAATATATAGTCATTCAACACTTAGTTGCCGATGTATTATTTTTAACCTTCTCATAAACGCAGAAAGAATATGACATGACCAGTAACAAAATATTGGGTTCCCAAAACATCTGTACTTTGGACTCTACATTCTTACATAAAATTAGCTGAGAAAGAAAAATATCTAAACTACACTTGTTTCTTCATTCTTTCTCTTCTTCACTACTGACACTGTCTAATAGTTTATAGCTTTTCTCTTCAAAAATATGATTTTAAACCCAAACTTCTGAAAAGCCACAAAGTTTTATTGAAGTGGAGGCAAAATTTAACTGAAATTGTTTGTTGAAATTTCTCAAATTAAAAATAAATGTACAGATGGAAAGATGAACTTTTCATTGACAAGTTTATCCATGATAATTTGTATATTTTTCGTCGACAGATGAAGCTTTTTTTTTAATATATAGAATAAACTTACATTCGGTAATAATTTTTCGGTGAGCGTCTGATAACAAAAAAACGTCGATGGCAGATCGCAGTCGGAAAGGTAAATTTGAAAGGACGTAGAATTTCAGCCTTATGCTATGCGTTTAAGGTTCAAATGTAAAGAATATTTCTTTTTTCCTCAAAGTGAAAAAAATTATTAATCATAAGTTGTAGTATTTTGGAAGTTAATGTTATTGACGATCGTTTGAGTACTTATGGAAGTTATGGTTATTGATGTTTTGTTGTAAGATGACGAAATTTTTTAAAATGTTGGAACTGATACCATTTTGAAAATATTGAAGCCTATAAACAATTTAACCTAGATTTAGACTCCAGCGTATTTATAAATTTACGTAATAAAAAATCACCTACAATTACGAAAGTTTTTGAGTACATTATACAATTTAGGAAATCGTGCCATTGTTGGACAATATTCTAATTTTGGGACGCTCAACATCGAATATTAACGAAGTGAAGATGATTTAAATTTTCTCTCTTAGGCAGAGATCCATAATAAATACATTCTCCTATATATGATATACATAATACCTATCTGCACATCTCAACCGTTAACCCTCAAATGAGCCTATGGAATCGATATTACCCGAGTGCTCTATTATTTGCTCCTATATTAGAATATTTGCCTTCAACTCCGCTGGCGTGTGATGAATCAACAAGTGTGGTGAATAGTAAACACGAGACAAAGAAGTTGTGTGTCCGCGCGGCATGGTGTGAGTGAGCCATGGCGGCTCGCGCGGCGCTACGACTCGTCGTGCTGCTCCTCTGCCTGGCGGGGTTGCCGGTTCGAGTCCCAGCTTCGCAGAGTACGGCCACGTGAGTAGATTCTTGGCATTTTCTTTTAGATTAATATGTTTCTAATACACGAATATAAGAATAACATTTTGCTTGTTTAATTTTATCAACGTACTACAAAAATATAGTTTGTTCATTACTGATATACGTATAATTCTGTGCCGATCAACTTTTGGCATTATAAATGAAAACAAATTTCAGCAATTTTTATGGAAACGATGTATTTTAGTACATAGCAAATGATTAACAAATTTTAAAATATTTATTTATTGCGAAAATAGAACTTGTGTACGAGTAGAACTCGCACTAGGTTGCATACGAAAGTTGATATATTTAATGGGACATGTTATTTCCGTTAAACCATTTAAAGAGTTAATTCTAATCATAAAACAAATACCGAGGTAAAAAAGGTAATCTTATAGTCGGTATCTAGGGACCGTAAATGACAAAAATGTAATGAAATCATTCCAAAATTAAAAAATGGACACTTCCGCAATAGAGGTTTTTCCGTGATATTTATCTTATAATTGATCATTCTTAATGATACTTTATTAATAAGAGTTGTATTTTAGAAAAATATGACATTAAATACGGTATTATACCTATTACTCTAAGAATAAATTCTACTAAAATACTAATATAACTTTAAGACTAATTTCCAATTCAAGTAGAGTGGGAATCCGCCTACACATCCAATTGTTTGTTGAATAATGTGCTATATTTAATCTGTGAAAATAGCTTGTTATATGTCTATGAAAATAATTTGGTAATAGACGAAAAAGCTATAAAATGATTAAAAATAAAGAAATATAAAATTATAAGTAGAAATCATATATTTTTGTATAAATAATATAAAGGTATTCCTCAAAGGTATATATTTGAAGAGTATATCTTTAGGGATGTAATCAGTCAAACAACTCTACTGTTGCATTTGCAAATATTTACGGGAAAATTTATTCTCCGCAAAAAATTTTTAACATTTTTCAAGATTTTTCAACAAAAGCTCAATTTAAACTCAACGTTACGTCTTAACTAAATAAGTCTTTCTAAAAGATATTTCATCCTTCAATGTATAGCTAATTTAATATGCACATATAGTAATGTAGATCACGTATGACCTCACAATACATGCGAAAATGCTATGTACTTAATTGTAAATCTAATTACACGCCGCTTAGTTTATACAACATTAATCAACAAGATATACCAACGTACTTTAAATGGCATTCTTACCACACGTGTTTCCAAATAATCGCTTTTATATAGATACTATCTACTACGGACAATAATTAAAACACGCACGAGGTCGCGCGCTCAACAACGCGACACATTTTCTTAATTGCTGCCGTAAAGCTCACGCCGCGCCGAGACGGCGCCAGCTAGCCCGCCCTAACTGAGAAAGCTTCCTTGTGTACAGGGCGGGAGCTTTGGAAGCTCGTTCTTGTTTATTTTATGTAGATAAGTATGGTATATGTGATGATAAATGCATTTGTGTGTGGATTTTAGTTTAAGTTAGTGATATGTTTATTATGTTTTGTGTGTTAAAGATGTTAAATAGTGATAAACGTCAAGTTCATAGTTAGTAAATTTTTATTTTATCGTTATTAAATTAAATTTTGCCTGGTGTTGTGAAGTTTAATAGATATTTTACACGTGAGTAATAAAGTTTTGTCGTTTATCGACAAATTTTAAATATGTGTATTTGAAATTTGTCGTTTTCGGCAAATTTAATCTTAGTTCCAGGCAATTAAGTGTAAAAGTTAAAAAATATAAAACAATTAAAAATAAATTAGTTATAAGATTATTATATAAAAAACAAAAACTTTATTAGCAAAGCAACTTTACATATGTCTGTCGTTAAAAAGAAATTTAAAAAAATAATTATAGCCGACATCAAACACGAAGAGAAAATAGTTGATTAATATATTACGAGTAAAGTGAAACTAAAGGTTAAAATTTGAAAAAAATAATAATTCATTGGAAACAATGATAAGAACTAAAGAAAGAAAAAATTTGGGATACTACAAATTTTATTTCAAAAAAATAAGTTTGTAGTATCCCCAATCTATATCAGCCCTAAATCGCGAATTATAGTTTCCCTAAATCGCGAAAATTACACATTTTATTTTTATCAATAATATTTATAACTAACGGGACATTCTTATTATTATATATAATAACAAATTAATAAATTAATTCTAAATATTTACACATTAGTACACAATATAGGTTAATGTGACGAGTCCAAGTCTGGTTAAATAATTTTTGTAACAAATTTGAATATAGTTTCATTCTAATGACGAATAAAAATAGTGAATAATTGCAAAATTCATGTAAAATTACGACTGTTGGAGTTTTCTGTACTTACCTATATACATGTGCTTATAACCATATAGCATCAAGAAACAACCGCTCAGTAGTAAAGTTTGGAAACGATTTTAAAATTTAATATAATTATTCATGAAAAATTATTTAAAATATTGTAGAAATAAATTTGCTTTTTATGTAAGCACATATTTATATAAATGGTATCATTTTATGACTTTGTGTACAATTTAAGCAATAAATTTAATTTATAAAAGCACCGGCTTTAGTTTCTTCTTAACGAGAAAAAAGAAAACTTTTCTCACAGTCTACAAGACTAATTTCTTTATTTATTTGTATTTACGAAGGTCGTTACAAAACTAACAAAAAGCAATAAAAACCCCTGATCAAATTTAATAATAACAATGTTCTCTTAAATATGGAGTTAAAAATATGAACATGCATTCAGATTAAGAAAAACCGATCAAGATAGACAGTTTAACAAGAAAAATAAAAAAATAAATAATAAAGCCGACTGCCGAAAATAAAAGAGACGAAAAACTAATATTTACTTTTTAATACTATGATCCCTGTATATAGGGGTTTTGGCAAAATCAACTATTTTTCTCGATTTTTTCAGGATTTATTAGAGAAGGGACTAACAATTAAAGGTAGAAAATTTTTAATTCAAACGTTACCGAATAATCCAAAATCAGCTTTTAAATAAATTTAAGACCTTTACAAATTTCTATTTTTTCACGTTAGACGAAATGGCTACTCACAGTCGCACGTATCATAACGTTACTTAACTAAGGATAACCGGAAGTTTCAGACAATCATAATGATATCTCGTTTGCCCAAATAATATTATCTGTTCCGACTCTAGAAAATAACATCTATACAACCCACATACATACATATACACATACAAAGGTTGATAAACACAAAACCCTCTTTGACGTAGCGCAGCCAGTTAAAAATGACATTCCATCAAATTTTAATTTATATTCAAAAACCATTTATAACAATCTGTTAACAATTAAAAAAAACAGTAATTAAAATAAACATTCAATCCATAATTTTCGTTACTCTCCTTTATTTTTTTAACTTTTTCTTATATTTCTTATTTTCAACACGATATTCTCAGAAATATCTGCACTCCTTAATTCTACTACTAAAACTTCTTATTAATGAAACCAGAGTTTTAAAACTGACTAGTGGCAAAGTCTTGCAATATTTTCAAATGGATTTATCGTTTTATATAATATAATCGCTTAGTTGGAATCTAAAAGAAAACTTAAGTGTCTTTAGTGCGCTAAATCAAGTTCCAGCGAAAGATAAGCGTCACCTAGCATTTAATGTTGTTTTTAAAGACTGTGAAAGCTCTTATGTGGGTCACAAAAAATGTCAATCATTTTATATTTTTCTAAATGATATTTATCTAAAAAAACTGAAATGAGGTAAAATTTTAAATTTCTACATATTTCAAATTTACAGCGGCTTCTAATTTTGACGGAACGTAATATTATCAAAGTCAGTGTTAATACAACTGTTAATATTTAATTATACTGAATATTGGATTCGTCATTCTATTTTACAAAGTCTCACTACGCTAAACTATTTTTACAAAGTCTCACATAGTTGTGATATACACATTTTTTTAATCAATAGCCACTGATCTATAAAAAATAATCTAATGTAAATTGATGGCAAACACCAAGCTTCTTTTTATATTATTCCTAACAAATAAGATAAAACAATTTCAATCGGTCATAACAGTACGGAATCAAATGCAATGTTTTGCATTATGTATTGTTATTTTTAATTAATACAAATACGCCTTTGTATTTATAAACAAAAACAAATAAACTAAAGATTATGTAAAATAGAAATATCTAACAATTGTGTAGTGGATTTGTTTTTTCGTAAAAGAAGTGAGGCGCACATTTTCCAGATAAGGAAAAATATTAGTAGAGTACATTTCTCTACTGTCACATAGTCTTTAATATGAAAAATCTACTCTTATTATTATTTTCTTATGTAAGGAAGGGTCTATGTATCTGTATAGATACAGGTTAGCATAAATGAGAATGTCATTGTTTTTTTAAATGAAATGACATATTAAAAATAAAACGTTGTCTTTGAAACGACATATTAAAAAAAACAGTACGAGTTTCATCTATAAAACGTTGTCTCACGAACGAAATTAAGCTTCTTTAACGGTTCGTGTTAGATAATGATTTACGATGAACTTTTTAATATTCTCAGTCGACATGTTGTTTGCGTTCGGCCGTTTTTGCTGCCTGTTGGGGTTGCCTTTGACTTCTGTCTTCTCAAGCGTTACAAAACTTTAACGTGACATTAAATTTTACCTATGTATTCTTTCATTTCATAAAGAAAAACAATGAGATTTCCACTTACTCTAAACTGCACTTGTTCTTAAACTTCAACTAAAATATCAAGCTCGCGTGTCAACGACGACATAATGTAATGCAATATTGGTCAACAGAAATAAAATACGAAAACTTTTTTTTTCAAAAACTTTGAACTAAATATTCAATTTACCGTAACTAAAGAGAAAAAAAACCTCAATAGTCTACGCCAAGCCGGGGTAGACAGTCGAGCACTGAATGTAACAAAGCAGCGTTATATTCGCTCACGTTACTCATTAAACAAACAAGGTGGACTTTTGTCGGCAGGCAACAGGCATATTGTGAGAAACACTATTCATACCTGTCTATTTATAGGCGCAAGTGTTTCCATAGTGATACTGGCGTTGAAGGCCAAACAGTTTTAGCTCGATAAACTTATTATGGGAATGGAGCTATACGATGGGTTGTTTGTTGCAAATTTATTACTAAAGCATAGTAAATGCTCAATCGATTTCGCTGCACGCGATCCTGCTATAATATGGATGAAGAAAAGTAATACTGTGGTATTATATGATTTTAAAAGTCAGGTCAAGTGAACTGTACGTTTCAGAGGTTATTTATTTTAAATGGTTATCGTTGTAGAAAGTATTTGTTTCTTGTGCGTTGTAGTTTTAGCATATTTTGGGAGCACGGGTGAGGATGACATTCATTTTGTTTTCATTATTTATACGATTGGGGCGTTGCCTCAGTTTTTTATATATGTACATTTTTTTAGGTAACGTTTTCAGCTATGCAAATTCAAACACTTTGGAAAAAAACTCGATACATACTCGATACAATGTACAGGAAGCTATGATTCTAAAAGTGCGTTAGGAAAAAAAAGTGTGCCGAAATTCAAACGTCTTTAATATACAAAATGTGTCTCCTTGAACTCGACGTAAAAGACATACAAAGTAAGATTTACAAGCATCATTGTACATTATATACGCGCTGCGGTCGATTTAGATTCGTCACGAAACTTGTGACACTGATTGAACCTATTTAAGTTCTACGGCGCGATAATGAACATAAGTTTAAAAATGTTTAATAGAAGGCAATATCTCTTATACAATAATCTAATATTTGTCGTTGATAAGTTTTAAATATATTGTCAAAGTGAATGTTTATCAACGTTAAACGCAGATGCATTTTTTTAAATGCATTTAAACTTTACTCAGGCACTAATTTATGACAATTTGACAGCTTTGCGCAAATTTACGGTAACAAAATATTAGTCTCCAAATTTTAGAGAACTAGGTTTCTCTTCTATTTTTGTTTGCGTAAAAGCAAACAGATGATATGTATGGTTTAAGAACTAATACATGGACTCTAGCGAACAAACGGTAAACAAAACGGTAAAGAATGAATTCGTCAGCACGTCTACTACTGAATTATACAAAGTCGACTCTATTAACTTTAAATTCTCTCGTATTTATTAAACTTACTGATGTAATTAATTTTTTTTATCAAAACTAAGCTTTTCAAATTAATCAAAAGAACTTTAAAATTTCAACAACCTCTTATAATATAGAAATATAGGCAAATGTGCTTTCACAACTTTGTTATTGAGGATTTTAAGGTTCCGAAGACGGACAAGGAATCCTTGTAACTTCAAGTTCATCCATCTATCATCATCCGATATAATCCCACAATTTCTAAAATTCTAGACAAATATTTACGAAAATTTGCAAGTAGATATTTCAGCTAAGAGTTTAATTTAATATGTAGCCAATTATAAAGCACATATAAATTTTTTTCTACACGTAAAGTGCGAGCAATTTTTTGCTCGTACCTCGTCGAGTATCATCGGAGAGGTGTTTCAAAATGAACTTAAAATTGTATTTAATATTTTTCATTTCATTTAATATTTTTCATTAAACCCCGTTTGCAAAAGATTAGCTTTCAAAATAACCTATATAACGTGAAACGCCTCTCCTTCTTTAATTTTTCAACCATGAATTGGAACAATTTGAAAAAAATTCTAGGTACTCAAAATCCATTAAAATTACAATTATTTCAATTACTTTTTCAAGTGAAATAGATAAACTACGGAATCCCACTTTATGCCTGTTCCAACTTCACTCGACCGTTTTTTTTATTTAATCAAAAATTATTTAAGGCAATTACACAATATCTTTCGCGATACTACATCAAAAGCTGCAGACAAACGCTCAGCAATTGAGTTATTTTTAAAAGTGCTAAACTCTCTCTTTTTAACAAGTGTTTTACAAGTAAACTTATTGATAAGAAATCAATATACTTTTATTCAGTTATAAACTTAAATTTTCTTATTTTACGATGTGTCTACAAAACTATTATGACATTTTTATAAGTTTTATAATGCTATCAAACAATGTTAGAAAAAAAAAATATTGAGCTTCGGTGTATTGTAAAACAATGAATGTAGTACTAATATTAAAATTATTTTTTCCAATGTTCCTAGAACAGCTAAACTCTCAAAATGAGAAACTGGTAAAAATATTTTCATCCTGAAGCTACCACAGCAAGACTAAATTGTAAACCTTTATTTTATCGGCCGTGTTTACAGGTGAATTAAATGATAAGAAGGAAATCTATTTGGTGCATTAGTAAAATTGTAAATTGAAAGCACTGTTTGAATTTTGCAATGACGTCAGTAAATTTTACGATATTTTTAGATGTGTTTAATTTTTTTTCAAACTCGATGAATTCATCTCCGCCTTTCAAATTGAATTACGTCTTCTCTAACTAGAGTTTCCTTGTAAAGTTTCCTTTCAAACGTGAAGCTTTAATTTCCTCATCGTCGTTAAGCATTTTTTCGCCGAAATTAAATGGGGTGAACTTTGAACAATTCAATACCGGAAATATCGAGTTTCTTCCTAATGTTCACATTGTACTTAAAACTCTGTAAACTTCACTTCTTTTATTTTACTTTCAATTAACTAATACTGTACGTAAGAAGATATCGGACATTGGTTTCATACTACGTCACGTTTAATAAGTATTTACGACAAGTATAATAATGAGGGTTTCCATTCACAACGTTAACCATTTCACAACACAGAAAGTGCGTAGAGTCACTTGTTGTCAAATGGTATAAAAGATTAACAAATATTTACGATACGCTTTAAAGAGTTTTATTTATGATCAATAGATCAAGAAATATAAGAAATTCCATTATACCCAATAGGGTATAATGGAATTTCTTTTTCGAAAACTACAAAAAATCGATTTTAAAGAAAATGTTTAATTTTCATATAATAATATAAAACGTGATAAGAATTAAAGATGAAAGAAATTAAGTCAAGTTTGTTGTAAAATAATTACTTTGTTACAAAATTATTGACCTTGCTTTTTGATCACACTTCCTATTATCTTGTGTATATTTCAAAGACGTAAGAAAAATTACTTAATAGCCTATGTCTCCTCAATTTGTTTATGCAATTAACAAAAGAGTTTTCCTTTGTAGTTATTACTATACACCGCTATAGAGATTTTTTAAATTTGTTATATGCATAGTTAAAAATTTAGAGATGGGAAACACTAATCGACGTTTTAAAGATTTGCATCTCGCTAAGGAGACCGTAATAACGAAATTTACATGACGTTTTCAATTCCACTAGGTGGGATCAAGAGAAACATTTTCTTGTTTAATTACGTATTTTAAACTAATATAATTTGTTTTAAATGCTCAATTAAATTCAAGAAATATGCTTAAGACCTAGAAGTAATAATAAGTTGCATAACTAACATACTACCGGAAAGTGTTGCATATCACATTGATTGTAGAAAGATTATGGTTTATCTTTTCTATCGTGTTTTCATTAGGAAAAATATTATCGTTTATCGCGCTCTTGACGGCTCTGCTGAGTAGTTTGTGTTTAATAAAATCTACTATATAACTATCATACTATCGGAGTAACCAGTTGTGCGATATTTTTTTTATTAATTATGAGTGAAGATGTAATTAAGTAAGATAATATTGAATGTCGGTTAGTACTTTCCTTCCATTTAAGAATTTCGTAACGTGTGTGAATACAGAATGTTGTTTTATTTATTAAGTATAAACAAGTTTAATTAAATTTTAATGAGAACCCATATACGCAAAATGGATACATTAAAAATAAATTTTCCCACCTTATCATCTGGAATATCGTTGAACTCTTTTGAAAAGCATAAATGGTGTTAGTCGTTCTGGAGAGCCACTGTAGATCTGTAGCAGTAAACTATTAGTCGGTTGCTATTATTCTACTCGTTACCAATTTTTTAATATTAATCTATATCGAAGAATTTAAAGAATTCACTTTCCATATGAAGGTCAGATACCCGGTATACAGATGTTATAAAATTGATATAGCACACCTACTAGCTTCTATAGTTTCCCAAGCACAAAATAAGGCAATTATAATAAATAACATTTTATTGTATTTTCTCCATCATCTTCTCAACATACATTAATTGAAAGTTAACGCAAGGGTCAAACGTGCTAAAGTGCACTGCATACCGGGCGCCGCGCGACACATCAAAGAGATACGACGTGACGCGGCGGAATTCTTATTAGATTTGTAATATTGAACGCTATAATTATTATTTCAGAAAATAAAAATCGTGTAAATTATACTGATAACTCAATGTTTCCCTTGAGTTTTTTTCGTAGATTCTATATATGATAATGACAATTTTAATTTAATTATGACTAAAAAATATTTTAAAATAAAAAAAAATATTTATACTGGAAAATAAATGAATGAAATAAAAAAAAGTTATAGTTTAATTCTGTCTTACATTTTCGGGATTATACCAATTAACCAACATTCTGTAAAAAGGGATTTCCGTACCAGACTTTTGACGACTACAAATTTCTCATTTAGCTGAGTTTTAGTTATATATAGTCGTATAGTCTGCAATAGTATTCACGTTAATTTCCCTTTAAAATGAATTGAGAGTTATTTTTTTTAATTCGAGTGGGCGCCAGTAGAATCAGCTTTAATAACTACCATCTATATTTTTACTAACCAGAATAAGCCAAGAGTCAGACTTCGAATTTTGTTTTTGTTTATGGTGGAGAATCACGTAAAATAGCCTCTTCCCTTGTTAAACATTTAAAAAGAACTAGTTTCTTTGATTACCAATAAAATAATACGTTTCACTAACTTACATGCAGAAATGAAGATAATTAAAAATACATATATATATATATATATATATATATATATATATATATAAATATATATACTTTCCCATGCGTATGTGTCAGCTATACTTACCTTAATGAAACCAGTAGAATGCATAATAATGCCACGTTTTGATAGTATTGAACAAAGCTAGAACTTGTAACAAGATTCATTATTTAGCTTTATAACGATGATTTAAGCCATTTTGTTAACTCTAAACATATTCGGTAAAACTAAAAACAAAAGTATACTTTTATTTCCCCTTTGGGTGCAGCGGGGTTAACCTGTATTGATATCATCATATAACATAAAAAAAATTATTTATTTATTTACTTCTTAAAAAACCCATGACCAATTTACAAATTTGCCTAAAGCGTAAAACAATAAAACAATCTAAAATAATAACGAATAAAAAAATAACAACAATAAGAACATAAAATAGAAGTAAGAAGAAAAAAATAGCATCAATAACGACATAAGGCAGAAGAGAGAAATACACGTCTAGAATAAACATCACTCTTTCTAGTGATTCATCTATCGAGACTCTTTCTAGCGATTAATCTATCGACTATAAATTAACCTATCGAGCAAATCCATAATTCCAATGAACTGAAGTGGTCAATGAAGCAAAAAATATCTAGACAGAGTGCATCTCGCAATACCTGCGTCGAACAATGTGAGTGTATGAAATACAGGTGAGCGCACCAGGATATTTATGAACACTCTAGCCAGGTGAAATAAACTATAGCATCGTGCTTTCATGTAGCAGCCAAATACATATACTCTACTAAACTCAAGGAGTTATCACCGTAATGGATTAATTATTTTAAAAAAAATACATGATCACAGGCAACTCCTGTCGGAGTTGAAGGGACTTACATCCGACCATGACTATTACAAAGTTGGAAAGGAATAAATAAGGATAATATCCATATATTTTGTAAAAAAAACCTATTGAACTTTTAAATATTTTCTCCAATATTAGGATATATGGAGGAGACCATGTGAAGCTTCATACGGAGACTAGCGTCGTTTTAAAGCACTCGTTTCAAGAAAACTATGGGTTAAATAAAGTATGATACATCAGATATTATGAAAATCGTGACAATGCCGTATGACAAATCCTAGTACCTACCTTGTAAGTTTTCTAATAGGTTTCAATTATATGACTGTGAAATGCGAGATGTTTATCCATAATTACACCGAGATCCCGTATAGATTAAACCTTTTCGAGTGTAATTCAGCGTCCAGCTCATAATTATGTACAAGGGATACACGTAAGCAAGAGTACATCATAATTGCACGTTTGATTACATTAAAATGTAGCTTATTGCTCTGACTCCATTACTGATACGATATCACGTTGGAAACAGTTCATTATCAGATTGGCTATTGACACCTAAGAAGAGTTTTAAATAATCGTCAACAGAAGACAGCGAGCAGTGCTGACATCTGAAGGCAAGTCATTTGTCATTAAGAGAAAAAAGTGGACCTAAATTACTACCGCGCATGACTAGATTGAGTAGTATAAGAGTTGAAATTGGAAATTTTCAAAACGCAAATATTGTTTAATAGCTAGAACGGAAAACATTCCTGCTACCAAAAATTGTACGGCAGCAGAATAAATTTTGCTAGTACTAGTAGTAGTAGTAGTTATTGCCGATTATTAGTAGTAATAGTTATTGCCGATTATTAATAGTAATAGTTATTGCCGATAATTAGTAGTAATAGTTATTGCCGATTATTAGTAGTAATAGTTATTGCCGATTATTAGTAGTAATAGTTATTGCCGATTATTAGTAGTATTAGTTATTGTCGATTATTAGTAGTAATAGTTATTGCCGATTCGATTAAATTCCTTTTTAAATTCAAAATATCCGTGACAACCTCATTCCAATTCTCTAGCTACACAATCCGCAAAATTAGTGACATTAGTAACAGCGGAACGCTTTGGGAGAAACTGGGATTGGATTTCCAAATAGATACGGCGATGCAGAACAGTTTCGAATACTTTAGCAAATGTAGATAATACTACCATAGGTCTATAATCAGACCAAGAATCTAATTTGAAATAGGAGTCACCTGGGAAATCTTTCAAATAGATAGATAAATTTCAGAACTTTAGAGTGAAATGTATTATAAATGTAAGTGGTCTGACGAATATATCAGAACAGATCTTAATTACGTGCGAAGCTAAGCTAGTTGTCAATTTAATTAGATAAAAGTCTATAAAAAAGTTAAATAGCTAAGATTACAAATTCATTTTCATGGCATTAGGCACCTACTCGCGTTAGGGAAATTCGCGTTTTTAAAAAGATTCTCGTATCAGAAATTAAAAAAAAAACCTGTCAAACACGAGAGGAACGCGCAGTACGAGGGTTCTGTACACATTTAGGTATTTATAAACATTTAATGGTACATAATATTCCTATTAAACTATATACAAAATTTGTATTTTTAGAATGAAAATATATTGTTTACTGCATATTTCACAGGCGCAAAGATAAAAAAAATTGTATGTCATATAACTGTAAATTAACGATTTTCGGGTTTTATTATTTGTGTTATGAATTGTAGTTACTTGTGTCAGGAACTTGTTTTCTGTCAAATTCCATAATTCTATGTTAACAAGAAGTATTTTATAATTGTTAATTTATTGGCGAGTGTCAAAATGTACGGCATAAACGTATTTTTTATTGTGTTAACTTAGAAACTTGATTTTATAGCTTCAAGGGACCGTAGATCTCGGCGACCCGGGCGACCCGGGTTCGATTCCCGGCCGTTCGTCGAACGGGGCTGGACTGGTGTTGTGGTTGGCTGTAAGAGATTGCTCTTGTAGCAATAAGTCCGCCATATGTCAATCAATTAGATACATTAAAGTAGATAAATAAATAAATAGATCTCAATATTTGGTGTTAATTTGAACTTAACCTCCATGCGTTCCTTCCAAAAAGGGTCTCGATAGACAGACAGACGAACAACGAATTGATCCTATAAGGCTTTGTTTTTTTCTTTTGAGGCATGGAACCCTAAAAAAATTAATAATTTCTATGTTCACAATTGAATGAAACTACGTGATGTAATATTATTTCTACTTTCTTTAAGTTCTTCACCACGACCTAGGTTTCGTTGAATCACAACACCTGTGGTGGACTGTTAGCATAGATT
Source organism: Druceiella hillmani (assembly GCA_039881145.1). NCBI lineage: Eukaryota > Metazoa > Arthropoda > Insecta > Lepidoptera > Hepialidae > Druceiella > Druceiella hillmani. Next base: position 44,617,729 of record JAYKKI010000001.1, on the reverse strand, counting down.
AACGGCTAATCTCTATCATAGTTTCTGAATGAAACTGATTGTGAATAATGAATTTCTACAAAATTAACGCCAAATATATTCAAAATTTGTATGCTATCAAGCTTTCAAACATATTATTTGTATTGACCTGTCGTACTAAATATTTAAGAGTAACTATCTTGACACTTTCATTTTTATTGTCCTTCGTAATTCACAACGCAGCCTCGCTACGTGCTGACTTTAATGTCTAAAGTTCCGCATGTGCTTGCTACATTACCTCACAAAATGTCTGCAACAAAACTCTCAATATTCATTCCTGCAATTGCAATGAATCAAATCATATATATCAAACTTATCCGTGGTAAATTTCTCGAGCGTTACGTTTTCCTATTTCCAATTTGTATTTTTCCTTTTCCTTTATTCATAAGTTATGTAATTTTCTGGTAAACGACTTTGTTGTGGAGGAAAATAGAATCCTCTTAGAAAGTATTAAGATAATTCATCGTTTAAAGTCAAAGAAACTAGTATTAAGTTATGCATTAAAATTTTGAGTCACACTAACTTCAAAAATTACGGGGGTATAATAATTATTACTGATTTTATTACCACTACTATTTTCTTACTGATTAAAATTGGATAACATATTAATGAAAGAAACAACGAATGAAAGCGAGTATATGGGTTTATAAAGAAAAGCTTTTGAAGCAATGTGAGGTAGGTTTTTAGTACCGACAATTAATAAATCCTTGATATCGACACAATATCGTTATAAAAGCGGTGGAAATGAAATCATTTTTCTACTTAATTTCCAAAGTATACATTGCAGCAATTCGCTGATAGCCCGATCACTTCGTGTGCATAGGAATGAATGGTCCATATAAAAATTGGGCGAAAACAAACTGTATATTTTTTGTACAAATGTCGCAGAAAAAAATCAGATTGATATTAAAAGGAATCACTAAAGACTACTAAAAGACTATTTTCCAACATTTTTGTAGCACTAGTTAATATTTAAGGTTTTTTGGATAACTATACTTTTATATGTACTTGGAATTATATTAACATCAATTTTTATAGTAAGATAAGAAATACTTATGATGTTTTAAACAAAGAAACGTAAAGAAACGTAAAAAATGTTTTCTTTTATCGGCCGATCACGATTTGTTTGAAGAAAACTAGATGTTTTTTTCCAAAAAATAGATCATTAAACGTAACTGTTTTTTTGTTTTAGGAAGATGGTAGCTCTTTTTATAAAATTGTTACATTTTCAGCGAATTTTCCTTATTTAAAACGCCTTAAAAAGAAGTAATCTTCGTTATAATTAAAAAAAGTAAATACTCCTAACGTTAGTCACAACGATTGCAAAAATATTGCTAAAATCTTCTTTGTTTCATTATTGTTGCTCAAAACAGCTATTTCCAAAAAAGCGCAATTTATTTATACTGAAGAATAGGCAAGTAGTAGTTCTACTAAAAAGCTAAGCAATAACAAACACACTGTAAGCGACTAACTGAATATTTAACCGTTTGGTGCAATAATACTACGGTAACAAGAGTTTGCCAAAAGAACAGTTGATCGAAGTCATTCACTCTACCTGCTTCTGCTACAAATGTTCTATATTTTTGGTATCTTGGAATTTTAACATAATTTTTAGTGGACATGTTTCTGAAAGAATATACTATAAGGAAATTAAAAAAAAATATTTCCACTTGTAATGACCACAAGTACTGTAATTAACAGGCTTGCAAGAGCTCAGTAAATAGACTATGATAGACGCGGTGTATGATCTGCAACTCTTAAAATAATTAATGAAAAATTTACAAGTTAGTGGCACAACACAGACATATAATAATATTTTAAAACGATCTCAACAAGGAGCAATCAATATAAAATTAAAATGTTGAAATTGCTCGTTAAGTTGTTTTTTTTTATTTAAAAAAAAGTGTGAGCCGTCATGAGAAGCCTGGCGGATGTGAAACGTCTAATTTTTTTATATTTTTGTATCGAAATAGTTTCATTTGCATGCATAAAAACAAATATTCAGGTCGTTGTTAATAAAATATTAATTTAATTTTATAATTTTATTTTTATGAAATAATTTATCGGAGAAATATTTCTTAACGATCTATTGAAAATATGTTTTTTAATTTTATAATACTGTTAGCCGATAAAATGCGAAGCTGGTTGAATTAAGCCGGAAAGAGCCGACAGAACCAAAAGGTGGCCGAATTAAATCGGAAAGAGCCGACAAGACGCGAAGCTGGCCGACTAGCATGTCGCGACGTGCCATCAGAAAGTTTTAACTCCCATCCAAATGCGCCGTTAGATGTTTCACATCAAAATTCTACAATTATGTCTCTGAGTGTCGAATCGAATCGAACGAAGGAAAATTCCAAACCTGGCAAAGCGCCCAACAGATGCAAGTGCGCGAACAGATTACAAAATATTGATACAAGCTTGGCGCAGATAATAAGTTGGAAAATGAAGTGCAGAAAATAATGTGTTTAATCTCGGAATAAATTCTCGTAATATTACTTCCTTTTCCAGACACAAGATTCAAATAACGCATCTTAATATTATCATTACATGCTTTTGAAGTTATACTTCGTTAGGAGCGTTATGAAAAAAATGATGAGAGTGAAATTTTACGATACGCACATGCGCACTCACGATGCAACAAAAATCGACAGGGTGAAGTTGCTCACTAAACATATATTTACATGCGTGTAGTGACGGATACTACATTCATGATAGTTATTGAGGTTTTTGTAAATACACAACACGTATTTTATATTCATATCAGTTATATCTATACTTTAAAATAATATTTTTTAGTAATTAAAATTTAATAGTGATCCATATAATAAAGACACATTTATTTATTGTGAATATCCGTGATAGAAATATAATATAAGCTTTTTAAAATATATTTTTAGTTTATTCCTCTAAGGTTTAGTTTCGGTATGATAGATCAAAGTTCTAACGCGCGTATATAAGTACCCGCACAATTTTTTACTTAAAACATAATTTAGAAAAGACACAAAACTGTTTTTGCTCACTTTTAATGTAAAAATAATTTTTAGAAATTAGGAGTTTTGAACACCTAAACTATTTGTGGTTACATGTTTCTGGTTTATAAATGAAACAGACCTGGAAAATATACCTGTATAGAAACGTAAAGTATTTTATTACTGCATAACTGCTTATTTTAGATATGACAAAGTAGTGAAGAATTGTTTGAAAAAAAATGTAAACCAAAAAAACGTTTAACTTGTGCAATTTCAGGCAAAGGGCTGAAATTTATCAAATTATTTGAATTAATGAAGCTGTGCTTTGTTAACAATGGTTTATTATGTCATTCGAGATATAATTAAACTGGCTAACGCGACAGTGAAAAATCATACCTGACTGTGAACATACATAATGAAACTTTGTATAAATTTGATAATATGAAAATGTTAATTTAATAATTGGAATATTAAATTAGACGAAACTATAAGACGTTAAATATGCAGAAAATCATAGAAAGTATTATTCTCTCAAATTCGTCATAGATATTTCCATAACTCCACTTTTAGAAGATTTTAATAATAACAAACTGAATGAATGCCATGCACTAAGAGTACATGACGAAAGTACTGTAAATGCGCCAAGTATAATTTTTAATCATTCGTACCATCGCTGACTCACGCGTGAATAATAGAATTGACGTGTGACCCCTTCTACATTTTCCCCCTATACTTCATATAATATTTATGCATTTAATGACCCCATGTATCTAGGCCAGAGGGTAAACGGTTCGTGGATATATAACAAATCGTATATCACCATATACAAATATGTATATTTGACATTAGGTAATAAATATGCATTAGGTAATTACGTATGTAGTATTATTTAAGATGTTTATTTTATTTATTACTTAATAACTCTGCAGCCAAACAACGGATTGCTACTAAATTTGGCATGAATGTATGCTTAGTTATTGTAGCATACGGGCTTTTACTCAACGCTTCGTTCACTTGGCATAATAGTACCATAAAAAGTGTCTGAATGTTTGTTACTCAATCAACCCAAACCAGCTAGATAGATTTTTAATAAAATTGGTATAGATATAGTTCATAATTTTAAGTTAATATGTCGGCTAATTTTTAACCCAAGAAATAGTGTAATTCCTGTAAGATGAAATTGGGTATTTTTAACAATAATAAAAATGTATTACTCTCAGTAAATGATGAAATATATATATATATATATATATATATATATATATATATATATATATATATATATATATATATATATATATATATACTTATATCGAGAACCCAAAACGAACATCATGATCCTGCCACCTTAGCCGAAAATCCACGCGGACGAAGCCATAAACAAAAGCTATTAACATAACTCCGAGTCCACTGGAATCTACTACATTTAATTTTTAAAGACAAATCTCAGTTATATCAATATTTCAGGGTCTTAAACTGTGGTCTTATATTATCTTCAGCGCATCACCATGAGTTAATATATCATTCAATTTTTAATGGGGGTTAAATGTATTGAAGTGTGCAAATGTCACATATCAATGTGTATAGCATACTGTACTAATTTATTTGTTTATATAAGCTGTTGACAATATACTTTTTATACATTTAAGTCTAATATTATAAATATAACTGTTAAAAAAACTACTATTATCTTCTACATTAACTTTTTGTTCCGCCACTTTCGCTTAGATATACGCCTCGCAATGTTCATTTTCAGCCTCAAAAGATTGTATTAGATATGTATACATATTCATACATGCCTAGAATATTAGTTAGGTTTGGCCATCTTAAATATGTCTTAATATTCCTTTTGAACCAGAAGATGGAGCTTAACAAGAACTTGCATTAGGTTTCTCGAGTCAGCCTTTCATCAAAGTATTCACATACATTCAGTTACAAGAGAATATCGGAATTTTTGCTATGTATGTACAATTCACTGTCAAATTTGGTTGCTTTTAGATCTGATATTACTTTTTGGAAATTGTGATAAATTCGAGATAGATGTGACAATTCAGTTTTATACTAATTAAAATGTAAATTTTTTATTATAGTTAAAATATTTGTTACTATTTAAAAACGGGAGAATTTATTTATACTGAGTCAAAGAAAGCTTTAAAAATATGACAGGTTCATAATGTGAAGTCTCATATCTTGAAAGGAAATATGTATAATAAAATGCCACATATGCTCTTATAAAAATTATTTTCTAAATATGTATAATAAAATGCCACATATGCTCTTATAAAAATTATTTTCTAATTAACCTCCCCGGTTCTGTCGAGGCAAAAAGGGTTTATGATTGTATTTCTAGTAACTTTTTATACAACAATTATTTATATAATAATTATGAATTAATTTTTGTTCTCAATGATTTAGTTATATATTTTTTGCTTTGGGTGAATACAGAATTGTATGGTAACTTGTAACATAAAACACTTGTGACAAACAATGTGTAATAATTAGCAATATACTTCGTTGAACTTTTATGAAGATTTTGCTGCTCTCCATAAGACACTATTTTCATGCACTCGTTATTGCCCATTATCTACACATTCTAAAAATATATTTTATACCCTGCGTTCATTGAAACATTATCAACAATACGATGGTGAAACTTCCACGTCAATTAGGGTTTTGTGCCAAACACTAAGAATTGAAGAAACAAACAAAACTATCCTGTCTATAAAATTAGTAGTCTTTCGTATCCAATACCCTTCAATGGTTTTGCGACCATATGTTGGCAAAACATCCAGGCCGAACTAAGTTATTCTGAACTTCTGCATTTTCCCTCATTATTGCATTACACAGTAAGCGAGATAATCGTTTACCACTTGTGAATATATACATATATATATATATATATATATATATATATATATATATATATATATATATTCATATATATATATATATATATATATATATATATATCGTATGTATTTATGCTAATATTAGATTATAATTAACCTTCTTATGATTGCTAAAATGCATATACTTCTATTTTACGTGTAGATTATTATAATGCTCTCATAATCATGACTTACTTTTGCACACAATTTGCAAAACTTTCACTATTAAAATACATAGTGATATACTAAAATTAGCCGTATGAAGTGAAACAAAATGTGTAAAAAGAATATTTAAGTATGTTTAATATATAAAAATAATTCTTGATACTTTTAAAACATATGCATATTTTTAGGTAATTTGAGGATTATGTCTTAGCCAGATTGAGTGAATAGACAATAAGTGATTAACGAAAATAAATAAATTTAAGAGACAAGTGCCTTCTGAAACGATATGTGCAAAATATTTTTCAGGTTTTTTTCATTTACTGAATGTGTGATTTTTATTAAAGTTTAAAAACGATAAGTATAGTAAAACAAATATGTGGCTTTTCGTTAGTGTGTTAGAAGACAAACTAAATTGAATATTTATTTACGGATGTGTACTGAATATTTAAATATATTCCAAGTATAAATATTTTAATTACATAAAAAAATATTGTATATCGACTAAAGAAAATTCATGTTTAACTACTTAAAATCACATAGTAACTAATCAGTTAAATACTCCTAGTGTTGCTGATCATCAAAATTAATTTAATAAGAAAATTGTAGCAATATTCTCAAGGCAAATAGCAAACATTGAGTAGATTTGGAGAAATGATTTGAGATAAATTTAAGAATCAGAAGTAATTTTCAACTTCAAGAAAATTTTGCAACGGTCAAGAAAAATAGGTCAAGATAATTCCTTCAAACACAAAACTGTAATCAGCGGCAAATTATATATTTTCGTGAAAAGTGGTTAAAAATGGATATCATGATCCTATAGTTATTTTATATAGTTATTTTATATGGTTTGGTTGTTATTTCTTCACTTAAATTTTGAAGTAGTGCAGATAATTAATTTAGGTTAAACAGTAAAATATAAATCAATTATGCTCAATTAATATTATTAAGTGTATAAGTAGAAAAATAAAAATTAGTTAAGTATGCCGTGTATTAGTTGTAGAAGTAATTTAATAAAGTTCACCTTTCCATGTATTTGACAATTTTGTTTCTAATTTTAGGATTGGAAAATGGGCGGAACTACTTGGCGATGAACTATGGCAGTTAGGACAGAGCATCACAAAGGCAGAAGAAATAAAAAATGTGAGTTATTATTTCTTTTATTAATTTAAAATTTTAATATTAGTTTCACAATACTTATCAATTACATGTATGATTTTTACATGTGCCCGATTTTATAAGACGTTACTGTTTTCAAAACTTACCTTTAAAGCTATGATCTGACCTGAAAAGAAATTGTGTGAAACGTGAAAATCCCACTTCTGAAAAATCACTTTGGTGAAGTAATGTTTTAATTGTGCATTATTGACTTACGTAATACTTTTTGAAGTAAAACTTCTTTATGCACGCTTGACTTGGGGAGTAAGCTGGTGAATGCGTGACGAGAGCGTTACGAAAAGTGTGATCGGGCTAACTTCCCGAAGTTGAGAAGGAGATATAAGTTAGTGAAGACAGAAAGAGAGAGAGTTACGTTTCGTATATTACTGTAGGGACAAGAGAGAGAAGTGCGAACACACATTTTCTTTCTCTCTTTCTCTCATAGTCAGTTATGTTTCGTATATCTAAGACACAGTGCACGCCTATTGTCTGCATCACAGTGTAGGAGCAAGAGAGAGCAGTGCGCGCGCACATTTTCTTTCTCTCTTCCTCTCATAGTCAGTGCATGAAATATATATGCAAGTTTGCTAGCGTTACACGAGCGGTGATTTTTTGATTATTTTGTAATTTCATTTCGTTCTTGAACAATTTTATAAATTATTATTTTATTCAATACATTAAATATTCTACGTTTAAAGTGAATAAAATTGTAAATTCATTTTAAAGTTCATATTTTGTAAATTTGAAGTTTTACTTCAGTCGTGTGGTCTAAAGCACACTCGTTTTTTAACCTAAATAAATTATCTGCTCTACTTTACAATTTAAATAAATAAATAAAAACATTCATTTTGACCACTTTTTACGAAAATATATAATTTGTCGCTAATTACAGATTTGCTTTCGAAAGAATTTGTCTTGACCTGTTTTTCTCGACCGTTGCGTAAAGACTTTTCTTGAAGTTAAAAATTATTTCTGATTTTCAACCATTATAAAAAAAGGTCTCGCCGTTTTTTCCCTAAATGTACTCAATTTTTGCGATTCGCGTTAAAAATATTAGCACAATTTTCTTATCACATTGAACTTATAAATCAGCAACATTACGAGTATTTAACTTATTTGTGCCAATATAATTTTATGTAGTTAAACATGCATCCTCTTTAGTTAATGTACAATATTTTTTTTATATTATTAAAGTATTTATACTTGGAATACATTTAAATATTCGGTACACTTCCAATATTCGTCTTTAACTTGCCTTCTAACATACAGATGAAGCGCTACATATTTGTTTTACCATTCTTATCGTTTTAGACGTTAATAAAAACCATACATGAAAAATATGCAAACACACAATCCGGTAGTTGACTCATTCTAAATTTTGATATTTTTGTACAATATTGTGAAATATAAGTTAATTAAAAACGAGTCTTCAAAAAATTCAAAAATTGATTGAAAAATAAGCCAGTTGTTGGCTTCTAAATTTGAAGATACGGACAGAGTTGAGTGGATCCTTGTCTCTTTTCCTCTTGTAGAATATAGTGTGCAATATTAAAAATGACCTCACAACACAGTATTGAAGCTCTTGTCTAAAGGTTAAATTTAAACTTTTATAACTCGGTAAATTTTTAAGATTTTTTAAAAAATCTTGAAATTATGATTAATGAAATAAAACAAATTTAGTCAAATATCCAATTCCACACATCGTTTTAGAAGACACTTACCGCTTATTTTCGATAGTTGCATGTATATACATATATATATATATATATATATATATACATATATATGTATATATATATACATATATATATATATATGTGTATATATATATATATATATGTAAAGGGCACTTAAATTTTTTCGATTAGTTTAAGTAAAAGTGCAAGGAAATTAGATTTTATGCAACAAAATTAAATATATTGTTTACTAAGAGTAGAAAGCTTTTTTTGTATTATTGGTACAATTCTTATTGGTGTGCCCTGAATGAGGTTATTAATGATTTCTTACGGAATATACCCCATTCGTATGTAACAACCGTTTTTAGCTTTTGCATGTTCCGCGGAACTTGATGTACAGCTCTAATACGACGTTTTAGAATGTCCCACAAATACTCAATTAGACTGAGGTCGGAACTTCATGCTGCCCAATCCAAACGGCGAATCCAGACCTCAGTCAACTAAGCGTCTACTTTGCCCTCTTGATGTGTTCGAGTGTTATCGTCCACGAAGCCAGCAGCGGCTCCTGTAACGGCTTGTTGTACATGAGAAATTAGGATTTCTCTGATATATCTTTGTACATTCAGAGAGCCATTTTCAACAAAAACTAACTCCTTAAAATCTTCGGAAGTTATGTCTGCTCAAAACATAACAGATCTTCCACCGTTAGACGAAATCTCTTCGGAACATATGTTTAGTTAACGCGTTAAAATCTTGTCCTGGTCTGCTTTTGATTGAATCGCTGTCTTAAATTCTTTTCCAGATCTTCCAAACAATAATATGGCTTGCACCAAATCATTGCGAAACACAACACTGTGTACGGCCTTCTTTAAGAAAAGACACTATGTTACCAGCGATTACTGTTATGTCTGCTATAGAACGTCAAAAAATGTATATATATATATATATATATATATATATATATACAAATTAAAAGAAACTGAATAATGAAATTATCATTTTTTTAATTAAAATTTAGGTTAATCCAGAAGAAATATGAAAAAATAATAGAGAGAACTAAAATTTCTTGAATCCCAGTTTGCAGATAATTATATAGGATGAATAAGATATCTCTTCCTTTTACATTGTGGATCTGTTTGTTCATCTTTTTCCATGTAACTTGAGATTCGCTTAAATAAAAAAATCTTTAGTTCCTGTCCGTTATGGGTTTTTTTCATTATGCTAAATAACTTGCAGAATGTAAATTATATATAATTACGTTACAAATCGTGAAGACCGTGATAATAAGTTTAATGCGTGGTCATGCTAATTAAATGTATTAACATGAATTTATATAAAAAATGTTTAATACTGTTAGTAATCAACTCAATCGTAACAACTAGGAATATAGTTGCAATGAGAAATTTTTTATAAATACAACTAGTTGATAAATAAACACATAAATATTTTATTATACCTGCACGAGCATATATATATATATATATATATATATATATATATATATATATATATACATATAAATATATATATATATATATATATATATATATATATAAACATATATATATATATATATATATATATATATATGTGTGTGTATATGCATCTTTTCCTGTGACCCAAGTTCACATAACCATTCACTTGCGCTTTTGAACACTCGGGCAATTTTTATATTTCAAAGAATTATACAATGTATCTACAAGAACTGTAGAGTTGAAATGGCAGAAAAATCACATCATCTTGCCAACAAACAGACCTGCTAATCGTAGTCTCAACGACACAGTTTAGTTGTGACTTTAAAATTTCTTTCAAACCTTTTCCCATATCTTGAAATTTTAAATACAGCTCCGAAACTACTTCGAGAAGACATATCGGTTCTACACTATTTTTGAACGCGTGTGTTATGATTCGATTGCAGTTGATATTATTCTATATACAACTGTCCAATATATGATTGAACGTTGATATATGATTGAACGTTGATAAATAATATTTCTCTCTCTCAGTACTTGCCTATTTCAAAATATCTACATTTACTTGGAGGTACTAGTATTTTATGGTATCGGTTACGAAGACTGAAATATTAGATTAAGGGTCTATAATTAAAATACTAAATATTTCAGATTATTCGAATACATATAAAATTCACATAACTACACAAGTGAATGATTATGTGATTTTATGGTATCCGTTGCAAAGGCTGGAATATTAGATTAAGGGTCTGTAATTAAAATACTAGGCGAAGAAGCAATTAATTTTGTGCGCGATAGAAGTCGAAGGTATTTTAATTAAATATTCGCCCTTTTGTTCCAGCGCTATACGGCGATGAACGCCCGTGTTGAAGCGAAAAATGGGAGTGAGCTTTTGGCCTCGGCTGTAAGATCTGTCGAAAGAATGATGTCGAGAAAAGTGGATGCTGTTCGGGTAAGTACGCGTGTTATATTCGACGGTTATATCGTTACGTTAACTCGTAATTGTTCTTAATTTACTGTTCTTAAAACTGTTCAAATATTTTCCTGAGTCGATTTAACAGATATTTTTATCTTCATCTGAACGAATGAATTTATTTACATCACCTTATTCTAACTTTCTTTTTTGTGAAAACTCCGTCAATTGTTTAGATTATTTTCAAGGCAGGTTTCCTGTTAGTTATAATTAATAAATCACCCCTCTCGTTACACTCTTGATATAACATGGTCAAGGGTGTATAATTTCTAAATTCAGTGGATCAACATTTTAGCATGGTTCGTAACTTTTAGTTGTTTTTTCTCATTTTTTACTGTAAAGAATCGTCTGTTAAATTATTATATACCACTTGGTTTTGAAAGAAAATAAACATATTTATAAAACTATGAGCTCAACTGTCGCTATATATTTTGAGAATAATTTACGAATACGAGCATTTCATATTGAATTTTACTCTGCAATCTAAATGGAAATTGTTTTTCACCAAAATGAAAATTGTTTTTGCTACTATTCACAATAAGCTCTTATAAGTTCGTCAAGTCTATCAGTTCTTCCGTCGGTCTCAGCTATACAGTTTCTACAGTTTCAGGTTTACGTGCATGAAATTTTGCAATGATAATGCGCGGTCATGCTAATTGCTCCAGATCTTGATTAATAAAAATAAAGTTTATTAAAAAATATTAATGTACCACCCTAAACTTAAAGCTGGAAGGTTGTGAAGTTTGGAAAATGGAACTGATGGCTCCATTTATCATTTTCAAAAAGCCTTGTCGAAATATTGAACTTCGCAGTAATGTGCAGTGTTTCCCCTCCTACCATAATTTTTAAAATTCTATATATTGAATTTGATTAGCAATTTTAATTAAAATTATTTCAATGAATTTACTCGTGTATAATTACTACTTTTTACTCGTTATAATAAGTCGACCAAGTGGTTTTTTATTCTATTGAAAAACCTTAATATTTAAAGGAAGAATATTGACAACACAAATTACAAGTATTTTTGAAGTGTTATAATTTTTTGTTAACTTTAGATCAAACATTTATATTTACTTTTTAATATTATTCTAAAATGCGAAATTTCGCTTGATCGCTTAATACATTTCTTACATTTAATTACTCTAGAAATAAATTAACTTTTTATTTAAATAATTTATTTATGTTGTTTTTAAATTTAATAATTAACTTAATGACTTCTAATACGAACAAATGTTTTCTAAACTAAGTACCAAATTTCCAGCTATTTTCATTCACACTTTTCATTTCACAGTGTATTTTAGAAAAAGCCGAGAAAATTGCCGAGCAATTCAATATAAATTCGACATCAACCAATTTCACGTACTGCTCGAGTAAAAACTCAATACAAAACCACTTAGAGGATCTAGAGATGACCACCACAACAACGACCACCACTACCACCACTACTACACCCAAACCGGCTGGCCGTTTCGAACCCCCCGTAGAGGAAGAAATGGACCCCCCGCCTGACTGTAATACGGAAGTAAACGGAGCAATATTCCTTGATAACTTCATGGCCAATACTAGTACAGTGTCTTTTATCGATGTGGTGTCCGAAGAAAAGGAAAACAAACAGGTTAAACATTATTGTCAGTTAACACTTAACGACGACACGCACTTCGACAATTTTGCCGTTAACACCAACTTCAGTTGTGTACACGTGCCAACAAATATTTATCACTTTGGTGAGTAAATTTTTCTTTTTTCATTTACATATTTATTTAAATTTTATACTTTTGTTTTATACTTTTTTTAAATTTAAATACTTTTGCGCAAAAAGTACTTATAAAATTCCTATAATTTGAATGCTTCGTAAAAGTTCGACACGTACATATGACGAACTTATTCTTCTAGAAGAATTTCTTATACAAACATAATTATTTTTGTATCTGTGAGTCATTATATTTTTTACAAAACAACGTATCACATCGTTATATATTAAATTACATGTTCCAAAAGGATCTACGCCTAATATCTGTGTTAGGAAGTGCAACAGGTTGACCAAACCTTAATGGAACGAGAATAATTGTTGCCTAAATCTACCTACGAAACGTTACGTCTTTTGCAAAAAAATGTACAGGAGAAATAACTTGGTGTGAATACAGGTATTTCGTATATAAGAAGGTCAAATCTACGAAATAGGATGTAGGAATTAGAAAGATATTCTCTAGACTACTCAATTCTAATATTGATATTGAAACCCGACAAAAACAATTTTTGTTTATTTATTTTTATTTTTATTTATTTATTCTGCGAGCTTAGAAAACTAAGTATACAGTGGCAGACTTATTGCTTTAAGAACAATATCTTGCAACCAACCACAACGAATTAGATGAGAATATTACGTGCTGTGGCAGAAAGTTAGCAAATTTTAAACATTCTTTTACTTACAATATAAAATATGTAATAATGTGTGGTAATAAAGTAAGATTAATTAAAACCTAAAGCAAAACCATACTTTAGGAGTAGGAAGGGATAAGGATGGATTATAATGGAAGGGATTAGAATCTGCCGATTATGATAAATAATGTATTTTCAGATGACTTTTGAAGGCAGACAAAAAGGGCGCACTTTATATATTTGTAGTCAGTTCATTCCACAGTCGAGTAGAATATACCGTAAAGATTCTCCATAAAAATCCATTCTATGCTGAGGGATTAGGAGAGTATACTTGTTTTTCTATCGTAGTTCTAGATCGTGGGATGACAGGTATTGGAATCTAGATTTAAGATATGGAGGTGTAATTGAATTATTGAGTATGTTATATACAAAACATAAAAGATGGAGGTTACGCCGATCACGAATCTTTAACCATTTAAGACGTAAACAATACTTGGATTTATGGTAATTTTTTTTAAACCTGAAATATATCGACTACACATGTTTTGAAGTCGTTCTAATTTAATGAGTAAATGTTCATTACATCTCCATAATATAGAATAGGCAGATGTAAAGTTAAACAAACGTGTACTTTAATTCGCAATGAAAGAAATTTTTTTAAGCCGTTTGAGAGTGTGTATTTTGAAGAAAATCTTATGACTAACATCATTTATTCGAGAAAGCCATGTGAGACGTTGGTCAACCAGTAGGCCAAGGTCGTTTACAGTTAAAGTAAAGGGAATAACATAACCGTTAATAAATAGCTGTGGGAGAGCAGATATAGATATTTTTGACAGAAGTTTTAAACGTGAGACCGCGCCCCAATCAACACACCTTGATCCTCAAGCAAAGAAGACCTGTCAATTCGGCTAAAATTGCGACGATATATTATTTTAGATGAAGGCCTTGGACTCTTAATAGAGAGGGATTTATAAATGATATCATGATGAGAAAAGCCTAACAAAAGCAGAACAAAGTTTAGGATTCGACATGATAATTAAGTTGAGGACAGGATGACAATTTTCAGCGAGAAATGTGGAATAAGAAGGAAGTATAACAAGGTTTGCAAATGTAAATATGTCACAAAGTTGATTAGCTCTTGGGTCATCTCTATATAAACGAGTATTAAAATCTCCCAATAATAAACAATCCGAATAAGACAGAATTGAGATTTTACCTAATAATTTCTTCAAATTCACGAAAAAAGTTTGTTACCGGTGGACAATATAGGTCTCTCATTAATAATTTTAATAAGAAAAGGGAAACTTCAATGAAGAGATACTCTGAGACATACAACCGATCGGCAGGTGATTGTGTAATTACTTTTTCACTGAGAAGTAATGACAACTTAACGCTTGGCAGCAATTTCCCGCTTACAAATACGAATCGATGACTATATATATATATATATATATATATATATATATATATATATATGTGTGTGTGTGTGTGTGTGTGTGTATATATATATATATATATATATATATATATATATATATATATAGAGAGAGAGAGAGAGAGAGAGAGAGAGATGAAGGATAATTAACTGCTCATTCAACTTCTTATTATGATGTCATCTATTCCTAACTATATTTCTAAATCTTATAAACGGCCAAAATGCATATTTTGTCCACAATTTTAAAAAATCAAACTGAAATTGGCCACAATACAAATTAACAACTCGTTTAATGAGAAAAATGTAAAAAATTAATATACTTCAATTTTCAGAACCTGCAGCATTAGAAACAATATTATGGTCTGACGCATTGAACGAAGTATTCGTTCAGAACTATAATTCTGATCCGGCCCTCTCTTGGCAGTACTTTGGCAGTACCAACGGTATTCTCAGGCACTACCCGGCCATGCACTGGGAGACTGACCCCACTGTGGACACCTACGACTGCAGACTGCGCTCCTGGTATATAGAGGCTGCAACTTGCTCTAAAGACGTAGTGATCTTATTCGATAGATCAGGTTCTATGTACGGCTACTCTAACTTCATAGCCAAGACTACTGTGCGCGCTATCTTGGATACGTTGTCGAACAACGATTTTTTAAATATATACAGTTACAACAATGAGACGCATGAGGTCGTGGATTGCTTTAGGCAACTAGTGCAGGCAACACCGCAGAATTTGAAAACATTTAAAGATGCTATAGAGACACTGCCACAGAATGAATATGCTAATTTGACCCTGGCACTCAATACGGCCTTCGAACTGTTGGAGTCGGTAAGTTCAAGTTGGGAAAATGAAAAACAATTTTTCTATTCAAGTTTTATCTTTCATAAGAAAAAAATTCCGAGCGTAATGCCAGCTGAAAAGGCGCAATTAACTGTTTTGAAAAAGTTTCAGTTCCGGCCACTTTCACAGCAGATATATAATTTTGGTGGCGAGTTTTAATTACGAGCTTTATTTTGCCTTTCATTCAAATAAGTTTTACATCACTTCTCTCCTTAGGAAAAGGAATATCACCTAAATTAATTTTTAATTTTTTTTTTAATTAGTCAATGGAACTCTAATATTAATATAATAACTTAATGTTTTTATATTTTAGCCTTTATTAAACTGATTAGATTATTACGTTTTTAGGGTCCCGTAACAATTTGGCAAAAACCCTTATGATATGATTTCGGTGTCTCTCTGTTGGTATGTTACTACTGTTTTTCTCTTGCTATCGATTTGAATACCTCAAATCGATAGCAAGGTAAATAAAATAAGGTACTAGGTTAGTATAATTTCTTACTAGATTGTGAAATATACAAGTATTTGATAACTTATTGTCATACCGAGTATATATAGAAAAATACGCTGAGTAATATACACTTAGACAAATTTAAATTAATCAAGTAAATGCCGAGCAGCATGTCAGCCATGTTAAATGTGCATTGTTTACTAAAAATTATATCACAAATTGAATTGTAGAAATAAAATGTATTAAGAAATACATTACATATTATATTTATTATAAATACTGTTTTCTGATATTGTTGAGCGGACGACACGGCAGTAGATGCAACGATCACCTATGACACATTTTCAAATATTATAAACAGTTTATAAGTGATTGCAACTTTATGGTAAATATTTGCAAATGAATAATAATACCATTTCAATTCAAAATATCCTGGGTACGGAATTTTAATTGGACGGTCTTATTTATTCCAGTGTTGCTAAGTGTTAAATTACATATTTAACACCCAGCAATACTGACACCACTATCCAAAAATCACTACATAAACAGACAGTGTTAGCAGTGTAGCATTAAAGCGGCAAGGATAAATCTAGTATGAATTTATTTTCAATAAAGAGCAAATAATATCAAATAGAGCAAGTCGCACATAAGAATTTGCAGGTTGAATTCAATATACTTATATTACATCCAATAGTGTATGCCCCGACAACAAGCTTACATTGTGTCTATCTAAAACGCATATGCAATGGAAGAAATAGATTGTATCGGTGAACCACTTTAATATTTAATCATACACAACGTGTAATATTTGAATATACCATGAAAATAGCAAGTGATCTGGTAAAATAATATCGATTTTATCCACAGTATCGGCACAAGCGAAAGTGTCCACAATCGGAACAGGGTTGCAACCAGGTGATAATGTTAATAACTGATGGCGTGCCGAGCAATATGACCGAGGTATTTGAGAGGTACAACCGCCTCGACAACGGTTCATACATACCCGTTAGAGTTTTCACTTACCTCATCGGGAAGGAAGTGACTAACGTCAAGGAAATACAGGACATTGGCTGCAATAACAGAGGTAGAAATTGTTATTAAACTTTAGCAGTCAGTCGACGCTAGCTTAATGATTGCTTTGTTCTACATAGAAAATTGGTCACTTCATATAATGACTTCCTCATCCCAACCTATGACAGCAAATTACTTCACATGAGAGTTAAATTACTCAGTTTATTTGACATATGTAGAACTTTGAAAATAATAATTAAAATAATGTTTAGAATATTTCTTAAAACTTATTCAAGAAAATGAAAATTGCTTTGCAAAATATTTTTTTTTAATAAAGTTATAGAATGATACGAATAAAAATCATACGTTTCTCTGAAGTTATTTTATATATATACCATAGTTTACTAAGTGTATTTTACAAATAGAATGGTGGATTATATATATTTGAAAATTTTATTGCTGCAATCTATACTAATATTGTGACTTTCCTTTTTTTATAAACGAACTAATCTCAGAAACTACTTCACTGATGTCAACTTTTTATACTTTTACGAAGTTAATTTAAAGCATATGAATATGGATTATGTCAAATTTTGAAGCGTATAGTTTTTCTCACAAAATTGTAATGTTTGTAATTTAAGTCGGTGGAAAATCTGATAATTTTCTAGCCTTACTCTGACAAAACCGTTACAGTTGCATTTAAATAATGTATGGAGACATTGCATATCTCAAACAATTTATAGAAAAGTCCACTATTCTCTTTTTTTTATTTAAAAATTCATTTACTGACCGAAAATGTTGTGATACAATACGTTACGTGATGCTGGTAGACCAAACGGCCGATTGGCTTGAATATTGCCGCCCAACCCCAGCCATAAGGCGTATTTGAATGTTGTATGTGTTAGTTATAACTGTTTACTAATAAGCGTCCTTACCGCCGTCACAATATACAAATATATTTATATTTACGTCTAAACACATACGTACATACCAATATTTATAAATATACATGTAATGAACAGTATGCAACTTCACGCGTCAGCTTATAAAAATAAATGATTATGAATACGTGTACTTAAAAAACAACTTGCCTATCTTTTTATCCTGTGCCGGATTAACACACCAATTCATAAGAATTCACATATCAATAGGACTCTACTACCCATTAGGTACTAAAACCCTAAAAATAGATCATTTAAACCTATTTGTGTTAACACTGCTAGATGCTGAGTCACATTGGATACTTTGTATAACTGTCCCATTTGAACTGATAAAATATTAAACGTACAGCATTACAATAGTAATATAATAGAAATAAAGAAATAAAACAAAATGATGAAAATTTTATAATAATTTTTAACTAACGCGCTCGCGTGTAGGTTAGTCTAGTCTGTCAATATAAGGATCGCTTTCGATATCGCAAATTAATTTAAATCTAGCTCCATCTACTGATGTCAGTGGGAAACGATATTAAAACATCCTTGCATTAATATTTATTACAGCATTTTTAAAGTATATTCAACCTGCTTGAGGTCAACAAGTATTAAAAGGTTTGTATATATATATATATATATATATATATATATATATATATATATATATATATATATAAACAAACAAGCAAGAAGACAAACAAAAGCTTCTCGAAATTATATGAAATTATAAATACATAATTCTTATTGTACGTAATTTTTAGGATTTTCTACCTTAAAAATGAAAATGGATCCTTTATAACATCGCTCACGGGTCTGATCTGTCACAGCCAGTTTTTTCTTAGAAACCGCTTGACATTGAAATTTGACATCGCAATAAATCATATTGCCCCGTATATATCTCAATAACTATCATCAGAAATATTTATTAACTATTATTTTTTTTAATTCCTTATATAGTATAAGATATAGTTTGAAAAGGGTTAGTTATAAGGCTCTATTTAAAAAAATATTATTTCTTTTCATAATTTTAAGTACTACTTAAACTTCAAATATACTGAATAATATGCAAAAAATATATTCCCCGCTCTTATTTCTGAAACTGCTGAACCAAAAATTATGAAAAAAACTGATTTTTTTAGAAACCCATAAAAAGCTTGCAAGAAAACCATAACAATGATTCTGTCATATTTTTTTGAATATTCACGATAATAATTATGCTACTAAATTGTATGAGGTATTATTGAACATTTATTGCTGCCAGAAGTTCTTATAAGTCACGATTAAAGTAAGTTCACTTCAAACGAGGTACGGAACCTTTGATACGCGAGGGAGGCTCGCATTTTTTTATGGGATTATAATCTATATAATATCAAACATTTTATTAAAAACTGTTTAGTGATTTTTTCGTAATGTTCATACAAACAGACGAAACTTCTCGTCATATCGTATTGTGATTATAGTTATACTTATTACACATCGCATTTCCATATGTGTTTAGGCATTTGAAAACTTTTGGACGTGCGTAGTACATTAAATAATTTACAAATATTAATTTTCGCAATGTAAATATATTGTTTGCTATATCTTTAACTGACGCTAAAACATGGTACGTGTTTAAATAATATTATTTCTCACCATGTATTAATATGAATACATTGCCCAGTATATCTTTCACAGACATTATAAATATATTGGGTTGACTAATAAGTTTTTAATCCCGAGTTGCCATCAACAATTTTTATTAAACAATTTATATGTTACACTAAATTTAATTTAACTATGCACCATTATTATCTACTACTCGTCACCATATAGTTGGAAGTAACAATATGCCTTTCTTGTAAAATTCAGGTTACTTTGATTAAGAAAACAGTGTGAGGTCGATTTGGAGATCTTCTTTTACGTTGATTTTTTTCACGTAAATGGTTACTTAGAACACTGAATAAATGGTAATAAAATGGCGCAATATCCGGCGAATATGGTGGAAGAGTGAGTAAAACCCAGCCGAGCTCCTCTAATTTATCACGAGTACCTTTTGCGACGTGTGATCTACAATTATCAACTAGAAAATAAACTCGATCCTGTTGACTACTCAATTTGTTAGCTAATCGGTCCAATTTTTCACAGTAAACATCTACATTAATTGTAGATCCCTCTGAAAGCATCTCCCAATGAATAATACCCTTGACATTCCACCAGCAGCTGAGCATCACCTTTTTGGCACTTATTTCAGGTTTGGATACTGAAACTCTTATAAGCTCTTTAACTTCTCCAAACCCAGCTATTGACGTATGCATGTATGGTTAACGTATGTAACTTACTTCTCATCGCTTGTTACTAACCGATTCAGCCAGTCAAAGTTACGTTTCAATGTCAATAACTGTCTACAAGTATCAACTCTGCACTGAAGATGATAAGATGACAACTCGTGGGGTATACGCACACCATACTTTTCCCAATTCGTGCAAATGTGTTTCTATGGTGCCATAACTGCTGTGTAGCTCATCTGCCAATTGACGAATCGTTAGTCGAGCATCCTCCTCAATCAGACGTCGTAATCGTTGAATATCCAATTCAACAGGACGTCCGGTACGGGGTTCGGCCTCAAGATCGTAGTCCTCGTTCCTGGATTTCTGAAGCAAATCTTTACATATATTATTTATGGCAGTCTTTACATCATTACCCAGACTAAATTCGTAAAGTAATAGAATCCGTATTTGATAGCGATTAAAATCCATTACCTTTTACGTAATTCTTTAAAGCTTCAGCGCTGACTGTCGCCAACTGACTGCACTTTGGTCTATTTATACCCTACA
Source organism: Druceiella hillmani (assembly GCA_039881145.1). Lineage (NCBI taxonomy): Eukaryota > Metazoa > Arthropoda > Insecta > Lepidoptera > Hepialidae > Druceiella > Druceiella hillmani. The sequence continues at coordinate 44,596,539 of JAYKKI010000001.1, read as the reverse complement.
GTAAAGCCTTCTGAAAGTTTCGAGAATCATTCTACAAAAGTTCCGAAGTTATGGCTAAAAACTTACAAGCCAACCTAAAATACAAAGTTATTTTTGCAATGTCTTCAAGTTTAAGTAGGTAACTATAATGTCATAAGTAGGTCAACTATTATTCGTAAACTAATGGAACCTACTTAGATGTGATAATGTTCCTTCTAATTTCGTTTGTATTAATACTTTTCACACAATTGTACTTTTCACATATTCAAAAATAGCAATTTAACTGGTAAGGATTAGGGACATGTGACTAATGAAAATTACCAATTTAAAGGTCAATATTTCGTTAACAGATCCATGAATAGAAAAAGTGTTCATAAAATACACCCAGTATTTATGAAAAAACATATTCAATTATATCTTTCAAGGTGGATTATATGAAAAAAAAATTCACTCACGCTTTACATATAGGAAAAGTACCCTAAAACACTTTTATTAAGATTTTTTATACATCCCAAATTTGGAGGCAGAGGTAGTTTTTATATTTTTTATCATAGAAAATAAAATGATTATTATAGAAAAATAATAATAATATAAAAATAAGAAAAATAATAATAATTATAGCAAAATAATAATAATATAAATAATAATAATATAAATTTATTATTTTAGAAAAGTTTGTTTAAATTTCAGGTTATTACACGCACATTACTTCAGTAGACGAGGTCCAACAGCAAGTTTTGAAATACATCAACGTAATAGCACGGCCGATGGTATTACACGAGAATGACCACCCACCGACTTGGACGCATGCCTACTTGGGCAAAACGGTAATGTAGCAAATACGATTAATTCTTATGAAGGCTTGGTGTTGAGAGTATACAGTGAGTTTTCCACTCACTTTGTTTAATTTTAGTCCAAATCGTAAAAGTGAATATAAATTTGTTTACGTTTTCATCTATTTTATGATATCGGTAAGTTTACAGTGATAATGGATGGCTATTTAGTGAAGACATACTTTGTGACAATCATCAAGAATAATGGCAAAACAGTATGGCAAGGATAATTATAATATGTAGTGTAACACGCCATGGAATTTCTGTGATAATTTCAAAAAATATTTTATTACTTTTCAATTAGTTACTACTCATACTGTTAAATAAACATATAAGTTACACACTTATGCGTTTTCATAACGAGATGGGCCTAATCTTTTAAGTATTTTTAAATTTAAGCTCAGTCCACAGCTTAAATTTAAAAATACTTAAAGGATTCATAATGATGACATATTTATAGAAATTTATTCTCAACAATTAAATGAAACTACGTCATGTAGCATTATTTCTACTTTCTTTAAGTTCTTTATCACGACTTAGGTTTCGTTGTATTACAACATCTTCAGGTGGGCGATTAGCAAAGATATCTTTACTAATAGCCCACCTGAAAATGTTGTAATACAACGAAACCTAGATCGTGGTAAAGAACTTAAAGAAAGTAGAAATAATGCTACATCACGTAGTTTCATTTTATTGTGAATAATGAATTTCTACAAAATTAACACCAAATATATTCAAAATTTATTCTCGTTGACGTTGTTTATCATGACACTCTAGCGCAGCAGGGATCGTGTAATTGAGCGGTAATAGTGTGTAATTACGATATAATTCGGTTCTAAATGCTAATGTTACAGAAATATAAGGACTATGTTACGTAAATTAAATAATAGACATGCCATAATTTTACTTGTTCGCAAGTGATAAAATTAAATTTAAACCTAACCTTAAAAACTTTTATTCTCGGATAATATGTATGCAAACTCTTTGAGCATTACTTGTTTGAAAACAAAAGGAAAGCTGTAAAATTGATAGTAAAATATGAAAATTATATCAAACACAGGTGTATGGGGACATTTATTAGAGGAAATATTACATTCATATCCGATTTTCCATGCATTCTGTTGTTTTTGTATCAGTATTTCATAGAGGTTACGGAACGACAAATATTAATTTTTCAAGTTTAAATACAGAGATATGTGCAAGAAATAATTAAGTTAAATTAATTATCAATGAAAAATAAACAATATAACTATAGTTCGTTCAAAATAAACTAAGTGGTTATATAGACAGTGTCAATTAAAGACTGTCACTAATGACCCACTCTTTAGCAAAGTTTTTTGTTATATGCTTATTAACTTTAACAAACAAATTAAAACGTTGGGCGAAATGACTGCGGTAGAATGCAAGGTGTAACACAAAAATTAAATTTTTTAAAAGTAATAAGAATTAAAATTACAAACGTGAAAACACTTAACGTGAATAACCACATGGAAAAAGTCAAAGAAGAGGAGAAGACGATAAGGCAATTGGTGTGTACAGGGAGAGTGGTAAAGTGGTTTGGAGAGTTACGATTTTTAAGACGCCTTTTGAAGGATGTATTAACAAACTCCTGCTGCTTGAGATCGGATATTTACGACCTGTAAATCACTAAAACATACCGAAGCGACGCTGCTTGTTGCAACAAATTTATAGTTTGTTCGCATTATCTTGATAGCGAATAAAACAAAAATACGTGTTCAATATTTACAGGCAAATTTTTTGGAAACCAGTTTTATTTATTTTGTATTATTACAATTACGTCGATACAACAATAATATAGATTAGTATTATCATCGTAATAACTAGGATGACCGTGTACAATGATTTTTTTCCACATGCGGCATTATCTATGTAGCAATTATTCGTGACTACTAAACAATGTCTACTATTATTTTGCCATTTGACATACGCTTTGGTTAGTCTAATTAGTTTCTGCCCGTAAGTTAAAATCAACACATAAAAATATAACCACTATATGTCATATTTTTATGTGAATAAAAATGTCAACACAAAAAAGTAACTTTTCTAATACTTTCTAAAGCTGCTGACGCGTTTGCTTCCTCCAAAATGTGTGTAGTCTAGAAGTAAACAACTTAGATCTATTTAATATAAATAATTGAATTGATTACCAATGATAAATACGATAATTAAGGGAGCAGTAATTTTAAAATTAGAATCGGCCTATTGGAAACTGACATGTCCTAGAATATAATTATGTCCTTTTATTGAATCGTGACAAAGTATCTCAATAAACCAACATTTTAGGGGCGACAAATACATTTGTAGTTTTCGTTCGTGGATACTCCCTTAAAGCAATATCTCGACTATGTTTAAAATAAAACGGCATCACATATCGAATATTAGAAATTATCATTGTACTTTAGTAATTAGCCTTAAATAATAAACCATAATAATACACCTTTATATAACTTTTATTCGTTGTTCATACGTGCAGTTGAAAGAGTCAACGAATCTTTGAACTTAATGATCTGCAAATAAAACAAAACGGCTAACTATTTATATTCTAACTAACTTTGCCCTTTTTAGAAAATGTTACTAACTTAATTGTAATATTAATACATGTAACGCTACTTATTACAAAATTATAAAACAATTTTTTTTTAAATAAATATACTTCATCACGACATAATGTATTTTTTACATTTTAGACAAAATATGTGTTATATTTCAATGTTACGTAAATTAAATAATATACAGGCCATGATTTTATTTGTCAGCAGGTGATCAGATTAAATTTAAGCCTAACCTTAGAAACTTCAATTATAGCTTTTCTTCTCGAATAATATATAGGCAAGCTACACATAATTTGAGGATTACCTGTTTGAAAACAGAAAGAAAGCTGTGAAATTAATAGGATAATATGAAAATTATACCTAACCATAATTTCAAGATTTGTATATGACACGTGAAATTGCCATATCTTCTTTTTAATTGGTCGACTGCGGTGAAACATCAATCAATCAGGAATCCACCAGTAAAAACTTCATCAAAATACTTTTAACTACTCTGGCGTGGTGCGTAGCTAAAAGTAATTTCGATGAAGTTGTTACAAATAAGCAGGCTTATACACATTCCAAAAATAATATTCTTGTTTTTTGTTACATTTGTTATGTTACCCTAAATATTTCTGTACATTCTACATATTCAATTCACAATTTTGTACATTGTGAATTGAATAGACAGGACAAATCTACAGTTTTATTATCCTAACTAATGTAATGCTAAAGCGTGTTTGTTTGTTTATCTATCACATTGCTGTGGTGACGTGATTTTTTTACATAAAGAGGAGAAGGATGAAAATAACAGGGACCATTTTTGTCTGAACGAACGTCTTGCTAAACGTCACGTCTTCTTTTCTATATAAGGGGGGATTCCCTTATACGTACGTAATTGCGATATGAGTATTTTTTAATATAAGCCATTCAAGTCCGTGCGGATTATATTTACTATATGTTTTACTACCATGCCAAATTTCAAGTTTATTCTCAGAAAAAACGGCTGTAACAGATAAACGGAAAAACACTTGAATGATCTCATAACGTTTCCGTTTTTCCTTTCTCAATATTTCTAATCACGTCTGATAATGTAATTAAACACATACAGATACGCATGCACGCACGCACGCACGCACGGACGAACGTACGAGCACGCGCGCGTGCTTTATGGAGGCAATATATTATACGCGGCTTCTCACGCGTGGAATAGTTTTACCTTTCCATTTCTTCATGACTTTACCGTGAAAGTGAGTTTGGATTCTCGTTACTGCTAAACGTCACGTCTTATTTTCTCTATCGGTATCTAACCTTTATTATTTGAATTGCAAAAAATTATTTGCTAGCGAGCACCTAGAAGCCAAGAGAAACGTGCGTTTAAAGTTTATAGGCTTTATAGTTCAGGATATTTCGTGATGAATCTGTCAACTAGTAGTATTTGGGTTTGGGGGAGGATAAAAAATTTAAAAAAAAATATTACTTTTATTTCAATTTATTTTTGTTATTTCAGTTTATGTACAAACATAAATTGAGTTACAGAGAAATATGTAGATTAAATTCAGGCAATAATCAGAAATCGAAACACAATACTAATTTCAATTTTAATTGTAATTATCAACTCCTACAAAAGTTCATTATAATTACATGGTTATTTCATTCATATACTTTAATACAATACTAATGAAACCTTATATCTCTCAATTCCTTACTTTTTCAATTGAACATGACTTAAAAATAAAGGAGACCGGCAATTTCTTACAAATAAAGAAGAATGCCGGAAGTAATTCTAACAACTGAGTGTTACAAAAACAATGAAACATATATCTTCATAAAGATGTAACACCCCACGTGGTTTCAATACTGTCGTAATATGTTTTGTACGATGCCACTAATGGAAAGCACATTAACTTTCGATTAAATACTTTTTAGTGAACGTGAGGTAAATTGACAGATGAAGAAAAGTGCCTAAAATGGTCCTGACAATTAAGTATTTCCGAACATAATGAAACCTATATCATCATAAAAATGTGGCATATCATGTGGATTCAATACCATCATACTGAGTTTTGCATGGTGCCACTAACGAAAGTTTATTAATATTCTATTCAAACTTTTTGAGTGATCGTGAGACAAATTTACAGATAAAAGAGAGTGCCCAAAATGGTCCTGATAATTAAGTGTTACCAAATATGAGGAAATCTATATCATCATAGATATAATAGACAACGTGGGTTTACAGTCGCATTAGATTTTGCCCGGTGCCACTAATGAAAACTTTTAAACATTCGATTCAATACTTTTTTGAATGAATGTGAGGCATATTTACTAATAAAGAAGAATGCTCAAAATATTTCTGACAATTAAGTTTTACCAAAACAGTGAAACCTAAATCAGCATAAAAATTTAATGACCACATGGATTCAATACAGTCATATAGGTTGTGCACGGTGCCACCAATGAAAGCTTATCAACATTCGATTTAATAATTCTTTTGAGTGAATATGAGTCATATTTACAGATAAAAGAAAATACCAAATAAAAAATAGAGCTGGCAATTAAATGTTGCCTAACATAATTACACATATATCATCATAAGATGTAACAAACCAGTTGGTTTCAATACTGTCGTACTAAGTTTTGTAAGATGTCATATTTTAAGCCCTCAGCTCACTCATTAAATTATGTAATTATTGGTGAGCCTTAAATTTAAAAAAAGGCACACAATCTGTTTACAGTCTAGGTAGCGGTCTCATGAGTTTTTTAAATGTTTAATAAAAAGACCTCGGTTTCCACAAAAGTCTAAGAAATAGGTAAAAGATTACTTATAATAAATTATTATTAATATTTATTGTTTAATTTATTAATAATTGTAAATAAATTATACTAAAACTTTTCTGAATGACAAAATGTTTACATGTTGTCTTGAGTTTATTACTACAGCTATCACAATAATAATAGAAAAAGCATTAAAAGGCAAATGAAATGACAAACACCCTTAGTATTGAACACGTTTAATTATAAAGACCAAATCACATACAATAATGGATATTCTTCCATATTACGTTAAACGCAGATGTCGAAATTTTGTAGGTCGTAACTTGGCGGTCGACAATTGCCGACTTTTGCCGGTAAAGGATAGTGAAAAAATTTCTACCATATCAATGCAGACGTCAAGAAGTGTGCGCTGCCAACTAAACGTTTTATTTAATTACCTAATCGGATCGGCGAGTCGGCCTGAATCGCTTAAATTTTTGGAGACCTATTTTTGTTGGACGACTACCTTAAAGTGTTAAGTGTCCCACGGTCTATTTTCAACTATTATTGCCGGACGTATTATTGTCGGTCGTCTGCGATAGGTATACAGCTTAAATTTCATCTTGAAGTATGTAACCGTCGTCAAGAAGCAGAAAAAACACCAAGAAAGGGTATATAAACAGAAGCGAACAAAACACATTAAATTTATTATTTTTAACATTTTTACGGAAAATTACTATGCGGTATTTTAAAAACGAAACAAAAAATTATAACCAAAATGTTTATTTAGGTTTTGCATCTTAACACAGTTGATAAAAAGGAGAAATTTCCAAGATTGAAAAGACCAATTAGTGCAGATTTGTCACTTTGTACAAATAACACTTGTTTGAAAATTCAATTCTGTTTCCAGGAAGAATGGAAGAAACGTCGAACGCGTGGCGACAAACAAGAGGTGAGTAAATATAATTGTATTATAATGAACGTCCGTCCGTCTGACGCAGTCTCACAAATTTGTACAATTTTATACCAACGTACATGAAATTTTATAAATAGGTGTTTCAGATTGGGATTTAAATTACAACATACCATAAAATTACAAAAAAATACGCACCCAAACATGTGCCTGCACACATAATGGAGGCGAAAATTGTTTTTCGCGGAGTGTTGTTGGATACTAAAATCTAGGTTTCAATTTCTATTTCATTTCCAAGCTCTATTTGTGGAAATAATATGCTTCAAAGTTACGTACAATGTTTTTCCACTGTAATATTTAAACCATGGATTTGAAAAATCAGAAAAATCTTATTAGGAGAATATTATTTGATTAGAACATTAAAGTTACATTTTGGTTAATTTGCATCAACAATTTCAGAAGATGCGGCTAACTACAGAATCCTATTTTATATATGTTCCGATATGCATTTGGCCCATTTATATTCTAAAGTTATGTTGTAAATAATATAGAAGTGCTTGTAGCATTTAGAAAATATACAAAATGACGTGAACATAATTTGATAGATTGTGGTTCTAAAGCAACTTTAATGAAAACTATTTAACAATAAAATTCATAATAACTGCTAATTTATTTCTATTGAAGTTATAATGGTATAAATGATCGATGCCAATAATAAAAACGTACAAATATTTCGTAAATTTTAAGTAAATGTATTGAGTTATTACATAAATTCCTAGCCCACGAAACTCCTGGCATCCCTCGCGATTCCGGCTTTTGATTTGAAAATCAACAAGGACAATACCTCTAGGACAGCCGAACTGCTGGGCGTAGCAGCAACGGATGTACCGGTCGACGATATTGGCAAGCTAGCTCTACCTTATAAGGTAAGCCTTTTTTAATGGAAAAATTATTCTGATTACGATCCTATTTTTGTAATCCAACTTTTCTAATCTAATTATAATAATATAACATTAATCTAAAAAGTAGATCACGAACTTAAGAGTGCTCTTGCTTCGTGAACCAAGAGTACTCTAAGTTTTTTTTTCTACACTTTCTATACTTTATTTGTCCTTTACTCGTCAATACTTAGTTGCTTTCTGAATAGGATCAGGCGCCGTGCTCTTTTTTTGCCCTTCTACAAATATTCAAAAAAATTCTATAACATTCTAGAAATTACTGGTAAAATGTGGCGGATTTCTTAGATGCCAATCTAGTAATTAGATCACGTTGCAAATCATTAAATATATTGATGAATATAGTAAATATAATAATGTTGAAACTCTTGCTTCTCTATGTAAAAAAATATTGATTCATTTTAAATAATTTTTAATTGCTATTCTAGTAATCTCATTAGTGTTTTTTCAAATCTTTTCATTTCAAAATTCTAAACTATATAATTATTTGTAATTGTTTATTTAAAAATTGTCAAAAATTTATTACATTAATTGGGAGAAGAAAATTCACTAAACACGTTATAATTAGTGTCGATTGTAAACATTATAATAATTTTCATTTCCAGCTCGGTGTGAATGGTTATTCTTTTGTTGTAAGCAATAACGGGTACCTGTTGCTACATCCAGATTTAAGACCAATGGTAAGTTAAATATCATTATTTGCTACTCAATCATGTTAAAAACTAAATCTCTAAAATATCGAGTAACTGGATTAGTGGTGAAAATGTTTTTTCTTACGAAGTATACTTAGATTTAAATCTAAGTTTCATAATTTAATTAATTTATTACTACAAACGTTAATACAAAAGGCCTAACGGTAAAAATGTTTATATTTTATATACGAAACCGAAAAAGGAAACCTAATGTTTGAAATAATAACTTAGATTAGTTACTACTAAGATAATCTATTAGAATTGTTTCGAAGTAGATTCAATCATTTTTAAAAATTGTTTCTACCAAAATGCAAAAATTTAACCTGACTATATTCCTAAATTCCGTCGTATTGTATTCGTACCTTTAGTGTAGCCAAAGTAAGCGACAAACACAATAAATAAATAAAATGTTACGTATCTCTTTCTTAAGTTCTCCACATTCAAATAAGCAAATCCAGATAAAATAGTTATTATGAATAGTCTCTCAACGACACCCTTCTACAGATAAAGTTTCATTTTCAGTTTAATAACACTCTGAAAGAGAACTACAATAGCATAGATATCGTGGAGGTTGAATTGTTCGATGAAGAGTCTGGACCTCGAAAACCGGGGACACAAGTGTTGCAGTTGAGGAAGGCTATGGTAAATCACGAAAGAGGACAAATGCCAAACATATCGATACTGTTTCACTACGACAATATGAGGAGAGTATCCAGGTGAGAATCATGAGTTGTCAGGGATGTGGGTCAGCAAAGTGGACAGATCCAAAATATTACCGAAAATCCATAAAATTTAGTCCAGCACAGGGAAAACCATTTCCAAAAAAGTAATTACATTCTAAAAGAAAACTCAACAAAATTTAAATAAGTTGATTCGTATATATTTCCCAAAAACTTTGTCATCCACAATGTAATTAATATATTATTTTAGCTACATTACCATAACTACCCCCCTGATCTCTTTATATTCCACTCCTAAATTTATTTCATTATTTCTTCGGGGTTAGGTTATGGTTATAGGTTATGTGAACCCCTGGGCCTACTTTCTCTCACCAAACAAAGTAACTTATTTTATAAATTTTGGGTAATGAAATAAAATGAACCCCTATTTTATTACTTACCCTCACATTGGACCTCAAAGTCCGTCTTATAAACTTACGTAAATATCAACACTGACCAAAAACGTGTACAGACGCAGCAATTCGTTATTATAAATATTTAGTGCAATTCATAAAAGTAATCAATAAAGGGCAACAAATTTTGCAGATACATATAGTTTCATTATTTCATTTTTAGGGAACGCCAAGACTTCTATTTCGCTCCACTAGCAGGAACGCCCTTTTCCCTAGGATTAGCGCTACCCCACGACTACGGAAACACGTGGATAAAGGTTGGCGACGAAGTGCTGCAGAATCAAAGGCTTGGGATCAATATTGAAGACTTTTTTCAGGGCAATAACTGGAAGGTTCATCCGCAATGGTGAGACCAATTTATTTTCTTTCCTATAAATAATAATTATATGTATGTATAATTTTTATAACTTAATTGAAAATTAATGACGAACGTTATCGTCATTAATTTGACTTAATTCATTATGCATTGTTAGCTAAAATGATGAATATACATATCATTTCTGAAAAATTTTAAACAAATTTATAGAAAGTGACAAATTTACAAACTACTTTCTAAAATATACCTCTTTATTGAATTCTAATTTACAGATGATAGAAACTTTTCTAAAAGTGATCGAACTTTGCGATTTAAATCTATCCAAAGTTGTAAATTTCTATTAAAATAAAAGTAATTTACAATTTATAAATAAATTAAAAAAATATTATAAAAGTAATTTACAATTTTTAATTAAGTTTTTTAAAAAATTTAGATTTTTTAAAAAAGTAGTTAATATTATTTTCGACGTTGGACGATTTTCGTCCAGTACTCTAGCAATATTTTTTCCATAATTTTAATGAATCACGCAACCCCATAGGGTATACTGCAAGTACCATTATCTAGAAGGGCATGAGTTCGAGACATCTGAAGATGAGTTATTACATTTTTTGAAGAAAATGAGACAACCGAATTGGAAATGGTCGGAGCAGTACGAGCAGGACGTGACAGAGAATGAAACGACTGAACCTAACGGTAAGGTTTTTTTAAAATTATATTCTGTTATAAACGCGTTTTTTTGCAAGAAACCCGCAAAACATATATTTCAGGGGCTAAAATATTGCTTGTTAACAAATATCTTATAGTCTATATGAAAATATAATAATAGAATACGACTTTATAAACATTGTCCAACTGCCCACAATTCATAACCTACGTTAATTAATTACAAAATGTACAAAGTCAGTCCCCAACGTGTCCCTGCGACGAGTTGTCACTAATCAAATAACTATTCCCAATGACTTTTACTATCATAAATCAAACTTCTTACCAATTTTAAATCGGAAAATGTCGTATTTCAAAATTAATAAATTGTAATAACTTATTTCGTTGTATGAAATACCATCTGGTACATTATTTAAATCACCTATAAAACAACAATTTTGCATATTTCGTGCGAAAAACTCATAAATGAAATAAAGTGGCTTGTCCAGTCGTTGCCTTAATTATATTTTCTGAATATTCTTGCCCGAATTATACCTATCTGATGAAGAATTGTTAGATCGATGAAGTTAGTTTCAATCGCACACCAAATAAAATGCTTTAAGTGGAACTGTATTTCCTACACACTTCAAAAGGATCTATATTCCTAAAATATTCTAAACTAGTTTATATGCCTAAAAAGTTTCTAAGCTGGAATGTTTCTAAGTTTCTAAACTTCAAAGTTTTCCTCAAGGGTACCTGATAGGGGATTGTTCTGATTGAACATGACAAGTTTTACAGCAAAACGAATCGTATTGTCCAGGATCAATTCGTTATTAGAAATATTTAGTGTACAAGTAAACATCGAAGATCCTAACAAGGTGTATTCAAAATAACTAATTTCTTCTATAAAATTACTGTTCACATCAAGAACGATATTTCAATCAGGGCCGACAAATTCTTAATAACATTAAACTCGTTAGGTTTAATGTAGGATAGATTAAGCAGGGAATACGTACAAAATATGTATAGAAAATATATTTGATACTTAATAATTGTTGTAAATTCAGATTCTTTGTGATTGGTTTATGTTCTAACTAAATAGGTGATAAACCCTCAGAAATTGGTGAAATTTACATATGAATAAATGAGTAATTAATGGTGCAATAATTTCTTTTTTCAAAGTATTTATGAGTTATGCTATTTCGTATTGGAAAAAGAAGTAGGAAAGGAAGTTTCGCGCACGACATAGATATGATAGTTGCATCCAAATCTAGAAATGAAGGTGTGTATGAACCGTAGCTTGTAAGGTGTATCAAGAAATACGACTCGTTACAATACTGCAGTAACACCGAAAGCAAGAGGTATTCCCCGCAATTATTTATCGAATGAGAAATAATGAATAACACAGCTGAATCATGAAAATAAATTAATTAAAATACTTTGGTCCACATCTCAACTATAGTGAACTGCGGCAGAAAATCCTTAAACGACAGTGCGTATTACTGTAACGCCGAATTAGTTCAGCTGTTGGTCTACGACGCCAAACTCACGGATCCCTTCTACAAGCAAAAGCAATTCAGTCAGAAAGAGCTAGAACACTTCGCAGATTACAGCGCCACTCTACGCTTCGTGGCCACCATGAGCGGGTTAACCAGGTGGCAGTACCTCTCCGATGAGGACGAGGAAAAAGACAGTACTCAGTGAGTTTTGATATTTATTGTATTTTGGAATATTATCGTTGAGTTTGATTTAATTTTAATAATTTTTAGTCATTGAGTACACTTTGATCATAAGAATTTGTGTGATATTTATTTAAAAAAAATGTTTGATTCACTGTTATTATTTTTACGTATTATAATTTCGACATCAATTATAATTTATCCATAGAGAATTCGGTGACGATCACGCGACTGCCACTGATGAAACTTGGTACAAAAGCGCCATTCTTCAGCATCAGATCTCACCCAAGTCCTTCGTGTTCTCGATCCCGCTGGATAGGCCAGCCAACATCGAGGATGTCAATGTGACGGCCAGCTTTGCGATATTTCCCAGGGACGGCATATCGGAGGCACCTGGTTCCGTGGTCGGATACCAGTTTAAATACAGTCGACTTTGGAAGAAATTCGATGAAATTACATCTAGTATTGTAAGAAAAACTATATGATATCATTATCTTATATAAATGTATCGCTGTTCTTACACACTATCAATACACTAGTGCATTGTCTTGATCTCAGATTTATGATCTTTGAGGGCGCGGCGGGCTGGGTGTCCCGGGTTCGATTCCCGGCTACTCGTCAAGCTAGAGTGGTGTCCGTAATCACGTAGGTAAATGCTACAGATCAATGACGGGTAACAGCGCTACTGGTGCAAGAAGCTACGCACTGTAATCGCTGACCCGCCTGCCCAGCCTAATAATTATGGGCATCGTCTGCAATGACACACGCAGGATAGGTTTATGTCCAGAGGACCGAAACAGACCGTTGACATTGCACATATGAGCGATGTGACATGACCAGCAGAAAATAAAGCAAACTTCTTGATTGCTCTCTTTTGAAAGTTGCATGTTTATTAGACATACGTATTTCTGTCTTGGCTTATTACATTATGAAATAATATTAACGCTATTTGCAGATGATCAACAAATGAATAAAAATTGCATCTACAGTCTACGTAAAAAATTTAATGTTTTGGGTTTATTTGTCAGGAATACCAGCAATTTAGATGCGATACGAAAGCAATATATATCAAATGTTGTGGCTGATGAATCATAACAAACACAAAATTAATAAAACCGTAGGTCCTTGATCTAAGCTATTATAAAAATCAATGATTCGATATCTTCTGCAATTATTCGACTTCATCCGGATGTTTTTATCAGAAGATGGTAAAAGCAAATTGCACTTTGTTGTTTTTTTGTTAAACTTGCAAAATCATGTAACAATTGTCAATAACTTGTTGCGTGATATTTTTAACTTCCTAAAAAAGATCATTAATGTTTTCCATGCTAAGAAAAAAATATGCTAAGAAGTTTCTCAAAACAGATTATGAGTACCGTAAATGGCCATTTAGTGAGTTGTTTTAAATAAACTTCTTAATACCGTCTAATCGGGTTATAAAATGCATTACGTCCACTACATCAGTGAATGTTACTGGTTATATATGTGTATATATATATATATATATATATATATATATATATATATATATATATATATATATATATATACATATATATATATATATATATATAACTACGAATAATACTCAGCTCAGTATCCTCATTCTGCCTGATTTCAGAAGCGCATTTAATTCTTTGGATTTAGACATTTTCTGGCCTACTGGAATTCGTCAAATATTTCCCAAACAACTTTAAACGACACTGCCGTCAAACAAATTCTATAACAATCATCACCTGTGTGTACGTGATTCATAAATTTAGAGACATATTGATTTTATTAACTTTCATAATACAATTGAACACTTCGATCTGATCGATCATTGATCGGAAGAAGGATCTGTCTGACCTATTAATAGGCTGAAAAATCTTACCGTCCGTACGATATAATCTCAATCCATTGTTATTGGTAGTACGAGTTTATATTTGCTATCACCTACATAACACTACAAAGGACCTAGAACTATTAATAGATCAAAATATTAGTAGGCAAAACCAGATAAATTATATCAGTTGTGTAATTATATCAGTTTGTCTTCAACAGTAATTAATTTATCCAATTTAAAATTAAATTTTTTCCATCAAATTATTTTTATTGCCTTTACTTGACTATGAAGATGTATATTATCTAGATCTCATCGGACAATTACTTAACAGGTTACAAAATGCTTAACGCTTTCAAAATATTTGTATCCGTTAAATACATAGTTCCAAAAAGTGCGATAAAATTTCTGAATTTAGACGACGTGGGTATTCGACGAAGGTATTGTGTCGACTCAATAGTGGATGGGCGATTCGTGATAGACGCAATATTCACATTTTTTAGTATTTTATAATATTTGTAACAATCCGCCCAAAAGATTTGTCCTCTGGCTTGAATCAGGCTTAACTGCTCACAGCTTAGCTCTATATTCAGAAAACCTAGATACATTTCTTATTGCCAAACATTATTTGTTCTTTCATGAATAGACCTCTAATTACGTCGCCACATTATGTTCAAAGTATTCTAAATACACTATTCATATGCAAGTTCGTCATACAAAATCCGTGCTGACAAACCTTCCATCGTATTGCCCTCATGTCCCATATTTTTGCTTTTAAATGTGTAGGTATATTTATTATTGTAACTATTATCTTTCCTTTTATTTCAGAAGATTATGTTAGTTCATTTTGTTACTAAAACCTTGTCCACTCGATATTAACTGTTTTAAATCATTCGCTGCAATTAACCTGATGAGATTGATTTCAGGACTGCAAAGATTGCATACACTTTTGTGCTGACAACGAATGGCACTGTTACCTGGTCGACCATTCGGGTTACGTTATATTATCTGAAAAATTCGAACAAATTGGAACTTTCTTCGGGCTCCTCTATGGTTCTGTCATGGACAGCATGATAAAGGAAAATATCTTCGACAATGTCACTATATATGATTATCAGGCCGTCTGTCCGTACTCTGTCATATATGGATCCAGCAGCGCTACAAGATTTATAATGACGGTAACTTGTCTTCTTTAATTTATATTTCTGATATAAAAAATGCGATTTAATATTTTTATGTGGATGATATAGCTCCTCCACAGTATAATGACGAAAATGCAGATAAGAACTAAAATGCTGATAAGAACTAAATAGCTCACATACAAATTTAACGTTATTGGAAAATTTTTATATTTTTTTCGATAAGTCATCATGACCATAAGGTAGATGGTATTTCTTCAGTAAAATTAACTTTCTTACTATTCTTAACGAAACAAGGAATCCCTTTAACCTCGTCATGTCCGTCCGTTTCTTTGTCACAACCTCACAGTTTCTCCAGTTTTAAACCTATGCACATGCAATTTCAAAAGTAAATGCTTTGGATGAAGGTCTTAATGATGATGAGGAATTAATATCTAGCAAAACATTACAAAAAAAATAATCTACCTCATGATTGAATTCATTATTCTAAATAAAATAAAGGTTTCTTTTACCATTTTAATTTCCATATCGCATTATACAATTTTCAGCCCCAATTATAATTATTTCGATTAACATGCATAAACAATTCGTAAGTGTTTATATAAAGTGATATAGACAATATATTAAGAGATATAAACAGTTACAAAAACTCTGCTTTATGTGTATTGCTACACGCACTTGGCCGGTTTTTTTTTAAATGGGAAACCGAAGGACATTCTTTCGAACTCAAGAGCCATAGTTCTTTATATTATCAATTATAATAAACAAATTAATAATAAGTCGACAAATTAATTAAAATTATTTTATTTACAATAGGTATGTTAATTACAGTAAACGGGGATTGTCGTTTCTCTTTTTTCTATCGGCTTCACAGAGGTATCGTTTTCCTTCTTTTTTGTCGCCTATTGTGACGAATTTGTCTCAAAGAACTTCCCTTTGAAACAAATTCGTCGCAAAAAATATCGAATCGGAAAAACTCAGTTGAACAAAACATATAAATTACGTATTGCTATACCATTATGTTGTACTCGCACTTCGTCCACAAAAATACTCGTTGCTATCAAATATTTTTATAAAATTAGCCGCATCGAACATAGCTAGCAGAATCGCCAAAAAATTACGCATTATATATTTTTGTATGCTAGGGCCAAGGCATATTGATTGGAAAAAAATTTAAAATCTTTGAAAACTTTATTTATCACAAGTCATCACTAATATGGACTTCCTAGCACAATTAATATAATGCCTGTTATAAATGAGTAGGGATACATATATTATCGTGAATATATAAAAATGATGACACCTAGGTGACACAGTTACAGTTTTCTTACAACTTTTGCGTAGGCTTCTAAAACTTTGTTTTCTTCATTATTTTGGGTTTAGTCGTTTCGGAATTACCTGAAGCCCCCATCGCCCGGTGGGGGCTTCGGAGCATATTTATTTACACATTTTTAGAAGGTATACCCCCATTTATATTTTTAGGACCCTAATAACTAGTCTTTTTAAACTCTACTCTGTGTTATTTATGGAACCTGAATTTTTTTGTTCGAGTCCTTAAGTTGCAGCCTTAAAATATATACAAGTTCCTGTAAATATACAATACCTTGAGATATACATAGGTTATTATACTTTATTATTATATCAAATTTCAAGTTTCTACGTCATACATTAAGGTTTCTAAGAAAAACTGCTGGGACAGATGTACAGACGAACATGTCAATTATCTTATAAAAGTTCCGTTTTTCTTCTTGAACTATGGAACCCTAAAAAACGCATCCATTAAAGAACCATTCAGCTGTGCGTCCTTCCATCTCTCACGTCGTCTTTCTCAGAAACCGTTTGACATAGAAAGGTACAATTTGACATAATATTGAATTTATTGATTCGCTTAACTTACCTTAACAATATTTTGCAAATAATTTTAGAAGGAACAAGTTTGGTATAAAAAATGGATTTTGGTCGTATGAGTATCGATTGAACAGTAATAAACATTAAAAAACTTTTTTTCTGGTAAAATGTTTCATGAGATATTGCTGAAAGTATCAATAGAAAACTCGTTACCCTAACATCAAACTTCCTTTCCCCACTTCAGAAACTGCTAAACTCAAATAGTAAAAAAACGGCCAAGTGCGAGTCAGAGTCGCACACGAAGGATCCCGTAACACCAAACAACATTAAACTTATAAATTGTATTTGTCAAAGACACCGTGGAAAACGAAGTTATTGCTGCGGTCGGTACCGAAAATATCCCATATCTCAAAAACTATATCTAATTCAAACCAACTTTCGTTGAAAGTTTATTTTAAGTTCTAGTAACCTATTGGTGAAACCGATAAATAATATCTGTAAATAGTTACTACGTTCCTTATTTGAACTTTAGTTGAACCCTGACTCTCGTAGCACGAGTTTTACTCGTACTTGACAGGTTGTTATTTTAGACTAGCTGCCATCTGTCATGCCGTTCGCGTAAAAAATTATTTAGTACTGACATTGATATTCCGTATGTGGTATTTTGCATTGATTATATGGTTAAAATATAAGTATGACAAGTAATTGATGGTTCCGTGAAAATCGCTTACTTAAACAAAGCAGGAGCCCCATCTAACGGCATTTTAAGAAAGGCTTTTTGTTATTCTTTAAAGAACTGTCTGATTTATAAAATACGTAACTAACCTGGTTTGAAATAGCAACAAGTACAACTCAAGCCGCCACGCGGCGCTAGTGTCAAAATTGACACTACCACACACTAGCGTCGCGCGCGGGATTGCCGAAATATTTAAAATTAAAATAAAAAAGTTTAAAAAGAAATAACAACATATAATACAAATAAAAGAGATATAAAATCAGTGATTGGTTCACCTTTATAATATTAATTAGGATAAATTGTCTAATCCAGTAATTCCGGTCAACAGGACATGGCCTTACTAACAGTGAAACGTAGCGTACTGATATAATATTGGTCTCCATATATTGTTACTCTCAAATGATGTACACTTTTTAATATAATTTATTTCATATCTTTAGCCCTTCTCAGTTTTGAAGAACATTGTCAGCTGGTTTATAGCGAAAATGGTTTGGTTAATGATGGAAATACAGTTCAACCAATTGTGGACTTCTTCGGTTCTTTACGCCGAGGAGGATATCCTACTGGACGGTAAATATAATCCTTTCCTTAATTCTAACGATAATATTCCTCCGTACGTTGAAGACGGTGCTTAATGGCTGCAAAGTTTCAAAATAGGTAAAGAATGCGTTATGTCGAACAAACTATAAAATACTAACTTTCAAACATTTAGTTATTTTGCACAACTTTGTAGTGTGTAGTTTTAGAACTTAGTTCTCACTAATTTGTAGTCGTTAAGATCGGCGGCATGTAGGAATATACAGGTATTGTTTAATTGGCGTGGCGAGACAAATAAATGAAACTATGCGATGTTGTAGTTTGTGAACTCACAATTAAATGAAACTACGTGATGTAGTATTATTTCTACTTTCTTTAAGTTCTTTACCACGACCTAGGTTTCATTGTATTACAACATCTTCAAATGGGCTATTAGCAAGGCTTCTTTGCTAATAGCCCACCTGAAGATGTTGTAATACTACGAAACCTAGGTCGTGGTAAAGAACTTAAAGAAAGTAGAAATAATACTACATCACGTAGTTTTATTTAATTGTCACTAATTAATTTCTACAAAATTAACGCCAAATATATTCAATCAATGATTTCTTTTAAAGGCATAAGCGAAAATAAATTATATTTTTTTTTATTTTAATTTATTTTTCAATAAAAAAATATTTTTGATTTTCAATATTTTCCTTAATTTCATTTAATTTTCAATATTTTCCTTAATTTCATTTAAACGTTTTATTGTAACAAAGAGAACATCCATGAAAAAAAACTTATAATACTGAATGATAAGTATAATTAGTTTTACTTTCCTTGAAATAACACTCATATCGCCAAGTATTCAAACCCTTCATCGTGTCGCGTCACATCGGTTCGATGGCGTCGTTTGGCACCCTATATCAGCACATTACAAGTTTGAAGCTTAAATCGTACACTAACGTTAAAATAGAGTATCTAAAGAATGGGATGAGACACAAAAAAAATTATTGGTTCTAATTTTCTTATTGTTCACCCTAGAATCATATGCCAATTTTACAACCTGTACAATAAAGCTAATAAAAGACTAGGTATTGTGAAATTTAAACATGTGGCAATTTCTTATTATTTTAACTCTAAAATATAAATTGCATTTTGGAAACAGCGATTCTTTTAAAAGAATCATTGTTTAAAAAAGAGCTTTATGGAATTGTTTGGTTAATTTTTACTGCATTTGAGCATACGCTAATCTTAGTTATTCACAAATACTTTTGTGTGGACAAAATTCTAGAAAAAAAACCAAGAAGTTGTCACGTTTTAAAATCAATCTTAATTTATGGCGGAATTTTACATTTATATTATATCTACACAATGCTTTATGCCAAAAACATAAAATTTAACATAGATTCATACTATGTTGGATGGCACCAAATTTCATAAATCACAATATATAAAGATTTATTACGATAAACATTTCATAAAAAAAAACAAAATTATAAAGAGAAATTGAGAAGTTATGTATTAACATAAAACAAATCTAATTTTCAATTAATAAATATCCCAGTAGGATTTAATGAAAACTAAAAAATATTTTCCTATTTTCAAGCGAAGCAAATTGTTTACGTAACATCAAACTTTAATGTTGATTATAAATTATAAATCTCGTGTCACGGATTTTAAGAGAAGCGATGGTTTTCTTTACTTCAAACGACGATGTAACTTACTATCACACAATGATTGTTACATCTTCATAATACTTAATGATCTGAACGATTGCCCACATCTGTGAAAGTTCCAAAGTATATTCATAAGTTGTTTATGTCAGAAAATATTTTGGAATATTTTATATTTTAGACAAAATGTATAAAGTATACGAACAAACAGTTTTCTATAAAATACTAACAAAGTTGAACTTAAAACGTTTTATTAAAAAAGCAACACTGTAGATGTAGAGCACGGAAATAGCACAATTAAATGTAAAATAATTAATCAGTTAACACCACAGTTAAATTTGGTTTGTGGACTAACACACTAAAATCTAACCCCACGCACTGCATACGCTTTGAGCAAAGGTAAGCGCTAACCAGAGACTCTTCCATTCTGTATAGATTACTCAGACGATTATGACATAACAGGATTTGTGACGCACAACAAAACGACTCTGCCTAAGAAAATGACTCAAGAGGAAGAGGAGCGTGAATATTTCCGAAGGCCGCGCTTGCCCGACATAAGGAACAAGACGTATCCCTGCGATACGGAGAGGGATTTATTTGTTTTGAATCAGAAGATGTTCCTGCTGGGCGACAGCGTTGTGTCCGTAAACATAACAGGCGGCAAGGAGTACTTCGCGGCATCGGTGCCGCACTCCAACTTACTGATGCTGGTCGTGAAAGGTCCCGAAGATCCGGAGTATAACGAGCAGGGCGAGAGAATTATGAAGGGATTCACGACGGTGCGCAACACTGCACAGATGACGGAGGTGCCCATGAGACCTTGTCACAAACTGGCACTTTCGAATTTGCCTAGGAGGAGGCTCGAAGGGTGCTACACTTATCACCCATTGGTAAGTAAAATTTTTCGAATTATTTATGAAATAGGAAGAAGCGATCACTTGTGTAACACATTGAAGTAGACAGCAACAAATATAACTTTCTAATGTGGATACTACATTATGAATTTCTAAACTAGATAAGATCCACCAGACTTTTCAAGAATTTTCTTTATAACACAACTCACACTCCTTTGACTAATCAAATGCTTTCAGTTTAAATAATTATATAATTCGACTATAGCAGATATAGAAGTGTATCATAGTGAAGTGACTGGACGTTGATGAATAAAAATATGGAGACAATTATAGAGAAAAAGTCAAAAAAGCGTCTATTTAACTTAATTTTGTATAACTTTCTATCATTAGCATCGTACAGATGGATTATTTTTTAATATCCCATAGACTGTTATGAATTATTGAATATTTTTTTCTTTAACTCTTATGACGTTGTTCAAATCATTGAAAGACCAATATGAGGTAAAATAGCCGAACAGTATTTGCGTAACACCAAGAAAGTAAAGTAAAGTCTTTTTTTAATAAAATACAAATAACATTAATAAATTAATATTAGAGGATTTTTTTGTATTTATTGTATTTTTTTAGAGAATGCCTACAAAAAACTATATCGATGTTATAACTGTCTCCCATAGGTTCCGAAAAATGCGACACTAAACAAGATCCATAACACAAATAAATATTAATGAAAAATAATACACATTAACTTAGGAACAGACAATAATACAGAAATCAAAAAATTATTTATTTTGAGAATAAATATTTAAATTAATCAAACGTCCGAAATTATTATAATTTTACATAAAACAAATTTGAACCTTAAAAGTTGTAAAAAAATTAAAAGAAATGGACCATCACTTCTTGGATTTTTCTCCATAATTTTGTCCACATTTTCATTTGAGAACAATCTGTTACTTTGCCCTGAGGCGTCTGTATAATAATTTAAATACTATTCTATGAATACACCCATAACAAATTTGAAATCGGCATAAAAATGTAATTACCTCAAACGTATAGGACTTTATGCATTTTCAAAAACATTATCTACGAAAGAATATCAGACTTCTTGATCTGCTTTCAGCTAAGAATTTTAATAGTTTTCTGTAACGAATAAGGCAAACCAGTCCATATCTTGAAGGTGGGTTGAATTTAGCGTGATGTTGTCATACAAAGAAAAGTAAAAAACTATTTTGCTATCTGGTAATAATTATGTGCGTTTCAATTGTTTACCAGATCACATAATTTGTCTACCTTTATTATCTTAATATTTCTTACAGGAAGAAGAAATCAACATGTGCGGGGGAAGCGCAAGATTTCAGAGCACCATCGGCTTTTTAATTGCTGCTGTGATTCTGGCGTGTATTTTTTCAATATAAACAACAGGCAACCTCATAGAAAAATATGGGGAACACCTATTTTATCACAAAAGGACATTATTTTGATGAATATATTCAGAAGTAACACCTGCTGGTACTTTTATAACATGGTTACATTTATAAGAAAAATATATTGTTTACAGTGATTTTTCCACATTTATTACCACTACCTTAACGTTAGTTTTTTTAAGATGTTATCATTACAAGGATCTTCCAACTTTCAGCAAAGATTTATTGTCAACATCTTGATGTACCAATGCCAAAATGTGCCATTATTAAATTTTACTATTATGTGAATAAATAAAAAATAACGTACTAGTCACCAAATTGTGGATAGAATGTGGATTTTTATCTACTTAGTTATTTTTAGAAGAACTATATTAATTGTAACGACCTAAGCCTTCACGAGCCTTATTATATAATGTAAAAATAGATAATAATAAAATATTTATGAACATATTTCATTGAATAGAACAAACGCTTCTACACTATTTGACATTTTGTATGGCATTGTTAATGTTTATTTAAAATAATGTAAACATTGTTATTTAATTTTATTACATTTAATTATATTGACATATTATCAAATGTGATTGTGAATTTATTAGTGTACTTTTTTAATCCTTAATATACCTTTACACCCTTATAAAACATGTTATACTCTTATAAAACGTAAAAAAAAAGTGAACCCAGGAATTACAAAATAGCTGAATTACAAAATAAGAGATAGAGAGTGAAAGAAAGCACGTGCTTTATATAAAAGGAATATATAAAAGGGATAGTTATAATGAAAACTATCTCTTTATAATTACATCGACTGCCAAGGACCACTTTTAAAGCGCTAATGATTTGTCTATTTAATAAAACGTCATTAGCTATATCCTTGTCAATGTTGTTCACTATCATATTTAGATATACAACAAACAACTTATACAAGACAAATAACATATGCTACAGCCACACTATCGAGCGAACACTCGTGGCGTTTTGTTGCGACAAAAGTATGACCACAGGTTTATCCTACGGCCAAACTAATGGGCTTTGGCTAAGATTCGCGTTATCGCGATAGGTATGGTGGTCAAAGGTTTCATTTTAATATCACGAACATCCGTCGGGTGCGAGCGACAACTAACGTTAGGGTGACAACCAATGCCGAGAATTTAGCTGTCAATTTATTACCGTACTCAAAAGATTTCGTCACGATACACGAATATTCATTTTGGTGTATCATGAGTTTCACTCATTATAATTATAATTGAATTTTAGTGCTTTTTGAGTAATGTATTAATGAAACAAAAAAACAAACAGACAAAAAGTCCGTTAGGTATTATTCAATTGGGGTAACATTTTAATAAGGACCCCAAGCATCCCGTGGAAGCCCATTCAAATCGCTGCAGTGTCTTTTAGATAAGAATTATGAAAAAACAATTGTTTTGGCTTCTACTCGATACCAGACACACCAGTGACATAAACTTTTTCGAAAATATTCTGTATACAAATTCAATCTAATTTAGACATTTTTTATGATCATGCTGCTACAAATATTAACAAATAAAAAAATATTTCCAAAAAAAGCTGACTTTGAACATTAATTAATTAATGCTCTTAGACACTAGTGGGATGAGGAAACAGATCAACTAAGTCAGACACTTTAACTCGTAGACAGTGTTGCCACCTTTTTTGAAATAAATAAAGTACGCAAAATAAGAAAGTATTTAAGAAAAAACACATTTCTTATTCTAAAATTATTTATTAATAAAAACACAATGTAATTTACATAGTTAGTTTTACTATTTTATAGCCTGCCAACTAAATAACATAGATGTTATGGAAAGTGTCTAGAGCGATAAATGTAATGTAATGGCTCCCGAAATATGTTTTCAAAACATCGTTTGTAGTTACTGGTGAGGAAACAACACATAAGTAGTGATTTTGGACCCTAACCTTGATATAATTGAAAAAAACTACGATTAAAAAGTAAAGTACCTTTTTAATCCTAGTTTTTTCAATTATATAGCATTTTTTATATAAGCACTTTTTTCATAAACTGTGCTAAAAGCGTGATCTAAATATTTTCGTTAATTGGAAACATTTGGAGATTAGTTCGCTTAAAGCGAAAATTAATTAAACCCTTGTTACTCAAGGTAATGAATGAAAACATCCGGATTCATCAACTTACGTCACTAAAAAGTTATTAAAATGAAAAAAGCGCGCCACACTTTCAAAGTCAATAAAAACTTAAACATGTACTCTGTGCCAATTATTATAGAATAGGAAATATACATGTAATTTAAATTTGGTTCAAATAATTTTTTTCAGATATTTCCGGATATTATATCTAAACCACTTTTTTTCAATTAATTCCTTTTTAAATGTATAAAAAGTGGAAATTATGCGAGAGAAATTTAAATTTACGAAACACTATTAGTTGGAACGGAATGTGACATTCGGTATCTATATCAACAGGCTTGTAGTGTGGCAGAACTGGCAATCGTTGTAACCAAAGGGTTTTTAGGAAATCATCAGTTACTTTATCACCTGCCAAGTTTCGCATTTCACGTAACAGTTGCAAGGTATTTTGATCACTGACCATCCCACTACGCGCAGCGGAAGAACTGTTCGTTTCCCTTCACATCTAAAAGACTATGTATCCTAATCGTGTTTACTGGGAAGGGAGTGTGTAGTGTGGCAGAACTGGCCACATGACTTAATGTTAAAAAAAGAATAACTTATTGACATTTAAAAAGAGAAAAATAAAAAAGATCATATGTCAGAATACTTCAAAACTGCACTTATCTAAATAACTAAGATATACAAAATAATATTAGTAAGGATCAGAGTAGTGTGTGTGATTTATAGAAAACTAGACGATACACTTTAGGCTCGTATGTTGACATTTTGTGTAGTATTTGTCTGGTGTGATAAGGAAAAATAGGGTTCTTGCAATGTTTTACATATCTAGTGTATTTTTAATATCCTAGTGAGATTGAGAATCCTCTAGAACGGCGACTGAAAGTGGTTTTCTGAAAACACAATTGGATAATATGCCGAGAATAAATGCATTCATGATGACATTATATATTACAGCAAATCCTAAATTTACATCCGCTGAGGCCAAGAGTGAAGGCTACAAGGTAGCTGTTTTAATACTTGTTTTATAATCATACATTATATAAGTTTTTATGCTTAAATACAATTATAAGTAGAGATCAGTAAACATAGTCTGTGATATTTTAAAAACATGACTGCATACTGTCTATATTTTATTAATTTATGCGTATTTACTTTAAGTGAGTATAAAATTTTAGTTTATTATGTACCAGTCACGTCGCTCTATATGAATTTTAACAATGTTATATACTTTTTCTGAACATAAAAAACAAAAAGAAACGAAAGCCGTATTAAACTTTTGAAAACTAGTTCATATTTCAGAAGAAACGAAAAAACACTGTCTCTTCTTATTTATAAAAACCTGTTAAATATAACCGAGACAAAATTGTTTGAGTGTCTAGAGTGCTAATTTTAAGACTAAAGTTCACATGAATATTACACACAGTGTGCGGGAATAGATGTCGGACAAAGACGCTACTCGTTGACTTTAAAGGAATAAATTGTCGTTGAAATAAAACCGAAACTATGCCGTTTTTCTAATAGAGTGCAAAAAATATTACACATAACTCTTTTTAACACACCCAACCGGAGTGCAGTGTTGTTTACCCGCAGTGGTGGTGTCTTCGCAGCTGTTCGTGGGTTATTCCCCCGAGCGACGCTGAGCAATATGCGCAAGTGTCGTGTGTACGAAAAAGATGGCAAATAATTATGAATATTATTTTCAATTTTCTGAACAAATGTAATTTTAAATTTTATTTTAATTTTTATTGTAAGTTGATTGTCGCTCAACTATTTTTCAGTCCAGGAATAACATCTTTCTTTGTCGGAAACTTATTCCTGGACACCGTGTATATGATTCAATATCAATATTTATAGTTAAGTATTAATACCTATAGTATATTATTATGTTAAAACGCTCGGTACGTCACTTAAAATATTTTTAACCGATGGGAAAATGAAACAGTACTAATCACATAATACAAATCAAGATTATTTTCTATTAATCCAGTATTATTTCAGTAAAATTACCAACAAAAAATTAGTACTTGTGATTATACATATAAAATAATGAAAACTCAATTCTTATATCATCCTTAATTTTAACTCCGAAACTGAAATCAGCAAGTAAGACTCATAATATGTTTATTTCGCTTTAAAAAACTATAAAAACGCAATAAACAATAAAATAAACGTCAAAACTCCTATAAGGTAAATTTATATATGTCATTATAAATTTATATCTAGTCTTAACGATTTAAGACACAATTTTTCAATCCAAAACTGCTTTCCAAAAATCCCGCATTCTTAAAAAAAAATTCTCCGAACGGCTCTTTTAAAAACAGGATAATGTCCGGTAAACATAGAACGAATGACAACCCTACATATAAAATGAGTAAAAAATTTAATTACTTTAACAAATTCTTTGATGGCGTTGGTTGAATTGCGACATACCGAAACAAATACTATAAAACATCTACAACTATAATCATAATAAGCTTGTAACTACAACTTCTACTTCATCTAAATCTAAGAACTTCAAGTACCCACCTGCTAAAATCTTCGCCACCTACATACGAATAATCACATTAAATATATTAACGAAAACTATTATACATTAAATCGAAAATAACAAATCGACTTTTTAAATTTAATATTATTCAACCGAAAACAACACTATCGATGTATATATGGAATAGAAATAATATTTAGTATTGATAGCAATTGACAATTGTTACATAGAGCGCGATGACATGAGATATTCACATACATAGATTATATTATGAAATCAATTTGTAAAGGAATAATAACGATCATCCGTAAACCTCAGGAAGAGTCCTGTAACTGAAGAGTGACGTAGGTCTCTGGACGCGGCAATCGATGCCTACCCGGCAAGATGGCGCAGGACACTGCTGACGGGTAATTCGCGCGTTTGCGTACTCCGACTACGATGCCCGAATAGGGTCGTCAATAGATATGATATCGATATAATAAATTATATTTTTGTAGTAAATAATGCAGAAAGTATATTAGATCGATCGTTTCTTTAACAGATCAGATACACGTTAATTTTGAACAATATGTAAAAATGTGTCTGGGCAGATGTTTGAAATATGTGTCAATAATGAGCCTCCGAATTCTATGAAAATCTAATTATAACAAATTGTTCAATATAGAATATATTAAAAATATCACATCAAATCTTTTTTTCAAAAGCTATACGCGTCGTCTGCTTGATGCTAGTATAAATTATGAAATATTATGACTCAACATAAGTGCAATGAAATAGGAAGGGAAGAAGAAAGGATTTAACATAACTGTTAAAATATTTTATATTTTAACATTTATGTAAAAAATCTTATTAATTCTTATCTCTTGTCTATTCTTTTCTGGATTAATAATTATGTAAGGTAATACAAACATTTAATTTCATTATAATTCTTAATTTTAATGTCATAGTTATAATATGATTTATCTCCGTTTTGTATAGCAACGAAAAAAATAGCTTTGCACCTGAATTCATGTTTCCTATAGGATAATAAAGAAAAGGGCGTAAGACGAAATTACGTAGTCTAATATGGTGGTACACTTCCGTTTTGACAGTCAATCAATACTCTTCAACGATTATTAACAAAGCGAAGATGTGTATATGTTTTTCACTGTCAGAAATTACGACTGACAATATTCAACATTTTAATATATTATTAATAAATGTTAATGTATTACGGATAAAACTAAAATTTGTCTGACAAGTCTCATTTAATTAATAAAACAATCTAATTTCATGTTAATGATAAATTTCATTAATTTTAGGAATTCGTAAAAAAATATTTAAAAAACGGAATATTTTTAGATTTCTTCACTTATTTTCGTCAGACACAGCCGTTATTTTCAGAATTTGGTTTAAATATATATTTCGTTATTCATTTTATAAAAGTTCTAGAAATAGACCCATACTTTTATATGGAAGCATGTGCTAGGCCCAAAATAAAACTAACGAATAAATTGTTCACTTTTAAATAAAACATATTACAGAATTTTTTGTTGCAGCAAATGGAAATAATATTTGAAAAATGTTATGTAAGTTTGAAATATTTTATGTGGATGGACAATCAAATTTTTTGATATTTGGTTCCATACATGGCATATCTTAAATGAATTGGACACATCTAAAGACATAACGAGACAAATCCAATCAATGCATTAATGTTTTCCAAAGTTGAAGGACATATAGACATAATAGACATAACATCGAAGCCATCGGATGGCAAATAAAAAGGATCCAAAATCTGTCGTGCGGAGTAGAGATGTTTATAATTTAGTTATGTCTTTCCTGAATAACTTAAAATTTGTGGAATATATTTTTAAGACATAAAAAAAATTCAACGAACAATTATTTTTTCAAAACGAATCGTAGGCATGAACCCTCCACCGCTCTAATCCCCTCCCAAATATAGGTTTAAAAACTGCATTTTATCATCTATTATATAGTACGACATATCCTTTTTAAAACAAGTATGAGATTAGCCTTTTTAAATGATTTGTTTAGGATTTAGTACTGTTTTAGAGTTCCGTAACCAAATAGTATAAACGAAACCGTTATAATTTCGTCAAACTTGTATCTGCCTGTCCGGTCATACAACATGACATCACAAGGTTTTAAATTTAACAGGAAGATGTAGTGGAATTACGGGATTACCTAGAAATAAGTAAAATATTTAATTTTTTTGAAGTCTCTTCATATATCGAATTGAAAATCAAAAACTTTTCACTTACCAATCCCGTTGAGTGTAGTATCATTGGTCAAATAAAATACAATCGAAAATATTGTCTCTTTCGCAGAATATACGTCTTTAAAGCAGTTTTTGCTGGTATATATCCGCTCCTGTCAAACTTTTTAATCACATATATCAAAAGTCTAAAATAATAAATAAAAGAAATATAGACAGCCAAGTTATTTGTTTAACATCTATGAATGATATATTAGATAAATATATTTACATGTTTAATAACTTAGAAATACGGTTCCCCAATCTACATGGAATCCAAAAATGAAATGGGTGAGAATCTAATCCAATTAACCATCTCTTTTCATATAAAATATATAAATAATTGTGATAATTGGCAATTTAGACATTAGTACTTGTACATTATTTAACGGCAATTGATACAACAAAATTTAAATAAACCGGCCCAGTCATATTGTTTTTCCTGCTGCTATGGTGCTATTTATATTATTTTGAATACATAATAATGATTAAATGATTTACCCTTACGAAAAATTCAATTGTATTCTATATATAAATTATTAAGTAAAATGGCACAATTTTTTTCTTCTAAGCCAATTATTTTTCTAATTAAGAAATAACAATGAAGAGTCTAAAATAAGCAATATCCATATAGGTTTAAATAATTTTACATTTACCAAAATGAATAAAAATGGTACGTTGACCTTTTTATAATATAGAAAATACATAAATATTTTATGTAATTTATGGGTAACAAAAGTTTTTAAATAATGACTGCACACTATTTAATACAATGGTGACGTATAGTTATTAAGAGGTCTTTATATCCTACAACAAACTAATACATTTAGATAATAATTTCGATAATCTCGAAAGCTACCTCCCTTTAATTCCCGCGTTTGCGTACTCCGTCTGTTCCACGCCAGGCGTGCGCAATACAATTTCTGCAATGTTGTTATCTGTTTAGAGGTAGCCACGTAATAAAGCCTCCGTAAAGAAAATTATAATTTAGCCTATTCAAATTTCTTTTCATCACAAAACTATATTTATTTCTTTCGTTCGCAAGCAATATAATAATGAGTTTTATTTACTAAATTATCAATTGAAATAAAGTGTGAGTGCGCTTCGGTTAAATGAAGTGAACAAATTGTCGGGTTCTGATGAGCGAATACTCGCGACTGTTGAAGATATTTTTTCTATTATGGTTGCTGGATTTTCGTAATGCCATAGCCAGCAATTATGATGAGACGAAAGATAGCAATATCATCCAACTCAATACGTAAGTTGTACGAATATCACATAATCCCGATAAATTTAATTTAATTTAATTCAATTATGATCTACACTTGTTAATTTTTGTACTTATGGAATGTTTTTATTGTTCTTTTCTAGCTGAGTCATGCTATTTTAATTAATAATTGTTCAATTCAACAAAAATCGATATAATATTGGAATTTAATTAATATCTTATCTTTATGTGTTATTTCTATTGTCTTAATAATATTTTGTAAGGAATAATTGAAATCTTCATAAATTATTATTTATATTACCTATAGCGATTATTGCTATAAAATGAATCCGTAGAATTGAGGCAATAAGAATAGGCGGGAAATAAAGTAGTGACTTTCGACATTAAAATATATTTCAAAAGTATCATTGGGTTTTCTTGAATTTCTAATGGTAAATATTTTTATTTTCAAATAATCTTTTGTTATTATTGTATTTAAGTCGTCGATACGTTTACAAATATTATTTTTATATGGTCACAATAGATTTCTTATGAGTTTATATGCATAACGCGTCTACTTACAATCATGTTACATCCGGTAATGCCGGTAAGTAGACAAGTTATACCAAGAGATCACATACAAAAATTATACTCATTACAGTAAATGAACTAAAAATACGGCCACTAATAGCGCTACGCGCGAATTATGGCGAAGGAGACAGAAAGCCCACAAAATCATATATTTGAAAGAGACAGTCGTATTGAAATTAAGACGAATTATTCAGTTTTGCGACCACTTTTAGAGCGCTAATGGCATATGATTATAATGACGTCTACTTATATTAATGTTTTTTGACATTTAAAAGCAAATTTCTACAAATTATGAATTAAATTTTTTATGAAATGTATTTTTAATTTTTTTATATCAATGTCGATTTTTTTGTCGAACTTTGAATCGAATTTTTTCTACAAAAATCAATCTGTGATAAAATATCAATTTTATAGTTCTTTAATGGAACGTTAGGATTATTGCTACATTATCCATATATATATATATATATATATACAAGTGAATATCCAAATTTATTGATAAAAAAATATAATTTATATTAAAAATCTGCTATTACATATATAATTTTAACTTTAAATGCATGGTAGTTAAAGTAATTTTATGTTACATTTAAAACTTGCTACGTACAAATGCCACGATTTATATAGAGTTGGACAACCATACTACAGATGTTACAATTTATCGCTTTTATTGACTGCACCAATATATTGCAACATCAGTAATAGGTTTAATTGCAACTTTTATTTGGTGTTTATAAGGTAAGGAAGACTTGCAATCTTAATAGTGATTAATATTTGTAGAGTTTAATGTGCAATTATTTTTAGTTTTTTTATTCTGCAATTTTGCTATTTTTTGTGAAACGTGTAATTTTAAATTTCATAATAAACAATGAATAATTTCTATTGTATTGTCAGAAGACGGTCATTACAACATCACATTATATCTATTATAAAAATTTGTGGCAAAATTCACTATACAATTTTTGTTGCAGCGTTCAGTCTTGGGCAGTTAAACTCGGGACTGAACTGTGGCATTTTGGAGATTTCATCACTCGTAGAAAGGAAGTACAGGAAGTAAGTTTTCATTTAGGGTTTGCTTTATAAGAAATAAAATTTGTCACTAATCTCCTGGAGCAACAATTCTTATTAAATATTGTTTTACCCAATATGTTAAGTCTTGAAAGTCCTATGTCCCCGTGGCACTCTGTATCGTTTCATTCTTTGGATCCACTGAGAGGAGTAGTTAGCTCACTTTTCCTTAGATGTCTTTTCCATGGCCTTCTTGAAGGCAGCCACCAATTCTTCAGTTCTTTAATGGTATTCCTTGCGGTTTATCTTTTATTTTTGGTAATAAATAATAATCACGTGGTGTAAGTCAGGACTTTATGGCGGTTGACCCACAATTTCTACACCTAACTAAAATATTTTTTCATTTATCTGGCTGCACAGAGGCATTGAAGTTATTAATGAGGATTCTATTGTAAGGGTGTTGCTCTTGAACTTTTTCCGAAAGCAACAGGCAAACAACTGCTATTATACCAGTATGTAGAAACTTTTATTTTCCAGAATATCATTGCGTAATAAGCCATCCCATTGAAGAATAAGGCTACATTTTCCACCATTTTGTAGTTTCTTTGCTTTTGTAAGAAACGTTCAAATGGAAACACTCACTATGCAGACCACCACTTAGTTTCAGATTTGTAACAGTATATCTAGCTGTCATCGACAGTGACAATGTGGAATACAACATTCCAGTCATCTCCGTTGAATTTTTCTAACATTTCTCAACATCAATCAACTTGATGGAATTTTTGAACTTCAGTCAATTCCAATTTAGCCAAAGCTTCCTAATGCCTAAATGTTCATAAAGATTTTTCTGTATTTGACTCATATCAATGCCTAAACTTTTCCGAATCTGCTGATAGATTACTCTCTTGCCAGACTTTTCCGTAAGACAATGTTATCTCCAGTTGTTGCTGTTGAGGGACTTCCCTCATGCAGATCATCACTGAGATTGATACAACTATGCTTGAATTTATCAATCCAGATGTAAACAATGGCATGGAATGGGGCTTCTTCCTAAAATGTTAATTAAAGTCGATTGTAACTATATTCTTGTTTGAGATCTCAACAAAAGTCATAAAAAATCATCTAATGAAAATTTTCCCGTTAAATACATCTTGACACAATTTTCAAATTGCCGTCAATAAAACAAATGACAAATTCAAACAAATTATTTCTGTGGATTACCAGAGTGTAATTTATGAAATTTAATTTAATTTTCGTATAAACTTTATTATAAACTTTCAGTGCTTTCCTCATAATAACCTTAAGGAAATTTAACTTTAGAATTCTATCTGATAATTTTTTGAAAAAAATTGCTTAATAAAAAGATTCGAACTAAAGCTGTATTATATTTTGAAACGGTTTCCTCTGCAGAGTTTCAAACAAGCTCAAATTGAACCAAGAGATGGAAAGAAGTTAGTGCAAAATATGGCGGATGACATCCATGGAATGATGGAGTTAAAAATAAGTGCAGTGAAGAGAATTGTAGATGCAGCTGAGAATATGGCTCTGTCTAAACAAAATGAACCAGTGCCACCGGACTACCAATATTACAACAGCAAAGATATGGAGGAACCTCTCACTGGAGATCAGTCCACTGCAGCTCCTTTTATTCCGCCTGATGAGGAACCACCTGCACATCTCCCTTCACTCGATGCACATCTTGAGCCAAATCCGCATTTCTCTAATATACCTGTAAATACTAATTTCAGTAGTGTTCACGTACCTACAAATGTTTATGATTGGTGTAAGTACTAACACTTTGGTTTACTAATTTTATTGACCATTGAATTATTTTTATTTGTTACATTGTACTGTATTGCTTGCATTCCGTTATAATGATATGTTTTGTTACATTTTTTTTACATGTACAGACAGTCATATAAGAGCGTATGGGCTATAAGTTGTGGAAATAATTTTTTTGAAAATCAACGTTAAAATCCTAATGTATTAGTAAATGCTTTTATTTTTTAATTATCTTTCATTGAAGATTATAGCCTAGTACAGTTAAGGTATACTTTTTACTAAGGTCTTGGTTTAAATTGTTTAAAGTTATGTTCAGATATTACAAAAATAACATAGTTTCTGAATATGTATTAATTTTTTTTTGAAAGTCTCATCTTTTGGCTGAGCAGATTTTTCCATTTGGTTTACGTTTAGTGGCGGTGGATATTAATCTAAGAGTACATTTGCTTTCAAGTTTCCATGCAGTGCACAAATGGATCTAATATTTGAGAATATTATCCTCTTGAAGTATCCAATCTTGAGATTATCAGTCACAAACCAGAGCAAATCTCAATAAGCCTTTTTGGTAAATTTTTAATACGAGAATATCCTTTAATACAAGGACAACCTCATAGATGAACTTTTGTAAGTTGATTAAATTGTACTGAACAACTAATGTCAATATACAGACCACATGTCGTCTTTGAGTTCATACACTAAAAGATGCTTTGTCAAAAAATACAATATGGTACTAGATTGATCCTTTGTTTCATTCTGTTGAGCTGAGTCTTATTTTAAATGGTCTGGTTTCAAAAAAGTTTCAGCAACATACTTTTTCATCTGTAACCATTAACAGGCAAGTTATGGTTGATGATCACTATAGTAACTTCTATACTCTTTGTTTTTCCCAAAATGTGTAATTGAATGCTATAAAAAAATTCTACAATCTCCTTGTTCACTACTCTCATAATCAAGCGCGCTATACCACTGTCTGATGTGAAATCTATATTTATAGCATAAACCCTGCATACTCATGCTTAGTCACTTGCATCACAGATATCTGTCCCCTACATCCAATAACATAATTGTAACATTTTTTTTTCATTCTTTTAAGTTTATAGTTTTGTGCAACTGATTATACTTCTTATATTATCATATTATATACATGGATTTGCTGGCTTCACAGCCTTTTCTGTTTACATACTATTTTCATGCATTCATTAATAAAATTACTCAGCAAACTATTTTATATTCTCGCATAGGAACTTGTTTATTCAATGCCTAAGGTTTCAAGTAATTGTTTCATTTATTTCTAATTATAATATTTACTCCATCTCATTATTAATCATCACTAATATTTCTTTTGAAATAGTTTCACTTTTTATTTCTGCTCTGTTTGATTAAAAGACCTTCCAAAGATTTTTCCGTTGTATTTCTTTCATATAAGAGTAAATGTATGGGATAATCAATGTTTCTAAAAAAAAATAATTTTTTCTAAATTTTCCCGTTCCAGCAACACCAGTAATCAAAGGCATACGGTGGTCTGAAAATTTAGATAGCATATTTACAAGTAATTATCATAGTGATCCAACATTGTCTTGGCAGTTCTTTGGCAGCTCAACGGGATTTATGAGACATTATCCTGGTATGTTGTAAAATAATTATGTCTCTTAGATTATATATTTTTTAGGACAAGAAGTGATTTTTTATTAAGTTAAACAAAGGTACATCACTAGATTATTTTATCATATTAAACATTACTTGAGAATTACTTAAATCATTAAGTATCATTATGTATAATGACGACTTTTTTAACGTTCTACTAAAAGTAAATCATTTCTCAATTTACAACTTTTAAATACAATTTTACATTTGTATTTTCAATTTCTGTATAAGCTCTTCAACCCATGCTGGGTTGTGAATTAGTACCTGGCAAAGGCAAAGTAAAAAAATTAAGCACAATAATGGTATTGCATAATTTTTAAATTATATCATAACTTGTCTACCAGAACAAAATTTGAACCATCTTTTCTCAAACTTTCAGCCTTACAACCCGTCAAAAATTTAAATTCAAAATGAATAGTTTAATAATCTCCTAATTAGGGTAAATGATAAAATAATGATTCATTAATAACAGTTTTTTCATGCAATAAGAGTTTTATTTTTTGTGATCGACTGGAACCTTCTGCATATCTGATCCCACCCCAAAGGTTTCAAAACTACTCCTTAAAATGTCTACTATATTAGAAATATAAATTGTAGGAACTTTAAATGAGATCATTTAGAAATATTAGCAACTATCAACACTTATTAAAGTTAGATAAAAATACATTAATGAATGAAATGATAATGTATGGATTGTTCAGATCACATTATTAGCCTACCTAAATCAAAAGTGGTGTAGACATAATAAATGATATGTTTCTTAATGGCAATAATTATCTACCTATTCAAATAAACAATTAAGTAAAAAAAATTATCATTTATTTGAGTATGCACACAATGTATGTTTTTTAAATTTTTTGTCATATTTAATAAAAATGAGTTTCAATATCAAAAGATCTTTATATAAGTTGACGTATCAGCAAACAGAATTTCATTTGTTAATAATCATCTACCTCATATTCATGTATATTTTAGTTTATTTGCTAGCAACTGACATTGTTTTAACCTTATCATTTAAATGGAATTAATTAAGTTACATGACTTTGTGATATGAATATAAAAGCTTCAGCATAAAGACAAAGTGAAACATCAGGGCCACCTTCACCACCTTTTAATTTTAATTCTGTTCAAAATGAAAGTGTTCTCTGTTTAAAATATTACACCATATTATATAAATTTGTTCTCTCTTTACACAAATAGCTTTAAAATGGAAAGCAGACCCAGTAGACATCTATGACTGTCGAACAAGAGCCTGGTATATGGAAGCAGCTGCTAGTCCAAAGGATGTTGTCGTACTTGTAGATCGCAGTGGCTCTATGACGGGACAGCGTCGTGACATTGCTCGTCATGTTGTAACTAACATCCTCGATACATTGGGCAATAATGACTTTGTCAACGTGATGACGTTTGCCGAGACAGTTGAAGAAGTTGTTCCTTGTTTCGAAGATTCTTTAGTGCAAGTATGTCATATTTCATATTTTTCTAAGCAATTTTGTAGGTGTTTTAAATAAATTGTTAATTTCATCACATACATTTAATAGTTTATAACAACTTTGCAACCTGTTACGTTAAATTGATTCAAAAATTTTTTTGAAAGAAGTTAAAAGAAATTTTGTAGTGCTAAAAAATTTTGTTTGTCAAAAATTGCTTAAAGTTGATTTACTAGATTGGCATTTATAAGAATAGCATCCAGTAAACACTCATCCAATGGATTCGTTACTAAGAAAAATAAATATCGTTGCACATCAGGGAAATTATTAATTCCCCAATCCCCACCATATATAAACCAACTATATAATGTTGATTGAGCCTCATGCGACTTTCATACAAACAAAAAAATGGATACATATTATATTATTGCACGAATGAATTAGGATGGAAATATCTTTGATAATTTTACGCATGCAACTTTATGTAAATTTTTATTACATTCTACATTTCCAAAGTCTACTGATTATGGAAATTATCTAATTATATTGCTTGCAGGCAACATTAGGTAATATCCGGGAATTAAAATTGGGATTGGAAAACTTCAACACAATGGAAATAGCGAACTTTTCTGCTGCGTTGACAAGAGCCTTTGACCTGCTGGAGACATATCGCAATGTCAAAGGTGGGGCTTACTGCAACCAGGTCCGTATTCATTTTAGTTATCTATGACTATATGAGTTCTGTGTGTCTCTTCTAAAATATAATTTGATTGTTCTGATCTCGGAATCAACAATTAAAAACGTAAGCAATTTTGTAAAATACGTAAAGAAATACTGAATACTGAATAATATCATTGATTTCCTAGTTAGAAAAGCATACGAACTCGAGATTAACGAATTGTAGTATAGAAAACACCTTGATCTTATAATGTAATTAAGATTCTTCTATTTGAAGCAGTGATAAACATACGTTTCGCAATGCAACTACTACGGCAATGCCTTGTAATGTTCTGGAAATAGCATATTGATGGTGCATATTTAACTAAATTAAACTAGTCATCTGATAGTCACAGCTGTTATATTAAGACTAGTAGTTTTAAGTCGACCTGTTAACTGGGCCTATTTTAAATACTAAGTGTAACCTTTGTATTTTGGTTGGTTGACATAAAAGGCTTCGGATTCCTTCGCATTCTTGTCTTTACAAGTGTTCACAAGTAGAAACTTCTTTAATTGGTCCCCCACCCTTGAGGATCACACGGCAGGCATTTGCTTTACGCCAGTGCTCACGATCTTGCGTTAATCTTACGGCCTTTTAGATTGGATGGTAGGGTGTTTGTAATCTGAAAAGACCAATGAGCATTGTCCCCTTTATCCTTCCCAGCAGGATGCCTCACGTCAGGTTGTCTATTTTTCTCTTTCAATATGGCCGAAGTAACTGAGTACCTGATGAGTAACTTTAGAGGACAATCTACTGCGGATACAAATTTTTTGATGATGGATTCGCTGGTCCTATGAACAGTCTGAGAGACCAACAGCATGTGTCGCCAGCTCCACATCTCGAAGTCATTAATATGATTTCAGTCTGCGGCTTTTATAGTCCAGAACAGTAGAAAAATATGAAGTGTACCAAAGTTTGTACTAGATATACTATACAATATAAAACAAAATCAACATTGAATCAACAAAATCAACATGACATAAATATGTCTCTCCATACCTATGCCAATTGCGACATATTATTTTTTCTATTGCGATGCGGTGATAAATTTCTTTTTCACAATTCCGGTTTGTGGTTAATAGGGATCCCAGATAATTAAATTCCTCAACCACTTTGAAGTCTCTCAGGGAATTACCTTGACTAAATGTTTTAGCTCTATCCACAAGCATAACTTGTCTTGGTTCTGTGTATGAAGAATTCAAATTCTTCACTGACAGTCTCAACCCTCTTCAATATCTCCCTTTGATGTTCTAGCTATTCTATATGGTTTCCTCTCACCGTAATCCTGCCTTCCCAATCTTCTAGGACTTTCCTTATTATATATTCACCATAGATATTGAAGAAGATTGGAAATTTAATGCCTTCAGTAACGTTCGGTCTACTTTTACTACGACCTTGCTATTGCCGTACAAATTTTTCATGGGATGTACGAAGAGCACTCCCATTTCAGTAAATTCTTGCCAGAGTTTGGTCTAAATTATGCAGTCCAACGCCTTTTTGTAGTTAATGCACATGAATAGAGACGAGTTGAACCTATAATATGTCTCAATAATTTCGCGTATATTGAAGATTTGCTGTCTAGTCCCTATTCCTTTCATGGGGCCCGCTTGTTCTGAAGAGGTAGTTCTGAAGAGGTGTTCTGAAGAGGTTTGGTAATCGAAATAGTGTTAAATGTTTTCATTGGTTACATGAAGGATAATTTTGCTCACACATGAGATGAGTGCGATTGTCCTATAGTTGTCAAACATTTGGGTTGATTCTTTCTCATGCAAGGGGTGCATAACAGATAAAGATCACTCTGCAGGCTATTTTCCGGTGGTCCTTATCTGTTACAGATGTCATGCAAAAATTTGATTCCGATGTCCCCCAAAAACTTCAGCATCCCAAAAGTAATTTTGTCTATAAGTTATATCTCAATTTAAATGCATTTAGAGCTGAGATGTGTTGTCTATACAGCAGAGCTTATGGAAAAATCAAGAAGTTAGTAATAAAATATCAGTTTAAAAAAACAAATTTGTTTATATGCTTGGTATTTTAATCATATATGATTTATCCATTTTTTGGGTAAGTACAGACTGCACATCCATGCTCTCACCCACATAAACAAGGAGACTAGCAGAATATTTTATTTTTGAAACCACTTCCTAAAATTTAGCAGGAAGTTCTTTAACTGCTTGGATCTCCAGAGTATTAAAAATAATATAAGTGAATTGATATTAAGGAAGATTGCGTAGGAAAATTAAAGCATTTTTATAAATAAAACAATTTTTTTCTTTTTCGGTGATTTTTTTCAATCCATCCTCAAGTATGTTTCTGTGAAAATCATGCTGCAGGGAAATAAAATATGACAACATTCAAGATTTAAAATATACCTTCTGTATGCGCCTATTATGAACAGGATTGTTCAAAATTATGTGTTTATTTATTAAAAATTATAAATTTTTTTAAAAATTATTTTGGAGCCTTCTCCATAAGTTTTGTTTTTCATTCTTGCAATGTAATTTCTGCAATATATATGGAATATAATTTGTTATCATTCTTCAGGTAACAGTAATTCTATTAGAGGTACAAAATATTCAAACTAGAGTAAATTTAGCTTTGAATTGAATGAGTTTTTTGCTATAAGCATACCGAAATAGCCTCAAGACATATTTTGAAAATATTCTTATAAGGACATGTGTTGAGAAGATAATACATACAGTTTTTAACTTGAACTGTCCTTCAGATAAGTAAAAAAAGTGCGATTAGGAAGGTATTTTTGAAAACCTATTTTACTATGGTTGC
The DNA here is from genome assembly GCA_039881145.1 of Druceiella hillmani. Lineage (NCBI taxonomy): Eukaryota > Metazoa > Arthropoda > Insecta > Lepidoptera > Hepialidae > Druceiella > Druceiella hillmani. The sequence goes on along the minus strand of JAYKKI010000001.1, from coordinate 44,556,043 downwards.
AGTTGTGTGTTGCCAATTATACCAGATCTTTTGGAAATAGGTTTTTCCATTATTGTTAGTTCAAGTTGAGATTTCAGTGTCAAAATTAATATAATATACTTACTTTAGATTTGTGGCAAATATTAACGTCTTTAATTACGATTTGCCACTTGTATTATTCAAGAATGACATTAAAGTAAAGTCGCTATTTATATTTGTGGTTTTAATTTCATGGCCATTTTTTTAATGTCTTAAGGTACAAGACTTTCATCACTATTGTACTGATTGCCTTTTGTTACTAACCGTCTTGTGAAATTTTTGAACCAAAGTTGTTTCAAGCTTTTGACGTGGTTTGAAGCATAGTATTTGGTGAAGGAAACATTATTTTAAGATCCAAAATGCTATAAAAACGTTAAATATTATAGAACATATAAGGTCATTTTTAATCTTTTCTCATATAATGGACAATAGAATTAACAATCCATAAATGAACATGTCTCTAGTGGTTCTTTGCAATTGAATTACCATATGCCCAGCCTATATAGACTGTTCTCCCTCTGTCGCCTGGACCGAAAATTAGTCTTCTGATATTCTATTAAAATGTAATTTTTTTTCGCCATGACTTGTTGAAATTCAGCAGAAGGCTCTAGGAAGACATTTTATTCTATAGTGGTCAGAAGGCTTGAGACACGCTTGGTGTTCTTGTTTAAATTAGATAAGATATTTTCTTTGCTTCCTATATTACTGCAAAGTGACAGAATTTTGACATATATTGTTGCTGTATTTTGTCTTCTATGAAATATTAAAACAAAGTGGTACTAAATAAATAATCTAAGGTTGAATAGTACAGTAAGTTGTTTTGGTTGAAACTGGTGAGGAAATTGTTCAGGAAGTATCATCATCCTGCGTTACGACAATATATCCATTAAATTGAAAAAGATATTTTTATAATCAGCGAAAGTTGTTTGCAGAACTTGTTTAAGATCTAATAAAGTGTTCTGCCTTTTAGTTCTTAAAAATGAAAAAGTGACACGCAAATATTTGTATATCCATACACATATTATTCGAAAAGCTAAAAGTAGCTCTTTTACTGTTTAAAAAATTTGGTTCATCATAACATGCTCTCTCATATGCGCAGAAAATATTTAGAATTAAGTAAGCTATTAAATTTCAGGCAATAATGCTGGTAACAGATGGTGTTCCATATAACTACAAAGAAATATTTGAGGCGTACAACTGGCCGTATATGCCTGTCCGTGTATTCACATACCTCATAGGAAGAGAGGTAAAGGTAGTACAAACTCAAGGTAGTATTGTGTGTCGTATGTCATTGTGCATAGTGTGTGTGCATAATGTACGCCCGCATATAATACTATAAGAGGTCTTTTTTATATGGCAAGTGGAATATATTCACATTTTAAAAGCATTCCCTAGTCAAGTAGGAACATAATGATGTTAGGTGCCAGGAATAGCGGATCGTTGCAACAGTTCATGATAAAATATTTTTTAAATTTTGTTTAAAAACAAATAGTTAATTTTAATATCAGAATTATTTTCATTCAACTATCATGTCAAACTTTAGTAGAATTTTTTAAATATTACTGAGAATTTCTTTATATAGTAAAAATGCATTATGTTCAATCACAAGTTATCTTCCTTTATGAAAAGTCTTTGGGAAGACATGTTATTCAAATTTGTCAATAGTTTCTGCTACCACAAATAAATGACTATGTATATAAGTTATATTGCGTAAGAAAATTTAAAAACCAGTATTAAATTTTCTTTTTTTTTAATTGCCCATTTAGTAAATTGTTTGAGTAAGCAGAAAATTTGGCATGAGAAGAACCTTTATCATTACTGTTTTAATAATACGAGTTTCGACGGATTACAGGAATATTTTCTTACATATTCTGACTTGCTATAAAAACTACCTTTATTCATAGTATTGTGGTAAAGTACACGTCACAATATTATTCTATTTCATGGATCTTCTTCATGTTATTAAAAACCCATATTGCCATTTTAACTATATTACGCTTGTGTTTTGTGATTGAGGCATGGATAAAAGTTAAGTTCTAAGTTTACTTCAAATTTGTAGACTCATTCTAAATTTTATAGAATTTATTTGCAATGAAATTACTGTAGTGCTACAGTAATTGGTATCATAAAAAAATTTATTTAAAATAAATTGATTTTAAAGTTAATTCAGAGACATCTTTTATATTGATTACACCAAAAACTTATGTGGAAATGCATAATTTTTCCTAAAAAGACGTTGCCTAAGCATTTCGAAATCTTCTTGCTCTTTGTAATAAAAACTTAAAACTTGTAAGAATTGACTTTTATCCGTAGTTTGCTGCATTGTTCACATAAAAAGGCTTTCTTGTCTTACTGGCACTGCTTTATGTAATTAGTTTTAGTAATTATAGTTATTATTTTATGAAATTTTTATGATCACGTGTCACGTTTTGATTCAACTTTCAATTAAAATTGGATTAACCATAAGTACAAAAAATCGTATTACACATAAATATTTATACATATATTCGCACACTCTATCCACTTGTATCTGTAATTGCAACTGAGAGCATTGGTGACCAGAATTTTATCCACATAACCCAAAGATTCTGGCCGATGTACAATTTGCTTTCACTTGATGGCAGTTCCCAGAATAAGTATTACTTGCTTTTAGGGTAAATAAATCCAAGCACTAACTTTAAGAATTGTTAACATTGATTTGAAATCAGAGTCCTCTTTCTTTGTGCAAATATACGCTGGATTGTCCAAAACAGAAACTCCAGTAAACCATTATATTTTATTCTCACAAAGTAGTAAAATTGCAAATATAATGTAATATAATGACGTTACGGGCCAAACTAGTATGTATATAAAATTTTAGTGTTATCTTTTGGATTCTGCTATTGAATGTTGAGTCAATCGTTCAGTAAATTTATTATCTCATTATGCAGGGAAAATTCAGACCAATAAACCATTGTCAGAAAACAAAATCGTTTTTTTCTGTCTGTCTATCTGAATCTTTATCATGTGCCTTACTTAAGAACCACTAGAATGGTTGCTAATGAAAATAACAGATAAATTAATTTTTAATATATAAATGGGTTTTTAATGGCTTTCAAAATTTGAGTGAGCAAGGGTGTGGCCAGAAGGTATATGTAATAAAGCTTACAAAATACCGCCTTATGAAGAAGAAAATGCACAAGGAAGTAATGTGACACTACGTGGAGGTATACTAACATGATGTTATTTTAACTTCATTATTTATATACTGGTATGTACAATAAAGTATGTAAAATTCAATTTTTCTTTATTACTCATCAGAGTATCTACATAATATAAGGATTTACAATCATATTAAAAAAGACCTTATTTATACAATACTGTGTAACTGTGTCAAATTGAATATGAATTGATTAGTCTCTACTTTGAACAGCTAATCTGTTCAATTTAGAAAATTATTTTCATAAAAATACTCCAGCTTGTGCCATGTTGAGAAACTGTTAAAAGATAGTTTAAAGTCTTTTGAATTATGAAAGGAATTATGAAATTGTGATATGCATCATTGGTAAGAACGACAGTCATATTTCTTAGCACTATTCCGAGTGGAATTATGTCAAGATCATTTTGATGACTTATAGCATAATCCTCGTGTTTCGATGGTTAATAATACTCCCCAAATCTATAGCATTCACAAAGAAATGATAACCAATTTGAGATACTAGATTATTGTAAAAACTAGACATCTGCAGAGAGAGCGACAATACTATCATAACAAATCATATACTGTTTAATAAATTTTTATTTTTTTACGAAGAAAAGGAACATATAAATGCAATCCTAGTATAAAGAATACCTGGCACTCCATGCATGGCAATGAATGATGCTCTTATTTTTACTGTAAAACCATTGAACGGTTGGAAAAATCTACATCGTTGTCGTGCGCTTTTTAGTGACACTCCATAGGCCTTCTAACAGAATGCATAGTGACGCCAAAAACTATTTAGTAGTTGGCCTTACATAAACATTAATATGTATTTAGTGATTTCGATACTTGTACAATGTTAATAAACGTCATATTTAGATAAAAGTTTTCATAATAAAATAATATTTTTGCACGGCCAAAACTTAAATTGGAAAGATTTTTTTGCTTCTTTTCTATTATTCCTTTTCATAGTACAGATGAAATAACATTATTATATATGATTCAATATCAGGTGGCAGATGTTCGTGAAGTAAAGTGGATGGCATGCGCCAATAGGGGCTATTATGTCCACCTTAGTACTCTGGCAGAAGTACGTGAGCGGGTCTTAGAACATGTCAACGTTCTTGCCCGTCCTCTCGTTTTGCAAAGGGAGGTTCATCCTGTTGTGTGGACACCTGTATATGCGAATGTTACGGTAGGTATATAGTTTGTACAATTTTATGCAGATTTTCTAACACAAAACACCTGTAAGAACCAGCTTTTAAAATGCATAATCACAGCTTCTTGACATAGTGAAAAGGAAACATGAGGTATTATATTATTATATAAATAATATTATAGAAATATTATTATATAAATTCTCACTAGTTTATAAAAGGGAAACCCTTTTATAAACTAGTGAGAATTTGCTGATGACATTCTTGGGACAGTTAATGTAACATTCTGAGGTAGATTTAACTTTTGAATAGAACATGTTGAAATTTGTTTAGTATCCCCAAACCATTTAAAGCCAATGTAAATATGGGCTATAAATTTTGCTACCGGAGCTTCTGGGAATGTTGCAATATTTTAGTGCAAGACTAAAATATAACAGTAGCGAGGTACGCTTATTAAGAGACAGGTAGAAAATATTAAGTGAATAAAATGAACTAATTTACCATTATTCTTTCAACAAATAGGTTAAAAAATCAAATTATCAAGAAGTATAAAAATTATGTCCTTTTTATTATTTATTTAATTCGTAACAATTTCTGTAGATTTAGACATACACACTGTAATTTTTTTGTTTTTAAAACTGATTTAGTTCATGTAAAATTTGAATATTTGTTTTTTATGATTGTTTTTGTAGTAAAACCGTCAGAAAATCAAGTCCGTTTCTTTTCTGGAATTGTGTATTAGATAGTTTGTTGAATTTTTATATGATTCATGTATTTTTTTAATTAAAGCGAATATTTATTTTTTGTTGTGTTTGTATAGATTAACGAATTGATTGAATGGTTATAAATAAAAGTACAACAGTTATATACCCAAATTATTTTTTTATAAGCTATCTACTTTTGAGATATATTAGTCTCTTTATGAGTCAGGACTGCCAGTCCCAAGCCTGAAAAACATGAAAGGAAAGTAGAAGTTTTATTAGACACAGAACAAACTAGAAGTTCTAGTTCTCGAATTTCAGGGACCTAAATTGGACTATGTAATATAAATGAAATTAAACGCCCATATCTAACACTTATTAATGTACAATTAGTAATTATAAAATCTCAGATTTTTACGTTATATAACTTTTAATGTTCATGTCGTACTGAAATATGGAATTGAAATTTAGACACATTGCTACCATCGTTGGAAAAGAGCTAAATATTGCATGTCCCTTAAAATTTCTACAGTTCCATAAAAGTTCACAGTAATTAGGGTAACCTATAATTAATGTAAAATTTAGTTGCGTCTAATGTTAGAATAAATGCTCAAGATATACTATCTGCCTGCTTAATTTTTGTATATTATGGATTATATCTGTACATATTTATAATAATTGTAGGATCCTAAAGTAGCTGATTACCTTTGGGAGCAGCGAGAGCGCGAGGAACAGAAAGAAAGATTTATGAGCCAACGTAGGGACAAGACTCTCTTTAACTCCAGGGAGGAACAAGACAGGCGATTCGTTTTGAAGCAGAAGCAGGTGTGTTTGCACTAGATGACATTTTGAGGAATTTTCATGTTTTCATTTATATTCATTTTCTTTACGATCTATCTTTGGGTTCTATAATTATCAGGGAGCCAAATTTTAAAACATCCAAAATCTAAGTATTTCGTATATATATATATATATATATATATATATATATATATGTATGTATATATATATATATATATATATATATATATATATATATATATATATATATTAGATTGAAAATTGCTCACTGACAGGTAGGTGTCAAAAAAAGAATGCGGTTATTCTGTCACATAGGAGGCTGATATGGATTGATGGTATCAACGTATCTTACTGTAAGATTAATAATAAGTACCTCAATCTCGATTACTTCAATATGAGGGGGTAATACAATCACTACAGTAGGCGGAGTAGATTTAATGGACAGTATTATAAACACAGATAGACTTTTGTCTGATACAGACAAAAAGGTGGCAAATTAAGATGTTCTGTTTGTTATTAGGCCTTACAATGGCTTCCATACCAAAGAGTTCAAGGTGCTAAAAATGTAAAGGCAAAACGAATGAATTTAGCAAATTATCGACTTGTAGTAGACGAGACTTTAAGCAAACTTGAACTGAAACCTAACATAAAGAATAGAAGAATGATTGAAAATAAACCCATATCAAAAACATAAGGGCCTCAAGTGGTATGTTCAACCAATAACAGTGCAGCAAGTTCATGTTGGGCACTGGCCAATTTAGGTGGAAAAGAGGATATGTTGTTCCTTAAATCTAGTTTGGTTATCACAAACAATTTGCGAGAAATGCTATGTAGCATTATGCAACATTAAGTAAAATAATTGCCTTCAGACTGTTTCAAATTATTTAAATAATGGTCATATAATTTTGTCATTTGTAATTCAATATTACAGTAGTGTCAGACACCTTAAATTGCTCAATAAGTAATAAATAAATAAATTATTAACTTTAAAAAAAAGTAAATCTTTTTTTATTACCCTCAGTTAATTTTGAAAAGTAATATTTTTATATTTTCACCTCTTACTTTCTTAGACAAACTAATGGTTAAAAATTTTGCATTTTCAAAAATAATTGAACAAAAAATATGTGAAAAAAGAATAGAAGCATCTATTTATTTTTTTGTATTTTTTACTTTATAAAAAAATTAATTATTAATTTTTGTATTGGTTTCTTCATTGGCGTGTTATAAATTCATTAGACTACGTAAAAGCATTAAGGCACCTTACAAACTAGCACAACTCAATTCATCTGACTCGTTGGATGCGACTAGCACAGATAGTTTCATAGATCTGATCCAAAACGATTTGATATTTGTTACTGTGGCTTCCTTCTTACCGCATATATGTGTCAATATCTATGGAACCTACCCAAATTTCATATTTTCCTGATACTTGTATGGTCTTCGATCCTTTAATTAATTTTGTCATGTGTACAAAGACTGTGCACAATATAATTAATTTTATTTTTGCCTGTAGAAAGAATGGGATATGATAAACATAGAAATTTTTTTACCATCCCAAATGTGAATACCACTACTTTTGTCACTTTACTATACCAATTTTTTTTTATTAAGTTTTTGGGATAGGTTGCTTTATATGTGTATGGAGAAGAAAAGTTTCATCATCGGCACAGAAATAGAGAAAACCATGTTAGAACAAAAATTTTGTATGATAGACTCGTATCAAGTATTTTTTGATAAAAATGGCCTGGACAATTACCTAGTAAGAACATCTTTATCGGGTAAACTCTAAAGGTCGGTGTTGGCAAATTGAAGAAAAAATTATGGTCAAGAATTTATCATGTGATAACTCATCCGATCAAGAATTTATTTTATGGTTCAAAACTGAATTGTTGAATGTTCATAACTGAAAGGTACTGTGGAATATAAAGAGTGCAACAGAAATGAGCGTATGATATTCTTTTATTTTTCAATGATAAATAGAAGAAATTTACATTTACCTATTGCATCCGCACACAACATTGCCTTTTCAATATAAAAATCCTATATCATTGGTAAACACACCATTTCATTGAACTTTTGTTTTATCAAACTCTTAACAAATTGTAATGTTTACTTACAGACCCTTATTAACAAAACTTGATAAAATAAAGGTGATTTTAAGAGTTAGTAAAAATTCCCACCGTTTTTGTGCAAGATCAAAAATATAAACATTAACATTTTTTAGCTTTTAAATATTTTAAACAACATACTATATTGCCTTTTTCTACACACAACAAAATAAAGACTATGTGATTTATTATTGAAAATTTAACTGTCATGGGGAAATTTAAAAAACATAATTAAAACACTTAGATCCTGTATACCATTAAAGAGATTATTCATACTACAAATTTATAACAATAATACCTCTTTTTATAACTCCATAATTTAAACGTGCCGATTGCATAATGATAATGTTTCTCAATATCCATCCTTGGACATTTTTGAATCGAAATTATTAACATTCAAAAAGGAAATACAAAATATATTATTTATGAATTAAACTTACTACGATAGAATTCCTGTTTTGTCCAGTATGTGGAAAATAATATAATTCTAAATTAATATTAACATTTGTAATATATTTAAAAACACAAGTAACCATTGAAAATAAATATATAAATACTCTAACCATTTTGTGCACACATAATTAGTTGTAGTATAGGTTTATACTCTGTTCTTATTATGCATCGACATGACTGTAGCTTGTTTTGTGAGCCTTTCAATAAATAAATAAATAAATTATATTTTCATTATAAACGTGAACATTTCACTGTACTTACCGTTTCATTTACTGTATACCCTTTCATTATTATATCTGGTAGCATTATATAGGTATCTTAGCATTGTTTTCCTCTTCACGTTTGCTCCGTCGGTGCGTTTATTTTCAGTTACATAATTGTGAGGGACGAATATCTTCACTCTGTTTCCGTGTAGTTTCTTTTTCTTGTATTAATTTTGCTACTTTTGTTAAACTCAATACCTCCAGCCAAAACAAACTTCGCTTACAACTGGCAATAAATAATTCAATATGTCAATTAAAAATATGCCTGAAATTAGCTGATTACATTTTTTTTAACGCTCTGAACTTTTGATTTCACTATTCATAAAACTTAATACCGGGTGCTATATATGAAAATCGATTCTTAAGGAATAAACAGCAAAAATATGGATTCTGTACATAACTTTATAATATAACTTATTTATAAAGAAACATGAGCTTATGAAAATTTTGTCTATAACAATTTGATGGAGTTTCTGTGTAATATTAATGATATAATATACCATAGGATATTGATAATATCGGTTTTTATTTAAAGCTGAAACAGGGACAGTATAGCGAGCTAGGATCCATGCCACATCAGCTCATGACATCAGTTTCTATGCCTGTGTATGATAGAAGAGATTATGAGGTATGTCGATTTCAATTTTAAAAATAATGATATTGATGTTGTGATTTCCATTCCCGTAATCAATATGTGGTTTATTATAAGTAAAATGTACATTTTCTTGTAAAGTTGATGATATCTTTTCCTCACTTTTAATCTACGGTGTGTGGTATCAGAAAAATAAAATTATGATTAGTTTGATTATAATTCAATTAAGGTTTGTTTCTATGTTGGATTTGTCACTTTTGTCATCATTAATTTTATAAAACTTCCCCATTTTATTTAATGTTGTTTATAACAGCTGTTGCTGTTTTTGACAGCCTTTTACTTATTTTAAATACAATTATTATATCATATTTTTGAGCTGTCTAGCAGAACCAATGTTATCAAATATCAAATGTATTGTCCTTTATATTTGTAGAAAATTGGCACAAGTGTACCAAAAGCACACACCCTAGATAGTACCTTCTTTTCTATACATATATTGAAATTCTTAAGTAGTCCAAATATCTTGTAATTAAAATCAAGTGCCCTCAATGCCTGATGTCTGATTAATTACTCTATATCAATTTGTATTCTAATAATATTATTTTGTTTAGGAAGTAACTGTTCCAGATACAAATCTATCGACATCATTTGGATGTAAGGAATTTGAGTACATAATTTTATTTATAACATTTTTGCAACTTTGCAAAATTGTTTCGCGAACATAAGGCACATGTTACCTGATACTTCCTAGATTACATGAGTATTAAAAACCTTTAAACTATTAGATTGTGTTTAATTTGCAGTCATGAATTAATACATCTTTTATTTACTGATTTTCCCCTCAGAACATCACAGAGAATGTACTCATTAATGAAGCGTACTGGGTTACAGTTACGAAAGAGGTACAGCTAGCAACTTTTTGACGATTTGATATATAAAATTTATGCAATGATATGACGGTTTTTATTTTTCAATTTCAGTAAGAAATATTATTGTGTTTTGGCCCCGTTAGCAGTGCATATTGTCCCAAGTTAGTTGAAGTTGCCTAGCCGCCAATCTGACGGGTCTAGTCGATGCGTCTTTTCCATTGTGGTGTTGATCCCCGACTGGCTTGTAGACTGTAGATTTTTTTTTAGACGTAGGTGTAGACCACTAGGGTATTTCGATTCAATTGACTTTGTAAAGGGATACGCTAATTGAATTGATAATTTTCAGTAAAATAATGTCTTTAATTGCTACAATTAAACAATTATTATCTCAAGATTTTACTCAACGATATTAAAATTTATTGTGCCTGATTTTAGATAAGTTTATTGGTAGAGGAACTTTTTATTAGCAAATTCATCTCTATTGATTGTAAAATTAATTGTTTGAATTATTCATATTGTTAATGTAAATAATTTTTATACAATATTGTTTCTTTATGCAATTGTATTGCCGACACTGCCGACTAGTCGAGCCCTGTATTGTTTATGACATATTGAATATTAAATTTGCATTTTATTATTGACATGACCTTTGAATCATAAATATTGATGAGAATTAGTGTAAATACATCACATGTTTCTCAGTATAATAGTAAAACTAATATTGCATTGACATATTTATATATCTACCTTTATATTATATTATTATATTAATTTTATTGCATTCATACACATCAAACAACCAAAAGCAGACAGTAGAGGAAACGGGTCCTAAAGAGGTAGGCCTACGCTTTGATTGGTCGCAAAAAGCAGGATGCCAGAATGATGTCTGCATGAGTGACGCTTTGATATGGTGAATGAATTCTTGCTTCAGCAGCTCTTTATAGATTATGTTAAGATTATAAATATTTCTGATTAAATTTAATATCAAACAAAAAGTATTATTTTTTCCTTTCATGCAAGATCAACATGGAGACTTTTATATAATTTATTAAAAATATATGTAAATTATTTGATGTCATATGCACTTAGGTAATATATTATATTTTTGAGATAAAAAATATAATAACGGGAATCTCAGTTTTAAAGCAAAGTAATGAGCTTATTAATTGTATTCCAGATTAAAATTCTTCTTAAATTGATTCATTATTTTGTTTGTCTGTTCTGTCAATTTTAAATGTAATTTACAAATTCTTGAAAATAAATTATGACAATTATTAAATGAGTTTAAATTAATTATACTAAAATAAATATTAAAGGTGACATTATCTCAATTTGACAGTTTTGCTGATTCTCTATACTGGTAACATTTGATGAACGTTTATCAATTTAAAAATTTTTTACCTATGCTATTTTACTACCACTTTTATTTCTAAATAATCCTACTGCATTATTTTCGTTACATTTAGATACTAATCCCTAGACATAGAATAATATTGCTGAATATTACTGGTTTTAATTCTGTACATAAATTTAGGCTCTTATTGAAATTTCTAATTACGAAAATTAGCTACGATTCAAAAAGTACTTTGATAATCAGTTGTTCTAACAGTACATTAGAATTTTCTACATTGTAGAGCGGGGCTTAGTTGCTAGATATTAATAATTAAAGTAGAATATGTTTTTTTAGAAATTATTGTAACACAGACTTTAAAAATATTGTGAAGTTAAATATTTGTGAGATTTCTATTTATGTGAGATGAAGTTACTGAAATTTTTCTTTTCGTTATGTAATGACGTCTTCAAATACTTGTAGTGTATAACTCATATTTTACATAACTAAAGAAAATATTAAATGATTAGTGTAGTGATGGGTTTGTTTATTGATAATCTTTAAACATCTTTATTACCTAAAAATTTAATTATTATTTTATTATATTTTAAATATTTTTAGTCACGAAATTATCTTAGTACATATAAAATTTTTAAGGAGGAATCTCTTTTTTTAACAAAAAAATCTATCTTTATATTTTTTTCTTAATGAAAATAAGCAATAGATTAATTTGGAATTTTATATTTCCAATCCTAAGGGAATGAAAAGAGGTAAATATTTCCATACTATTGATCTTTCAGTAATGAAATTTGGGTGTGTATTTCTTCTACATTATGGGCACTCTTACAAATAGATTTATTGAAATTTCACCTCAAGAAGGGTGAAAAGTATATTATATATTTAGCACATATTTCATTTTAAATTGTAGTGTAACACTGAAGCATAATTTATTTTTATTTATAAAATTGATTTTTTAAGCCCCAATGAAATGTTTTCATTCTTGAACAAAAAAAGGAATTCCTACCTTAAACAGGCTTTTAAAGAAATAAATCTGCGATTAAGTATAATTATTATTGCTTTCAAATTTTAAGCTGTAAGGTGTGAAATTAATATTCTAGATAATATTAATTTTCCACCTACAGTCAGCTTTAACTTCCTTCTTGCAGGTTAGGATAGCCAACCTTTTGGGTGTGGCTGGTACAGACGTACCATTAACAGAAATACAAGCTATGATGACACCTCACAAGGTAAACATTACCCTGTTTCCTTTATTTATCTAAATTTTTGTTATTGTAGGTTAGAGTAGAATTATTTAAGGTGAAATTTTGATTTTAAGTAACAAATAGGTTGTGAATTATGAATTAATTGTATTAGTGAGAAAATATCTGAAGAATAAGAAGTCTGCCTAAATATTGTACGGTGAGACTCTTTGCTTCGTTATTGAAAAGGTATGATTTAAGACATAATTATTACCTATTTTCTTTTATTCTTTTTCATTTCAACATTACTCTTTTGCAAATATGCCCCAATTTAATTCAAGATATTAACTTCACTCTGCATCATTTTTCTCATATTTCATAATCTGTCCATTCTCTGCAAGCACAAGAGGAGATCCAAAAGTCCACAGAAGAGAAGAGTTGCAAGTTAAATAAAATAATGAAACTATTTTTCTTTTTCTATATAATCTCCCTTAAGCACAACACATTTCTTAAATATTGAAATTAGTTTTTCTAAACCGTCAAAAATATTTTTTGCCTTTACCCTAAAAATGAGTTGAAATTGCCTTCACCTCACTGCCACCTTAAATTTTCTTCCTCAGAACTCTTTTTTCAGGTTTAGGAATAGGTAAAAATTGCTGGATGTCAGGTTGGGGCTATATGGTACAGTGAATGAATCAGTGATTCAAAACCACGTTTGTAAACAGCATCCATTGCAACTTTGCTTTTCTGAACCAGTGTGTCGTCTTGCAAAATCATCAACATTCAAAATTGTTGTATTTGATACATAAACTAATGAAGAAATTTGTTTCCTCTTCAGGCGAGCATCTTCCAATACAAGTTTTTCTATTTTTTCGACAATATCCAATGTGGTGGCCTGAATCGGCTGTCCTGGGCGGGGGCCATCTTCAATCAAGTCTCGACCGTGTTTAAATAGACCATGGCAGTTGTAAACCATGGTTTTACCAGGGTCCAATCTCCGTAAACAACTCTCATCTCACTCTTGATGGTTTGAGGAGTTTTTCCTTGCTTGGTGAGGAATTTAATCACAGTGTGGTTTCATTCACTCCACGTTCGCATTTCCAGATATACTTTTTATGGGACGATTATTCATTACCAAATGACGTTAGGGACTTGACATTTGACTTGTATACCTCTAATGAGTTCCTAATTAGCAAGAAAGAATGTATCCCCTCTCTCTTTCCCTTCTTTCTGCAGACTTTTGGACCTGCCCTCATAATTAAACTTACTATATTTTTGATTCTTCTTTAATTCTATCTTATATCTTTTTTTCACAAAGGTATTTTGATTTATTGATAATTTGAACTGTGTGCAATGTTTATTTGGATTATGTTTCATCAATTTCCGTTATGGAAAATATTTAGGAAAGATGTGACGAGTTATGACCCAAAAGATCTTTAAATGGCAACGAAATGATGGTCATGAAAAAAATCTGATGAATTTAAAAGTTTTACTTCATTGTCTAATTGTTTACAAAGTGGAGTTGAAAATTGTTCTCAAATCTGCTGAAAATTGGATATGTAGTTTATATGTAGATAAAATACTAAAATTTTAACAAGAAAACTTTTATATCCCGTGTGGATGTAGTTTTGTTTTCGTTACAGGTTTTTTATTTTATTTTACTTGCAACAAAAATCATACAAAATGTCTAACAAGAAACCTTATCCTTTTTAGGTCGGTGTCGGTGGTTATGCATTTGTTGTCACAAATAATGGCTATATACTTATACATCCTGATTTGAGGCCAGTCGTAAGTCAAATTATAAAATTGTTATTAACTTTTAGATAAACTTCTCGTTTCTTTTTTTCCATTAATACTGTTAAAAAAATTATGCTTCTATATTTATTTGATACTAAAGGTAAAGAGCTTGATTGTTTCTTTTCCATGTCATGTAGTGATTATGTTTTATATTTGTATGTTGTGTTATAAAACAATTGAAAATTTTGTATTTAAGTTGAAATGAGTTTAATGAATTTGTAATGTCACACAATATACAAATCATAGTTATGGTATTAACTTTTTCAGTTTCAACAAATATTAAAACCCAGTTATAACAGCGTCGACATGATCGAAGTGGAGTTGGAAGATAACAACAATCCGCCACGTGTATTCAGCCCTGAGCTCTTGGCTGTAAGACATGCATAGTTTCATTTATTTAATCAATTTATTTTAGAAAGTTTTGATTGTGTATCTGTTGAATGAAACTCTTAGCTTGAAAATAAAAAAGGAGAGATGAAATAAAAAGTATACAATAAGTATATTTTTCTTTTACGTTTACTTATCAGTATCAAAATCATTAAGTAATGTTTTAATTAACATTTTTTTTTCAAACTAACATTTGTTGCAAGTAAATGAATAATCAAAGTTAAAGAAAATGTGAGTGGTTGTATTAAGCTTGGTGCCTCCGTGTTCTTTAATAGTCTATTGATATTTTTTCAAACTTCTCATAATTGACTTACCATTTTCTTCTATTCTTTTACTGTACTTTCTACAGTTAATACTTAGTTAATAATAACAATCAATTAAGGTTTTAAAGATTGAAAATATTTTTTTTGTCTGTTACAGCTGTCTCATCTAGTCCATTATATACAATGACTAATACTTGTTATGCTATTCTATTTGTCATATAAGTTCTACTATTTAAAAGTGTCCATTTTTCTCAGAAAAAGTTTGTCCTTGAAACTTGAAATCTGTTATAAAGTACAATAACCATCATATACCTCATTAGGATACCAGAATTATTTTTTTAGAATTTGACTGTTGGTTTTTGAGATATTGCTGAATATCCACAAACTGTAAATAAATTCATAATACTTAATTATTTGGAAAAATGAATTTTCTTTTGGAAGTAATTAAAAATTGTTGCCCTGAAATAAATATAGTTTTAGCTTTTGTTAAATCTTACCTAATAAATAGTTCTTGTACTTCCACTAAGCTCTTAAGAAAAAAATGCCTTTCTTGTCTTACTAAGTGCAAGAATCATCAGCAAGGAAAGTGATCGTCCCTTTATTTATGTTGCTAATTTTTGAAGTCGTAAATTTTTCAAAGATCTCCTGTCTGATGCTATATTTGTATATTATGTGTTTACAGATACTGTCTCTAAATAGGTTTGTGAAAGGCTTCATTACAAATAAGAAGTCTGTGATAAATAAACAATTATTTCACATTTACAGTTCAGGACTGATGTTATTGAGCAAAGGACTGGGAGCAAGTCTTTTGCTGTAAAGTATCATTCAGATGACATGGTAGGTCATAATATTTAAGGCATGAAAATATTATATTATTTTTAAGCTTTTTCTTCTCAAACCCTGTTTGTTCCTTTTAAATTTTTCTTATTAGGGTTCTGTACCCTAAAAAAAAAAACGGAACACTCACATCTATCTTTATAAGTGGGTACTCGAAAAAGAAATCATACGATATAGAAACTTGAAAGTTGGCATATTCCTGTGACTATCTTATTAACCCACATATATTGCACATATTTTACTCTACCAATTTTTTTAAAATATTTGTGTAACACACTAACAGAAGAGGCAAATAAAAATCATAAAATTTTTTTTTATCTCATTTTATAAATCATGTAGAAGTATTATATGAAAAGGCTTATGAAGAATACGTAAAACATTTTTTCATTATTTTAAATTGGAAAATATACAAAATATATGGTATATTTTGTATATTATTACTATCTCCTTATTTCCGAAACTACTGAGCCAAAAATCTTGAAAATAATAGATATGTTATAATTTTTTGAAATATGCACTACGTTTTTACATATATGAAAGATATAGTATACATATAATATGCTGCAATATATTTATGTTGTGAAAAATTAATATTTGTAAATAGTCTAATAGAAATACTGAATGTTAAATTTTATAAATGCCGAAATTAGTATGGAATCCTTGTTCTACTCATGCTTGACAGTTATTTTATCTAGTATTAGATAATATTACTTCACTTGAATAATTAGAAACAGCGAACTTATTTACATTTATTTTATTATAATTACAATTAGTACAAAATATGTTTATGAAAGAAAACAGCATCATTACAGGTTAACCCAAAGTTTATCGGAAACTTTAGCAATGATTCTAAATCTTGTCATTTTTATAAAATTCACAATATTTTTACACCTGTGAAGGATATACCAATTAGGCAACATATTTATATTGTAAAAACTTTAATAGAAATATGTTCTTTCAAATGTTTATATGTAAAGAATGTACTACGCACCTTTAAAGGTTCATATGTGATTAAATGTGTGCGGAATATACTATGTACCCTTAAATGTTTATACGTGACTAAAAATGTAAAGAATCCTCTTAGTGTAGGTTCTACTCATATTTAAAAGATTTTATTTGTGTTGGTATTCAATATCTTAAGTCATACTAAGTTAATACAGATGAGGTCAGTTTCATTGATGGAAAAGAATACTGACAAGTTAAAGCAAATAAATCTCTTTTTTATTATAAAGAAATAATAACATTATGATATTTCTTAAATTGTGGCTATGCTCTGATCTAGAATTTGTTTATTAATGATTTATTGGTCAGATATTTTACGTCCAAAATAGCTTACTTGACTCATGAAGCCCAGGGTAGTATCACAACTCACAAATATAGAATCAGAAACTATTTTACTTATCTTGTTTGTACATACGTTTATGAAATTGTTGCTTTTAATGATTTTCCATAATTCTTAAAATTATTTTAATTTTTCCAGAAAAGAGTTGCAAGACTCAAAAGGCATTACTTCTATAAAGGCATAGCAGGATCGCCATTCACACTGGTGGTTACAATTCCAGAGCAATATGGCTTGTATAGATTAATCCCTCCGCCTTCATCTGATATTCATAGACTGTCACTCACTTCCAAAGGGGTATCCACCAGGCAATATTTTAGGCAACCGGAGAACTGGAGTGTTCATCCTGAATGGTAATGTTAGCTTTCAACTGTTATGTATCATATCAAATATCTTTCTTGACAAATATTAACCGAAAAGCTTACCATTTTGCATAAAGGCATACAATGTTATAAAGTTATAAACATGAACAATTGTATGTGACAATGAAAAAAACTAGTATTTTAAAGTTTAACATCAACAGATAGAATTTTTCTAAATGCAATTTTTCTAATTCAGCTGAAGTAAGACTGAATATATAATCTAGAGTACACATATGATTCTCTATTTTACATAGAATTTTCAAAATTAAATACTTGAAACTTAACTTCTAGATTTTTCATATACTTTAGGTGTATATATTTAATTAAATTCATTTATATAAACGTTGGCTAATATAATACTGATCCCATTCATAACATGTTTTATGATTAAATTATAAACCATTCAGCAAGTAGCTACTGTAGCTAACTTACAACAGGATGAAAATGTTTACCTGACTTTATTACTTATATTACTACCTTCTTGGATAAATACTCTCTATGACTGTCAAAATTGCATCAAAATCCTTCAAGTAGCCTCGATTAGTGCATAGCCGATTAGAATCTGGCTCCATTATTTAGAGCCCACATGAAGCCAAGTAACAGCTTGATGATCTATATATGGGACAGAATGGTTGCTTCCCCTTTCTATTGCCTACCAATTTCCTCTTCGGTATGCTAGGTTTCCATTCCTTGCAACTCAGAAGAGACGTTGCGCTTATGAAATTTATTTTCCAGCCGTTAAAAAGAAAAATTCTATGCCCTGTATTAGAGATGTAAGTATCGACAAATGTATGTGTATAAATAAATTTGTCTTCATTTAGTATCATAATAGAGAAATGGTACTTAGACGAATATCGAATTAGGTTGCTGAATGATATAGGTTACAATTTCAGAAAAGGGAAGTCTTTATCTGACAATTGTAAAATGACACTGATTTGAGTTGCTCGTGTGTAAAATCTGCTTACTGCTTGTTAATAAAATTTGCAATTGATTTACCTGTAGTTGATACTTTGTTTTGTTTAAAATATCAACTAAAAAGTAAATATTCTTTACTCTATCTAGTCTTTATATCTTGTATCTTGTATGTCTGTAATCTTATATTTATTATTAATTATTATTTACTTATTTATTTTACAGTAACAGTATGTTAAACTTAGCATTTCCTCCATGTTTGTTAATATTACAATGTGCAAAATTTTATAACCCTGATATGATTTCAAAATTTGATATTTGTTCAGAGTTACTAAGTTTATGACACACAAATTTCAGAGTAGTAGAGCATAAATATATTAACATTTAAAATAGAACATTGATAAAGTTAAAAAAGTAATTTTATTAAATTAATTTTGTTCTGCATTACAAAAATGCTATTGGGTTTTAGAAATAAAATAATACTTCAAAAATGACTGAGTTAGCTCTGTGGTGTTTAAGAGGTTCTTCATTAGTAGGTTTTGCATCAGTAGTTAATTGATATTATTACCACTTCCCTTCAGTAGTTAGTAGATATTATAACCATTTAAAATTTTAATTATCATATTTCGAGTGGTTTAATTCTGCATTTAACCCTTAAATGCCTTCAGTTTTGCGGCATGTATCAAATTTGGTAGTACTAATTTTTATAAATTTCTAATCTTATGAAGTTAACAGGTTTTGCACCTGATCAGCTAATTTTACAAGAGGCATAAAGCCGTTATTAGAGCTTGTATTCTTTAGTAGAATTGATGTGACTAGTACATAGATTGATTTTATTTTCACTTCTATTTTTATTTCTATTAAAAGTTAAAATACAATCAAATTCTGAAGCCATTGCTACAGAATTTGATACTATTTTATTATTAAAATGTTGCTTTTATTGCATTAAAAGTTTGATTCTGATATGCTAGTTTATATAATACTACATATAAAAATATTGAAACTGGTTCACTTGACCTTTAATTACCGATGTGTGGTCATAGAGGCTGCTGAAGTGAGACAATTTGCTATTGCACTCCCTTCCTCTCGCAGCACAGATCTCCACCGCTGAGTAGCTTTAAATTCAGTCACATGAGCACCGTCAAATGTCTAAGTGGTGTCAGAAAGTGCAATTTCGGTAAATTATATCCATGCAAAACTTCAACTTTTTGTACACAGATATTTTTTTTTGTTTTAGGTCTTATATTCCAAATAAAATAAATTTTTTTGTAAAATGGATGTCCCTGGTTCATCTGATGAGAAAAGACCCTCTTCTGCGGCTTCATCAATATGCAGAAAATGATCTCAAGTGGCTGTCAATCCGAATAATGTTAATTTTGGGAACATGATGGATTCATAAATTATTGATGAAGACTTAAGTGGTTCAGAAGTCGATGATTTAGGCAATACTTATTTAAATGAAAGCAGTGATCACAATATTAATGTTGATACTGATTGTTTATGCTATTTATTACTGATTTGTAGTCACGGGTTCCACATTCTACCCTAGCAGAAGTACCGATATCATTATCTGACGATGAAGATGCTTTCTACAATTAGGTGTTTCAGAGGGAACAATAAATACATACATATATAATAATAGATCATCTACACGAACACCACAACACAATATTACAAGACTACCCTCATCAAATTTGAACAAAACTGATAATAAGAATCCATTTTCTATATGGTAAAAATACATAGATCATAAAATATTCTCAGCAATGTTGACTTAGACAAATGTTAAATTAGCAGAATACAGATCAAAACATGTGAATGAAACCACACAAGAATTACAGAAAATGGATATGATTGATTTGCAAGCATTCTTAGCGCTTTTGTTGTATATATCTGTTTTAAGTTCAATCATAAAGATGCAAACTATATCTTTGCTACAGATGGCACGAGAAGGGAAATCCTCAGATGCCTTATGTCGAAAAATAGATTCTTATGTTTTTACGTTGCCTTCGCTTTGATAATGCACTTGGCAGGTCACTGAGTAAGAAGACAAATAGATTAGATTAATTTACAATGTAAGTCCTTATGCCACTATTGATGAAATGTTGGTCCCTTTTAGAGGTCGCTCTTTTCTGGTAATTTAAATGCCAAATAAGTCAGGGAAGTATGGACTAAAACTAATGTGTATGTGTGATGCTGAAAATGGATATTTTTATAACAATTATATATACTGCGGAAAAGGTTCCGATGACGAAGGCTTGACCGAAGAAGAAAAGTAGTTTCTCGTTCCAACCCAAGCTGTAATCTGTTTGAGTAATCATTACACAGCGGTGACAAGAATATAACATGTAATAATCGGTTTACTGGTGGATTAATTTATGTTGGTACTGTAAAAAAAAACCAAAAGGGAAATCCCCCTGAATTTTTGCCACCTAAGAGATTCAATCATTTACGGCTTTACAGCAGATATAACGTTAGTATCTCATGTTACCAAGAAGTGGAAGGTGGTTATACTAGATTCATCCATGCACCACACAACAGAGACAATTGTCTATATGGGAAAGTCAGAAATTATAACGTTTTGTAATTCAACAAAGGATGGCTTTGATGAAATTTGTTAAAAAGTGTGCCATCTACTCATGCAGCCACCAATCCTGATGCTGGTCTATGACACTTTTTTATCTTATGGTTGACATAAGTTCTGTCAATTATCTAATAGGATACCCCGAATTGTGATATATTTTCGATGTTGTCAAATAGCCTATTGGACAAAAAACACAAGTGCCAAAAACAATGCAATCAACTTTTTCTAATTTGGTTGCACTGTTTTTCAAATTTGTACAAAAGTATATCACTTACATATTTTTGAGGATGTATTTCAATTTCAGTGTGGTAGTACTTTAAATTTTAATGAAAATCTCAATGAAAATAAAATCAATACTTGTACTAGTCATATCACTTTGGATTCAGTTTAACTAACAGTGACCCATAAACTAATGACCTCTGATGATACAACAGTACTTTCCTCCTTAGGCTACTGAATTTTCCTTATTGAGTCTTTTCTGTTGTTACTATCATTAATCAATAGAAATACTGTCTAATAGCATTTCATCAATTCCTAGTTCTCAGCAATTGGTTTTCCTTTTTATCAGTAATGAAATTGTGGAACTCGGTACTTATTATTTCTCATATACTTAATGGCATTTTTCAGATAAATGTTGATCTATCAAAATTTTTATCCCATTGCCTTACTATAACTGTGATAATTATAGCAGTAGTGATATCTACAATTACAGCTATGTTGAACATACTAAAGTCATTTACTATCACAAAAAATATGGCTATGAAACTTGATGAGCTATCACTGGTGAATTTCTAAACTTGATTTAATTTGAAATAAACTTACCTTACAGGTTGTATTGCCGTCATTATGAGCGTACTTTTGGCTCAGCCGAGGAAGAGTTGCTATATTTTCTGGAACGCATCGATAAGCCAGGTTGGCGTTGGCCCTTAAAACCCAAACCACCAGAGCATCTCCACGGTAAGTAATATCAAGAACATAATTTCATTCACTCAAGTGGTGTATGTATCAAGATACTATTTTTAAAAAATATTTCATTTTATTTGCTAAGATGAAATAATTTCAAAAAGCATTGCAATTAGTGGCTAACATAAGTTACTACTTAGTTGTGTGTTATGAATTATATGACAAAGTATAAAATCAATTATTTGATTTGCCCCTGTTAAAAAGTCAAATGGTGACAAAATCACAAGAAAATTTAATTTACCAGCCTCGTAACTGGAAATACATTGAGTTGCTTCAAGAAGTAAAGAATTCACTCTTGTATTTACTATATACTAAATAACTATATACCGAATTAAAATTTGTTAAGATCACTAACAAAAGGAAAGAAAATAAAATATAACTGTTAGAAATTATCAATAAAATTATAAAATTTAGAAATATAAGAACGAATGACAAAAGAAAAAAACAAGGAACAACTAAACCTGGTACTAAAATAAAAATTATAAAATCAAAAAACGACTAGAATATTTGAATATAACTGTTAGACTAATTAAACTGTCCACAAAAAAAACTGCCAACGATGAAAAATTTCAAGATTGGTTCAAAAAAGACAAAAAGAGGAAAAATATAATAATCAAGTATAATAAAATCACTGCATTGTGTGAAGCGCAAAAGTGACTACCACAAAGAGATCACTGAAAATTACACTGTCTTAAAACAGTAAGACAATCTCATTGCATAGAAATGCTGATAAATAAAAGGAACAATCACAAAATAAACAGAAGAAGTCCTCCTACACGTACATATGTTTTTATATACATATTACATATATATATGTATATGTATATATATATGTATATGTATATGTGTATATATATATATATATATATATATATATACATACATATATATATATATATATATATATACTGCTAATGTACAATTTTAGAAAATTCCCCGCATGATATAATGAAATAAAATATTGCATGTTTAGTTTAATATTTTCAGTATAATTAAGGCAATTAGAGTAACACTAACAACGATATCAAAATAGTAATAGTAATAATCTTTATTTCCTGCTTACCCATTTCAGATTAGAAATTTAACAGGTTTCTTGCTTTGGAAACCCTTGCGTATTAACACATTATTTGCGGGTAGTTTTTATCGCGTACTAACAGTTGGCGTGGCCATTTTTGCTATTTTTTTGTGTAAATAGCAACGCTCAGTAAAATTACGATAAATTTCGTTTTACATATTGTTGTTTTAATATTTTTTTTCGATGAAACTTTTTGTGATTTACTATAAAATGTATACTGAATTATTTTTCCAAAATTTTAAACAGACAAATAATACTGGAAATTAAAATAGAAGAGTGGGCTATTTTTGCTAATTTTTTGCGCAAATGGCAACATTCAGTAAAAATACGACAACTTTAGTTTTACATGTTTTTTTTCAATGAAACTTTTTGTGATTTACTATAAAATGCATACTGAATTATTTTTCTGAAATTTCAAACAGATAAATACTGGAAAACGCACTGGAAATTGAAATAAAAGTAATAAAATATGTAAAAATTCCAATTTATTGAAAATAATTTGAAAAAAGTACAATATGTAAAAAAAGAATGTAAAAAATAATTTATAAACATATGCAAACAAATAAGTTCCTTTTTGGTTTGTTCACATTTATAAATTTATCAGAAAAGTAATTAATTATAGGCTTGACTTTCACTAATCTTCTCGATTCTTCTGTAATGTCTATTATTATTGAAGTGCCAAGCTGCCCAAATATGTCAACTATCCCTTGACGTGATTTTGGAAAAAAATTACATTTCCAAGCATGGGTCTGTTGACTAATAATCATTCTTTCTGAACTTGTCCCATCAAATTTATTAAACCCAACAATTTCTTCATTTCTGCGATTGTAATATCTCGCCATTTGATAGTTTTGCAGGATGTTTGGAATTGTTCAATATTTTGATAGCTATATCTGTTTGATTCATCAACTAAATATTATAAACACATAATATTACCAACACTCAGCACTCTACGGTGGAACAGGTCCACAGAGTGTACGATAGGATAAGAAAAGGATTAGAACAAAAAGAGTACTGCTCCTCAGCATTTCTGGATATACATCAGGCATTCGACAGAGTATGGCACAGAGGCCTACTTTACAAAATTAAGACCTACCTTCCACACAGCTACGTGGAATTGCTGAAATCATATCTCTCAGATCGAATGTTCCAAGTGCGAGTAACTGATGTCACATCTAAGCTCTTAGAAATTCAAGCCGGGGTTCCTCAGGGATCAGTGTTGGGCCCAGTGCTATACACCATCTACACAGCAGACTTACCAGCAACAGATGGCGTGACTACTGCCACATACGCCGATGACACTGCAATCTTGGCCAGCAGCGCAGATCCTGTGGTGGCTTCTGAGATGCTACAACGAGGACTGGACAGTGTATCCTCATGGCTGAACAAATGGCGAATAAAAACTAGTGCTACAAAATCTGTACACGTCACCTTTACTCTGAGAAAGGACGACTGTCCTCCCATACAGCTGAATCAGACTACTCTGCCACACACAGATAGAGTAAAATACCTGGGCATGCACCTGGATAGGCGTATGACGTGGAAAAACCATGTAAAGAGCAAAAGAGATGAACTCAACATTAGATATAAGAATCTCACGTGGCTGATTGGACGGAACAGTACTCTGTCAATCGATAATAAGCTACTAATATATAAGACAATCCTTAAGCCTGTATGGACTCGTGGCATACAATTGTGGAGCAGTTGTAGTAGTTCCAATATCCTGATACTGCAGAGAATGCAAAATATTATACTCCGATCTATATGTGATGTACCATGGTTTGTTACCAATGCCGAAATACATAAGGAACTTCAAATGAACACCATAAAGGAAGAAATCCTGTCGGCTACAGATAAATATAGGGGGAGACTGGAGGCCCACCCTAATGAACTGGCTGCAAAGCTATTAACGTGCACTTACCAAAAGCGACTAAAAAGGAAAGATATTTTGAGTTCCTAAGGAAAGAGGAGATGTTCTCACTGGAGGACACACTCTAAACGAGATTCAACACTCTTCACCACATCTGATAAAAGTGAAAGCACTGATTGCAGATAAATATAAAAAAAAAAAAAAAAAGACTAAATATTGAAAGAAGTATTATCATACCAAAAGTAAATGTCCTATTTACTTATAAATCTCACATAATTTATGATATGTATTGAAAGGATGGCCACACAAACCAGTCAGTAGTGTCAAGTTACTATAAAAACAGATCTAAATTATTAAAAATCAACTCTAGTTACCTTAAATGTGTAATTTTATCATTGCAATTAAACCACTTTTATGCAGGAAATATCTTTATGCCTCATACAGCACTTTTTTTATTGTTTTTACATTTTATTCCCCAGGTAATTCCTCAGCGCGACCAGATGCTAAAACAGATAGGGATCATTATTACTGTAAGTGAATTTTACACAAATTTCTGTAGCTGCAACCATACGTCAATATGTATTTTTAATAAACCATATGTTTTCTAGGTGATCATTCACTAATGCAGGCATTAGTGTTTGATGCTCGTGTCACTGACTGGTTTAACACGAATATTTCTAGCTCGACTAAGGACGATAAGGGGTATGTATTGAAGTAAATATGGTAAAATAAGATTAAACCCACATATTTCAGTCAGGTTGACTAAGCATACAATTTAAATTTATCTAATTAAAAGTTGTAACACCCTTAAAACGACATAGATATTCATTACAAATGTTCATTCAATTTTGAATTATCAGAGTCAACACATGATTTAAAATTATGGTTTAAATGAGTAACATTTCTAAATATACGAAATATGAATTTAGAACAAAGTAAAAAGTATGATCAACAAGTTTAATTCTTTAATTTTTCATCCACAATCTCAGCTGACAATATATATATGCTAATATGCATATATATATATATATATATATATATATATATATATATATATATATATATATATATATATATATATTATGTATATGTATATGTATATATATATATATATATATATATATATATATATATATATATATTTATGTATATGTATATGTATACATATATATATATATATATATATATATATATATATATATATAATAATTTGACCACCATAACAGCCACTTTACTATCAGTGTTCTGTAGGTTCAACATTACACTTTAATTCATTATAAACTTTTTTCCACGTTCGCATTATATTTTGATCGGAATAGTCCTATTGCTGTTTTGATGGGACTCTTACCCAGGTAATGTTCATAAATGATTGCCGTTGATTATTCAACTTAAATAGATATTTTTCTGTATTTAAAGAAAACAATAAAAATTAATCGCAATATAAATTTATCAAGTCTGAGGTCTAACTATGCACGAATGTAATTAACTAATTTTGACTCATAAACTTTTTCTATCATCCTAATTGATGACAATTTATTAATTGAGATCGAATGAAAAAATGTTACGTTCCATACACCAGAGCAAATATCATCAAAGATTAAAAAATTTCATCAACTTAATGAAAGTTTTAAAAAGTGTAATATTAAAAAATAACAATATCATTTATTTACCGTCTTTGAAGTGGTACTCTCAATAATTTTGGTTTATAAAGTGACAAAATGTGAATTAGAGGTCTTGTATTCGAGATTCTTAAACTAAATTCATTATTCTAATATATCTGTCAGCTTAGACTTTTATATTCCAAACACATTTAATTTTTTTTAATATGTTTCTTAATATGAGATTGAAACCAACTGAATTTCATAATAAAACCATTACTAATAATATTACTAATTGATATTTAACTTTATTATTTAAGTTTTCAAATGATCAATTTATATCTGAATAGCAACTGAGATTTAATGAGTACGAAAGTCTAATTTTTTTCAATACAGTACTAACATACAAATCCAAAAATGTTAATAAACAATTTCCAGATTTTAAACAAGAAATTGCCATACCATACTAGAAATAAGTAGTACTAGTTTCATAAGTAATGCTTCATCCAATATTTTTTATACGTGGCCATAATGGAAAAGAACATATAGTAAAATGAATAAATTAAGATACTTGAAATATATATTATTACCACAATTAGTTGCATTGAGTATTTATGACCTAGAATGTTATTACTACTTCAATAAATATGATGACACATTTAGTTTTAAATTAACTTTTATTTTTATTTTATGTTAGTAAACCGGAAATTTCGTAAGTATCTAGTGGAATGTTTCCAATATATGTTCATTTTCAGCCAGCTCTGGACAAATTGCTGTTATATCTAACTTTTAATATAATTATACTATTATGTTATTTTCCTACAATTCTTATATTAAGCCTTCTTATTGCTACCTAACGTGGGGAAAGCAGTAAAAATAGAGCACCATGAATTATATATATATATGTTGATATGCTAATTATGTATTTTAAAAAGCTACACGTTCGTGTGCCCTTCCATGGAGGGTGACAGAATAAATAATTTTAAACAAGGTATTAACCATTATCTGATGAAAGATATATTTTCAAAGCTTGTAAAAATATTTGCTCTGGACTAAACCAATCTCAAATGATTACACTACAGTAGCTAGTAAGCACCACATTGTTTCCAAACGAGTCTATGGATGATATTGCAAATTAAGTAATTTATGAGGAATAAAAAAGTTTAGCATAAAAAATAAAAAGTTTAGTATAAAAAAATTATTTCAATAATTATAAAATAAGTAAAAAATATTATTGTTATTGTAAAAATATCAACTTTTTTTAAATAAGCAAAAATGCCCATATAGAATTTATTTTTAGACTTTCCATGAATTTAGTAATAAGGTTTATGATGCATGGCTATAACTGCAGTTTAGTACCAATGATAATTTAATTTTTTCCTTGTTTAAATGAAAGAATATATATAAAAAACAAAATTTCCAGTCATTATTCTTTAATAAAGAAGATAGATTTGAATGATACTTTTACTAAAAGAAAAGACTATCAATAGGATGGCTGGATTTTTGGATATTTTTTGTTTTTTTTTTAATATCAATTCGTATTTGTATTTTCATATTCAATATTTAAGGTTATTAAGTAAGTAAAAAAATTATAACAAATAATTCCCTAAAAAAATCACTTTGTGCAGCAACTATTTTTCAAATAAAATTTTTAAAATAAAAAAATTGTGACTGGGAATTATTTTGGTTACATACATTATTTTAAATACATATATTCATTTAGCAATCAATAAGTAGTGAAATTTTCCATGGTGTTAAACTGCATTTTTTCCGACACCTGAATTGTACCAATTAATGTTAGTCTTGTTTTCTTAATATCAGGTTGTGTAATATTTTAAATCCTTAGTTATGCCTTTATATTTAAATTACTTAATCCCTTAGTTATGCCTTTATATTTAAATGGATGACATTAAATTACTTTTGATATGTATTATTTGTCTGAAGCAGCTAGGGTGTCTATTGTCGATTTTACAATTAATATTACCAACTAATAACTTTATAAAAATTTGTAATTGACAAAATAGTATGATAATAATTTTAAGTTTTACTTGTTTAAGAAAATAGTAATAGAACAGTTTTCCATTTTATACAGGAAAGAATTCATTAAGAGGTTTGGGATCACGACTGCATTTCTTTCAACGCATAGTGGACTCACCAGGTGGCAAACATTCCCCACACCAGAAGCAGACCTCGATAGGTGCGTAAATCTTCTTATGAACATTTGAAGCCCCATGGATGACCGTGAGGCCTCATAGAAAGTAAATGGCTTTTAACTATTATTCAAGAAACTTTGTAAGTCTAACTGTGTTTTATAGGTTTATAACTTATGATCCATTCATCATAACACTTGAAATTTTACATAATTTTAATAATTATATAACACAAAATCCAAATATTGAATTTAAAAATATCTATAAAAGAAAAAAATTGTTAACTCACAATGGTTTCTCAAATTTTCTTTTTTCCCATTACAGGGATTTAAAAAGCTGAGTTTTATAGACTAAACTAACCTTTTTGGATGCCTATAAAGTACGTTCCCCTAGGCGATCGCAACGCTCAAAACGCTCACTGTATCGTTCCACTTGGCGACCGCAGTAGTTGCGGTCGTGAACAAAACGTTATTGATGGCGTCATTGTTCACGACCTCTTCGAGCCCATGCCGACTCACGTATCAATGTGGGTCGTGCGGTCGTTTATCTGTCAATTTGACTTGGACACATTAATATATGAAATTTACGTAAATAAATTTATATTGTCCTTTAAAATTAAATATGTTGACAAAGAGAATCACTTTATGCAGCTCTGAAAAATACATAATGAAAGTAAAGGTTTTACAAAAAGACGCAAAACATGCAACTATTCATCAAATTTTTATAGAAATTAAATTACACTTTTGCATTTAATGTAAGTGTAAATTATTACCTAATTATTAATACATATGAAAAAAATACAATGCTATAATCTCTGTATTTTTGTCAAATACCTGCCCTTTTCTCATATTTAAAATACGCATTGTTCATAATTCGTTCCACTTGAACTAACAGTTACATCATTGACAAGCTAGTGGAATTGGTTTGATCGCGGTCGTGGGTGCGAGCGTTGCGATCCGCAGATCGCGGTCGTGGGTGGGAGCATTGCCTAGTGGAACGTATTCATAGTGGTGGTTTATTGTTGATGACATTTGCCATAGTTTCCAGTGTTTTCATCTGAGTCCTTCTTTTTGGACACATTATATATAGTAAAAAATAAAGACAAACATTGATTTTATTACTTTTCAAAAAATATACATGTTTATTAAAAGTCAACGAATTTCATGACAAATAAAGAATATTTGAGGAAGTGGATCCTTGGAAGTCTTTGAGTATATGTTGAGCATTGCTCTATAAATATCATTACACCTTCAAAGATAACAGGTGACTTAAAACCACATAGAGTTGTCTATGAGGAAACACAGGTTTTAAAAGATAATAAATAGCAGTCTTTCTAAATGACTGTCCTTGGCTCTTATTTATTGTCATTGTAAATGTGTGGTGACCAGAATCTGAAATCTTTCCATTCGTAATGGAAGAATTAAATCTATCATAATTAATTTTATTTTCGGGATAAGAACTCCCTGTTTGCGTTTGCACCAGTTAAAACTTTGCTGTCTAATTAATTGATATATAAATTTATTATCTGAAGTCAAATTCTGTTGATCATATTGATGTCCTTTTCCAAATTAAGTTCGTGCATTGGAAATCTATTTGTCATAAAACTGTTAAGAAACTTTGCACATATATTTAGTTTTGAATTAAAATCATCTAAAACTGTATCTATGCTTATGTCACTTTAGTATTAAGTATTCATTCAAGTACAGTCAAATCAATTTTTAGACAAATTTAACTTCTTGGGTTCAGAATAGCTTTCTCAAGTATGAAGTCTGTAGTTCCATCTTACTAGTGCTCACCTATATAATTAATTACAGAACCATAAGTATTACAAATAGCAACTTCTTGTACCTCCTTTTCGAGAAAATTTATCTTCAATATTAATTATTATATTGGGTTAGCTAAGAAGTAATGAGCGGTTGTTAACGTTATAATTTTTTATTACATTTCCTATTCTCGGTATAATAATTACCATAATTTGGACTACATATCTCCAATGCACTGGCAGGGAGTAGATAGCATCTTTATAAAATTCAAGTGGCTTGAAATTAAAAAGTTGGCCTATGAACTAATTTAACGCTAGTCCTTGTTGAGCCATCTAAACAAACAATAATCAGTGGGTACAAGGTCTGGGGAATATGGCGAGTGGGGAAGATGAGATCAGCAAAAAGTTCTCCAAAAAGTCAAAAATTGAGAACAGATTTCAGCGCAGTGGTAAAGCTGGTCTGGGCTAAGTTCATGTAGTACCCACACACCATATTTCAAGCTTCTTCCCAAGTGGTGTAAATGATTCTCTACAGTTCCGTGGGAGCATCTAAACTCAGTTGCTAGGTGGTATGTCGTTAATCGGTTATCTTCTTCAATTAATAATTTTAACCTGTCGCTATGCAATTCCACCGTATGACCAGAGTGTGGTTGATCCCTCAGGGAATAATCGCCACTGTGAAACAGCTGAAACCATCGTTTTGCAGTTGTTTCAGATCTTTCTTCAGGAGCTACGTATTGGTATATGTTACGCGTATCTTTGGGAGCAGAATGACTACATTGGTACTCGTAGAGTAGACAGTGTCTCACATGCGTCTTAATGATTTTCATATTTTATGCGTGTTAACAGTGTAGCATCTTAGTTACTACTGAATCAGTGAAAGCGTGCCGCTCCATTTATATGTATGTATTCGGTCATGAAAACATAAAAATTATAATTATGAAATCTACGTATCCATGAATATATGGAGTGATCATTTGAAAAAAAACTGTCGATTCATACAAAGATTGCAATTATAGCAATTTTATCCAAACTTTTTTTTAATTTTAATTTGAAGTAAATGCAAATAGTAGCAATAGACTTTGTCCTTGTTGCGATAGAAAAAGTTTACTTGTTTTAAAAAAGAGATTATGAATGTCAAAAAAACTTCAATAGAATCTATGTTCATTATTTATAATAGTATTTCCTTATTTTATCTTGGTAGTATAAAGAAAAAGAAGCTTTGTGTGACACCTCAATATTTAACGAAGTGATGGATGTAACATTTATCAAAATTAGACTTCTTAAATTGATGCGGTGCAAAAACTCCTTATGCGTATATTACAGTTTAATAATACATTAAATAATTTTCTTATATTTAATCCCTCTACTGGAAGTATTGAGTCTCACTTGTATATATTTTTATGCCAAACACAACTCAACTTTAAATGCTTAAACATTTCAATTAAGGCAGGCATCGCCCTTTCACATTAAAAATAAATTATAATATTTGTATATTATTTTGTGATAACTCCACATACAGAATTACATTCAAATTAGATAGTCTACACATAAAAATGAGTCATAAGGTAATGAGTTAATTAATGTAAAAAATAAAGTAGACAGAGTGAGATTAAATCTATACCTAACATAAGATTGTACATAATACTGAATCTTCAGTGAAGAAGGGCAATAAATTGTTTTTTTTTATATCCTATTTATGTTAAGCTCTACGATATATGTTAGTTTACATAGAATTAAAATCCTGTTTAGACGAGAATTTGGCAGCCTATACCCTCGTGCGATTGATGAGATATGGTACAGAAGGGCAGTAGAACAAGGCAGTGTGGATAAGGATTCGCATAGCTTCGTATATAGTGTAGACTTCAATGCTGGCATTGAGAAGATGGATCAAATGAGTGAGGTACTTGTAACAGCTGCTCATGCCATATTCCATACCGACAATGACAAAAGAGCACCTGCTGCTGTTGTCGGGTTCCAGTTTCATCATGAGCGTTTGAAGGCTTTGTTTACAAATATTACTTCTTCGGTAAGAAACGTTTTCATTGTATTTGATTTGTAATTTTTCTTTAACCCTACTCATATATGTAATAAAATTTGTTTGATTACACAGTGTGAATGTTCATGTGGACATAATTAATTCAGTTATATTTTATCTGAATCACAATTATTTGGTTTTGACATATTTATTTTGCAGATACATAGAGTATGTCAATTATGTTAAAAAATTAGCCTAATATAAAAAAAACAAATGATTTTCTTATAATCATAATGTAACCATAAAACGAGTGTATAAACAATGAAATAAAACCTTAAAACAGACTCCACATTTTCCAACTATACTTTTCTCAAGAACTTTTAAGCTTATATATGTTTGAATGTCAGTATTGTAGTAACAGTCTATTATGAAACACATAAAAATCTTAAAAAACCCTTAAAAAATAACATAAAATAAAATACTTATATTTCATTTCCAGTGTGGCGAAAGTGGCAATTGTGCAAGACCTTGTCACTCTGAAGACGTGGACTGTTTCATAGTCGATAATAACGGTTGGGTAGTTGTGAGTGAGTTTGAGAATGGTACCGGTCAGTTCTTCGGAGAAGTCCGTCCAAACATCATGAAACAACTTGTGGAGGAAGGTGTCTTCAAGGCTATTCATGTTGTTGATTATCAGGCCGTCTGTTTCCGCGAAAAGAAAGTTGCTAGCCCTGCTGGTCAACTATTAACGGTACAAATTATCTATTTATTTTACATTCCTTTTTGAATGATTTTTCCCCTTATTATGCACATAACTATTTCTCCAGAAGAAACCAAAATGTATTTATTATCTTTAATTCTAACGAGATCAGAAAATTTAATAGTTTTTAAGTTAGATAGCTAAACGTTTCATTTGAAAAGTTGGGAATGTTTTCTGATAATCCTTAATTCATCTTTAAGCTTTACTACTTTACATAAACCTAAAATTAGAGATAAGTCCCTAATATACCTCAGAAAATAATCACTTCAAAAAATTTGCTTGTTTGGTGTTCCAATTGTTATTTCAATAATATGTTCAAAAATATTGTTACATTATTTAATATAGCATTTTATATACAAGAGGTCAAAAAGTTCGCAAAATAGGGTGGAAGGAAGGTCAAAAAACGTGGTGCTATTTTACCTTTTTTATATATTCTCCCTTAACCCTAATACATTTCTCATAATGTTGATTAATTTATTTATACTCTAAAAAAATATTTTCTCTTATTTTGAAAATAAGCTGAAATCGCAGAGTGACCTCTTTATAATCAGTGAATTTTTTTCCATGAAGCTTCTCTTTCATTTCTGGGAAGAAATAATAGTGGCAGGGAACCAAGTCTGGACTGTAATGGGGTGTTGCAAAATTTGAAAGCCACCCTTGTGTAATCGTAATATGGTTCTTGTGTGTAGGTGCAATGTCGTGCAAAAGTAGCACACCTTTCACTAATTTCTCTTGTCTTTTCTCCTTTAATGCTACTTTAAGGGGTTCCAGTAGAGCAGCGTAGTACTGACACGTTATACAAACACCCAT
This sequence comes from Druceiella hillmani, assembly GCA_039881145.1. NCBI lineage: Eukaryota > Metazoa > Arthropoda > Insecta > Lepidoptera > Hepialidae > Druceiella > Druceiella hillmani. The sequence goes on along the minus strand of JAYKKI010000001.1, from coordinate 44,521,924 downwards.
ATCATTGAAGTCGATGAGCAGGATACTCTCTGTGTCTCGGTAAACCATCGCCATGACTTTTTCGGCTGATTGTGACATTTTGAAATTCTTAGGGGGTGAAGTACTCATTTTATGCCCTTGCATGGACTCCTGTTTGGATTCAGGCTTGTAGTGATAAACCCAAGTTTTGTCACTTGGAACAATTCACATCAAAATTTCATCCGTATCCTCTCTACAGAGGTCTAAGAGTTTGTGTGAACACTCGACACAAAGTGAGCATTCTCAGTACCCATTTTCCGCTCATGAAAGACTGAAGAATATTCAAAACAGTTGTAGAAGATACTCCAACCATTTCTTCCAATTGCTTCTTTAATTGGGCATCTTTCATACAAATTTTTCAACAATGTCGAAGGAGGACCCCGATTGAGGTCACCTGGTCTCGATCAACTGTTTTGAACATGGGTCATTTTGGATCAAGTCTCTACCTTATTTGAAGAGGTTGTGCCACTTGTAAATCATGGTTTTACTAGGACAAGAGTCACCGTAAACCAATGACATCTAATTCAATATGACTTGTGGTGTTTTTCCTTGCCTTGTCAGGAACTTGATGACGGTTCGAAATATAATTTTCTCCATAGCTGATGATTTCTTCCAGAATAAGTTGCATGATCGATGATAGCTCTGAAGTTACTGACACAATTAAGCTAAAACATGATAAAAAACTCGTAATGAGTATCTCATTAACAAATATGTGTGTATACAACCTCCACCTCTTGTCAACCACCCTATTCTGCAAACTTTACATTAATGTTAATTTTCAATTAAAAATTGTTCAGTGTTTTTTAATTTAAATGAAATTTGATTTCTTCCCTTCCTTGGTCAAGGTTTCGCTTTCGCTTCTATTAGACTCTTAACAGTTGTTTAATTGTTTTATAAATTTTTCAAAATAATTTTATGCAAACATTCTTTCAGCCACTAGATAATTTACGACAATTGGTCACTTGGGTGATCGTTACAGCAATCTGGATTTGGAACAGTCTCTATATGGCCTTAGTACAGGGTTACGGAATGACTTACTCAAATGATTACGGTATGAAATAACCTTCTATGTTATGTAATCCGAGTACTATATACTAAAACATTTATTATTTATTGACATTTTCTTATTTTAGAAAGGATAACAATATGTTGCTAAAAATTATAATTCGGGTTTATTTATGCAAAAATGTATTATAAAGACATTTGGAGATATTAAGATTTGTAATATCTAACATTTAGTCCATGATAACCAATTTTCTTTAGAATTATTTTGCATGAATTTATTTAATTACCAATCGAAAGGACTGTCAATCATCAGTTTGAAATACAATGATTGCAAAACTCTTGTTAATAATGCGATAAGAAAATGTTCAATTATTTGTTGCAAATTTTTACAAATACTTTACTCAATTATATTTGTATTTAAATAATTTTGTATATTATGATTTAAATTCATATAGTTACCTGTGATTTAAATTCATATAGTTACCACAGCAGTATATGTATAACTATTATTAAAATACTCAATATAATTTACTACTTTATTTATACTCATTATAAACTCAACGAAAACCAATATTTTGTTAAAAATATTGCTTATAAAATTAAATAAAAAAGTCTTAACAAAATAAAATGAAGTATTGAGTTAAGAATTTGTTAAGTTTACAACGTTGTGTGTTAAAAGGTTTATAACTGTATATGTTTACTGAAATAATGCATGGCAACAAGAAGTATTCACTTAAAAATGAAAAAACCATTTGTTATATATTTTATTGATTTTGTCACATTTAATTAATTAAAAATATAAATTCATGCAATTGGTAACTCCTTCATCTTGTTTTCAGAACTTCTAACTCCCACTGGTGAGTGTTAGAGAAAAAAACTTGTAGGTTCTTTTTCTTACAAAAATTAAAAATTTTTTATCGGCTACAATTATATATTGTTTATTCACATAATTTGATATAGACAAAAATAATTTTTTTCTTAAAAATTATGAGCTTCTGCACCACATAACTGACATATTTTTTCATTATTTTATTTATATAAAAGTATATATATATATATATATATATATATATATATATATATATATATAAATCGAGGACTCATTGGTTGTATAGCACTCGAATGGCATTTTTGTGTCTTACGGTATATTAGAATAATGGATGTAAAATATTGCTTATCGTTGTAGATTTTGAAAATATATATTTAAAATAAGTCTTCTAAGGCTAGGTGTGTATGAGTGGGTATCTTTTAGGTGCATGTTAAATAAAATATGGTGCTCCGCTGTATAGAGATAGAAAATTTATAGATTCCTTATGTGCGAAAAATACCATAATATATTATATATTTTATTTTCAGTAGTAAATAATAACGTTATAATATATAACTACAACATCTTTAACAACACAAATTTTTAATTTGTGCTCAATTTAGATGAAAACTTAACTAAACAGATTAGTTTTTGTACATCTTGGAAAATATTATAATATTAGAAATATTAAACTACGCAGGTATTAAATTTAACAAAGTACAGAGTGAATTATGTGTTTCATAAATTTTAGAGTTTCATATTACAATTTAATTTTGAATAATATCAATCGACATGGCACAATATTCATTGAAGATATTTAAAACTAAATTTAGTTATTATTTTAGGATTGTGTGGTTGAGTTAATAGCAAACAATATTATTTAGCATAATTTTATCTTATAATTTTATTTTGAACTGACTTCTTTTTAGTTTTTGCACATTCCGTACAGACGTAAAATATAAACTATTTTTGAATATGCTTTATTTTGATTAATGTTCTATTACTTTGAATGAATTTTTTCCATTGTTTAATCCCTTAAATCTTTTTATTTTAATGTTGTGGGAAATTTTTTAGCACCTACATTAATAAATTTTTAAAATAGTTGTATAGTTTCAAAAAACCATTGTAAATATAACATATTGTTATAAAGCACCAAGTAGAAGGGCGAAGATAAGTATAAGCATCTAAGAACACTGAATTTATCACCGACCAAACAGTGATTTTTGACATGCAGTAAAAGCAGTCAAATAAAATATTTATTGTTCTCCCATTTTATTTCAAATATAAGAATTATTATTTATCCTTATCTTCTAGACCTATGCTTTATACATTCTATGGTAAGATGTGTAGATTTATTAAACTATATAATATTTGTGTAAATGTTAAACAAGTTTAGAGTCGTTTTCCTTTCAGAAATAATGGCTGATACTGGTTTATTAAATTATTGGCATTATGCTTATAATTATTGCTAAAAACTCGTATAACCCATTCTCCATTATTTTATAACCCTTGTATTTACTATGCCTTATATATGCAATACAAGGAATAATTATGAAAACATTTTCATTTAAATTTTCTATTATGTATTTCAATTCATGATTGTTGTAAATTATGGCACACAGAATCTTAACCCATGTATTTACTATGCCTTATAAATAAAATACAAGTAATAATTATGAAAACCATTTTCATTTATATTTTCTATCATATATTTCAATTCATGATTGTTGTAAATTATGGCACACAGAATCTGGAGACAGTCAGGTGACAATAAATGTCACAACTGAAGGGGGTGATGAAAAGTAACTAAATAAATTCCTTATAAATAAACTAATACAAAAAACCTGTCAAGTATTTGCAGAACTCGGTGTACAAGGGTTGCATACACACTTGTGTATTAGGCAAGGGCAAATCAATTGAATTTCGTCATTGCAATCATTTGTGAATGATATCAAAAGTGATTGGGTCCTCGTGACCCTTTTATTTGATTGAATTAATGACAAACTGTACAATTCATGTCGATGAAAGTTTATTTTTTACAGACTGCCGTGTGTGACCACTTTTGCACCATAAATATTTATCGTTCCTTGAAATACCAATAATCAATTTTTTATTATGGAGATGAATTATTTGATAGCGTGATTTCTTTTTAAAGAGGATATTTAAAATATGTCAACAATTTTTAAGATTATTTGTATTTTGATCATCGGTATCTCAGTGATTAATAAGCTTGTGCAGCATATGCATCTATGTGAATTGTGAACTATGACCACTTTAATTAGAGAGAAAGTTTAAAAACTAAAAATATTGCTGGCAACTTTTATAATAATTGTGATATTTTATTTCGTTATAATTGGATCAATTAATCGGATAATCAATTGATGATATTTTATTTCGTTTTATTCATTTTTTATTTACATATATTTCAGCACCAATTAACTTTTTTTAGTATTTTTGTTACTTATCTATATTTACTGTTATAAAATGTAAAATTTACTGAAAAAGCGAAGTGCTCTGTAGAAACATTTCAATTTCAATTATGATATGGCAGGAAAACGCTTTCAACTTCTTTGAATCCAAAACTATATTCTAGCAACAAGGAAAACAAACAATAAGTTGCTACAATCCGGAGCAATTTCTTTAACTACAAACGGTTGAACGTCGGTTAACAATCCAAGCTATATAGCTATATCAACTCATTTTATTGATACGAATATGATAATCATAAACAGATTAATATCAAGCAGCAACTTTCCAAAGTCTTTTAAACATAACACTAAATACTCGTAATTGAAAAATATTACAAGTTAAATTAAGTGAATGCGATTATTCCAATAAATGAATTACTGTAAGCTACTTATATGTCGAACAACAGTTTCTACACACAGACAGACACTACTATAATATATACACAGTCTGCAATATAGCACTCCTACGTCACGAAGAATGAATTTGCATATAAGTTATCTTAATAAAAATTATGTGTATATTAGTTCAATTATTCGTCTGTTATACTAGCATACGATGAATGTATTCGTTTATAAACCGTCGCGCTTGCTAACAGTAAATAGTTTGTAATATTCCTATTCAATATTTATTTTATTATACCTATTCAATATTTATTTACATACTGTGTCTAATTTATCGAGGTAAATGCGGCCACCTTGTGGCTGGTGCGATACGTGGTATGGCTGTCTAACGAAATGTTCCCTAAGATAAAATAACCCGTGAACCGAATAGAAACCAAGATATCAATCATCAATTGCGACCATATGTGTCGGTACTTCGGTCGTGTTTAACATGTGATTCGAGCGAAACTATAGATTCAATCAAACAATTGTGAATGAGATCGCACAATTGGTATTGACAAAAAAGACCGAATCATTCATAAAATCGTGACTTGATCATTCGTTCATGATTGACACATCTCTAATGTGTATATATAAAAGTTGAAACATTTAACTGTGCAGTATAATGAATATTATTTTTCATCACGTAAACTTACGGCCTTTCATATGCATAAAAAATATTGTAAATTACTCAAAAATTATGAGATCTGGGATAATGACCATATTTTCCGTAAACTAGATAAATTTTTTAGTAAACTTGTATTTAAAACTCGAACTTTAGAAGTTTTCAAGATTGGTTGAGGATATATTTTCATTGATATTTTTGTCTATATTTCTAGAACTATATTAAATGAAAAGCTGAAAGAAATTGCTGATGAAATCCATGTAATTTGGCCTTTCAATTAATATCCCACATGTCCAAAATTCCAATTTTTTTTATTCTTACTATGGTAAAACACACAGGTCAATAAGCCCCATAGATCTCCACTTTAGGTCATTCTATCATTCTGCTTTTTAACTTTCTGATGGCTATGATAGGCAGATCTATTAATGTGTGTATAATCGTATAAGACCTCTGTTTTATTCCTTTTGAGATACAAAATCCTAAAAATAAAAAAAAACAATAGAGAAGATTGGAACTGCTTTTATACAATTACTATTTATGTGCCAACTTACCTTTAGAAATGACAGCTATGTTTGTTTATAAGGCAATATTAATATAGACACTAGCTACAGTTGCTTGCTAATTGCATTTTAATCTACTGTGAAATTTAATGAATTCCTAAAATGGCAAAAAGGCAAGCTATTTGTACTAGTTGATGTCAGAACCATGTTAAGTGAGTGTGGGTCTAAAAATATATATTAATGCATATTAGTTAAATATATAGCAAAAGATCAAGGAATAAAAATTGAAAAGATATCATCGGCAATATATAATTTGCTGGTAACAACTGCAGTAAATCAGTAAATAAAAGTATCTATTATATAAATAAAAAATAAAAATAGTTAACCTATTTTCATTTGCTGCAAAAAGGAAATATATTCAAATGTTTTTTCGATAGTTTGGATTCTATAAAGGCAAGTGGGAGACTGATTCTGAAATGTAGTATGCCATTATTGGTACACCGACTATGAAAATTGGATATATAGTAACAGTAAATTTAATTATTGCAGAATATTTTAAAATCAATAGTTATATGTGATAAAATAGGGTCAACATATGATTATTAATTGATCCAGAGCCAGTTATGATATATCATACAATTAAGGATGCAGATAATAGAGCTAAATTTTATATATAATAAAATCAAAAAAATATATATAATAAAACCAAAAAAACCGGTGACAGCTGTTCCTATTAAGATAGTTATGTTTTGTGGCAATATGATTATATAGCATATTTTTTTTATATGTAATATATGTTGAACTTCGATTATTCCTATCAAAGTAATTATAGCAAATAGAATTATAGCTTTATAACAAAACTTGGTAAGATGCTAAAATTCTTATTTAACAAAACTCATTCAAGCATTAAATTGGGCCATTGAACAATAAGGATAATTAAAGGCCGCAATTGATACCAATGGAGATAACCAATTTAAGACAAATAAATAAAAAATTAATGTACCGAAACTCTAATAATCATACTCTTAATAATTCTGTGACAGCTAGAAAATATCCTAACTTGGATACATGCAAATTTAGTATATTTAATTTACTACTTATCCATATACCGACTTATTACCCGGCTTCCTCGTTACTTTATTATATTTTAACTAGTGTATGTTTAGTTGTAGTAACATATGTGTTTAGTGTTTGTCTTATTAGTGTAGTTCTCTTTTATCCTTAAATATTTACTTATTATAATGTTGACATGTGTTCCATACCTTCTCTGTGTTAAATGTTTGTCCTTGTAAAGTTGCATAATAATATTTTTATATTATTTTTTCTTCTTGGACAATGAAATCCATTTTTATGTATATACATTTTATTATATACATGTTGATAATTATTAGATTTTTATAATGATAACAAATAAAATACACTAACTTTTGTATTGAAATCTCACTACAGTAATATATCAGAATTACGAAGGGGAAAGTGATCCATTTGAGGATGTGGATGGAGAAATGGGACCTGGTGGTGAGTTTCCCTCCCGAGCCAAGGAACGAGACTTTGATAAACTGGTCCTCATTAATCGTACGAGACCGACACCATGCGACAGGGAGATGCATTTATACGAGCTAGAATCTGGCAGCGAAGTAGAAGAAAGCTTTCAGAAACCAGCACATCATTGCAAGAGACCATTTATAATTCAGCCCGTGCCAACTACTAATCTGCTGCTGGTGGTAGTTGAAGGTGTGTGTCCTCAGAACGAGCTCCCTATCCGAGTTGAACCAGTGGAAGTTGAGTACAATGCCTCATTGCCGTGCGTTCGTCATTACAAACCATTGTATCGTCGTAGACCAAAGTCGTGTATCCGCCAACATCATAATGTAAGTTGTACAAATTAAACTTTTTTCTTTATAAGAATTAGACAGAATAGTGGTAAATAAATCTAAACTCACATCTTGTTATAGTGCAGCTATTTTAAAATTTTTATATTCATATTTACAAAATCTTTGTGAATATTTCTTTGTGCAAAAATAATTTACAAGTATTATTTAACTGATATTTTGGGTGGTACATCGTGATATTTATATTGATCTGACTATAATAAAGACAAGGATGGGAGTCATGCAAAAAAAATTGACCCATTTTAACATTGAGAAATAAATTTCTGTCAACGTTCCTACGATTCAAAATAAAAGAAAAATAATACTCGCCACTTACCTTTTATAAAATGTTAAGAGATAGCCGAAATAACATAATTTTGTTTTGTGAAAATACCCTTTATGTAACAAAGCTTAAAATTAACTACGAGTGTTAGCGAGTAGTGGCACAATTTTTTTATGTAATCTGGTAGGAAGTATTGTAGTTACACCAAAAAAGAAAATTTTTATTTTCTTATCTGTTCAAATTAATAAAGTAATTTTCTTGTGTAAATGATAGTAATGTTTAAAGTTTCAATATCTTTGAAACGACGATGCAGTAAACTAAAAACACAGTTAATTCTATTAACTATTTTGTTACTTCCTTGACACAGAAAAGTATTTAAATACATAAATCTTACAATAATGAGTACTCCAGAAGGCAAGAATACACGCGACGGTGTATCCAAAAAACCTATGCATAAAATGGGTAGTATCAAAACGCGGCTGTCAGTGCAATTATATGTGACAACATCGCTTAAAATACCGGCTTATGCTATTCTCACCTACAAAAATATCACTGAACTGCAAAAGAAACAAATGGGCATTACTTTTCATAAGTAAATATTATTCATTTTCAATTAACTATGCAATTTTAAAGTATCGAAGTAGATTATTATGAACAGAAGCGCACCATTTTCGTTGGTGTTGTCACCTCTTAAAAAATTGTTTACCCAAAATTAAAACATCTTAATTGATTATTTTACCTATCGCATATATAATTATTGTATTTAGGATCAGGGAGACGCGTGAAAGAAACAAATATTACATTTATTTATTTTTGCTATCTTTAAACACCTGAAAATGCGAACGGATATTGTATAAAATAAGTACAAATTGCATCACGACATTAAATGCTGATTAATATAAAACAATTTCTCTTCACATTTTGATTTACTACGGGACCAATTATTTTAACATTTTTATTGCAGGCTTTTTAATCAAATTTTCCATGTAGCATATATAACCCAAATACAAACAGTGAGAGCAATAGAAAAAATTCAATTAAAATGTAAAAGATGTGTATTCATAAATAAGTAAACTATTGAAATCATAAAATCCATACATACAATCTCTTCTCTATGTGTTAATAAATTATGATTATTATTTTCAATGTCAATAATAAACATTCCATTACCTTAAAATAATTTCGGAATCTTCTTACAGGAAAGCAGCATAGATATGTGCGGAAGAGCTTGGAGTTTGTCCCCACACAAATTTGTATGGTTGGCATCGCTAATGGCTGCCTTGGTGCAATGTCTCATTTAGATAATTGATTTATGTATATAGCTAAATATTTTATAAATAACCACACACATTAAATACCATTTCGACTCAATTCGTCTAAGAGAATAACGATGTAACTGGTACTATATTAATTTGATATTTATTATCAGTATTTGTAATATCAGTAAAGCATATCATGAAATTTATGTAAAGTGTATAATTTTTATTAATTTTAAAGAAATATTAAATGTTTTGTGTGTTTTAAATCTAATTTATGCCAATTTCCTCCTATGAAAATAACAAGAAATTTTGTTACAATTTGTATTATTGTAGACAACGGGACATAAAAAATACAAATAGTTTTTAGTAATTCTGAACAGTTATTAATGGAGAAACAAAAGTAATCTTGTTGACTAATAATTATTAGTTTTGAAATCTTTGCAGCCATGTTACCATCATATATATACAAATACCACTTATGAAAATATTAGTCAAAAATAAAATCTGTTAAAGCAGTAAAATTTTTCAATGGCGTTCTAGGAGATTTGCTTATTAATAATTATGATTGTTCAGATATGGTTGTGGAAATGCTAAGATATTCCTTTTATGTCTATATTGTATATTTGTGTAACAATATAAATGTTGTGAGGTGTTTAATGTTCTATAACTTTTGATGCAGGGAATGGTCATTGAGGAGGAATATATTTGTCGTTAGTAGTTAAATGAAAAACTTAAATTAGTAATTTAATTTTATTGATGTTATAATAAATTGCTAATCAGAATTTGCATTGTTTAGTTCTGGGTTTTTAGGTTATAGTCTGTTAACTTAGGTAGTCATTAAAAAATGCATATTGTTTAATATTCTGCGTCACTCACATTTCCCTTAATTAATTGTTCCAAAATATTCTGTAATTGAGATTCACAGATTGTTGATTATGAAAAATTTTATTAGCAACAATTCAGTTGATGGCGGTGTGTGTGTTTATTTATTTTGTTTCGCATTGATTTTTTCTGTTCAAATTTCTATCATCCAATTTTATGAGTTGTTGTAAAATGTTAGAAATTTTGCTTAAGTCGTTTTAATTAAAGTATCTTTATTATGTACCTGTTACAATAAATGATATATAAATATATATGATTATATATTATATATAAAAACCTTGAATTGTGTTCTGTTTTGTACACAATTTTACAATTTAATAAATTTTATTGTCCAACATATATTATTGTTTTTAATTTTTCCACAAAATCATTTTTTTTTGTAGAAATTTCCTGTACAAATTTCAGTTCTCGTTTTTTTGCAAAGCAATAAAGCAACAATAGACCAGTTGCAACTTTAAACACTTTATTGATTTTAATTACAATATAAAAAAAATTGTATTTATAATTTTTTCGTTTCATTTGCATTTCTAATATCTTCAAGGAGTTTTCGCAACCTTAAATTTTCTAACACGCCTTGTTGAATTTTTTTCAAGTCTTTTCCCTCTTCCATTATGCGTTTCAATCCGTACACCGTGCAGCCACCAGTTCTATGATCTGAGATACGATCTTGTGGATAATTGTACGTTCTTATCTTTTCATTTCGCTCACCACTTCCGATCTAAAGGAAAAAGGAAAAGAGATCATAACCACCACACTATAATTACATCACAAAACAGAATTGTTAAAAAATATGGTAATATACCACTTTATTTGACACCTTTTGATATAGTGAAAATACAATTATTTACTTTATTTAAAAAAAAGTCCCTTAACGTATTTTTGAGCTTTTTTAAAAAAGTCTGAAAATAAGATTGAAATTTTGACTTTATTTTCATATTCGTTGATTTTTTTTATTTTTCTGACGATATGTCTAAGTCCAAAATAGGTCTGATTTCGTTTTTCTTGATTTTTAATTAATGAAAATATAATTTCCAAAGAAAGTACAAATTACATTTTTAGAATTTTTTTATATAATACATTTTGTACATAATTTTCTTATTTTTTACTACTAGTACATGTTCTGCGAATGACCTCCACTATAAGCCATTTTCACTCAATGAGATTGTCTCAGAAATCTTTAATCAACACAAATATTTATTAACAATCTATCTAAATATTTTACTTTGCAATTTGAAAAAAGGCAAGTAAATTGCTATTTTACCGTGTCAATAACTAGTAAAGGTGTGTTTCAACAGTGTTAATAAAATGTGCAAACTCTGTAGTAGCATAATGATGAGGTACTTATAAGAATTGAATAACCTCTTCAATTAGTCAGTCTATCGGTTAGGACTAACAACCATGTATGTTATTAAAATTATGAGATTTAAGATGTATCAGTTATCCAAAATCATTGAGGATTAGTTGGCAACTAGCCAACAATCTATTGTATACTCTAACTTCTGCAATAAAGGGTAGCATCAAGAACTTAACTCCATACGAGACATTGGAGGACATCATATTGTTTCTCTGGATATTTCGGCCTCCCCAAATCTTAAGAAAACAAGTCATTGCAGCTTTTCCCATAGGTATTTTACATATGATTTTCAGCTTTCCTCTCTGCTAGGGAAGTATCCCAAATAAATAAAATTGGTCACTGTCCCCATATCATGTTAACACAGATAAGTAGCAATGACAAAATGGTCAAAGTATCAACTTTAAAAGACTCCCTCCAATAGCAACAGTTGGAGGAATGTGTAGTTTTGTCTTTACTTTTAAGTCACATAATTTATATGTATCTCACATTCCATTTCAATTTTACTAGTAGTTCTTCATGTAAGCAAAATGATTGATAAAATTTCTATCTCACATAAATGTTTATTAATGCCTGGGACATCCTAACATAAAGTAATCAATTAAATATATTGAATTTAAGTTTATGAAAACAAAGATCATGTTATTATGGATAGGTAGCAGTGACAAAATAGTCAAAGTATCAACTTTAAAAAGACTCCCTCCAATAGCAACAGTTGGAGGAATGTTTAGTTTTGTCTTTACTTTTAAGTCACATAATTTATATGTATCTCATATTCCATTTCAATTTTACTAGTGTAGTTTTTTCATGCAAGCAAAATTATTGATAAAATTTCTATTTTACTTAAATGTTTATTAATGCCTGAGACATTCTAACATAAAGCAATAAATTAAAAATTAATTTATAACAATAATGTAAATTTCAACATGAGCTTTTTATCCAGTAAGTAACAATATTTAATTAGTATAGGAATAATTATTAAATTTACAAAGTCTTTAAAAAGTGTATTGATGATCCAACAATTGTCAATCTTTATTTGTATCAAGTAGGATTTGAGTTGATAACTCTCAGGGTGATTTTTATAATTTAATAATATATCACAACATACGATTAAGACGAAAATTGATCACATCTAATAGGGAGAGGGTGAGATACTTGATCACCTAATTTATGCTAAAGTGTACCTCTCAAATGTATTTCAAGATTTGTCATAGATTTCATAGATTATAACATTAGTAAATCATTTAGAGGAATTATCTGCAGACTTTAAGGACAGAGGTTCAACGTTTTGTTATGTCGTTTGTAAGTAAGGCACTCTAATCAATTTCAGTAAATATAGAATTAAAGTTCGTAATAGCTTCATTTCATTATTAATTAAAGTCACAATAATAGTTTTTTCTAGACATCTCGCTTTCTGTGGGTCAGAGATAAATAAATAACTTGTATTATGAAAACCACAACTCAATTCTGTACTATAATAATAAGTATGAATTTTTCACACATGCAAAACCAACTAGATACTTGTGCTAAAGAAACTAATTGGTTACTCGTGCTAAAAAGTCGCAGTGTTATTCGAAGATAGATTTTGAATATAAATCTTGTAAATATTTAAGAGATGTATTACTATTAGAATATTTTATTCCATTTATAATAGCATATTCGGGTTGGCACAGCTCCAATCTAAACATGTTCCCGGTCCTGATGGTTTACCTCCGTATGTAACCAAGGCCTGTTTCAATATATTCATCAAATCACTTACATTTATAATAAATCTTTCATTATGTTCTGAAATTTATCCATCTGTTTGGAAGACTTCCCCTGTGACTACAAATTTCAAACGTTTCTGGTTCTAGGTCGGTAGTAAAAAATTATCCGCTATAGCTGTCTTATCTTCAATTACCGAAGTATTCGAAACTGTTTTGCATCACCGTATTTAACAGATTAGCAGATTGTCAGCACAATTTCCATCCAAAGTATTCCTCCGTCACTAATCTCACTAATTTTTGGATTATGTGAGTGGAAAATTGGATCGAGGTCGTCAAGTCGATGTAGTCTACTTTGATTTTAAAAAAGCATTTGACCAAGTTGATAATATACTACAAGTGACATTATTGGAGGCAGGAATGTCTTCCGCTCTTGTAAAATTTACCAATTTCGGGCTCATACGTCCAGCTTGAAAATTTCAAATCTTGGCCTTAGGTTAGTCAGTTAAGGTAGTAATTTAGGTTCACTTCTTTTTCTGATTATAATAAACGACTTGCCTTCAATTGTCAGCACTGTTCGTCGCCTTCTCTTTGCCGACGATTTAAAAGTCTTCTTAAGTGTAAGAGCCAATCCGACAGTGAGCCATTCCAACATGATATAGACTCAGTATTCCAATGGAATCTAAACAATAAGCTACATTTTAATGTAAGCAAATGATGACATACTCCCGCTTACATGTAGTTGTGTGCGTCTATGCGAAATCTTGGTGTAATTATGGATAATCATCTCACATTTTACGATCACATCGTGGAAATCTATCAAAAAGCCTACAAAGTACTAGGATTTTGTTATATGGAATTCCCATGATTTTGAAGATACCGAATGCATTTTTACACTATTTAATTATTAGTCCATAGTACTTTAATAGTACTACAATATAAGTACTATAATTTAATAGGTTCTTGTATTACAAAATGTATGGGTATTATCATTACTTATTTCACTCAGATTTAATAATGGACATGGTCGGATGAGATTCCCTTCAACTCTGATGGGAATTGCTTTTGATTACACATTTTTTTAAATTATTAAATCATTATGTTGATAACCCCTCGATCTTGGTTTTAGTAGCCCTTTAGAGCATTCACCTGTCCTTCGTGTGTGTGTGTGTATATATGTGTATATATATGTATGTATGTATGTATATATATATATATATATATATATATATATTTATAAATAATATGTTGTATGATTTTGCATGTAAAGAGATTTTGGTGAATGTGGAAAAAATATTTCCAAGATAGTTTATATAGCCAAGATAGTTTATATGTTCATTCAATTCAATTCAATTCATTCATTATATCAAATCCTATTACTCTACTTACCCTATACTTTTTCAAACTAAATATTACTAATAAGGTTGATAATTCACTGTGACATGACGTTTTTCCACAATTTTCATCACAAATGTGATTTGTCACATTATTCTGAATAACACAAAGTTAAAAAAAAGAACTACGTGATGTAGTATTATTTCTACTTTCTTTAATTTCTCTACCACGACCTAGGTTTCGTTGTATTACAACATCTTGTAATACAATGAAACCTAGGTCGTAGTAAAGAAATTAAAGAAAGTAGAAATAATACTACATCACATAGTTTCATTTAATTGTGAATAATGAATTTCTACAAAATTAATGCCAAATATATTCAATACTTAAAAAAGGGTTTATAAAAAAATTCTTCCCAAAATAACGTTTTTCTTTATATTATTGAGAATAATAAAATCACCCGTGAGAAAATATGTGATACGGAATAATACATCTGTACATATATGAATTAATTACCTGAGATTTTCTTTCTGATTTAATATGGGCTTCTTGTTCTTCTGACTGTTTTTGTAAAAGTAAAGCTCTTAATTTTTGCATAGCTATCTGCCTATTCTTTATCTGAGATCGGCCTACTTGACACTCAACTACGATGCCAGTTGGCAAATGTTTGATACGAACAGCGCTGTCTGTTGTATTCACATGTTGCCCACCTGCTCCACTCGCTCTCTTCGTTTCAATGTGTAAGTCACGGTCTGGAATTTCCAATTCCTGTTCAGAAACTTGGGGAAGAATAGCAACAGATACAGTGCTGGTGTGAAGTCGTCCAGCGCGCTCTGTTGCTGGTATTCGTTGGACTCTATGAACGCCAGCTTCCACGTTCATATCAAATACACCTGTCCCTTCTATCAGAAGAGTAGCTTTTCTTAAACCGCCAATATCGGATCGATCAAAGGATGCTACTGTTACATCCCAACCACGAGTCTGTGCATAAGTCTCATATAAGTCAAAGAGTTCACGAGCAAATAACATAGCTTCTTGTCCACCGGCACCAGATGATATTTCCACGATAATACCACCATTTATTTCCGTGTTAGAATCTAATAAAACTACCTTCAATTCCTCACATAGTTCTTTTAATCTTTTGCTGTACATTTCAGATTCATCCTTTATCAATTTCTCCATATCTGCATCATGTTTTTCATTTTTAGTAAGATCATTCAAACTATTTATATTTTCCTCTAGAAATTGCTTTTCCTCTAGTATATTTACGATCGGCCCTAGTATTACCATTCTCGTGTGATCGTTTCCATCTAAGTGTGTTTTTTTTTGTAATGTGCTGTATTCTTTCGCTAGTATCTTAAGGTAAGTTTGAACTTTTTCATCGCAAATATCTATGCTTGTATCCGCTGCACTGTAATTTCTAAATAAAAAATAATTTGTACTACTTAACTTTCTAAAATGTCTAAAACGTGTATAACTTAAAGAACGTAAATAAGACATATTTATAAAATATCCATAAGGATATAAGAATAATTTAAGGTTATGCTGGTTTATTATAAATTGACATTGTTGTCAAAATGACATTCGCAGCTAAATATTTTTTTTTACATTTATAGTTTATGTATTGTATGAAAACTAAACTTTAGACCGTAGATATAAATCTTTTAATTCACAAAGACAATTGTTAATGTATCAGTCGTGCATATTGTGCATGTATAACTGTGGTATTCTATTGATCATTTAAAATATACAAGTACGCATTGCTTGTTACATTTTTACGTAATCTACAAGAAAACAAAAACAAATATGTTAATAAATCACCGACATGCGCGAATATAGGTTTAGATGGCTGGTACGATAAAACGGAAATTGAAATATTTTAGTATTCTTTCATTATGTCTTCAGTTAGTATCAACAAACTATAGTTTCTAGTACATATTAGTTACTTTGAACGTTGTTTTTCAAAAAAAAAAAAATTAAATAATAAAATAACTATATTTTAACCAACTTTAAAAAAGGAGGAGGTTTTCAATTCATCGGAATCTTTTTTTATGTATGTTCAGCGTTAATTCTTTACTAAGTGGACCGATTTTAATGATTCTTTTTTATTTGAAAGATGGTGCTATAGGTGTGGTCTCATATAAATATGACGATGAACTGATTATTAAGTCCAAAAATGAATGTGAGAACTCTTTAACGAACGGGAATAAATCCATTATGATTCAAAATATTTGCAGTTGTTATTTTGCAAAATAGCTACACAACTTACCAGGTCATTGTCTGATGATAAGTTCTAGATATGAACAATGGAACTCCTTAACGTATATTAGTAAATCAACTGTGATTAAAGATATTTGCTACTAGCAGTTTTCATTTTGCCATCGACCAGGCCAGGGTCTGATGAGTTCTGGAGATGAACAAGGGAACTCCTTAAAGGATGGTAGTAAATTGAAAGTGATTCAAAATATTTGCTACTGGTAGTTGTTACTTTGCAAAATAACTACATTATCGATCATGTCAGAGTCTAATGATGCATTCTGGAGATGAATAATGAAACTTCTTACCGGATGGTAGTAAATCAAACGTAATTCAAGATATTTGCTACCAGTAGTTTTTGTTTTGCAAAATAACTACACCATCGACCAGACCAGTGTATGATGATGAGTTCTGAATATGAATTATGTAACTCCTTAATGGATAGTAGTAAATCAATCGTGATTAAATATGTATTCTACTATACTTACTCTATGTACGATGAATATTTCGTATATTCGTACGATGAATATTTCGTATATGAATATTCGTTGGGATCGGTTAAAATTTTGAGGATTGGTTAAAAAAACAACGTCTCCAATAGCCAATATACACTGGTAGCCCTCATTTAACTAAACAATGACAAGATGGCTAATCGATACACTGAAGTATTCCGATTAGCCATTTTATCGAAATGGTTACATTACCCTGAATTACCCATTTAGTGGCGATTGATTTCGTAACATGAAAGACTTACTTTCGTCTTGTATTACGTTATATATAAAAATGTGTCGTTATGTATTTTGTATTGATTAAACTGGTGGTATTTACAACTGCGTCCAGTCGGAAAATGGCAACAAACAACAAGTTGTTAATCGATGTATGTAACTGTATTTAGCGAAATAAAATCGTGCCTATTATAAATATTGAGTTTCATTTGGTGTAAACGGAACTAGTGTGAATTCTTAGAAAATGGACGTTATGATGAAAACAAATTTGACTGAAGAGAAGGAAAATCAACCTGTCAGGTTTTTTTTCAAATATTATACTGATTTTGTTCCTAATGAAATTTTAAACAAAAATAAACTAAAAAGGAGAAAGGAGCCGGTATGTACATTTAAAAAGAGATGTGTAAGATTTGTTTTGTTTTGAAAATGGAAAAGCATTGGAAGTTAACGAAATGGCTTCCATTTGTAATGGTGCGAAAGCTACTTTGACAATTTTTTGATAAGATATGATACATTAAAAACGACATATTTAAAAAAATACGACTAGCGATTGTTCATTATAAAAAAATCGATTTGAAAAATTTCATACCTGATGATTTTATTTACAAAGGAACATGGCCTACCTTTTTCCCATTTAATTTACTTTTTCTTCCATTAGTAGGCACTTATTACACAATTATAAGCATAGTTTCTTACAAAATATATTATTATATTTATAACAAAAATATAAATATATTTAATAATCAAACTGATTTTCAATATCAACAATTTTATTTTTATGGTACCAACATTCAAGAAACAATAAAATCTATTTGTCTATGGATTACATTTTTTTTATAACGTAATTAGCTCTTTTTATTTCAAATGTGATCACTTCAAATTAATAAGATATACAAAAATGTTATTAGAATATAGTCGTTCTGCTGACGATGTGGCTCGATCTGGCTTAGATCTTTCAGATTATATTATACATGGGTGTGTGTGTGTGTTAGTGTATGTATCAATTTGTATTTATATATATTTTCTTTACGTAGTTCTTTTTGGTTATTCAATCTTTGGATCGTTTGTTATTTTTATATCAATTCTTATTTGTATTTATGATCTGTCCTCACGTAATTCTTTTTGCTTATTCAATTTTTGGATCTTTTGGGTTTGTTTTTTTTATTTGTCAATGTGTTTATATTTGTTATCTCTCTATACGTAATCATTTTTGCTTTTTCATTCGAAATATTTATAATAAACTTTTTTAAATATTTTTAAAAATATTAATAAATACTTTTTTAAAAATATGTTTTGTATGGAAATTATATTAGTTAAATATATTATTCTTAATGTATTTTTTATTGAATTTGCAGTATGTAATGAACTATACAAATTAATTACAATAAATATGTTACTTAAAAAAATAACCATAAATTAAAAGCCATCTGAAACATGTTAAGTTGGTATGATTGATAATTTTCTTATTTGAATTCAATTTAATATTTGTTTTTAATTTATTTAATTTCATGAAACATATACACTATACAAACAGGAATATTTCGACAATTTTTTTGAAATCATATGAAAGTATACACATTCAAACTATATGTCTAGAAAGAAATTCTGCAGCTGTTGATTATTTATTATAAAAAAACCATTTTCCAAAAAAAGTACTCACCAGAAATATGTCGAAATTTGTACATTACATGGTTATTTCTCATTATGTTCACAATGAATTTATCGTTAGATATTACACGTTTGACACACACACACAAAGGAATAAAAAAATTAATGAAATTAAATCACTTGATATAAACATTTAAAATTACGTTCAAAAAATGTAATTTTTAATAGTCTTAAACGTCAAATAAGAAAAATTATCAATTATACCAACTTATTAGGTTTTACTATCTGTAAATCTTTAATTTATAGTTTTTTTTAAATTTATGACTATAAATTTTTGCATTTGCCATTACTATAAAAATATAATTATGTTAATTAATTTTTAAGATATAAACTTGTAATGTACTATAAAAAAGGAATACAAATATATATATATATATATATAACTAAAATAATTTCCGGCCGTGGCTAATGTATTATAAAATTGTTTAAAAAGTAACTTCCATATAAAATGTACATTTCTAAAAAATATTTGTTATAAATATTTCGAAAGAATAAGCAAAATCCCAGCCCGGCCAGCCCGGCCAGGCCAAGTTGGGCTTAATTTAAATCAACAATAAATATTGTCAATATTAAACGTTTTATTAATAATAAAATGAAAAAAATAGTATGTGGATTTAAAATATTTTTAAAATTTAGGCAACTACAAAGTGAAATGAAGCAATCAAGCCATTTAAGCAAAATGTGGTTGTTTAAATTGACATGTTAAAAGAAAATATTCAATTTTGATAATTAATGTTTGTTATAAATACTATATAATTTATAACAAATTATGCTCTTAATTGTGTAGTAAGTAGTTAGCGATAAAAGAATAAGTGAAATAACTGGAAAAAGTGTTTAAAATATGTTCTATAGCAAAACAAAATCGCCAGGTACAAAATTTTTCAAATTGTTTTTTTTTATAAAAAATAATCATCAGCTGCAGAATTTGTTTCGAGGTATGTAGTTTTTAATGTAATCAAAAACATTATCGAAACATTCCTGGTTGTAAAGTGCATTTAAATCAATTTCATTAATATTCGTTTAATATTTTACGTATATTAAGTGTATAATGTCTAACTATAAATTCATTGTGAATTTAATGAAAAACATCTAGGAATATACAAATTTGGACATATTTCTTGGGAGTATATTTTCGAATCATTTTTTTATAATAAATAATGGCTAGCCACAATATTTTTTAAATATGTCGTTTTTAATGTATGTTCTTTAACATCATAATAAACAATTTGTCAAAATATCATTGGTGCTAAACTGCAAAAAAGACATATAGAATGTGGAACGGTTAGAATTAAATGAAGCCACGAGAAATATAAAAAATACTTAATTAAGGAAAAAGGAATGGCCATAGAGACAAACATTTTAATAAAACTCTTTATGGTTAGTATATGAGTAACTCAACATGTCAGAAAAATAGAAGAACCCCACAGATAATATACTATGAACCCGTCCACATCGGATACAAAATCATACGAATATATAAGGATACACAATTACGCACAAAGTCAGAATAAAAGGTAGAAATTTTGAAGTATTCCAGAAACTAAAGAAGTACTATACAGAAAAACCTTGCATACAGAAAAATTACTTATTTGGACTGCGCAAATAACGCAGAATATATATATGTCAAATGCGTCAATTCAATTTTTAATAGAAAAATTTATAATTGTAAAAAGTACCTTAATCCCAATATCTTTTATACCTTGTCCCATTTAGAAAAGCTGATTTAAAATTATATGGATGTTAAATTGTATTTATTTCCTTAAACATTATAGTAAAGTTATATAATTTAGCTAAAATATTGTAAAATTATAAGTCTATAAAGTTTTACGACACAAGCATATGTTTATATGACAAACGTGCAAAAGTTAAAATTCAATACAGTTTCTTTCATCTCATTATAAAGATCATTAAAAAGTATAAAAGGTCCATTATATTTACACTTCAAGTCAAGCCTTCATTGCTCACAGTGATTATATAATCCAATATGGCGTGCATATGGCTCTGTATTTATATTCACCACAATTATTCAATGTAAAATAGTTATTACAAATGAATGGGAACTTTACGAGGACAAGATGTAATTACGGTTTATTGATAATTTTTAGTGCAAATGCGCGCGTGCATGGATGCACTTAACTGCAATAATACCAGCTCGCTTTCAGTCCATATATACTTGCTGATCGCCAGTAATCAGCCGACTTTTCATTTTCTCAAGGAGCCATCTTGGAAAGGGATTGTATGCAAAGTGCAATTATGAGTTCTATGAATTGCAATATAACTTTGTATGTTCAATTTGAACGTTTCGTGGGATGTGAAAGTAGAGCGATTAACACAATGGTTTTTGTTTGAGCGGTAATTTTTAGTTTTTAAATTATGAGAAAAATATTTTAAATCGGTACGATTGAGTTTCTCAAATTTACTCCAAAAATGAAAATAATGAAGGTGAAATGAAAACTTTAGGGTACGTACTGAACAAGAACCCTTATAATTCTGTCCTCACTATCCGCCCTTATATCGGCCTTTCACAGCTTTTTAGTTTCTACTAATTTTAGACTTATGTAATTAAATTTTCTAAGACAGAGGCTTCAAATATAGATATAAATTAATATGCAGCAAAATATTAAAAACAATTTAAGTACCAACTTTTTCATATAAAGATTTCCTTCCAAAATTGGTGGTCTTGCTATTTTGTGACTAATTGTTCTATTAATATATGTTGCAATGAAAATTTACAGGACATGACGATATCATAAACTATATATAATTTTCTATAAAACTAAAAAATATGTATAAACAAGATATGGTTACAAAAAAATTGAGTGAGTGAGTAAGAGTTCATCGCAGTAATTATCCACTCAATTATTCAGTTGTAAATGGGACACGGGATGAGCCTCTAATTAAGGGTCGACCTTCCATGGGGCCAATTAACCACGCCTACTGAGATCGTAAACTGATTCGTGCAACAATGATGCCTGGTCCACGAACAAAATTTTAATTTAACCCTCTGACGCCAGAAGCTTTAATGGTTATTTTGGAGTCCGTGAAGTGACCGGTGCTTTTAACCCACCAAAAGTTGAATTATACGTTGTTACTGATTAAATCAGGAAGTGTAGATTACAGGTAATAATGTTACGACCGTGACCTTTGTAATACTTTTCGTTTCCAAAAGTGTTCTTATTTCCTTGCTACTTTGTATCAACTAAAAACGACTGATATCACAATGGTTAGGTTCGGTTAGGTGTAATCATGTTTATTTTTTTTTGTATTAAATATGTTATAATTTGTAATTATAATGTCAAGTCAATTTGTAAATGATTTTTCTTAGAATTTCTTTGTGTTAATCATTCTATTTTCGACATAATATGTCGACTCGTTCTAAGTAAGCTTAAGGACAAGTTTACAAAATTCCGCCACGCGGGAACGGATATTTACTAGTCGTAATATCACTAATACACGCGTAGCGACGCCGCTTATTGATGTGTAACAAATTTATGACCTATGCACATTGTCTTGATCGCATATACTATCATTAAAATTAAAGTATGTGTTTTGTATTTCCTTGCTGACCACTTTTATTTATTTTCTATTGTAAAATTAGGTCGATACAATAATAACAAATATTAACATTATTCCAGTTTTAATTCGGATTTCATGCATTGATCAGGCCAGTTAACCAGAATGGCTGTCATCTTAATTTAACCTTCCGCGTTCGGCTTTTTTGGGGCAACAGTAGCTATTAATTGACAGCGTTGATCATCTTCAACCAGCAACAACACAAAAGTCAAAAGATTAGAATAATCGAGGGAATATTTTTAGACTCATTTAAATCTTTCATAGCGCTAAGGAAACCCCAAACGATTGAAACCTGCCTTCTCGTGATCCTCAATAAAAACAAATCTTAATTCATCATCTTCATCTCATATTTTCTCATTTTCAAAGCCTTAGCACTAATGGGATGTGACGATCTCTTAGTTTCATTGACCTCGATTATCGAGGATCTATAAATTCTCATTGTGATTCCATGTTATCTTTCTAGAATTGACCATCTTTTGCAATAAATTCATGTTTCAATCCAGACCACAAACGTACAAACGTCGTCGCCAGTGACACGAAGCTGATAAAACCACGGATGCTTTTAATTGATATTAATTTTACCATAATCGTGTTTTCAAAACTCAATTCTTTTATTGTTTTACTACTTCACCTGGATGCAAATTAAAGCTAGATGATAGGCACTTCATTTTTACATTACCGTCTGCGTATCTACTGGCCGTACGACATGGCTCCTAGAAGAAAATTCATTATCAATAAATAAATCACTCTCCTCAATGTTATTATCTATGTAAAAGTGTTGCTAACTTCTGAGCGCAGTGTATTCATTGTATTTTTCATGTTTTATTGATTGCAAATAGTTCAAATTATTCCCGCATTATATTTTTTTAACTAATAAAATGCAATTCGTACTTACACATTTCGTGTACACTGTTAATAACTTCCGTCTAAATTCTAATCAAATTGGACCAGTACTTTATTGGATTGTATTGCGCGTTAGACCATGCCGCTGACCAATTGTTTCAGAAACTCTTTTTTTGCTTATTCTTATATTAAGTCAATCATACCCGGTTTCTGATAGCTCTCACTATTGTAATCGTCTTTTGATACGGGTTTAGCCATACTTTTATTGCTAGGGAATTTCTAGCATCAATACGGCTTTTAAAAAATGTTCCTAATTTCTTTATTTCAGAACTAGCGTCTGCTTTAAAAATAGATTTATGCACAGAAGATTGTGAACAATATGAATTCGGAGACAAAACTACAGTTGCATGTTGTCAACACTAGCGAGGAAAGTTAACTCTCTTTCTTCCTATATATTTAGCAAAGCGTGAATTAAATCTTTCTGCTAAAATATTCGTTTGATTATGAATTAAACTATAATTTGTATTAGTATATTATTTCCTAATAAGACGGATTCTTCTTTTAGACGTTATGAAATTAAAATCAAACTAAAAAAATGGAAAATGTAATAAAGAACGGATAATTTTACTTACTAAAACGAATAAGAGTAATGCATTATATAATGGAATAAATGGAACGAAATCGGAACTAGTTATATTTAGAATTGAGATTAACTTTAATATCTATATAACGCTTGAATGACTATAATAGACATATCTTAAAATTGTAACATGTAAGAGTATTTATATAAAATCCATAAAAAGTTGTGAGGCACGAGTAAGATATGCATTATGAGGTACACATTTAGGCAAAACATTTTAGAAAATTTAGTATTTCTGTTAAACTATTTGGAAATTTTAATTTTCCATAACGTAAATGTACACATCAGTATCGAAAATAAAGGGGAAATGCTAAATTTTTACATATTTTTGTAATATCTTTTTAAATAAGTAATTTAAAATTGTAAAGAAAATATTTGTGTCGGTCTCATTATCAAGTGATGACCATACATAAAATTTTAAAAAAGGTCTTAAAACCTTTATTTACCCCGTCTTTAATTCTGTTATGAATATTTTTTATATATATGCTTTTAAAATAAGCAGTTTAAAATTGTAAAGAAAATATTTGTGTCGGTCTCATTTAAAGCGATGACCATACATAAAATTTTAAAAAAGGTCTTAAAACCTTTTTATTTACCCCGTTTTTGATTCTGTTATGAATATTTTAAAGGGTTAGTAAATATACAATTTGTAGGTTAATAAGACTATGCCAATTGCAAGTTTCTACTTTGCATGGTTTGTCTAAAAAAATTTAAAATTTTCCTCCAGTCTTTGCGAGGTCTTATAAAAACACCGATTTTTTCATAATATTAGTTTTAGTAGGCATGTAACTTAGGGATGCGGTGGGCATATTTTGCATTATATCTCTTAAGATTATGATACCTAAAATTATGAAAATAATTTTTTGATATCCTTAGACCTAGTCCTTTCAAATGATACTCCAGACTATATATTGAATTTAAACAAATGTAGTTTTTAATTTGACTCCATCCCCGGAAATTTTCACATTAATCTTTTTGAATGTAACCCATTAAAATATGTGTGGCTTTTTACGTTTTACTACCATGCTAAATTTCAAGCTTGTTCAAAAAACGTATTGAACAGACGAACAAACACGTGAAAAACGGAACTTAATACGAACTCTATTAAGTTCGTATTGGACATCTGAATGAAATAAGAAGAATTAGTTTGAATTAACAAATACACAATATTATTAATTACGTCACACACACACAAACAAATATACACACACACGCATATATTTATATATATACGCACACACATACACACATATGTACGTATACATATGTATTATTAGTATACATTGTGAAATAAAATATTTTATATCAATTAGATTTTTTCCTCGGCTAAGAATGGTCAATCAGACTATAATTACACCAATAAGTGTAGTGGAAATTGCGAATAGTTTTATTCTCAGCGCAGAATGACTAGCCGATGTTAAATATATATGGGAAATTGAAACCATATTTTTCTTGAATATATATATATGTGTGTATATATATATATACATATATATATATATATATATATATATATATATATATATATATATATATATTTCGTCTACTCTTTTACTATTGCATCAATTGAAATTATTTACCTTTTTTCAAAGTAAAGAAGAGGCAATGAGTATTTTGCTACTTTTTTCTCGCATTTCAAATTAAAGTAAAATTGTTTAGAAAAAATCGTCTAAGTTTGCACCTTTTTAATGATTATGGCGATGAATAAGTTGCAAAAAGTCAATTTTTATGGTAACAGCTACATAAAACCAATGTACGGTAATCTTCTTGAATTATGGATGAAGATTTGATTAAAGTTATTTTTTCTTATCGAAATCATTATGCGAAATATTCCCAAAGTTTAAAGAACACTTGGCAAAAATAGAGCTTTTTCGTCAAAATGGAAATACGCAGGAGAAGATTTTTCGAATTTGTCGAAGAGCGGTTATTATAGCTGAAATGAAACGAATGGTTATCCGAATTCAAATATGGAAACCTGGCTAAAACTATAAAACTTCCATATTAAACATATTAGGATAGCGGAGAATATTTTGAACTTCATTTCCATTTCGAATATTTTAATTTGGTATATATTTTTTGATTACTAACACTTAACATAAGAATAAATAAATAAGAAAACTTAAAAAAGTGAAATAAGTAGAAATTCCAGAAAAAAAAGTTATTTAACGGGCGATTGTGAATAGTAAAGGTAATTTTTAAAAGGATCATGAATTCCCATTATATACGTTATTTTATAAGTATTTTTTATTTATAAACAAAAAGAAAATAGATGGAAAAATTACTTGTGTTAAGTTATAGTAGGGTCCGATGCCACATTTTTTTTCATCCGTAAAGAACAGATGGTAAAAAATTAAATAAACACAGGATTTCATAATTTAAAACGAGACAAATTGATAAATAATGTTTTTTTAATTAAACTAATATTTTTTATGGTACGTAATGTAATTTATATTCAATTTTTATTGACATCGCAATCTCTCACTCCGTAAGGTTAGCGTTTTCATAAAGCTTGTATTACGAAAAGGACCTTATTTATTATGAAAAGTACCTTATTTATATTACAAAAAGTACCTTATTTATCAAGGTACTTTACCTTATTTATCATATTTCCTTCAAAATTATAAGTGATACATACATAATTAGGTAGTTTAAGACCTGAATTAAGTGATATAAAATAATGCCCAATAATACTTGTTATTCAATAGGATTGCTTTTTCACGGCGTGTTGTAACTTCCGCCGATGGCAAGCGCTGAGGGGAGGGATGGCTTTGTGTATACGGTGTGACACTAGACCGCGTAGTTAATTCAAGTCGATGTGTGTTGTAATAAATGAATGGGTACACCTATTTCAGATGTGTTTGCTTTGCTCAGAAAAAGGTGGTCTTTGAATGACTGATGGAATAATAGGCAATATAAATAAAATTTGTGAATAAGTGAAGTGTACCTCGAAAATTGAAAAGAAAAATATTTTTAACCTTTTATACATTTTTATTCCTTTCATTACAGACGTTATTACGACCAACGTCCGCAGCGGTATTGACGACACAGCCAACCTCTTTTTTATGGTTTAATAAAAATTACGTTCATTTCAGGAAGGCTCAAGCGGGTAACAGGAACTAGAGCTAAGTTACGATACTTGCCACGTTCATTCACTCATCATTAACAGACGAATGCTACCAACTTACTTTGTCAGTGTACGGTTTTGTACTCTACGAATTCTAGATGTATGGGCCAATTATTGTTTCGGCGAAATGTTTAAAATATGGCTAAATGTACGAAATGTCCGGGAAAGTACAGGACACCGGAAAACCTACACGTTGCGCACAGATTGAGGGGTCCTCGATTGAAATTGTTAATGGAACTGTAACAAGACCAGCGTACATAATGAATAATTGAAAAACATAATTTTTCGAACATAATGGAAAATTTAATATCATATATTTTTTAATATCATTGTGACAGTAATCAACGTAGTAAGGAAAACTAAGCATATACTAAATCTATCTATTAGAAGCCCGTTAACAAATTTAAATTAGGAATAATTTGAAACAAAATTAATTTTAAAATAATTTTATTACTTACCTAACCTAACGATAAAATTTAGCTACTTCCATAATAAATAAGACTAATTATTGTACTATATCCTTTGTTTATTTTTAATTTTATTTATTTACATAGTTTAATAAGAACAATTGATACATATAGCGTGCTTGCGGCTACGAGAACAATCTCTTGCAGCCAACAAAGATGTCGGTCTAGCTTCGCTCGACGAGCGGCCAGGAATCGAACCTGGGTCCTCGAGTTGCGCCGCAACGTTAAAGGTCGTATGCCTTGTGTTTAGCCAACACACCACAGCGACGACTATATTTAATAAGACTAGCTTTTATAGTTTTGACATTGAAAAAAACATTGAAAACATGTTTTTATTAATATTGTTCTTACAATACTGAGTTTCGACATACGCAACATACGCTGCCAAATACAGATTGTGGAAAAAGGTTATCGGTAACCCTTTGACGAGAATAGGGTTAAATGTTCTATGCGGCTAAGTCTTGTTAAATGTTGTTTTTTAGTTCACAATTTGAGTATTTATATACATTTTAGTTATGAGGGAGGTAGGTCGGCCTAAAGACCTACTGATGGTGGGTGGAGTGTACCTATAAGTAGCGGTACAGCCGTTCGTTTGAAGTGAAGCGTCGTGCCTAATTTAGAATTTGGTTACGGGCGAGTTCCGCCATTTTTTTATAAATTTGTCTGCTTAGGAGCTTTGATGTTTACGAAACGATCATAAAATAAAATATTTGGCAAACTTATTGTTATGAGAATAATATTTTTCAACATATTTTAATGTGTTTATTTTTTGGAAGACTGGTGAAAACGATTTTATTCCAATTAACAATATGCTAACGAAGTAATTTCTGGACTGTAAAATATTCCACTACCAATCGATTGTGGATTAAGTAGTACTTGAAGGAAAGGGAAAGCCAGGAAATTAACATTGAAGGCAGAACGGTTTCCGTTTTCTTTTGAGGGAGGTAGATGGGGATAGTTAAAGAATTTCCAGATAGAACTAAATCAGGCTACACAAAGAACTGTATAAAAAAAAAGTTTAAAATTTTTATTAAGTGATAAAAAGCAAAATTTTTAATAAACCCATGACGAAAGTAGTCATTGTAATTGAAAAACGCTAAAATAATATTTTTGAAAACCCTCGGACTAAAAGAAAGTAAGTAATATTAATATAATTACAAACCCAAGGAAATCCATCGTGGTTGCCATCTAACACCATAACATCTATATAAGAACCATCGCCGATTAGTCCCAAATATTTTTCAAACCTGAAACCCTGTCTTAATGGGTAAAATCGTTACGGAAATAAATGGGAACATTCGTTTGCAACAAAATGTTTATTGTGGCGCCCCCTGGCAAGCTAATACCATAACACCTATCTAAGAACCATCGCCGATTAGTCCCAAATATTTTACAGATAACCATATCTAAATAGGTCAAACCGTTTGGGAGATAATTGGGAACATTCGTTTGTAACAAAATGTTTATTTCGACGCCCCCTGGTTAGTAATCAACGTAACGATTATCTAAGAACTATTGCCAATTAATCACAAATATTCTACAGAAAACCGTATCTAAATCAGTCAAACCGTTTTGGAGGTAAATGGAAACTTGGAACAAACAAACAACCTCTCATCCTAAACGCGTATACTTTTAATGTAGCGGAACAGACGTGAATCTAGAGGAGAGTTAAAGGCGTCCGAGCATCCCCTGAAGTTCTTCGAATTTATAGCAGATCATTTTTTTCTTGGCAAATAATTCAATTGTTTTCAATTGCAAAAAAAATTCAATTGCAATAAAAAAATTATTGAAAAAAAATGAGTTTGACGAACACTAAGGTGTCGGAATACTTGAACTCCTACCCCCTAGATATATACAGATAGTACACTAGTAACGGACGAACAGTCTGGTATATAATTTTATCCAGGCCCAATTTTTGGCAGTAAATGGGAATTGCTTGAAGAACCTAGTATCCCTTTTGTATGCAGGCCTTTTGTTTGTGCTAATTTTTGAAGTTAAAAGTCATCTGAAGCGCCACTATTTTTTAAACGCTCAAACTTGTTTATTCATTTTGCTCAGCAGCAGACTAAATTATAGCCTGACAAATCACATCTGTTTCATTCACGTGAATTGGTAGTGTGCCGATACATTTTGTTTTGTTTAGATTATTTTAAGATTTACTGTAGATGTGTTAGTATTCGTTTCAATTACTCATCGTGTCATGAGGATTTAAATTTTAGAGCATGAAAAATTGAAACCATACAAAGTTTTCAAAGTTTACAAAGTTTTCAAATTACGAAAAATAACGTAAAGCAGATTACAGGTCTTAAGCGATCGATAAGTATCTTGGCCTTATAGAAATTTATGGAGAACATAAAGCACTTAAGTTTTAAACACCGTATAAATATTATATACCGTATAATAGTCAATTCAAAGTGTCGTCAATAGATAACGCTTATATAATTTTAGACACATTTTATTAATTTATATATACAATCTTAGTTGACTGGGATAGCTGGTTATTTTTCTAATAAAGATGGTTGTCTCCTGACATATTTTAATAACTATAATGAGTTGCGTTTCGTACTTTCTGAAACGAAGAAATAAACGTCCGAAAGAGATTAATTTTTTTTTATGTGAAGATCGTTTCCCGCAATGCCGTTCGGTTAGAAGTAGTGATGTTCATGACTTCCACAATTTACTATTGAATTTTTACATCACTGACAAAATTACTCTCCCACTCCCCCGTGTCACTGCCGTCGCGGCACCATCCGTAGGGCTTCTTGCCGATCGTCGCAAGGACACGCCTCACAAATATTAACATAGACATGAGTATCTAATCTTATGTACATAAATACATTTCTGGATAAATCATCCCAATTTCTGTGAAAACAGCATAAACGTCCATTTGGTAGAACTCAAATTACAGGCGAACAGACAGGCGTACGTTGTATTTTCCATACAGACTATTCCGTAAATTCGATCCAGTATTTAACCGCAGCTGGAGGCAGCGGCCCCAGTATCGGTTAAATGTTTCTACCCAAACTCATTTACTTACCGCATTCGAGTGGGCACAGCGACCGGCCCACGGAAGGGAATATAAATGAGCAACATTCGGGCGAGTTAAAAGGGCGCGGAATAAAAACATAAGCTTTACAACTCTGGCCGTGCTTTATTGAGGTGCGCCGCGGCAGTGCGGTGGCGACTAAGCTTGTGGCTCGATCACAGCGAACGTGGACGATGGAAGCTAATCGAACTGTAGTTTTTGGATAGTTTCAATCTTATATTGAAAAAATGTAAGTTTTACATTATCATTTGTTATAATTAAAGTAAAGCTCGGGATGATATTCAGTTGCAGTGGTCGTTAGTATTGGATAGGATTGGATTGGAGCACACATTTCTTCAAATTTATTATTTATATCTATATTTATAATTAATCAATTTATAATACGTATATTTATAATACGAAGCACTAAACTGAAATATATTTTAGAAAACAAATTGTGAATAAAGTGTCTCTTAAATAATACAAATTAATTCAAGATAGGTATATTTAACAGAAATTTTACATTAATATCAACTTATCAAACCATAAGAAATAATTTGTTTTTAAAAAAAGAAGAAAAACAAATTATAAAGAATTTGAACATCTAATTTCCTCAAACTACCTTCGGTTGCTTATTCTGTTAGCTATAGAATTTCCATTTTATTTTATTCTTATTTATCAGGCCAATATAATAAATATGATATTATTTTGTCTTATAAAAAGGAATAAACTGATTAACACTATACGTAAATTTTCTAAGAACTAAATTCTCCTAGAATGTAGATATTCAGCACGATATATCTTAGTTTAAACTATGATAAACTCAGTATAAAGATCAAATTTTGTCGTTGCAGTGTCCATTATTGCACAGGATGAAAATTCAAATGGCCTTAAGAGGCGGTCGAAAAACGACTGTCGCTACCCGACAGTAAAGGGTAGCAGCGGTCAATTCAGGTTCTTCTTAGCTGAGAGAAAGAGACGCATATTTGGGATCGTCGTTGCTCACTGGCAGTCTAGATGGTCATCCTCTGATTCCAAGGGGGACACGACCAAGCTGTTCTTCCCCGATGTCTCCGAGCGTTTGAGTAAAAACTGGCTCGTTTCCGACTATTTTACCTCCCAATTTTTAACGGGGCATGGCGCCTTTCGCGCCAATCTGTTTAGATTTGCTTTAAGAGATAACCCGGCATGTACCTGCGGATTTGAGTCGCAGGACATGAATCATGTTTTGTTCCACTGCAGTGAGCACGATGAAGCGCGTAGTGTTTTGTTAGAGAGCATGCGTCCAAACCTTAACGTAGAATCACGTGGTATCTTAGAACGTGGTATTTTTAGTCATCGAGACTTGGTTAGTAATGGACCTATCTTTGAGTCGTTCAGAGCGTTCGCAAAATGCGTCCTTGAAAGAATGGAGATCCTGAATGATTCACAGAGAAGAGACAGACTCTAACCCTGTTGGGTGGAAGCGTTGAGACTGTAGTTACGGGACACTATTAGGGGACTTTCGAAGGTCCCCTCTTTTGTATGAGGAGGGTCGTTACGGGCCCCAGGAGGCGCCCTGAGACAACCCGGGTGGATGGTCGGGAATAGTCCTAATATTCTGGGTAATTACAAAATAAGATGTTTCTTGAGGTATTATTGCCTCTGCTAGTATCGTTGTAGGAAAAGCTTGACTCTTTGTTAAGGATGTGTGCATGATCATTTCCTTCTACATTGATAAGCAGGTATTCATTGGAGTGTATATCTATGATTTTCCTATTTAATTATTAGAGAAATGTAATTAAGAATGATATTAATTCAATGATGTTAATTATTTTAAGAGTGACGTTAATTTCATAGCTTCTAGAGTTATCTTAAATCATAAAAAATAACAAATCTTCTGAGTAAGAAAGGTGTCTCAGCGCGGAATTTAAACTTCAAATAATAAAAAAAAACAATTATTATACTTATAATATTTTCATTACAGTAAACTAAAGTACATATGTGCGGATATTATGTACGTTATATTACACGATCAATATGTGTCCCATTATGGTGAAAGCACTCCTCAAAGCGTAAGCGCGAATTTGCAATGACACGCCGCAGAACGTCGACTGAGATGGCTCTCATTTCTTCGTGAGAAGTTTTTCGCACAAGTCTATTTCGTAAAGTCTCGTTTGATGGCACAAGTCTATTTCGAGGTTCATTTGAATGATTTAGTGTACACCCTGATGCTCTGAACTTTGATACCCACAACTTGATTAACTGAGTTCTGGGTCATTAATACGTCGGATTTGAAAATGATTACGAAACTTGCATCGTGCCTCACTCTCAGAAAAAAACCGCTGCAGAAATACATTCTGTGACATGATGATGGTGTGCGCCAGACCACTGTGATATAATGACTAAAAAATCCGTTAATGAGCTATGAAACGCCACCCCTCCCCTTCCGCTAACTCCGCTATTTGTCGAGATATTCTAGTTTAAAGTTTGAATTCGGTGCTGAGGCACCTGTTATAACAAGTGATTTTTTAATTACTTCTAATTTGAATGTGAAGTTTTCAAGTTATCAGGACGGTTTTACTATTATATTCAGTTTTGATTATATTTGGCTAAATGAAAATTTAAAAACTATCAGGTAAATTTTAGACTTACAAGTAATGACTATTTATTAGAAAAATAAAATTTTACACCACTCGTCTGTCAAAGCAATACGATATTCGTGATAGTAAATGCTTAATTTCAGGTCGCACCTCTTTTATAATTTGATAGAATATATACTCAAAATATATAATGTTAAATTACAGTACCAATGATAGGTATGTAAGATAGAGAAGATGGTACTGTTATCAAACAAAGTCGAAATTTAAGTATTTGAATGTCATGGCCTATTGGCACCTAATTCGTAGGTACTTGCCATGAAGGAAACCCACTGAAAAAGGGAAATGCAAAAAGGATAGTAGTCTTGTGGTTTTGAATAGTTCATATAATCGTTTCAAACAAAAATGTTCACCAATTATTTTCAGTTTTCTCAACCTGGTTAGAAAAATATAATCATAATGTCAATTAAGTCTAAAGTATTTAATAATAAAAAAACATCAATAGATGTTAAAATCAGTAATTTCTTCCTTTTGCTTTATTATAATCACTAAGCTTAATAATCAAGACTTTACCAAAATTCGTGATATTTTTACTCATATGACAGACACGCTGGGAAATATATTTTCACATTTGCAAATATTTGGATGGAAACACTGTGCACTTTCAAGTATTCAAATATTTACAAGTAGGTAAGTGTGTATGGAAACGTTCGTAGTGTGAAGTTTCCAAAAACAAAAATAAACTTAACAGGTTTTTTTTTATTTTTAGGAAGTATTTCTCCTGTATAGGTAATCTGGAAGCTTACTGTCTCATCGGAAAGCATGCAACGCAAAATTTAAAATCTTTTTTAGGATTCCGTAGTTAAGTGACAAAAACGGTACCATTATAATTTTGCCCTGTTCAGTTGTTGACTATTGGTAGTATATAGATGAAATTATGGACTACTGGTACTATATTAATGGTAGGTGTCTCCTATGTACTGCAATATAATGAAATAATGGAATTATGAAAAAAAAAATTAAATTAAGGGTGGCAGTCCATACATGTAACTGAGGGAAAAAAGCAGTGCACATAGGCTTGTAGGTACCTATCTTTAGATAGGTCTAAAAATGATATAGAGGTTTAAAAATAACTTTTTTATTTAAGTCAATTGTTGGTTGCTTATTTAGTGTTTAGGAATACAAACAACGATAATTAAGTCGCAAAAATTTTAACAAAGAGTTAATTGCAGAAACGCAATTTGTATGAGAAATATTTATGAAATAAATGAGCATATGAAATTTTTTTAACTATTTACATTATTGTTTAACAAACAACGAAGTTTCAATTGGTGCTAAATTGCAATTTCCTTCGTATTCGGTAATGTAATTTTGATATAAAGTCATTGATTGTTTGGTCCATCTTTTCAATATGCTTAATGAGCCATGGTTCTTAATTTTTTAACTAAAAAAAATGACAAATTTTGCGAAAACAAATGTTTTGTTATTATATTTTTAAGCAGTATTATAAAAAACGTGTTCAAAGACGTGTGGGCGAACAATGAGTTACGTTTCGCTATTAAAGTTTACTGTTCGAATGATGTGACAATTTAACGGTTCACGCGGATTTGAAATAAATTTATACTTCAAAGTCAGTTACGTGCACGGTGTGGGCGAGGCACGGGCCAATCACAGTACGCGAAGACTACCAACTAGCCGACTAGCCTCAATATTAGTTTAATACTATTATGAACTATTCCCAAACTACGCAGGTTGCGGCACCGAATGTTGTAACTTGGAAATTATAAACGGATGTTTGTTTATTTAATAATGACCTTTCTTCTATTTCAAATACAGTTCCGAGCATATCAGTGCTACACTAATCGACAAATAAAAGAAAAAAAAAGTAAAATTAAAATGTCTTTTAATATGTTCCAAACTACATGTTACACCTAATTATTTCTAAAAGAATTGTACGTAAGTTTAAGTTTTAGTTAATATTTGTATGAAGTTAAATATTTGTCTGCAAAAGCTTGAAAAATTTATAAGTCACAGTTCAATTAACAAAAGAAGAAAAAAATTAAAATATAATGAGATATTTCAATGAGGTCTTACATTAAATTTAAATAAAATGTAATGTGGAAATATAAAAAAAAATTAATCGAGTGCAACTCAGTACACGTGATAGAAGTGAAACTTCTTTAGCGATCTAAACATTGACAAAAGTAAGTATAAAGTGTTAAAACAAGTGTAATTGCATAGATTGTACTAAATTCGCCAAACAAGGTTTTAATTATTTTGTAAAATTAATAAAATAGCATTACAAATCGATATAAACATTAATCTTCATATAAATTTACAATATTGGCCTATTGTCATTTAAAAAAATAAATATATATAAAATAGCTGCAATGTATACTTACATTGCAGCTATTTTTTTAGTGCAGCTATTTTTACATTGCAGCTATTTTTTTGGCTTCCAGGACACTATTAACTGCCGCTCGCGTTGTAAATTATATTTATGACTATATTTGCAGATACATTGCAGATTTATAAATATATTAAATATAATGTATACCTAATAAGTTGTTATTCTTGTAACGGATTAAGTACATGCAGAATTAGTAATAATTCAAACATAAATATATAAATAAATCGAGATTTAACGTAAATAACACAACGTATGTGTGGTACGTGGCGCGTACCTCAGTTTCCATATGCAGCGTCTGAGGCGTACATCTACAATGCGCGCATGCGCGACACTTATTCAATTTGTATTGTTGCGTATACGTCGCTCTCTTTTGCTCCACCTTCATGGCGTCGGAATATATAGCTCTCTTTCTCTCTGCGTCATATCTCTCGTGTAACGAAATGTGCCTACGTGACGCGAACTTAAAATTTTACTCTCAATTCTCGTCCACTTATCGATTATTGAATCGCCGCCTAAGAAGTTTCACTTCAAAAACTAAAAAAAACAAACCTTCAAAACGTAAATATATTATTATGTCTTATTTGGGAAGTAATTTCAGAGGGCACACAGTTTTTGCTTATTCATGCATCACGATATATTTATACGAAAAAGTGCAAGTTATAGTATATAGTAGAAGTTAAATACTGACAGGAAATTTACGAAAATCTCATCATTTCAAAAAGGTAGCATCCGCAGAAGCTTTTAGAATCAAACACTGAGGTTCTACTGGTCAATTACTTTTATCACTATACAAAGAAAGTTTTGAAGCGGAACTGATTTTGCTACGGTAGTTAAGTTCGGATATTGATAAATTAGACTGCAACGGAAAGTGAAACTCATCGGTAGTGGGGAGAACGTGTCATGAATAAAGTCCTCCCCCCTCCGCTGTCAGGCACTCGGCCGTCAGTGAATAGCAAACCGTTAATAAAGTAGCCTATCTTGTTTAAAGTTTCGTTATGCTCGCAGACACCGCGAAGCGCATGTTCATCTTTATGTATCAATCTGCTTCAATCGCTCTCTTATTCTTGAGGATCGTGACCCACAAGGATAGGTGCCGTCTTGGAGTAACTTGCTTAGCGCCAGTCGATTTTCCGCTAATCTTGTGGCCTCTTGTAATCTGGTCAGCTCAACGAGTCGGCGATGTCTTATCCCTTTCACTCTTCCCAGCAGAATGCTTCCCTCCAGAGTGTATGGGTTTTTTCCTATAATGTGGCCGATGTACCCGAGGTGTAATTATAAAGGACATTTTGCTGATGTTGATTTCTTTGATGATATATTAATATATATATATATATATATATATATATATATATATATATATATATATTTATATATATATAAATTTATATATAACTTTTTTGATGTATCTTTGTAACGCATCGAACATTAATAAAAAATTTTGTGATTAGCAAAGTTATGAATAGACAGAAATACATAACGGTAAACTAAAATCAATTTGGTATAAATATTGACACACTCCATATTTTTCTATGATAACCGTTAATAAAATTTTCTAGTTTTTAATACATTATAATTTTCTTTTTGTTCCTTTAGCATAATGATATATGAAAAGGATTTCTAACGCAAGATTTCTTTCTTTAAAATAACAAGTAAGAAAATTTCAACGCGACGGTAAATATATACACACTGTTTTGTAGTATGTAATTGAAATCATAATATAATACACATTGTATTATATTATGGTTGCAATTTATTACTTCAATAAATAATTTTCAAAATCATCGTCATGAGAAAATAATAAATAAAGAAGTTTTTAATGTTATTTATGAGGCTAATCTCCGAAAATTAATTCAAATTGAAAAAAAGCATTTTAAAAAAAATGTGGTTCAGTGGATGTTGTACTCGTGCAAGATTCTGCTTTCAAAGATATTTATAAGCTGACTGCCCCCCCCCCAAATTGATTTATAATCATATAGTGAGAAAGATTGGAATCCTTTGATGATTTAACGAAGACATTGCCTACTAAATAAGTACAGCACATCTGACAGCATCATAAGAAAGTTTTTTTTGTTATTCCTGGGGCATGTATGTTTTTTCGCAGATGTAAACTATCCTTTATAATAATGAATAATACCTATATATTAATGTGCAAAATTGGTAAGAACTGGTTGAGAAGTGGAGGTGTGAAAATGGGAAAAACAAATTCGCTTTCGTATTTATAACATTAATTGGGATTAATATGGAATCTAAAATTTAATTTAATTTATGTAACATAATTCTATCATTTTCCTATTAGAGTTTTTGTAATTTTCAAAATTTTTTCCATTTTCATATGGAGACAATTTTATTAATTTGTATAACGATAATGTAATGTATTAAAACTTAACTGTACTTACGGCTTCGTTTGCGTGGACTTTTAGAAAATATTATTAAATTAACTATGATAATTACAAAAGGAAACTTTTAAGGAAATGCCCTTTGTGGTCAAATATCAAATCACCATATTTTAATTTTAGTTGAAAACTTCATCTAAATCCCTTCGGCTGCTTTTGCTTGATGCGCGAACAAGAATACAGTTTCACAGACAGACAACGACAGACAACAATTCCAAAAACAATATTTTTGTGCTCTTTTACTTTCGTTATGTTACACTAAATCTTTTTTTGCATTACCTTCAAATACAGGTTAATTCTACTGTTTTATTATGTATATATAAACAATAAAATACATAATAAAATTTATGAAACTTAACATTAAACGTACTGAGTGATTTATGGATATTACCGGCATTAAAAATATTAAGATAGATATAGAAAAGATTAGATATTACTAGCAGCTACAAATTTTAAACAAGTAAAAGATAAGATTTATGTGGTTTAAGACGAGCAATAACGACTTCTGCTGTCGTGCGTCTACCTACATTCGAGCTGTACTATTCCACAAGCCACCTCCGGCCATATCCATATCGTAAATTCAGTCCAAGTGGAAAACTTCATTGCATGATTTAAAATACACGCTAATAAATAGTGCCTTCTATCGAGTTTATAGTATGTGTAAATAGCTAGCTAGCTACTTCACTGGAGGATATAATAATAACCAAAGATTAATACAATTAAACATAAAATGATTTGTAATAAATTTATCACCCATTAATTCTTTTATATGAGAAAAGGTTGATCGCAAAGTCTAGAACTTTGTTAATTTTTTTATTTTTCAGTAATATAATACGTATTGTAACCATGTTATTTTAAAACAGCGCGATGAATTTCCTTGGAATATTAAATTTTAAAACATATTTCTATATCCTATTTTTTGTAGCTCATACTGCAAGGTGTATTTATAAATTAATAATTTATCAGCACTACAAATTTTTTTTAGTATTTTAAAAGTTTTATTCTAATTTTTCAATTTAAGCTCTTATTTGAATTACTGCGGAAGCTTCAGTGGCTTAATAATTTAACACATTTTAAATCGCTCCCTGTTGTTATAATTTCACAGTCTCAATATTTATTCAATTTGTAAGTATTTTTTTATATTATTTATACAGCTGTTACCTATGACCTGTGCAACAAACTGAATAGAAAATGTTAAGGAATTGCATGTAAATTTTTAACGGTTTCTGAAAGAAATTGCACTCAAAGTTGCAGTTTCAAGGAAAACAATTACATTTTTACAGAAATACGCTTCGAATATAGTCTGTTTGGAGAACAGAATCACCTGTATCAATAATAGGTACTTTCTTCTTTACACACTGCATTATTTATACCAGCAATATTGATCTCTCCGACACGGGAAAAGTTGAGTTATACTACAAATTTTTAGATCTTTCTCTCTCTGGGGTGTACTAAGAAGGGGATGTCCTTGACTTCAATAAATAATGATAATACTTTAGTTACACATAAGTAAATATAAATTGAGTTATTAAATTAAAAGCATTTATTAAAAATAAAACAAACACCGCCATCTAATGGAGGATTATGAAACTACACATTTATATTGGTTTCTTATAAAATAAATAATTAGTGGTAATTTGTTATTTAGTTAAGTAGTAATGGAGTTTAGTAAAATATAATTAAATTTTAGCTTTAACCACAGTTTCGCCCTCGTGTTAATAGCAAACTGAATTTGGCATACCAGGTGGAATATGCCACTGCTTTTAAAAATTAAATATAGTACTCATTACAGTTTTTCGTGCGCGGGCATAATTTCTTAAGCGCTTATGTTCATTGCCTTTCTCCTGTAAATGATTATGTTCATTCATCTTTAATGCTTATGTTCATTGCCCTTTGACAGAAAGAATGACAAAAAATGAATGTAAAATGTTTCACTTTTATTATATTAGTACGCGCTACGATAAGACCTTTGGCCATGCATGTATAACCTATCTTTTAATTTAAGATATGTACTATCTATATGCAACATTTCACTGAAATCCTTTGGACGGTTTAAGAATGAAAGAAAGACAAACAAATAAGTAAACACTTTCACTTTTCACTCTTATTATATTAGTAGATTGCAGATATTGAGCAAACCTCTAAACTGCAAAACTGCAA
Organism: Druceiella hillmani; assembly: GCA_039881145.1. NCBI lineage: Eukaryota > Metazoa > Arthropoda > Insecta > Lepidoptera > Hepialidae > Druceiella > Druceiella hillmani. Next base: position 44,481,572 of record JAYKKI010000001.1, on the reverse strand, counting down.
GTTTTCATTTAAATGTACCCACTGGTTTTTGCACGAAGTGGTCAGAAACCTCATTACTATTTTGTTAGAGGTAAAATATTCAGAATGAAATATTGAAGAAGTATAACATATGTACAGTATTTTTGTATTTAATTACTAGTTTTGACAGCTTCATCGATAAACAAATTTAACTACCATTTCAATTGATTGGGATAATTTTAGAATATTTATATTATTATTATTATTGACATTAAGAATCTAAACTGGTTTCAATATTACACATGCATGTATTTTTGTAAATTTTAGAACTTCTTTCAATGACTTCTTTCCTGATTTATTCAATCAATTTATTAAATATTTCACTGATTTTCTGTTACTCACATAAAAAATTAATATTTAGAAATGAATAATGTATTTGACGCTGGCCATAAGATCAAATTGATGAATAATAATTCGATAATGAGAACGGTAAATCAACGAACGTCGTGATCGATTTAAGATAAGAGGAAGCGAAATGCCAGTGCATAACCTCCAGCTCAATTGTTCAAAGTTACAACGCTAGAGACGATAGGCCATGCATAACGCTGAACACGAATATTGGATATTACAATAATAATGAATTAGTGAACCCAGTTCGGGCCTTATTATAATTTCTAAGCCGGCGTCTCTTTGGTCGGCGCGGTGCCTCTTTGAAGGTTCATATTTATGTGACATGGACCGCATTAGGCGCTCGTAAACTAAACAAATTAAGTAATGTACGAATTAGACAAATTAAATAGCGGCGCGTGACGCTGACTCGGCCCGCCTCATCAGTTTAATGTTCGATAAGAATGCAATACCTATTTCTTTTTCGACGTCGAGTTTAATAATTCTCTCGAATAATTATGAGTTAGGACGTGCGTTTCCCACATTTTGTTAAATGGCAAAATTGTTAATTAAAATATGAATCTGTTAAAGCTAACTGGCTTTGTTTGACATACTTCGTTGTATTGAATACAAATATCTATTCTTATCTATCTGTATAGAATTTGTTGACTAAATTTATTCTTTTATAGAGGAGATAATTTAAATTTTGCTTGAGTTTAAATTTTTAATTTCGTCATCTCTGGATCATCATCTGGTATTAGATATATAGTTTTTTGCAAATCTTTGCCATGCCTAAAGTTTTAAAATTATTAAGTCTTTTTATAAAATATACTTGATGAATTAATATAAGATAATAAGTTTTTTTTGGAAAAAAGGGATGAAAAGTACATGGTTTATTTCTAAAAACGTGTCTTTTGTAACTGCGTAATTATTAAATCCAAATATCTAATTACCGATTATAACCATTTTTGTTGTTATTATTATAATTTTGACGAAGTAAATTATATTTTAAATTTATATGGTGAAAATTAACAAAAAAACTAAGTCATACCTATCATAAATAAATTGTAACTAATTTTATGCAGGGAAGAAATATGTTGCCTAGTACATCCGATGTTACTACAACGGTCTTTTATTGAAAATAGCAGTAAATATAGTATGAAAATAGCAGTAAATATACCTAAAAGTTTATCAGTTATAAGGGTGGTAAATATTATTATTTAGCCACATTTTCTTTTATCTAATTCTATCATCGGTTCAACCAATTAATCAAATGACAACCGATATCCATAATGCGTTACACTGAAATATGACCCACAACGTACTTAATAGTATAAAAATTAAAGTCATTTTGGACGAACACTTCAAAGAAGTGAAAAAAGAAACGAAAGAAAATTCAAGAATGAATCGATGAAAATTAAGAGTGTTAAAACTTTTGTTTCGAGTGGGCCGACTTGTATATCGTGTAGGTACCATAACAATTTTATAGTTTAATTTCCACTGTTTTTCTTTGAATTCATTGGTAGTACTGTCAAAAATTCTCGAGATTAACACTTTACAAGTTTAAAAGTAAATGTATTCGTATATTTATGTAATTGTAAATACGTATGTGAATGTACTCATTATATTTTAAGAATGAGTATACAAATTATAGAAATAGCATATTTATTTTTGTTTATGGTTACAAAGCTGGTTAAATCTGGTACTTCACTCTTTTTAAATCATATTATTTTAATTATCTGTAAGCAATAATTTGTGTATATTATATAACGTATGTAATTTTAAGTACGGTTGATTTCATTGTCATCGTTCTTGGATTTCCATAAACATTTTTATAATTATTATAAAACTGAGAGTTTTTGCGTATACAAAATTGATTTTTTTCTGCCTATATAAAATTAATATGAAATGGATTTTTTCATTTCTTTTCAATAAATACTTATCATTTAATGGTCAGACATTCATAAAAAATCATTAGAATACTTGAAAGTAGAGATTCGTATAAATTAGAATAATTTTCCTATTCATTACGTTCCCTCTCAATACAACAGAGATGAATATTTTTGAACGTTTCAATCGATTCAATCTTTATTCAATTGGTCTAAAAATATTTCAATCAAAACAATGTCTCGATCCATACAAAGCACCTCAGAATCAGGCGTCAACATTTTAAACCCCTGGTACGATATTGTACAGCGCTACTTCATTTTACTATCCGTACAGGCATTTATTTCCGTTTACCTATCTCCTAATTAGTTTTAAATACTATTTTGTTAGGTACTCATTCTGAAACTATAACAAGATAAAACATTTCAATATAATAAGTAATTACTAAAACCGCATAACTCAAAGTACCTTAATACCTACCGGAAATAGCTTTTCCGCTATCTTCTGTCTTGTGTAATTGAAAATTGTTATAAATTATACCTCCATGAAAATTCTGTAAAGACCTGTTTACTTATGAAAGAATCTTTTCCACGTATAGAGGGATGCACTGAAAAAGAAGTAAGATAATCTGCAAAATAATTTGCTTGCAGAAAATAAAATATTTCGTAAAATGAAAATAGCATATGTTTACAAATTTGTGATTTTTATTTATTCAAAGTTACAAAATAGTATTATAAAATTTAGGAGTAGATAACAATACTGACCTGTCTTGTTTGCTTGGTTGACAATAATTTTAAAAGGAATACTATGTCAAGGTTTATTTGTTTGTTCTTTAAATTATAATGTAATTTTATTTTCATTCCGTCACTTTTATAATTTTCAATAATTAGTTACTAGTTTTTTCGAATTTTCTATTTAATAAACTTTATTTAATTATTTAATTTCGTACTTTAAAGACTACGTCAAAATTATTAGTCGTAAAAATAATCTTATTCCTAACCACATACAAAGGTATCCTAATATAATTTAATCATAAGTGCCCTTAGTCCAAAGAGCAAAACTTATATTAAGGGGTGTTTATTAAAATCGCAACCATATAGGTTACAAAAAACTAGCACAGTAGTCGCCTTGACATAGTTAAGGTGGTGACGTGTCCTTATTACAGGTCGGCCAACGTTTAGGCGGCTGCAATACGATGCAATGCTGCTAACGCGCTAGAATTATGCGCCAGTCATGTTTAATGAAAATTGTTAAATACTAATGTAATAAGTTGCTATGATTTATAAAAATTTAGATTAATAAAAATTTACAAGGTAGAAATATAACTTTAGTGTTGAGTATATATAGTGTGACTTTTAATAAGTATTTTTATATTAAAATGATATATTATGTAACATATGTACTATAACATGTACTATATTATGTATTATAACCATATTTTATTTATATATCGTACCTCCTCATAAATCGTATCTGATGAGTTACTCCCATGCCAAGGCACACGCAGCGTTGCAAGCGGCGTAAAACCTAAATTCTAGTCTGCCATTTTCCACAAAGTAAGCAGAACTATTTGCGGCCGCTCAGTGGGAAAATATCCAAAAAGTAAGTTTTTCATAACATTTTTCAGTAATTTTTTTACACATGTTCTAAACTGATAATTAAATTATTAAGTAGTATTATGCTTAGCAAAAACCACAGTGTAAACATATATTTATTCTTTGAATTTTTTGTCATTTTTACTGAGATGTTTGCCTAATTCGCACTCACATGGTTTATTCTAATTCGTACCGGTACGATCTCGGATTAATAAAAAAACGGTGATGAAACTCTTTAGGATATTTTTATATTTTCGGTAAAATTGTACCACAGAAGTATTAAGTATAAGTTTAAAGAAGATATTGAAGCTTGTCTCCAAAAATGACCTATGTGTCCATGAAGTTTATTAAAATATATAGTTTATAATACCCGTAAACAAACATTTCGTCGTCACTTGAAAGGGCTATATAAAAATGTACGGATTAGATGATCTAAATATTTAATCATAAAGATGGAGAAAGAGCTAGTTCGATATATACACTAATTGGAGTCTTATTTCTTCGGTATGACAATTAACGAATTACTCAGACTAGCATACCAACTATCCAAAATATGAGAGTCAATAACGGGAAACAAATGGCTTTTGGAAATTATATTATAAGTTTATTACAGATAATCTGGAATCTCTATGCGTGCTCCGCAATTCGGTGCGAACGGTTCAATAAAAAAATGTCATAAATTTTTATGAAAAATATAAATTCTCATGTTAGTATTTCTCACATCTGTCACAATAATCTTAGCAATGGCTTACATCGATCGGAGTAAACGTACCGGAGTAGTACGAGCTGTTCGGTAATTTGAAAGCCTCATAGCTATGATTTAGTGCGGTTGACGTGGTCTATAATATTGATAGTTAGAGATTTTAATGATTACACTACGTGATATTTCAAACAAAATTGAATTATTCATTCAAAGTCAGTAAAGTCTATAGAGTTTCATCAGCAATTCACTCGCATTTTTAAAAAAAAAATAGATTTAGAGACATTATTAAGAGAAGTTACTTGTAAGAGACGTTACTTATTTATCTTAACAAACATCTAATATTGAATATATTTGGCGTTAATTTTGTAGAAATTCATTATTCACAATTAAATGAAACTACGTGATCTATTTGTGATGGGCTATTAGCAAAGATCTTTGCGAATAGCCCACATGAAGATGTTGTAATACAACGAAACCTAGGTCGTGGTAAAGAACTTAAAGAAAGTAGAAATAATACTACAGCACGTAGTTTCATTTAATTGTGAAACTTATTTACTTACGAAAGGACACTTTAAATGTACGCAGAAACTCTAAGTTCTATAATAATAACATAAATGTCGCAACGCGTGAAACATTGTGCGCTTACGATGGATCCGTTTTACGGGAAACAGCTTCATTGTAGACGCAAAAAATTTAACGTAATGTGCTATGAGAAAATCAATTTGATACTTTATCAACTTCAGATTATTCAGTTACTTGCATTATTTTATTAAGCAATATCGTATGATGTACTCAAAACTTATAACCTAATAAGCATTTTAATTAAAACCCTTGCCCACAAAATATGACATTAGAAATGATATGTAGTTATTAAATCGGATAAATTGTTTTAACCCATTAGTTAACGTTTGATGGAATGCCAATCAAAAAATTACATCATGGAACTCCTTTCCAAATAGTACTTGGATTGTATTTGTATTGATATGCAATAAATAATAATGTGGTTCATTGGTATCTTATCGACACAATTTGTATATCTACAATGATTTTATATATCTATCATTTAGATCCATTTAATAAACAATTGTTGGTTAAGTGCTGTGCCTGAATATAGTTACTACAACTGAATGAGACGAGACAAAACTTATGTAAACTATTGTTACAATGGCAGCAAAGTTTTTGACAAATCGGCACAAGCGCTATATTATTACTATAGAACCAATGTCTGTATATATATATATATATATATATATATATATATATATATATATATATACATATATATATATACTAAAAAGTAAATATATGCACATTAATTTTATTTCTTTACCCAGTTACCAATTTTCTTCAATAAAGTTTTTTTAACATTAGAAAGAAAAATAAATGCATTATGTATATTTACGTTCCAGATCTTAAATGAGTAGGTTTCAATATATCTGGAAACTCTGGGAAATCTAACAGTGAAATGGTAGAAATTTAAAGTGTTTCCTTTGTAAAACAATTTACTTTTCTTTTAGATATATGCAACAATTATAATGTTCCAAGATTTTACTACATTTTTAGTGTACGATGTATATCCAATAAAATTAATTTAACTTAAGAGAATTAATAAAATAGCTATCAAATATTAGTATAAGTACAAAACTACATCAATTATTGTTTATGAGACAACTGAAACCAAGTAAAAACAAATAAGAAACATTCACTGGCAGAATTCATTTAAAAATAAATGAAATAAACACTTAAATTTTAACGTTAATGGCACTATTAACAAATAGTTAAAACTGAAATGATTTCACAAAAGTATCGTTATATATAAATGACATAATATAGTTTAATATTATGACGGTTATAAAAATGTCTCAAATATTAAATGTCATAAGTATATACGCGATGATGTAAAACAAATACAATAAATATTAATAAGGAAGATATTATCTGCCGTTTAGAAAATATTTTCTGTCCTTGGGAAAATAATTTCAGAAACATCAAGAGCCGTAATAATTATCATTAAAAAAATTTAGAATGGTTTCTCAAAGATTTTCCAGGTTTTAAAATATATTAGTTCAAAGTGAACGGAGAAGAAATTGGCGCCAATACTTGCAAAATTAATGTCGGTTACTTGCAAAATTAATGTCGGTTATAATAGTTTAAAGGTACATTAATCGATGTGTAAAACATTAATCGATGTGTAAAAACGTTTCCCCTCAAAGTCTAAAATAAGACGCAGAAATTTTATAATTTACACATGATTTAAAGAAGTATCTTTTGGTAAATTGGTTGCGTTTTAAATTTAGTTTCCTATTTCTCTTATATCAATTCTTCAGATTTAGCAACAGGAGTAAACATATATTTTGATGAGGATATGGAAAACTACTCGTGATCATTTGTCTTTTGATGTTATTTTTCATTTGGTTCTCGATGCATAGTCAACGGGGCAAGTATGCGCACTTTGGCCTTTAAAGCCTCATCATAATTAAAATATAATAGTTACGGAAATAAAAGTACATTCGTTAGACAGAAAATTTATTACGTTATAAATTGTAATAGAAATTATAACACAAGTTGACGTATTTTTTATGCAATTAACGATTAATAACAGGAAGTCGGAATGCGTTCACTTAACCCGGATTTTGGGTAACTGTGCGCACCACTTTGGGGTAAGTAGACGCGCTCGGGGTAAGTAAACGTAACGTAAAATTGACCTCCTTTTATAGCAACGACTTTAAAAATAAATTGTTTATTTGTAAAAAAACTTAAAAATCTTATGTATTTTATTTATAATTAGTCTTTAGAAATCATTGAAACAATCCCAAATATATAATTTAGGACTAAAAATAAAGTGATATCGATTAAACATATTTTACATATATTCTAATAGAACATTTCTAACCATAGTCAGATTAAACCTAGTTTTAACAGAAATAATCATGAAATGAAGTTTCTGTTTAACAGAACGTAGGCAATATTTTCAGCATCAATATTAGTCTAAAAATCAATCGAAATTATCACAAACATCAGGTAATTCAGGTTTATAACTTAAAATAAATCAAACATAATACATTTGATCTTTTGATTTTTGTTGATTTAATCAAACATAAAGTATATAACATTCTTCTTTAACAATTAGGTATAAATGAAGTATTTTTTACAGATATTAAAGCATTGAGCCAGTAACGATCAGTCAAACTTTTATAAGACTACGTAATAGGAACATTTTAACCCTTGTCAATACAATTATCACATACAAGACTTCACTCATTTCATAAGAAGTACACTGTTCGTGCAACCATTCCTCGCCCGCACTTCATTTGATTAAATATTCTTTAGGAGGTTCTATATATTTTTCTAGAAAAGGGGGACAATAGTATTTAGTTTCCGTCGCTTTTGAAGTAGATGGTTTCTGTTCTTTTTTGGCAAAATTACCTTTTCTTTTTTGGGACAAGTGTGTTCTCTTTAGCAGAGGTAGCTTATGACAATGTTGGAATTTCTTTTTACGCTTATTCTTTTCTTCTTCTAGCTTCTCTTCTTCAAGTCGCTGTTTATATGAGCTGAAGGTTATAATTTGTGATTTCATGAAAACTTTGCCTCAACGTCTTTTGTGTTTCATTCGAGGTAGGGATGAGGACAGATAAATGCAAGTGTAGTAAGTGAGACAGATAAGTGCAAAGTAGGTTAGGTTAGGTTAGGTTAGGTTAGGTTAGGAGTTTTTTTTTTGGTACAGTGCTTATTCCTGACTCATCAACTTGCAACTTGGTTGCATTTTTGATGACTTGTCAAAACGGTTGTTAATATTGTTGGTTATGGCATATTGATACACTAAGTAGATAAAAATAATTTGTAGTTAGACCAAAATATCTTCCTTCCATTTTCTTACGATATTCGGCAAACTCTATTTCTTGATTATTATTAAAAGTTTAAAAGGTTAAACGATCCATTGACGATGCAGCACAATTGAGTTTTAGCTTTTTGCGCAGACAGTACTCGCTTATACAAATTGATCTTGCAGCATTCTCCCTTACTTCTGTCCTTTTCGATTAATGATTTAGTCTTAGCTATTTGTTGTTCTGTAACTGGTGCAAGTTTAGGTTTTTCTTCTGACATACGTGCGCGGCAAAATAATGAAGGCTGAAAATATAAAAAAGATTTAGTATAAATGAAGCAAGTTGTACAAACAGAAACATTACATCAGCATATTATTACTAAAGTGTTTTACGCGGGGCAAGTGTGCGCATATACTCATTTACCCGCGCACACTTTCCCCATGCAGCCAAAATTCAAACAAACGTTCACAGAATTTCAGGTAACATATATAACCTCAATATTGTTTCTCATTTACCAAAAATATTACGCCGTCAATAAAAGATAAATTAACTTACCGTTATTGGATACAAAGATTCTCAAACCACAAAAACTATCCATTTAACTAGCAAATATTATTTTTAGCAGAAATAAAGCAAACAAAACGCGACGCGTCGCAGTAACATGTTGGAACTGATTCGCCACTCTGGTGTCCCAGACTAACCCAATCAAACTCCACATTCCCCGAGCCCCGTTTCGGAGATAAAAGAGCGCGCTCACACGACTGCGCTCGATCACGTCAAATGACTACTTGTAGCAATAATCCAAGTTTTTTTATTTTCTTATTTCTTTGAATTAAACGTTGTTTTTTTTGCTTACAGATATCATTGTTTGAATTAAATTGCGTATTTATTTATTGCATTTTCAGTGTGACATGTAAACAAGGGACATTTGTAAAACGGTATTTTTATGAGAGCGACCTTTTCCTGTTACCCATAATAAATGAGTTCAAACAATTATTTCCGAAGTGAACGGTAAAAAAAATTTGCGACTATGCAAGTATACAAAAAAGTAATGGTACTTAATTTTTACAACAAACAGATTGATTTTGAAATGTAAGAAAATATAAAAGAAATAACGAGGCATGACGGAAAATTATTATGTCCGGAAGTATAAAAGTAAGTGAAATTAGAAAACAGAGATTTTTGTATTATAAACATGAAAAACCTACTCCAAAAACAAATATTTTTATGACGCGCGGAAAAATTCAAAATAATTATGATTTTGCCAAACTATGTATTCTAATAAAAATTGTCACCGATATCTTTCATATGTGCACTAATAATTATTCATTTTTTCAACGGAAATGAATAGGTAAGTATGATAACGAAATCCAATGTAACATTCGATTCATTAAAATCGATTCCAACATGCCGGAGATATACGTTAAAATATATAAAAAGATGCAATCCAATTGCAAACCTCCTCCATTTTTGAAGTCGGCTGAAAATCCTGTCTCCTAATTCCATCATTATAATCGTTCTATGAATATTCTTTAATATGGGAATATTATATATTTACCTCAGATATTGAGTTTATTATAATATACGAGTATAAAGCATTTAGAACTGTTAATCAAATTACATTAATATACTTTTCTATTTGTTTTTAAAATAGTTTAATTTTCTCCTTGCAGTTCTTCAAGATCCTAAAATTATTAGTATTGAAAGCACAATGAAGAGTTAGGTTTAGTTAAGTTGTCAATTGCTTGTCAAGAAATCGACAGATAATTTCATGGTATTTATAGTACTTGCGTTTTATTATCATGTAAATATTAATTTGACATCTAATACTTGATATTTTTTTATTATAACCACATATTTAGATTACTTATTATTAATTTAGATTTAACAATAATTTTGTAAATTAATCTTTTCTAATCATTTATTAAGAGTGACATCAACATTGCATTATTTCGATTGTCTGTCCGATGTGTAATAATTACTATATATTGATATATTAATACAATAACGATTGAATATCTTGTTTTGTAGAACAATTTGTTACGTGATGATCGAAAGTGATTAAGAGATTGCGATAAGCCCACTTGATATATAGCGACATAAATCATTGTTAAAGGTCCATATGTGACGTAATGTCATAAAATCATAATCATTAAAATATATATATACATAGTCATTAATTGTTAACGCTTTGTTAAGTTCTGAAAATTAATTGCTAAATTTCGGATTACGCGTGATATAGATTGCACCGTAAGACGAAAGTCAGGATAGGGATAAGAATAATCTGCAGCGTTCCGCACAGTCGCCCGTCTTGTGTACATTTATATAGGTGCGCACATAGAGGCGGCATTGCAAGGAGCGCCGACTCGAGCGGCGCGGTGGCTTGTTCGCCGTAATGTGCCAATTTACGACCTGCGGCCTCCACTCACGCGCCGCTCCATATTCAGGGTTGCCCCCTGTCCTTTTAAGTATTGCATTTTTAAATTTTTCGTATTCCATTGTTATCCAGTTGAATTACGCTGGCCGTGAGAAAACGCAATTGAGATTGTGTTGGTAATGTTTGCGTCTTTATGTATTTCATATTTAATTTTTCCTTCAATGTCATATAATTAGTATTTTATTATATTATATTATGTTAATTAAAATCATAAAGTGCCACTTACGGAAATAAATTCGAAGTTATAATCAAATATACTGCCGTGTTGTCTCATTTCACATTTGTTAACTTGTCATTATTTATCACAAAATAATGGTGACTACTTAATTACATAATGTAATCATAGGCATTGACCACGACATCATTAAACAAAATCACTCACACTATGGTGGTATATTTTTCCTTACATTTTTTTCATCGTTGATTCCTTTCATCATTGTGTAGGGTAGGGCGGGGCGGGGCTAAAAGTCCGGCTGGTAAGAAGTCCCAACATAAATATCTCAGTATTGAACAATGCTAGAAAGAAATGAATCACACGATTGAGCGCGGGGGGAGGGGCAAGCGCGTTGCCGCAAGTCGTCAGTAAGCTCGGTATGCACATGCGAGTAACAGGGCTATCGAAATTGTTTCGCACCTAAAAGTAAAAAAACTGTGTCTTTCAATTTATTTTATAACATCGCTTCACATAAGAAGAAAAGAATAAGGTAAATATGTATTACATTCTTATTGTATTCATAATAAATGCATGCTAATAAATTTTATCTATTGTTAACCGTTTTTATTTTATAAAATTGCAAATCACTCGACGTAGGTACGGGGCAAGAAGTACATAGAAGGGACTTCTTATCCCGTAAGAGTCGTCCTTTACGTTTTGTCGCACTTACCTATAGATTTATTAATTAATTAGTGTTTCATTTTTCTTTTTCAAAATGCGAAACTACGAAAGGAAAACTAGTAGAGGTACCACACCACTTCATATTATGAAATTAGCTGCAGATGAGGTGAACATAGGAGAGAAAAAATTATGTCGAGCAGCAAAAGACTATAATATTTGCAGAAATGCTCTAAAAAGATTTATTACTCGTTATAAGAAAGACCCTGACAATGTACGCTTTGGATATTTTGGAACACGTCAAGTTTTTACTCAGGAACAGAAGAACAGTTTATGCAAATGCTTACTCATGCTTGCACAAATGTTCCATGGAATAGAACCAAAAGAAGTGCGTCGCTTGGCAAATGACTGTGCGATTAAGTACACAATTGCTGTACCCGATTCCTGGAAAGAAACTAAAATGGCGGGGAAAGATTGGATGACGCCCTTTTTAAACAGGAACTCCTCATTATCCATCCAAAAACCTAAAGCCACTAGTCTCATCAGAGCAACTTAATTCAACCGTGTCAACGTGTAAAACTATTTTGATAAATTGGCTGAAGTGATGGATAGATTTAAATACCCAGCTTCATCAATCTGGAATGTAGATGAAACTGGGGTATTCACAGTGTTGAGACCAACAAAGATAGTTGCTGCAAAAGGCAAACGAAACGTTGGCTCTGTTACATCTGGACAAAGAGGCACTAACCTCACTCTTGTAGTAGCAGTCTCGGGTACAGGTTCTCACACCCCCCCGATGTTCATTTTTCCACGGAAAAATTATCAGGACCACTTTGTTCGTGATGGCCCACCAGATTGCATTGGAAAAGCTAATCTAAGCTGATGGATCATAGATGAAGAATTTTATCGCTTCGTACAGCATTTCATCCAACATGTAAGACCATCAAAAGACACTCCGTTTCTTTTTCTACTGGACAACCACTCATCACATTTGTGTGTGAAAACACTTGATTTGGCAAAGGAGCATGGCGTAGTTATGTTACCTTTTCCACTCCATTGCTCACACAAATTACAACCCCTAGACGTTTCCGTATTTGATCCGTTCAAAACTTATTTATCTGGAGCTCAAAATTCTTGGATGAGAAACAATCTGGGAAAAACCTTGTCAATATATAACATCATGGGATGTTATATATTGACAAGGTTTTTGACTTGTTCGCACTGCATTACCGATGGCTCTCTCACCTGTTAATATTGTCAAGGGTTTTCAGGCCTCAGGGATAACACCATTCAATCGTGAAATATTTACAGATTCGGATTATACTCCGAGTAATGTCACTGACCGTCCCAGTGCTATTGATAAAGCGGAAAATACGCCATCACTTATAAGTGAGCTAGATGAAAATCAGCCATTACAAATAGATCAACTAAGAGCATTAACTCCTCAGCCTTCTACTTCTAAAGATATATTTTCGCCTGAAGTTGTTCGTCCTGTGCCTAAAGCCGGACCCCGTATATCCTTAAGCACCAGAAAACGCCGCAAAGCTAACATCCTAACTGACGCGCCTGAAAAAAATGCCTTAGAGAAAGAACAAGAGAACCGTAAAGTGAAGAAACTTAAATTAACCAAAGTAAATAAGCAGAAAATGACAGTAAAGAAGAAAATCCCTAAAGAGAAGACTGAAGAGGAAGTAGCATCTTCTTTTGAAGAAGAGTATTTTTGTATAATATGTTGCGAATCTTATTCAGAGAGCAAATCAGGCGAGAAGTGGATCCAATGTTCATCGTGCAAATTCTGGGCACATGAACGGTGTGTGGGCTCTAACTTAAAATTTAATTTTGTTTGCATTAATTACAATAGCGATAATGATTAAATAAAACTAACTGATACCCATTAGATTTTTTAAACAATTCATGTTTCCTTTTAGGGTTTAGTTCATTATTGTTTTTAGTTTATGTTTTATTAAGTCCTATGATAATAATAAAACATATGGATATTACAATAATGAAATTTTATTAATCTTATGATCGTAATTACAATGAATGGACTTTTTACCCCGCGCCTCGGACTTTTTACCCCGCTATGTGTTAAGCTGGATTGTGTGAAATTTCTTGCAATAATTTTGTTTGTAAGAAAATGCTCGATTTTAGGAATTTTAAGTTTTAGAGTGAACAATGGGACTATTAGCCTCACCCTACCCTACGTAAAATATTTTCGGAGAATGTGAGAAAACCAAACCGTTTCCGTTTCGTCTGTGAAGATTTTGAAATTCACAAAATTAGACTTTTTTATCATAAAATCATTCCGATATATTAATTACATAAAATCCGGTCCAGAAATATAAAACTTTTGACAATTGTATTGTGTTTTTGACAATTGTAAGATAACCCTATTTTAATATTAAATATCGCTAATAAGAATACCTGACGATCTGTAGTGTTGACATGGATTTTTTTGTCTAATTGAGTCGTTGCGCTATTCTGAAGAGGAAGAACTTAAAAAAATTGAGTTTATTAAAAAAGTTAGAATATTAGTATTTTTTTGTTTTTATTATCCAGAAGAATGGGGCGAATCACCATTAAGAATATAAATATCCAAATTTTCACAATTTAAGTTTGCTTCCCCGTTCTATCCCGTTGCAAAAAAAATTATTTCCGTGTACGCCTCACAGTAGTGTGAGGCGTACACGGAAATTATTTTAAAAGTAAATAAATATATATTATTAAAATGTTCAGTGTTTTGAAAACGTTTATATTATGTTTACACGATAAATATATAATGGAGGATAAATTAATTTTATTTATTAATACTTCCTTTAAATTGAGTGCAAAGAAAATATTGATCCGTTTAATTGAAATAGACCAATCAGGTCAATTCTATATTTTAACAAATATAGAATTGACGATAGAAATTTACATTATTAGTTCCAGAGAAGTCAATTAATCATGAAACTTCATGATTATTAAAATATTTCTAGAAAGACAAACATTGTCTTTCATATTCAGTTTCATCATTAAGAGACTTGCAGCACCCCTTGTTCAAAATCAAATGGGAAATTTATAATATTATTAACTAGCTGTCCGTTCTGGCGTTGCCCATGCAAAAGGGACCATGCCTGCATTCGGTTTTATTCACTTTTTTATACAATAATTATAAAAGTGCTGAAATAGGTGTTTCCTTACTTCTACCTAAACAAAAATTCCCGTCTTCAACTTTAATTATTTTAAAATTCCCGTACAATTTTCCCCCATTTTCACACGTTTAGGGGTAGAATTACTACCTGCCATATATCAAATTATTTGATATTTGTAGACTTTATGGTGATGAGTCAAACAGTGATTGAACGGTAATTCGATTATATATATATATATATATATATATATATATATATATATATATATATATATATACATATATATATATATATATATACATATACGTATACATATACATACGAATACATATATACTATATGTATTCGTTATATAAAAAAGCGACTAAGACAAATTTTATTTTATATTTTGAATAAAGAGGCTTTTATGATGTAATTCTTTTCCACTCAACATATTTTTAAAACAATCTACTGTGTATTTTAGCCCCTACAGTATTTTGTTTAACCCAACACCAAACTATAATTGCCAAGTCCTTTTGAATTTGCCTTTAGATAGTAATGGCCTTATTTCATTATTCCAAAGCCAATTTTACACCCAGTTCTGTCAGCTATTGATACAGATAACAGAATACGTTTACTGATGTGTACGTGCGAAAGGTGCCTTGTGCGATCTACGGGCTGACGTTTTCTGCACTCTACGATAGAATGCATAAAGACTTCCATATCGTGGCTTGGAATTTGTAAACTAGCCCATTTTTGACATAGGAATTGGTTGATTTTCCTCGGATCATATTTATATTTCTCTCTGCCTACATGTATAATTTCTTATGTACTTAATGTATATACTTAATAATTATTTAAGTACTTAAATTATTTAAAAAAAAATTGTAATGTAGAATTTGACACATTAAAGTTTATTTAATGAGAAATAAAAGCGTAGGGATATAAATTTATTTGTCCCAGGGGAGTTTTAAAATGTTTTTTTTGGACCAAATCAATATTGTATGGTTGAGGAGGGCCTCAATAGCTATCATCATTAAACTGTTTAGCTAATATTTTGCGCTTTATGATGGAATGTTGTTTGCTTTATAAAATGATGGAATGTTGTTTGCTTTATAAAATAAAAATAATTCAAAATTTTGAATTATTTTTAATATTCAAATGACAATTATCCAAACTAGTAATTAATTCTTTTGTTTTGTTCACGTATTGTATACATGAATGTTAATATTGTTTAATTTCCAGGTTCTAACTATAGGAGAACGTGGACAAATAATATAATTTTAATCATAAATTCAATTTCTAATAAAATCATAGATAATGATATATTGTGTATATATATATATATATATATATATATATATATATATATATATATATATATATTATCCAACATATTATTTTATATTATACTATATATTACACGTAAATATGAGGCATTTATTATAAAAATAAGCGGAAGATCTCGTGAAATGATAGGTTCCAATCATAGTTTCCGTACTAAAAGATTGTAAAGTCGATATTGCCGAAAATTCAAATGAATAAACCAATATACTTCGGAATACGACATGAGTTAGATTCATACAATATAATATTTCAATCTCTTAAGTGGACAATGCATTAATATAATCAATTATAAGGCAATGAATTAATGTAATAAATAATAAGACAACGTTTTAAGAAATGAGGGAACCAAAAATGGTTTCCAAAATCAGAAACTTCCGTTTACGGCGAGGCGACTTTTGATATTATTCCCTTTTACTCTTATCCTTGATCGTGTCGATACTCACAAAAACTTTAGGAGCTACAGAAAATTTCTGGAAAACTAAACAAATTCTATTTAATTTGTTGGACTCTCAAGTCATATAGTTCATATATTCAATTATAATGAAATTCGTTAAATTATTTAATTAATTAAAATACAAATTATGTAACATCGAAGGAAGAATTAAATATGTAACACATAAAGACACTAAAATGCTGTATATAATAAATATAATAGTAATGAAATTCGTAAAATCATGTAATAGTAAACGTATATATTTCATACATACGTATACGTTTACATTTCAAAAACACAAACAATACATTTTTTTATGAAGGAGAATGTTCATTAGGGGATACGATTATTTTTAAATGGCGCCATTATGTAACAAATGTGAAAAACCATACATTAATTTCTTATAACTCCCATATTGTGGAGATTAAATTTTGTAGGCGAATATAGTGACACAAAAAACCTTAACGATTAGCCATAAGAACATGTGTTTTATAACGTACGTTGTTTCTATGCCATTCAAAAAACATTTTTGAATGGTATAAAAACAACGTACAAACGGATTAAAAATTATAAATTTGTAAGGTACCATACATAAAAAGACAAAAAAAACCTAAATCTTTATATCATTCACGCTCCCATCCGTCCATCTCTTTACTATAGTCGTTTTCCAGGAATTATTAAAATTTATGTAAACAATTTAAATTCGGTATAGCGATAAAACATTTTGATCCGCACTTACTTAAATATCTAAACAATTAATTAATAAGGAACAATGTTTACATTGGAATTATGAGTATTCAGCATATTCCCATATATATATATATATATATATATATATATATATATATACTTTTCTATTTTTGCTTTTTTTGTTTACATGGTAAAAGGAATACATTTGTATATAGTTAAATGGAAGTCCCACATAACCTTCAATAGTCACACTTTTATATGCATCTAAGTGTATGCTGAAATCCCACGTTTGAGACGTTTATTTATTTATAGATTTATTTGCTCTATTAACATTTTTGAAATGCGAAAGAAATATATTATTTTATTACAAAAAACGTTAAAAGTATTTGGAAAAACGGTAAAAATGACCAAATGCATTTTTGAACATACAATTAATATGAGAATCATACAGGAAACAATTTGGCTGATTACTGTTTTTGGCGTGTTAGTATTCGGTTAAGGTATCGTCGATTGATTAGTATCTTAATATTTAGACTTACACGTAAAGCGAAGCTAGCACAATGAATTTATTAAAGTGTAAACAGGAACAATTAGAACTTTATTTCCACTAAACGACGAATAATCACTTCAGAATTTATCTGCGAAAGGTGTCTTTCGCACGTAGACCGCAGAAAGTGTGTTTCTTTCTATGCAAGGCATGGACTGTGCAAGGAATATGTCACTTGTATACTACACAAAGCACTTTTCGCTCGGAAATCTCAGAAATTATCTTTGGCTCTTAGCTCTTATCTATTATTGTAATAAAACTGTAGAATTGGCGTACCTGTACATTAAATATATTTATGAAAAAATAATAAGGGGACACAATAAAAGCAATAGGAAAGAAAAATATTTTTTTACACTTTTTGGCTGTTTGTCTGAGAGTATGTTTATTTATTTGCATATCGCGTAAGAACTTCGAAAAAGATTTTGATAAAGTTATCATTGGCGGATTCCGTAAGTCCTGAGGTATATATATGTGTGTGTATATATATATATATATATATATATATATATATATATATATATATACATATTTATATTTATATATATACGCTTTTATATCACAAACGATTTACTAAAAAGGAAAACATGGCAATTAGAAATTTCAATACAAGTTACAATTACTTGAAAAAAGTTTACTTTTATTCGCATTATGAATATAGATAACATTATGTGCACCTTCCTTTAATCTTATAGTTAACTTAATTATATTTACCAAACATCGAACTAAACGAATTCGCGGGCACAGATATAATCGATAAGACTTATCAATGTTAAAAAAAATTGCCTGCAATTTAGTGAAATACAGATTTTATAGTATACTGTCACATTTAACCGGCAGAGCTAACAGTGAAAAAAGAACAATGTAGTGAGCTATAAAATATTAGAGTAGTATAGCCTAACTAACTGATACAATGGTAGCACTGAAAGTTCTCAGAAACGGACATTTGTAATACCTAACGATAATAAAAAAATTAACGGAAGTTCCGAAAATCAAATTCTTTGGTAATTCATTACAGTATATTGCTTCAGTTTGTTTTTACAAGTTGATCAAAATTTGAAAATTGTGTGTACATTAACGTTAAAATTGTCATGATAAAATTTCCGATCGATAATTTTTTATTACTTTCTTCATAGAAAATTATTGATTGAATTTTACTTACGATCTACGAAATTACTATTGGCTTCGATTACTCTTACATATCGAATAGTCACTTCAGGATTTATTAATTCTGAAGGATACGGAGAACGTAAGATCCTCCAGACGAATTACGAAATTGCATCTTAAGGATCTAACGATCTAGAAAATCATCACTGATTTCCATTCGCGTGTTATAAAACCTCATCCCGCGCTACTGTTTATAACTGATTTCCGGAGTGGTCGTAACAATATCATCAATGATTTGAACGAGGTAGATCCCTCAACAGTAACAACACAAGATCACATAAATACTCATGAAAACGACTAAGAAGTAACCTATCAGCAAATAACGGCAAGTTTAGGCATTTTTATGAGTCAAGTACAGACAATTCTAAATGAACATTTAGACGTTAGAAAGCTTTACACTAGACCCCATGATTTGGCCCCATGAACAAATACCCCTTGATTTGACGGAAACTCAAACATACTATCGCCTTGATTAGTGTCCCAAAATAATAGAAAAATTTTATGAAAGTCACTCAAATGCTGTATTTAATAGCTGTGACGAAAGCAGAATATACTTTTGTTAATCTGAAAGTAAGAGGCAATCTGCGCAGTGGGTATTTCCTTATGAAGGGTTGTGGTGGAAAAAGAGAAAGTTGAAGAATAAACAAGGAGCTGGAGAAAGCATGATTGCCTTATTCTTCGGGTGAACTTATGGACTTCGGCTTATTATGCAACAATTGTTATGGAAAATAAAAGGACACATGCTGCACAATGCTATACTTTCAATTGTAAGCCTGTAATTTTGACAAAGTTCGGGAGCGATGCACTCGCAGTAGAAACCTTCTTCATCACGACAATGCCTCTGCGTATACAGCCAGGTAAATGAACGAATATTTGACTACTGGTGCAGAAATTGTGGGTCACTCGCCATACAGCAACGAGATCCCATACAATGTGATTTCTAATTATTCCTAGGAAAAAAGATAAATTGTAAAAAATAAGAATGCCGGATGCCGAAGAAGCGTTGAGTGCCTTCAAAAAGTGCGTTGAAGAGGCGTCCAAGGAAGAATAAGTCTACAGCTTCTCTCAGTGGCTCCATCGAATAAGATCATGCATAGAGTGACACGAAAAATATTTAAAAAAAACTATAAATAAATTACAAACTTGTCAGTTGCTTCCATTTTTGATATTGTAAAAAGTTTTTAAAAGAATCCTTCTTTCAGTATTACCATACTTAGTTACAGAATATGATAACATTGGTGATATTGAAAGAAGGAAGCTTTCGATACAAATGATATTATTCTAGCATTTACTTTCATATTTCAAATTGGTGCATCATGCATCATATGTATTTTCTAAGTTTTAAATCATCCACTCTACTTTTTCATTATATTAAAATTATGTTAATGGGAATAACTTGAACGTTGAATACTATGTTATTTATAATTAGAAACAAAGTTTTATTTTCTTTAATAAAATATCAAGTTAAAAGCATTTTTCTTTGCAATTATAAACGCAATAACCACTTTGATATGTATCGAAAATTTGGAACTTTGTGAAGACTATATTAGTAAGTGTAGTCGACAATGCTAGCGAGTAAAGTCATTGCTAGCTATGACTGAGGTAATGACTGTTAAAGATACTTAAACAAAGATGATGAAATTTCTCAAAACCTATATGTAAAGCCTTTGAGAAATGTTATCTGGTACATTTTTGATAAGCCTCCCATTACTCATGATATGCATCTGCATCCTTACTGCATCTCCAGCCATACCGTAAATAACAATCTAAAGTCATTTGTGTACATTTTATATATCCTCTACAGTGAACTTTATGCATTTTCATATTTATTTCTCTTTTGACAGTTCCTATTTCATCTTTTATTTTTTCCTTTTTCAGTTAGGAAATTTTTGTTTGGTGTAGAAGTTACAATGATGGAATGTTGTTTGCTTTTTTCTATAATTCTTCGTCCGTTGGAAGTAGCTAAGGTAGGCCGAATTTCTTGAGACTATCATAATAATATTGACATATTAATACATACCTACATGTTTTTTTTTACTGTTGGCTAGTTATTTGAATGATATTGCTTATATTGCTCATTTAACCAATTCATTAAAATATTAGACAGATTATATATTCAAAAGAGAAAGAGAGAGTAGAAAAAAATTTCCGCCTTAAACGGACTTATCTTTTTTATAAGTTCTGTTTTAAAAAAAAAATTTCATGTTATTTCTTGTATATAATCTATATACTGATGATGGGTGACTTTTTTGCTGTTACCATATGCTTTTAGTTACTCGCCACTATCAAATATTAATAAGATACTAAATTTAATATATATATATACATATACATACATTCATATATATATATATATATATATATATGTATATATATATATATATATGTATATATATATGTATATATATATATATATATATATAGGTATACATTTTGGAAATGAAAATAATATATATTAACTTAAATAGAAGAGTGATGCAGTATGCTATTAATAAGGACTAATTTTCTTTGCTGTTCTGGAGAATATTAGTGTTTATTGCAATTTTTGTTTGCTTTTGGGTATTATGTCCATTTTCTCCTGGATATAATTCTTGAATGAACCTTTGGTATAAATATAATACTAAAAGATTATATTAGTTTAAAAACTAAAGTCACGTTGTTCTAAAACTTTCTGGGCAATCATAGTAAATGACCAGCATTTCCTGTAAAGGTATTTTGATAGATAAGCATTAATTTATCTACGCAATTTAACACAGTTTTAATGATGATAATTTATATAGTCATTATGGAACAAAATAATTTTATATGATCGATATAAAACACTAATTAAGTAACTTTTTCTTCAAACGTATTCGTAATCACAGGTCATTGTGTTGCATAGTAAAAACGCGTCTGTCATTCTCGACTGTTTCCCTTGAATTGAATTGTGAACACGAGAAAGAAAGCAAACAATTATCCCTTTCGTACTTGGAATATTTCGTACAGTTCTCTATCGCGTAGTTTTATTCAATTTATAATTATGTTAAGTGTACGATAAACTATCGAAATTAAAAATAAAATATATTCCGAAATGCATCGCATCCCTGTTACACAGGTATAATTCATTTACGCGCAATTATTGCGAAAATGACAGGCGAGAGCTGGTTATTGAGTAAAAATGGCGGCGGCGCTCCATCTCCCGCCCAATTGATTCGCGCGTCACGTCCGCACATTGCCTGCCTGCGCCGCTCGATGGCTCGTTGTAATTACCAATGCTCTAACTGTACGTTGGTAGACCTGCCCACACTTTTCTTATATATCAACGGTATCTAATTATTGTTTATATTAATGGGTTACTGATACCGAGGATTAAACGTCAGATTGGATGTTGAATGTGAGAGGAATTCATCGCCATTCCATATATATTTTAACACTTTCATAATCTTATCTACGTTCTTACTTGATAATATTTTTCATTTCTAGCCCTAGTTCGTAAAAATGATTCAGTAAAGAAATTTACGATTCGTTGGCGTTGGAACTAAGAGTTACTTGTAATTAGGGTTGCCAGATTTCTTTCTTGTTTATAGTGAACGTATCGTGAAAACGGGACATCTGCTAATGCTTCTTGGAATACACTATATGAATTTATATGTCTATGTTATAAATATATATGTTATAAAATACATAAAGAACGTATATGAACATGATTACTCATTTTTTCTTGAGATATTTAGATTCTTTGACATCCAAATGTCGAAACATTTGGATTTGATACTGTTTGGCAGAATGAACCATCAGTTAATTCACTACAAATTATATTTTAAAACAATCTTGTATAGTAGATATATCTTATATTTGAGCAGAAGATGTTAAGTGAGTGATTTGGAAATAAGACAATCAATATTTTTAAGTTTGTCATAATATGCGTCTTAAAAAGAAAGAGCCAACATCGATATTATGAGTGTCTACCACTCGGCTGCAGCTATTTCTGTAATGGGATGTAAAACTCATTCAAAAGCATGTCCAACCAATTTAAATAGGGTTATGTAAATTGCGTGTCCCAAAAAAACGGTGAGATTGGTCAGTCTCTTCCCAACCCCTCCGTCCCTTTCCGATTCCGACAGTTCAGGGGTTGAATTTTTTTAACTCGGTAGGGAAACTGGTGCCACATTTCGATTTATTCTACCTTTAGGTTCACAGCTTTACAAATAAGATAATAGATTATTTGGTCCATTCACTATCTCTAGTTATGTTCTGAACTCATTGTTTTGAGTGGCTTAAGATCCATTAGCCATAGCTACTTCTAATTATGTTCTACGCATAAGTTTCAATAATTTATTTTGTTTATTGTTTGTTATTGTGACTTGTCCTCTTTGTTTTACGTCAACTCACTAAACAGATTGGCGTTGAGTTGCAAGTAATATAAATATAGTTACTTACCTAAGCTATATTTATACATATTTGATAAGTGGTTCGCGATTGTTCTTTTTTTAGTTATCTTAGCATTTTTATATTATTTTTGTGGATTTACGTTAATGTTTAAAAAAATTATGATTGCTTGCATGTAAACCGTTATTCCAATAGTTACTTAATCGATTTAGCAAATTAATTTATTGTTGACAAAATTGATTTCATTTAAAAAGCATAAATGCGTTATTATATAAGATAATTATAGGTTGAGTTATACTGAAATGGAAATTAAATATAGAATTATATCTATAATTATCTTTTTTTAATTGCTTCAAGTAAAATTGTTTTTTTAAGAATACCAAAATACTTAATTTTACTTCTCTACGTGGTGCTCATGTAGAGAAGTAAAATTAAGTATTTTGGTATTCTTAAACAATGCAATGAGTGGAAGAAAGTTCCGTTGAAGAAATGACTACACGACTATCTATGAAAGTTTACAATGTTTCATAGGGAATTTGGTTATTGGAGTATGAATAAACATCCTGGTGGACAGCAGAGAAATGAATGAACAAATCAAAATAAAATTTGCTTTTGAGTAATGTATTTATCAAATCGAGAACTTGGCCAGATCACATTAAAAAATGTCTTCAAATGTTTATTTCATTACGCAACTCTTGATATTTTGAAACATACTTTTAATTCAGTGAAAAAACTGCAGATAATTGGTTTCGTGAACTTGTGGAGACGGATAAGAACATAGCTATGCGGTTCAGTACAATACGTGCATTCACCATCTAAAGATTACCTACCATGCAACATTATACTTTTCTTTAAGGACTTTTATTCGTTATACTTCTGACTATTTTTCGTGTATACAAAAAAAACCGGCAAAGACTCGACATGTCGACATCAGTCATAAAAAGTAATCTCCTTACATTGACAACGTTTCAATATCAGTGTGCGCACTGAACGTGTTAATGTCCGTTGATCTGAGTATTATCGAATTCATTTTTTTTTCAGTTTATTATTTTATTACAATAACAGTTTTTTTAGGAATTAATTGTCTGCTAATAATGTTCTCCATAGAAACGAGAGTAAATAGGATGTTACCCTATATTTTCTTTTTATTTGAAAAAAAAATGTTTTTTTAAATTTTATGCTTTTAACATATTAAGTCTATAGTTAATTGATTTTTTAAATTGTATTAAAGCTTTTACTGAAAATAATTACTTAATATTCAAAATATAGTACATTAATAGTATATTTTTTGGATTAATTCAAGCGTATCTTCTTTAATATTCTGTTACTATGTTTGTTAACAGCATGTTTACATAAGGTTTCAAACAGTATTTATTTGAATATATTTTGCGTTAATTTTGTAGAAATTCATTATTCACAATTAAATGAAACTACGTGATGTAGTATTATTTATACTTTCTTTAAGTTCTTTACCACAACCTAGGTTACTCTTTGCTAATATCTTTGCTAATAGCCCACCTGAAGGTGTTGTAATACAACGAAACCTAGGTCGTAGTAAAGAACTTAAAGAAAGTAGAAATAATACTACATCACATAGTTTCATTTAATTGTCAGTATTTATTTATTAAAATAGCACTTAACATACAATATCTAGCATAAATTCCACGTGAACTGGTACAAATATTCGAATAATTGGGAAATAATAGAAAATAATGAGAGAATTACCACATTAGATAAGAAAGTCATGAAATAGCGTTGTAATTTATTTAAATCGTTTGCAATTAATTATAATTGTATATAAGAGTTGCCAACGTTTGTAATTTTATACAACGATGGTTATAGTGAAACAAGTAATTGAAAGCAATTTTATTGAGTGATTTTAATTATCATAAACCGCCTTAACGATTGTAATTAATTACGTGAATCTTATAAAGATGTTATCATTTTATCTTATTGTTTATCACTTCATCTTATATTTTATCATTTTAGTTAAATGTTTCGTATTATGTTTATAATATTTCTGCAGAGGAAGGTGAGACATTATACGAATATGGCATGTAGCATCAGTAAGTGTATAAATGTGATATTGTGTCACGGTACTCTCGGCGTAAACGAAGAGAATAACTATCCGATGTGAAGAATTCTTTTAGCATGCTTCCTATCAATTACATATGTGTTTCGGTAAAGGAGTATGGGAATATATACCTAATAAGAATAAAACAGTTTTTAGCGAGTTAATTAAACAAGTATTTACCTAATTTTTCTGTGCGTACAACAAGTACTAATAATAAAAAGTCATTTGTTAACGTAACTCTGACAGAAATCTGTTGTATAAAATTTTTCTGTTGCGCTATTTTAAAATTTATATTAATTTTTTTTTTAATATTTTTTGCTATGATTAATTTATATCTTTCTCTGTTTTTTCTGCTTTTTACGTAATTACGAGTGAATAAAAAATTACATAAACCAAAATACACGTGCTCCTTTTGCTTCGATCTATGAGCAAATGTAACCTACAACTTTGTAATCAAATTTAGTTTTATATTTACTTTAGAAATTAAATTTATATAGACTTTAATATAGAAGACAATGGCCACCAAGCGTTTGCGTATGTGTGATGTGTATATACCCAAGCGTGAGTGTCGTGTGTGCGTGTAAATGTAATAAATGTTTATGAAATTTGTACGTAACATTATATTGTTTTTTTTTATATTTTCCAAAACATATTGCGCGTTCACTGTGTGCTTGAAGGATGTCGCGCGAATCGAGAGATATCTTCAAGCATATAATATCGTAACATATATTAGTAAAAAAATTAAAAACGATTTCAATGTTTACCTAAGTATCAAAGTTCTAGAAATTACGGATAAAAAATTCATAGATAATATTTAGGTCATTTTACATAATAGAAACAATTAATTCAACAACCAAACTTTCTATGGAATCTCATTATAACTTGTATTAAATTTATATTGTAATACATAAGGACCGTAAACAATAGACGACGTTCTCTTCGTTGAAATTGGTTATAAACAGTTTAATTTCCTTTTGAGGATGGATGAAGTAGAGTTAAGTGGAATGATTTTAGATACTTCTAGGCGTATCTTATATCAAAAATGTTGCTCTATACTAGTAGAAGTGAAACCATTAATAATATTTTTTTCCATAGACGGTAATAGCGCCATTGACGTCAATGGAAAGTGTAAATTATTTGTGTATATATATATATATATATATATATATATATATATATATCTATATATATATATATATACATATATAAATATATATGTGTATATGCAAATATTTTTCTAAAGAATTTATTGATTCAAAAAAATTTGAAAATTTACTATAGATGACTTAGTTTAGTAAGCCTTGTCAAGGATCGGTATTAAAGTATACTGTTTTCGTTTGTGTTTTTAGCTAATCCCTAAACATGATACTTCTTTCTACGAATATTTCTACGAATATTTCTTCACCATACGCGGGACGCGCCGTCAATTCTCGTATTCAAAAATCGTCTGAAGAAGAAATTACTTTCGAAACCAAATTCGTACCTAACTGTCGATCAATGTTTTTTTCCTAAATATTCTCCCTCTTTCCTTTTTGCTCGTCAACAGTTTTTTGTTAATTACTTGTAATTTGTTTTTTTTATTAGCTTGCCATTTCATTTGTTACCGTTTTATCTATCTGTTTTTTATTCAATTATCTACATAACCTGTCGAAATCTTCCAAAACACATTACATTTTTTATTAAGTCCTTGGGTTAGCTGAAAGAGATTGCTCCTCTAGCAATAAGTTCGCCTTTTCTATTTATTCATTAAAGATAAATAAATATATAACTTGTTCGCATTTATGTAAGATAGATCTTGTATTTATTCTAATCCTTTTCAATTTTTTTTAAACTAACCATTTTACTGTTACAGTCATATTACAGTCAAAAAATTGTGAATATATAAAATTGTGGGATCTAGAATACGATTTTCAAATTATTAGAATAACTCGACAATGATATTAAAATAAATTAATATACGATGATATGAATTGCCATATTATTTTGTGGTCCTTAAATTAACATAAAATATTTAATAAAACATTATTTGACGCTGATTTATAACTTATTATTAGCTTCAATAGGCTAATTTATTCAAAATGTCTAAGAATGACGTAATATTTTATGAATATTCTTTTACGTAATCTGTTAAACGTTGCAAAGCATTGTAAATAGTAGGTACCTAACTAGGCACGTTTTTTAAAGAGGTAGGTACCCAGTTCTTATCTTAATTTCACATCTCAGTTCTTTTCTGTGTTTAATTTTTGGTTGTGTAGATATTTCCTCTTACCCTTATAATTTATATATCGGTTTTTCAATGAATTTAATTATTTTATTTGATATTAGTACGAAGTTGTAGGTACGTTTTTATTGCTTTATTACTAATAGTCGACCGCAGTCTAAAATTAATTTAGGACTATAGTTTATGTAGAAGACATTACAGCGACAGACATCAAATAATAGACTTTAAACTTTGATGTCTATATCAAATATTAGACTTTAAACTTCACCAAATATATTTCTAAACAAAAGATTTTATGAGTTTGACAATAGTCATGGATGAAACATTTATATGTGTTAAATTAAATATACACTAATATATATTAGGTTTACCGACTTAATTATCTCGTATATTAAATACTCCGAAGAAATCAATTTAAATACAAAAGTATCTACGTGAATGTAAACAATAATTATCTACTTGTCATCCGTCACTGATTTCGTAAACGTCAAGAACCAACGAAGTGTGCAAGAATGCAGGATTCGTTTACTGTTGAGTCAGAAGGCGATGGGCCCGCACACGCGTATCTCCCTCCATCATTCTGCCATAAACACACGGCGCGTTACATTTACGGCAATAAATATGTCCTTATCAACGTACCTAATTGCGGCGTTTACAGCGACCTACAACGTTTTGTGTTTATCGAAAACGTTTAAACATTTACACACCTCCGAATGTTAACGAGGCAATAAATATTAGCGAAAATACATATTACGGACTTATTTCACCTCCCAATCTCTTTAATAATCACAAAGTAACATATTTGCATAAGTACAAGGAATGTTTACACGGGGAGTTGATGTGATCGGCGCGGCGCGTATTTTCATTGGTCGATAACTCGACCAATGGGAGGCGGACGTCCCCCGCGGGCGACCCGGGGCGGCGCCGAGCCCGCCGCCGCGCTCCGAACTCGCATTAGTGTTAATCAAACATTTGCTCCCGACGGTTCTCGTCGCTCGTTAGACCCTAGACGTTCGCGACACGCGCACCGCTTTCAGCGTAAAATAGTGCCCGGAAACCATGCCGCGGCCGTCTCGCGAATCCTACGGCGACCAGAAGCCACCCTACTCTTACATCTCGCTGACGGCGATGGCGATCTGGTCGAGCCCGGAGAAGATGCTGCCGCTGGCTGAGATCTACCGCTTCATCAGCGAGCGATTTCCCTACTACCGGCGCAACACGCAGCGCTGGCAGAACTCGCTGCGGCACAACCTAAGCTTCAACGACTGCTTCGTGAAGGTGCCGCGCCGCCCCGACCGGCCCGGTAAGGGCGCCTACTGGACGCTGCACCCGCACGCCTTCGACATGTTCGAGAACGGATCGCTGCTGCGTAGGCGCAAGCGATTCAAGCTCATGAAGGGCGAAAAAGACAACCTGGACGCTGAACTGGCCGCGCTTGCAAATTTCAACAAGTTGTACCTCGCAAATCAGACTGCACCAATGCAGCCGCTACAACCTCTGCAACCTTTGCAGCCGCCACAAGACTGTTACAGTGCACGGATGGGTTTAACACCATCACCAGGTGGTAGTGGAACTGCCTACGCCATTGAAACGCGACCGACGAGCGAGCGGCCAAAGAAATCATTCACTATAGAGAGTCTTCTAGAGAGGGAGGAACCGCGGCGAGCGGTTTCAGCTCCGTACTCACTCCCTCCCTACGCTCTTCTTCCGCCCGCTCTTCTGCAGTATCACGCAGACTTGCTGGCGGCTGCCGCTCTGAGTCTGCGTCCACCCGCATTCCATACGGCTTTAAGAACTGCCTGACACACGTCTTCACCCACCGCGCCGCCGTTCTGCTGCGCGGAAGATCCAAGATGCGACCTCAGACCCTAGAGATCGTTCTTTTGACTTAAGTCACTATAGGTACTCTAAGTAAACTTACTAAAGGTACGTTCGTAAAGGACCCTAGAGATCGCCGTATCGACTTAAGTGATTTTTGTACTTTAAGTAAGTTACGCAAAGATAGGTTCGGCTTTGTAAGTGAAGGTCTACGAGAGAGATGTCCCATTTCAGTCCTCGTAACGAGAATAATATTGCCATACTGTAGATATTAGCTGTTATGTAAATATATGCTGTGTAGATTATTAGATTATTTATTGTAGATATATACTTCGTAAAGACGTTTAAATATATAGAATCTTGTCAGTAAAACTGTAAATACATACTAAGGTTTACTTAAGAATAAGATATATAAATAAATTCGTAGAATTTTGAAATATGGATTTTCTTTTGGTATGCAATATTCCCGTAATAATTTAAATATATGTAAATAACACTTCGCTCTGCAAGCTAAAACTAATACGAACAAAATAATTGAATTTAACACCAACACAGGCAGTTAGTTATTCAGAAATGAATTATTAAATATTTGATACCCATAAATACATGCAAGTCGCTAATTAAAAGGATTGTAGGTTGTAAATTATTAACGTTGCGAATGTGCAATGCAAGTGAATATGTATTTGGACGAGACCAATTTGCGGTTGCCAATATCTGGTCAAATTTTAATATTTAAACAGAAATAATCTTTAAAAAGTCTATTAAATTCATCTGGAAATACAAATAGCATGAAAATATACTGATTATGGATCACTTATACTGATGCACAAATTACTTTTAAACTGAAGGGATCCCTATGTACTATCATACTACCTCTATCTTTCTATAAGAAATAGGGACCGATTTAATACTTTTTGTTACGAATAAGTACGAGTAAAACACGTTATATTTTACTTCTTATTTTAAAGTAGATTTTTTTTTCTTTTTTTGGATCGAATCTATTTCTAGAACGAATTGATTTAAATTTTATCCCTAGTGAAAGTTTTAAACAATAATAGACCCTTTAGAATTTCCAATTTCTTTCAAGCACACATAATTGAAATTTGCGTCATTCTTTTGCTTTGTTTATCACGTGCTCTGTCCTTAATCCATTTTACCTTAAATATTTTATATTATTTACTAAACTCTTCATTTTTTTAAATTATTTGCTGCAAATAATTTTGACAAAAACCTTTGCCTTTTCGATTACGTTCTCAGTAAAAAGTACATTAATTTTGGAAAAGTTAACTATTAGCAAGTTTTTAATCTAAGAGAGATTAAAAACTAAACGATATATTTAATTAATGTCTGTTCACATTTGCATAACATTGCTGACTTTTTCAAGCATATTCTTTCTGTATAATGTGAAAAATGTAATTTCAACAAGAGGCATAAAA
The DNA here is from genome assembly GCA_039881145.1 of Druceiella hillmani. Lineage (NCBI taxonomy): Eukaryota > Metazoa > Arthropoda > Insecta > Lepidoptera > Hepialidae > Druceiella > Druceiella hillmani. Next base: position 44,450,738 of record JAYKKI010000001.1, on the reverse strand, counting down.
AATTATTATTTTCTTAACAAGATGAACGGATACGTCGTACTTGATCGATTATCTTTTATATTATATATAATAGTTGATATTATTACTCTTGCTTTGTGTAATTTATAATCTTAAACGAGATAAAATTACTAATTTTAAATTCATCATGCTTTTTCGTGACATTTTACAGTTAAATATTAACTGTGGGGTGATATTTAAGTAGGGTTTTATTATTTAAAAATAGAAAAGAACTTTCAAGAGACTGTTGATTATATCACTGCACGTTCTCTTAAGTTATGAATATACAAAAATGTAATTGTGTAGTAAATAATTCATTATTAGAAAAAGTATTGATTACCTTAATTTATTATTTGTAAAGTATTGATTAAGTAAACAAATCAAATTTAAGTAAAGATATTAATTATCGTCCCATAGTTTTCAGAAAAAGAAACAAAACAATGTTAAAAAATTATACAGTGCATGATTATTAGAAACGCGAATATGCAAACAATTTTAATAAAAAATAAATCCGCTATGATTATCGATAAAAATGAATATGTTTAATACATATTTATTTTTTATCGACAATCATAGATTCACATTACTTCCTACTGTAACTATTTTTAAGGACTGTTCGTTGGGTGCTACGGGCCTTATTATCTTCTTTAATTATGAATTTGGAAACTTACGTCTTTATTGTAAACACTTTTATTATTAACACAGGTTGGTTTGATGTTTTTATGATTGTCACATTAACGTTATAATAATCCGTGCGCGTGAAAATAAATAGCTTCTGGCGACTTTAATTACTCATTCGGATAATATATCTACGACGTGTACTTTCGTTTAATGCAATCGTTAATAATTATTAAGAAACAAATTGAATCGTTGTCTAATAATACATCGCGTGCAGGATTTTGATGACCTATTTATTTATTTGGTATCTTATAGTTCCCTAAAATAATGTCAACGTAACGATAACCTGAGATTCGAATTTCTTTAACAAATTTTATATACGAGTAGTTGTAGTTCGAACGATTTGCAATGTAAACTGGAAATAAGATGATCATTGTTTATGATCATTGAAAATGTTAAAAAGGAAAATGGTCAGATGACACCTTTCCCACACTATAAACAGATAATCTCTAATTTGAGGAAATCCTCAGCAATTTCTAATACATGAATTAACTACTTTATGAACGTGAAATACTTAAGATATGTAGCTGGAGTAGGCTTGTTTATCTGAGATTTATAAGGATTTCTTATTAATTTAAGAAATATTCTGAGAATGATAATCTAAACAAAATTGCATTACTTTATGTACGGGCTATAAGGTATCAAAATATTGACAAGGAAGTTTCTTGTAAAGTACAATAGAAAATTTAAATATCCTGTGTTGAAAAATAAGGACTAGGTTTGTAAAATGTTAATAAAAATAAAGTCATTTCGATTGACAAGATGTTGATAAAAGTTTACACAAAAGTCTTTCCTATATGGATATAAAAAAAAGAAGATCATAAATTATATTAAGAAATAAAAATATTAAGCACTCTAATATTTCTGAGTATCTATTTCTTTTATATGTGGAAAAGAGATCACTAATATCATTAATAAAAGCAAATATTAAGTACAGCAATGTAACATGGAATATTTTTGATAGAAATTAATATTTAGAAATTTTAAATGTTTGTAGCATGATATCTAAATATGAAATAATAACCGGATAATACCATCAGACAGGCGTAAAGTTATCATTAAAGTAGTTAAAGCAATACAACTGAAAAGTTTTAGTAATACGTATACAAATCCTACATATATATTTTTAGTGACCTATTTTAAAAATTCAGACACAGAAATGGTTACAAATCGAGAGAGGTAAAAAGGTACATAATTATAGGATCTTCAACTATATTCAATATATCTATAAAGATTTTATATTTTTATTTAAAAATTTGCATTTTGCAGCAAAGTTTTAAGAAGAAAAGAAATATTTACCATTCTTTCCGGCTGTGGCGTGGCGCCCAAGAGAGATAAACAAATTCAACAAATACAATTGATTGACAACAAATACAATTGATTTTGATATATTAATTTAACATTGTCTTTCGATACATAAATTATTTTAATTTTTCGTTCTGAATTATTTTGGCGTTTAGAGAAATGAGAAAAATTGGTTTCTTTAAAAACATAAGTGTTAACGATGTCCAATGTCAATTAGTAAATGTGAGAAAAAGTTTGATACGTTTGTACGTATCAAACTTTTCATACATGAAGGTACCATACATAAAGGTATTTTTTAAGGTTTTAGATGGTATGTAAAATATTTTTTATTTACTTTTCTTCCGTACATTTTAATTTTACATCAATGGAATTATAAAGATAACGCGTTTTATTAAATACGAATAAGATATATTTACTCAACAACAAGTGTTAATAGACGTTAAATATATATAGATCGAATACTGCAATGAACGGAGAGTGTCCATTCAAGAATCGTTATTAATTCGGTGCTATCAAGATCGATAGTAAATACAAGGTGAAGATAACAACAAATTATCTAATCGTAACATATGTATATGAAGATTTCTCCTAGGTCATATACTTCCATCCTGTTTTTCTAGTGGGTTTAGTTCTAATGCACGTTTGTGAAGACTTGTATCATTCTTTAAATACGAATTTAAGAGAAAGTGCATTTCTTAAACTTCATTACGTAACGTGTAACTGTTTTTTTCGTATCCATCAGACTAATTTCCAGGATGTAAAGTAACATTTAAAAACCCAAATCATTTCTGCAGATATTATGTATACCTATCCCTACTTTTTTCTAATCCGTTTTGTTTACGGCAAATAATGTTGCTTTTCTTTTCTTTTGCGTACACAACATTATTGTTTTTTTTTATTTTGACATGATATTTTTTTTCTTTTTATGAAGATATTTTGAACTACATTCAGTTCAAGAGAATTCAATCAATTAAGAGTTATCAAAAAGATATATTCAACATTGATATTGGGTTTTTTCTTCGCATTTACCTTCACTATTCGCTCTTTCTACTGTCTTTATTGTAATTGGAGATTCATTAAACTATCGACGTCGCTTTCGTGAGGCGGCGCCGACATATCTCCTCAGCCATCATCGGAGCGCTTGTCAAATTCAATTTAATAACCGGGCTTACCTGCGATTACATTGTTTTCGATTTTCCGCCATTCCGCTTCGTCGATTTCACGGATTTTTAATCGTCCGGCATCGGTCACGGGCAATCTGGTTAGTCGGGGCGGCGACAAATTTTGTTTTTACCGTTGATCGGGATATTGTGAGGCTATTTCGATTTAATGGCGGATAGCCGTGAAGAATGCTGTACCGGCCTGCATCTATAATGCTGTTCAATTATTTGCTGGAATAATTGTGTGTCGTGATTTTTTGTTTCGTTTAATAAATTGAAAAAGTGGCTGTAAAAATTAGTTACGAAAACATTATTTTGTAGCTTTAAAATTAAATATAATAAAAATAAAAATTTGCCTGTACAGGTTGCTGTGAAGATTCTAATATTTCATCTTCCGTTTTTGTAAAGAAAGATAATGGCGTGCATGAAGTTTGGAGGAAAAATAAACGAACTGTGCACGCATATGTATTGACATTTCTGAACACTATTGTGTAAATATGTATAAGTATTTGTTTATATCATATTTTCTTGTATTTATTTAGTATTGTGAGTTGCGTGTTATATACGTTTATTATCAGACTATGTGGTCAAATTATTTGCAAAATTAAAATAAATCTTTCTGACTTTAATATAACCCACGGTTCCCTATTAAATGAAACTGTTATATTTATTTTTTCTTAGAAAAAAAGGGCACAGAACGCAAGTGAAAAACAACAAACAATAATAAAATAAAATTAGGTACTTAACGACATTTTGTGTTTATTGAAGACATACGGGCTAGACGACCTTGGCGTGCCGAAAAATCGAATATAGAGATGAAAATGTCATTTATTTAATTTGAGCCATTTTTACGTGATTTATAAACGTGTAATGATTACATTGTAGTAAGAAAAAGTAGCAAAGGGTTCGTACCTCAAAAAGAAAAATGGAACCTTTATAAGATCATTAATGTGTGGGTCGACCCACCTGTCACTGCTGTTTAGAAATTTAAAATTCAGCTTGGTAATAAGCCATAGGTATAAACCCGGACACATCTCAAAACCAAATAACTAAAAACATTTAAAGAGAATTTATAGGGAAAATTAAGTGTTTGAAAATGTTTTCTTTTTTAATTTCATATATAAGTTGTCGTTTGAAAGGGCGAATTATAATGTTTTTTTTAAATTATTTTTTTACAATTCTGATCTTCAGATTTATATTAAAAAATATGTAAAAAAATATATTCCCCTCATTAATTCGGAAACTACTGAAAATAAAATTATGAAAAAGAAAACAGTTTTTTTAGAGTCTTATACAAAGGTTCTAGGAAAATTATAACGATGTTTCTAGATGTATTAGTTTTTGAGATATTCATTATAATTTGTATGCAGTCCCTACCTAATTATGTTAAGTGTTATTAATAACATTACGTATTTTATAATAATTAAATATTTGTTGCGCTTAGAAGTCTGTATTAGTGGTTTATAATTAATAAAATAATTTCTCTTGTAACGGTATACGAAAAGCTCGATGTGCGAACCACATTCACATTTTTCCTGTTGTTATGTTTACTATCTTCTGGTTGTTAATTAAGCTGGTTTTGTTTTATAAAACCAGAAGACGGGCTACACTAGGTCTTTTGTTTCCAGTTACGGGTTAGTTGTGGATTCTTAAGTTGCATTGTTAACTGCTGCGCACTGCTTATTGTACAGGTGTCTAATTCTGTTATTATTATCATTTATAATTTATATTCACATTTTGTAATATTTGTAGGAAAGCCATTTTTTATATATCTATATCAATATATGTTGATGCTAGTACGAGTCCTGTTAATATGTATATATATATATATACACACACACATATATATATATATATATATATATATATATATATATATATATATATATATATATATATATTACACTTAAAATAATCTATATCTAAACTCTATTACTTTGGGTTACGATGAACGAAAATTTAATTAAGTTATTTTACGTAAATATTTTGTACATACGTTATAATTATATTCATTAATTAAACCCCTATAAAAAGGTCTATATTAAAAAAAAATCTCTGTTCTTGCATTTGTTTAAACATAGCGTGGATGAATTTAGAACATGAAATGAACTTGTTTTGAAATTGGTACAGTTTTCCACTTATGCGTTATTTATATACTACCTCTTCGTTGAAAAATTTGTTACTGGGATGCTGCAGCATATCGTTATAACATTGTGCATGTGTAGAGCATACTAATCTGTATTTTAGTTATCGCTCTAAAAAAGTTTAAAAATGAATGTCTCTGTCCCCTAATCTATTACTCTTACAAATGATTATGTACTTCAGACTAAGTAAACAATTCTAAGAAACTTTATATAACTCTCAACGGTTTCTGAAAAAATCCCAAAAACCCGCTTCAAGTACACAAAAACAGCTTTAAATATACTCAGTTTAATGCACAGTAGCACTTGTAAGAGTACTAAATACGGTTTTTTTATCTTGCTTCCTGTGTACCTATTACATACTCTTGAATGGCATTAGTGTTTAATCGCTTGATTTTCAGGTCTTCATTTCTAATCTGATTAAAGATTTACATAGGCTCCTTATTATTTTATATGCGATTCATAATAATGTACGTCTATTTCATTTTATTTACACTTTTGTACATGGACATATTATAGATTTATAGATAAACAAACTTTACTAAATTGTTTTAACGAAATAAAAGGGTCTTAGTTAAAAGAAGTGCGTCGTGAAAAAATGGAATAAATTGTATGCATAATTAACAAAAATGTCAAGCATTCAAATATGAACTAACCAAAAAAATGATATTCGTAAATATAGGATAGATAAAAGATATGAGCAATAATAAACAGAAGCATAAAAGCTTGTAACGACTTTCATCGACATGATTTTGAATTGGTCGTAATCATAATGAAGAAGTGTTTATACAGGTCGGTATTACGCTGGCAAAACTAGGGTTAGAAAATTCTCAGGTTACTGTTCAAGACTATCTGTAGATGAAATAGGTAAAAAGTAAGTATCGATCGTTAAACGTAGAAACAATTTGTCATCAAAATAATTAATTCCTTGTTGCACTTTATGACCAGTTTCTATTTTCGGAAAATTGTATTGTATAACCTTTAGGTTTATCGAAGACGATAAATTAACTCAAAATGAATATGCAACACTAATCTTAAGTTTGAAAATTGTAAGAAAAAGCATTCAGAATTTTGTCCTGAATAGGTTATCGCCAAATAAAGTTCCTCCATTTTCAAAACGCTTCCACCGAAGCCTAGTTCTTGTGCGGCAATACTTCTTCCTCTAAATGAATTTCGACAAGAAGTTGTTTTCTCTCAATTGGCCACCATTATCACTAATCACCCTCATCTTTGCTATTGAAAAGTCTACAAAAAATATTATCTTGCGCAAAACACAAATGTTGACATCAACATGTGACATTAAAATGTTGACATTGTAAATTAGTGACGTAGCATGTCGAAAATCGTCTTATTCTATGCAAATTATGTCGAAATATTGTTATTAAATTATAGTACGCATTGAAATCATCACATAACATCTCCCACACCAATTGGTAAAACAATACACAATATAACTATTAATTTCGAACTTTGAGTCTCGTTCAAGATCTGAGTAGAAAAATAGCACTCCCTCTCTCTCTCTCTATATGTACATGTATATAAATAGCTTGCGTTGGTACGGGCACATTATGAGGTGCAGCAAAGACCATATGACCAAACAGTGATGAAAAAAGAAGAAGGAAAGGAGGCCGAGGTCGGCCCACTGCCACCTGGAAGAGCACCGTAGATAAAGATCTTAAAATTATGGGCTTGAACTCAATGACAACATACGATGGATTGTTGTGGAGAAAATGTACGAGGAGGGCTGACTCCAAATGAGATACGGGGCAATAGCCAGGAGAAAGAAGAAGAAGAGAAGATAACATTTGAGAGTAACAAATAAATGTTCCGTTGTCAATGCTATCCGCATACATACACTCGAATATTCATAATGATAATTACTTTTATCTTTAAAACAGATATTTACGTAGGTACGAAAACGCGAGAAAATCTTAATCGATGAAATATACTGATGTAACAAAAAACGTGTCAAGTCTTCTGTTGTAGGAAACGGTGTAAAAAATTTTAAGAAACTATGCGAAAATCTCAACAATTGCTTGAAAAATTCACCGACAAAGTTATGATTCAAACGAAAAACAAATTTACATGTTCATGAACAGGATGTGGCATGTATATATTAACATGTTCTTTATAACGTTTGTTTTAAGTCATGAAGCTCCTGTCTTAAAACCTTTTTTGAACACCATGTATCCTTTCAAGAAATGGAAAATGTAAGATTATGTCAATAAACCGGATACGGGATGGTAAACACAATCAGGAGAACTTAAACGGACTTTCTATGAAACTTATAAAAACAGTTCTTGCAAATCGAGAAATTAGTATTATTTTTTATATAACCGTCTCACAAAAAAAACTTTAGTTATTGGTCTTGTAAGTTGATCAACACTTATAAAGTTGAATAGTTGTGTCGTTGCCATTTGTTTTTAATTTCTTTTTTCTTTATTCGACCTAATTACGTGCCAGTCTTTGTCGTTTTTAATTTGAGCATGATTGGCATTGCGATTTTTTGGCACGGATACTAAAATGAGTTTCTTTCTATTTTTTCATTATTTTACGGAGTGATTGTACTAACTTTTTTTTAATTGCGCGAAACTTTGTTTAGGTTATTGGCTTTATTTTTCATAGTTTATAATTGGTTGCATGTTTGAATGTAACATTGCTAGTGTTTCATTTAGTGCGGTAAATCATTGAATAATATTAGATAAGCTAGTGCCTGTTTTCATTTATTTGTATGAATTAAATTTTTAATTAATTGTTGTTAAGAATGATGTTGAATAGTAATTGGGAATAAGACCAATAAACGTATTATTTGAAAATAGCATATGAAGCGTTAAGAGTAGGACTAGGTATTGAAATATGCCCGAATATAATGAATATTTAAATCGGATAAAATCACATAATATTCGGTATTACTAAAAAATGTTAGTAAGAATATGTTTCTTGTGTAATTATATAAGCATGTCAGTGGTTGTGTTCTGAGCACCTGTGCTGAATGTAATAACAGCTTATCGTAATTAGTAAATTGTATTCCGATAAAGAAACCTGTCAAACACGAGTAGAACTCACACTACAGGTGTTTCGTATAAATTTAAGTACTTACAAATATTTAAAGGTAAAGTATTACTAATTAAATTATTTACATATGTTAATATTTCACAATGAGCCGGTATTAATCATTTACAGACATAACAACAAACTTATTATAAAAATGTATTATTTCATATAGAATTAGAAATCATTAATATTTGAATTTTACATTATGTCGACTTTCAAGATTATAGATAGAACTGAAGCATTTTATAGATATTGATGATCTGTGTGTAAGATTATTGTTGGAATTAAAAAAAACATACGTTTTAAAAGACCACATCTATTTGTTGCATGAACCAAAAAACTTGAAATTTTTGCAACAATCTGAGTCTTGTATATATTGTTCATTTGATTTCTCAAGCCGTTTCTGTGAAAAAGAGCTTTTATAGACGGACGGACGGACGGACGGACGGACGGGCAACCAAGCGATCCTATAAGGGTTCCGTTTCTCTTTAGAGAAACCAATTTATATTAATTTATATATTTACGAATATCATATTTTATTTTAGTAATCATAATTTTATTCACCTCATTGTGAAGTTCGAGGTTGAAATTGAGAGTCAGCACATTATCAATATATTTAAAAGTTATTATCACGAAAATAATATATTTTATGATAATTTTTTTTCGTCACCATTGCTAATTTTTTTCAACATATTTTCAAGAATTTATTACTATATCCCTACAGTTTGTGTTAAAAATACTGGCAGATTCAGTTTTAAAACATTGAGGTATTATTTGCATAGAACAGGCATTTCAAATAATATTAATTTACAATTATGTTACAACTAATTGTTCGGTTCGATTATCGTATTTCTTTGATTATTTCCGGTAGGGTTTTTATTTTTCGTTCACCCACACGGAGCAGTGAAAGAGGCAGGACTGAGTTTGAGAATAGGATTCAGTTATTTTGTGAGAGTAGCAAAAATGGCCGTTATTATCAATAAGTAAATGAAATAAATGTTATTTAAAAAGTTAAATCAATAAGTAATTTAGTCCCAAAAATTGATATTTACATAATATATTTTCTTCCACAGCTTTTCGACACTTTTATAATGTGATTTAAACAGTAAATTATCGCATACGCTTCCATTTTTATAATGTCCACGCAAATTGCTAAAACGTGTAGATGTGTCGAACGCTTGTGAATGACTAATGGAGCTGCGGTCACTGGACCGCAATTCGGTTGCCCACGGACTGAGTACATATAGCATATCTATGTAAATAGTGATTTAATGTATTAAAAGGTGTATACGCTGCGTGCATAAATAATAACGTTATTGTTTCTGCAGAGTTCGAATTTTAGTGTAAATTTTAGATGTATAATTTGTTGAGATATTGTGTTTAATGATTTATAGTTACTTTCGACTTAGTTAATAAATTGGTTGTAATTATTTAAGGTTAATCGTTTTAAATAAAACCTTACGGATTTCTTTATAGCGAAAAATTCGTAAGAATATATATGTATATATATATATATATATATATATATATATATATATATATATATATATATATATGTATATATATATATACATATATTGTAAAATGCGATCTCTTTAAAATGATATATATTAACTTATGAAACATTTGTAAACTATTAACTTTAATTTAGTCATGTCATATGTAAGATAATTATTGGATTAGAGACTTTTATTTTTGTTTTTATTATGAAGAATTAATTAACAAACATTTTTTTTTACAAACGTAATTTTTTTAATATTACCATTTAGTGGAATGAAAAGCAGAAATACGAAAATTATTTTTTAGTTTCCATCTACTTTTTACTTCTGTATTAATCTTTATTTTGGTCAATATTTCACATAAATCCAATTATTTTGTAAAAACCTTTGACATTGCATAAATCATTGGAGGTCTATGAATTATGATTTTTGTAACCTTTTTGATTTTATTTTTATACTGACGTTTCTATGTTACTTATTTTGTTATTATATGATTCTCATCGCGGCCTGATTAACATATATTAATGTACTTTTAAAAATGTTTAATATTTTTAATAACAAGATTGTGAATGCAAAATATACTGCATTTTTATTATCTATTTCCTTGCAAAAACATACACTTCTAGCTTGAATCAAAAAATATTTCTTTTAATGTATTGTAACCGAGTTTTTAGTACTCATCACAACAATACATATTTTCGTGAACTTTAAGGAAAAAGACAGAAATTTGAAATATCAGCATCACGAAATTAGGTAGCTACTATGTATAAAAGGAATGGTGAAAGCGCACAACCCTACAATTTGGCTTTGTGTGAAAGAGATCGGCGAAAAGGGACCTAGGGTTACGAAAATATAATATAAATTTTATAAAAAGGTGGTATTTTTTAGAACATAAAAAAGTCACATCATTTTTAAAGTGACAATTTCAACAATTACATTTTGTTTATACGGTATCAACATTCAAGAAACAATAAAGTATATTTGTCTATGGTTTCTATTTATATTTTTTGTATATATTATATGGCTTTCATGTATTATTTTTTCCTTATTATCATTTTATTATTAATTTATATAAAAATAAAAATTGTAATGTTGATAATATTTATTGTGGATTATTTAAATTTGATTGTCTTTTGTATAAATTTATTAAACAATTATTTGTAATTTTAACGTATTTTATATGTATTTTTTATAATGAAATTCGTTCTGTTCATTTTAAATATTATCATTGAGAATTAATAAGATAAAGAAATATGTTTACAAAATATAGTCATTATCTTAATGATCTGGCTCGACATGGCTGGGATCTTTTAGGTTTAATTATATTTAGTTAGGTTAGGTTAGGTTAGATTAATTTAGGTTAGGCTAGGTTTGGTCAGGTTATGTTTACGGTACGGTCAGGTTAGGTTTGATTAGGTTAGGTTAGGTTTGGTTAGTTTAGGTTTGGTTAGGTTGGGTCTTGTTGCTTGTTCCTTCGAAATATTTATAACAAATATTTTTTTTTCGTAAATTCATATTTTAGGGAAATATTTTTTTAATAATACACAATATGTTGTGAATTCATATTATAAAAATTAATTACAATAATTATATTGTTTTAAATTTTATAGTAAATGCAAAAGGTGATAGTTATAAATTTTTAAAAAAGAAAAAAGGACCATAAATTATGTATTTGAAGATGGTGAAACATATGAAGTTGATATGGTTGATAACCTTTTTAATTGACCGTAATGATTCGTTCATAATTTAAATGTTTATTTTTACTTTATTTTACTTTTATTCCTTTGTGTGTTAAGTGCGTCGTATCTAACGTTGAATTCATTTCGAATTTAGTTGAAAATAGACTTGCAACTTACAAATTTCTAGATATTTATTGTAAGTATTATTGGAACAAATGCACTTTAGTACCGGGAATATTTCAATAATTTTTTTGGTTGCATATGAAAATATACATTAAAACATATTTAAAACAAAATTAGGCCGTGGCGGCAATATGCTTAAATTAGAATGTAATCATCCAGCAGCATTTGAATAGAAATAAGATTACTATCTGTTTAACTGTAATCAAATGTCTGTTGTAATGACCAGAACTGTTTCAAATTTTGAATGTGTGAGGTAGTTACGATTTTATATTGTGGTACAAATTATTATCTAGATTGAAGAATTCAATAAAAAGCATATAGAAAAACTATGGAGATAATAAATTTGACGGTATTTAAAAATCAAACAGGCATATAAAACATATGAATGACATAAAAAACGAACCTGAATGGAAACCCAGGTGTCATTACGAAGTGACAAAATAATCATGCATATCCACTGTGGATGCTACATCTACTATAACCTTTACACTTCACTAGAAGTGATGTTTGACAGTTTACGTACTGGGGCTCGACTATAAAGTCGCTCATTATCCCCACTCCCACTAGGTTATTACCGTCAAGCATTTCAACACGATCAGACTCATTGAAAGTACGACATGAATTAAAAATATTCCAAAATTATTGTGACGCTGTGCGATGTAAATTGGGAATTGTGTAAATTTTTTTTAATTTTAATTATAATAATTTATTTAATTTATCTGAATATTCTGAACTAGGCTTTACACCAAAATGTGATTTGTTATCATCAATATTATAACTCGCTTGCATTAATCATATTAAAAGAAATATTTTTAGATTTTCGTGTCCTAAAACTGGCAGATATTCTAAAACTGATGGGTCTCTTATTTGAGCGGCTTTAATTTATTTATTGATTTTACTGGAAGCAGTGCAATACTACAGCGAATTTGGATCGTATCTAAGCAAAATTTACATATTCACATTATATTTCAGGTCTCATTTTACAAAAAAGAACATCAATTTTATATATGTATAGTTAATATGGTTGTCAAAGCGATACAAATCTGAAAATTATTCGTCGCGACCATGTTCACCGTTGTGATAGATGTAATATTCAATAAATCTAGATACAAAGCTCAGCAAACTTCTTTCAAACGCCTCTGCTAAAAGTGTAAGCAGTTATCTGTTTTTTATCTCGCTACTTCTTAAAGAAGAACTTGGCCCCTTTTTACAGTAAGGTTTTTGATGGGATTTTATTCCTTCTGGTCGAATTTCTTTAAGATCAAATGACATATTATAACATATTCGATAATACTAATCTTTTCTCTAGATTTTAACTTTTCTGTTAGTTTACTGCTATTTTTTTCTTTTTCACCGACTATTCAACATATTTTATTTTAGCAATGTTCACATTACCCATTCAATGACTTTGAATTTTGGAGATAATTTTGACATCGCTAGTAACAAGTTTTAAACTGAAATTCTTAACATGATCTACTACTTGCTATGTAATGTTTGATCTGATCCTAGAAATACTTAGTAGTTCCGTAAACATAATAAAAAATACCATGAAATAAGCAGGGTTCATCATATTTGAATTACTACGGTATACTACGGTAGTTTTTAGACATTTCAAACGAAAATATGCATATTTTATAAATTTACCAATCGCTTGTAAAACAAAATGCTTTTTGTAAAGTTAATGTATTCATTTTGAAAATCAAGTTATTATAGCTGTTATAAAATCGTGGAAAATAACAGGAAACACTTTAAAAAATCGCTTATACGTAACAAAATAATACCCAGTTTAAAAAGGACGTAGTACTTCTATTCGACAGCAACATCTGTGTCGAATAGAAGTACTACGTGAATATGTCATCTGGAATGGGTAAATACCTGATTTATTTATTTAATATTTTCCAGAATCACAAATATTATTACTGTACAAGTCAAGAACCGAAGAAATGTGTTACGTATAAATGAAACTCGATACTATACCATAAACTTTATCTTTATTTCTACTCAACAATTTCCAGCTTTCTGATTTCTTCATCCGCTAACATCCTAAACACAATATAAGTACCAAATTTCAAGTTTCTAGCTCTTTTGAAAGTGACCTATAAGCATTTTAAAAGGTGCAGTGTTCCATAGTGTAAGAACTTAGTTGTATACATCTAGATGATGTTGTACCATAAAGAAACCTAAATATTTTTCCGTTAACGAATGTTGAATCAATAATGTTGTCTTAAAGGTAAAACTTGATATATCATTAATAAAGGTTTTCATATTGTTACCGCATGCAGTATTAATTATGATAGTCAAAGACCGGTCTAAATTATTTAAGCTTGTTCAGAATAAGCTCCAGTAACAGAAAAGAAAAAAGCTGACTCTACTTGGATTGGTATTAGGTGGATAGGTATTGAAAAAACGAGTTAATTTTAATCAAACTGGCTATTCTGATTTCCTTAATTTTGTTCTTGGAATCGTATGCTAAAAAAGTCAAGCAACTGTAGAACTCGCCCTACCAGGGTTGCCTACATATTTTGACACTTGTAAACAATTAAGGATAGGATTTATATTATCTATATATTTGAGGCTCTTATTATAAACCCTTTCAAACGACGACCCATACTATATATATATATATATATATATATATATATATATATATATATATATATATATATATACACACACACATATATATATATATATATATATACATGGAATTAATAAAAACAAATTTCATAGTTTGCCTCTCTCGTCCTTTCTAAAATAAACTCCTTAAAAATTCCATATAAATATTTTTGACGACTGAGTTTTGAGGTATATGCCTGTTAACATTTCTATTACTATGCGAAATTTCAAGTTTCTATGTCAAAGTTTTATTTTATCTTCTTGAGGTACGGAACCATAAAAATTAAATTAAATTAACCATAAAAATTTAATTAAATTATTAGCAAGAACAAAATTAATTCTCTGTGATTATAAATAACATAATTACTCACAAACTTTTAAATTTTAAAGGGTTTTAATGAGTTTCAAAGGCATTTAGTATAAAAAGGGGAAAAACAGAGTTTCGGAATTACGACGCTGTGGCTCTTGCGCCGAGACAAAACCTATACAAATATAAGAAATAATTGAGTAAACCTGATTTTTATAACGTTCCTGACGGTTACTCGGCAGGATCACATTGTGTGGAGGTCGCCTTCGAGAGTGTTTAATGTTTACGCTGAAACGCGCGATGAATCAGCCCCGAGGACGGCTTTGCAAATATTTATTTTATGTTTTCGCCTTGGTCGATAATAATACGTTTTACCTGATCAAACAAAATAAACTGTTGGATTACAAAAGTCAACATGGACTCTTTTTTATCGTTTTATTTTGGGATCAAATGCGAACCTTCCTTTACGAAGGTTTGTTTAAAAACGTGCATTTTTATTCGTTTATTGTATATAAAATTTACAACTCTTAAGATAAAATAAGGCTATCGTATTTCAACTTATCGAAAGGTTTGGAAGGTCTCGACACAGGATTGATTGATCCTTATTCTCAATGCTACACAATTGCATTCAAATATTTTGAAATGGAATAAGAAATAGTTTTAATTATTATTATTGACAGTATTTCAAAGACTTATTTTTATTTTAAACTGTCTCGTCCTCATTGTGTATATTATTCGAAGATTCAAATTTAAAATCTAATATTATTGAAACACAAAATTGTTATATAAGTGTATATTCCTAAATATTTTATTTATATTTATTAATTTCTTTATTTAACATCTACGGTAAAAACATAATCATGATTAA
Organism: Druceiella hillmani; assembly: GCA_039881145.1. Taxonomy (NCBI): domain Eukaryota; kingdom Metazoa; phylum Arthropoda; class Insecta; order Lepidoptera; family Hepialidae; genus Druceiella; species Druceiella hillmani. The sequence goes on along the minus strand of JAYKKI010000001.1, from coordinate 44,435,251 downwards.
ATATAATGGTACTTTGATATAAAGGAGATTTGCATCCTAATATTCCCACGTCAAAGTGGTGTAAATACATATGGAAATATTTAATTTTATAATTAAAAAATCCCAAAAAATATATTAATATTTTATATTAAGTTATAATAATACGTTTAAATTGAAAATTATGCTTAGTTAAAAAGTAGACGTAAAATATAATGCCAAATATGGAAATGGTTGAATCGCGAGGTAGTGTGCAGCTATTAAGTGTTTTACGGTGTTTCCTTCTCATCTGAAAAATGCCGACTATATCTTCCTCTCTCTAATTGCGTAAATATGCATTGAATATCTGAACGATAGCAGCATGGTTATGGTTACGTACCTCAAAAGGAAAAACGGAATCTTTTTAAGACCACTCACGAGTGTGTCCGTCTCTCAAGGCCAGTTTTCTCAGAAACCGTTTAACATAGAAACTTTGGCATAGTTATAGAACATATATAGAACCGCATATAGCTAATACTTGAAAATATTTATATGAGAAATTCGGGAGGGGAGCGGAGAATTTTTTTTTAATTCTGTAAATAGTAATGGGAATCATTTGAAAGGGATAACAACAGTTTCTTGAAAAAATAATATGGGTTATCCGTTTAGAACAGTTTCACAAATATAATGAAAAATAAGCAAAAAAATACTTTTCTTCCCTTAATTCCGAAACTGCTCAAGCTAAAATTATGAAAAATAAAGTTTATTAAAAACTTCCGCAAAGATTGTATTAAACTACAGCGACTATCCAACATCTTATATATTTTTTTAAAAATGCACTATGTTTTCATCAGTGAAATATTTAGTGGTGAAAATATTTACATTGCGAGGAATTAATATTTGTAAATAGTTTAATATAAATAATAGGAAACCATAAATATTTATAAGTGACTAAACTTATATGAAACCCTCGTACCGCAAATACAATTCGTACTTGATAGGTCTGCAGTACACACTTCTTCTTTCCATGCCGTTAGGTCCCATTTCTATTGGAGTCGGCCCTCCTAATCCTATTTCTCCACACTGAGCGTAGTTGGGTCAATTCTGGTTGGAGTCCCCTAGTCCTCATATCATTCTTAATTGTCCTCATCCAGGTCGTTGGCAGGCGTCCCGGACCCCTTTTTGGTTCAGCGATTTCCAGAACCTTTCTAGACTTATGATCACCTTCTCTACGCATTACATGGCCATACCAGTTTAGGCAGTTCTCTTGCAATTTGTATGTTATATTGGCAACTTTGAACGATCCCCTAATGTAGTTTTTTTCTGACCTTGTCTTTTGGGATGACTCCCCCGGACCAACGTAACATTTTCATCTCTGTTACATTAAGTCTTTGTTCGTCTGATTTGCGCAACGCCCAGCATTCCGACCCTATCTATTTAAATATACATTATGCAATGTAATAGCATAGCAGAAAATAACATTATAATGTGCAATGCTTTAATAAAAATCCTATGTATCCTTAATTGTTTTAACTTTTACATTAATGACGAACTTGAAAAGAGGTAAGATCTAAGAAATATTTCTGTTGAATTAATGCTGCTGAGTTTTAGGAAAGTTATTGCGTTACAAACGCACATACAACACATACAACCATACACACATACCCACATCGGATTGGTCATATTCTACTAAAATGTTTTAATTAAATTGAGATATTTTTTCGAAATATTCGATTGTTAAAAAATTTAGTGTCAAAAACATTGAATAGAAAAAAAAAGAATTAAAGACAGCAGATTATTTTCTAAAATAGAAAATCGTCTAAATGGTCTGTCTATCTATCCTTTCCTTACTAGATTACATAAAAAATACTGAACTGATTTTAGTAAAATTTGAATTGATAAAAATGATATGTCTCCTTCAGTGAAAAGGATAAAAATTGAAATGAAATTGAACTTCAGTGATACGCAGAGGTAATAAGTACATACGTGGGTACGGAACCTTCGTAGTGTGAGTTCTACTCATACTTAAAAGTCTCAATTTTATAAGTCTGAATGAAAAATGTTGCTATAAATATTAGTTCTTTTTCTACAATTTTCGTTTTACCATCTTGTATATTTGACATTATTTGTTCACCACTAAAATAACTATGCACACAACCCATTCTGATATATTGTGATGATAGAATTGAAGCTATTAAGTAACCATTCAAAAAATAACGAATTTTTATTGTGGCGCACTCACCACTAGATAATTGGTCTTATGTAATATATATTATAATATTTTGTTTCAGATTATAAAAATATTTGAAAATGCCACATCATTTTCAAAGAGTTCCCTACCGAACAAAAAGCAGGCGCTTAAGCAAATACAGTATCCATGTAGTATTAAAAAAAAAAGAAGCAAAACGGATCGCGAATAAAGAGATAATAAATAAGATGTTTGACAACCTATTGAAAGCCGTTTCTACATAGTAAGAGCGATTTCCAAAACGCCTTTTTGATAAATCTAATCATGACCAGAATTATTTTTTATTTACTTTTGTATATTCATTCAATTAAGTGAAGAAAAAAGTGGAATTATAATTGATGCCAAACTGCAAATATACTAAGAAAAGTTCTGATAAACTTCATTCTTCATTTAAGGAAATAAAAGACGAAACTTGATTATTTTAAAAGATATCATGAACTAAACTATGGTTTCAATATGAATACGTATCTTTCAATATGTATCTTTGAAAAAATATTTAGGTATAACGTTTCACGTCGGTTTAGTAAGTACATAGATGGTAGGCAATGATCTGCTTTATTGGTTCTTCATACGGCACCTTGATCTAAAAGTTCGACCGTCCACATAAACAGTATTGAAAGAGTTACAGGTTTATGATAATTTAGATTAATAATACTTTATCAAATAATATTTCAAAGCTTTGAAAAAGGTAAAAAATACTTGGTAAACTATACTAAGTGAGACGGGACAAGGTAGGTACTTTGTGTATGGTTTTTTTTTCTAAAAAAATTATTGTTGTTGTCGTGCTCCACATAGATAGTAAAATAAAAGGATAAAAAAAGAGGATTAAATTGAGTCAAGGCTGTTTAAAACTACCTCTGCCAGTTTCGGTGCCTCGTTGCTCAACAAGATTTCTTGCAGTAGATCGCTCAATGAAGACATTCCCACTTTTCGGATCTTTACTCCGAAAACTGGGTATTCAAAGATGTGCTCGGTTGAAAACTGAACTTCGGGACAGTTTTTGCCATAAATATAAGTTCTGGAATTGTCTGGATGGTTTTTCATGCCTTTAAGGTTAGTTTTTAGTCGGGCTATTGTAGATGTGATACGTCTAGGGCAGTTCGGATCAGAAATGCGGGGTTTCTTAAAGGTGTGAGTCAACATTTCGCATCTTACCATCTGCAAGTCTGATAGTGTTACGTAAATGTGATGGTGGATCGAGGGCTTTGACTTCTTTAGCTAGAGTACGAACACCCTCGTTTCGTTCTATATTGCCGTGTGCAGGGATCCATTTCATCGTACGGGATTTTCCCTGTAGTGCAGCTGTTCGAGAAGAGCATTAGTTGCGGAGGTGATTTTTGTCGCTCTATTTCCAATTGCCAAGAGTTCCCTGATGTAGTTAGATGCAATAATGCGTGTGTTAACATTGTGATTAATCTTTCTGCCGTCTGGCAGCTCCTCCTTTGCTTAGAAATCTATCTGAGGAACGGTCTGTATAGGCCACTGCTAAGTTTCCATTGGAGAGTTCTTTGATCGTATCCAGTCCTTTTTGTTTTAGGACTTTGTGGTCTTCTTCTTTTGGAGCTCGGTAGCAGTAAGTTTGAGTTAAAAACAATGTTCTCTGGTAGTTTTCTTAGAGTGAGGGGCCTTGAAGAAGATCAGAGAAGGAGTACTCCAAATGGACTTCTTTCCTGATATTACTATCAAGCTGAATTGTCGAGGATCTTTTGAGCCTAGTTGCTTCTGCTTGTTTCCAGTTGTTGAAGACTCTAGTAGAGAAGTGGTCAGTGTTGTTGTTGTAAAGTTTATTTGTAAATTTTATGGTAGTAAGGTTACATCTGCTTTCAGACTACACTCCTGCTCAGCTTTCTCGTTATTTGTTGACGAAACGGTGCCAAAAATTATTTTCGCTGTTCGATATTTTAGGGAATCAAGTGCCTTCTTGGCAGTGGCAGAGGCTGAAGTCCAGATGGGTGCAACATATTCTAGAACTGGTCTAATGACCGTGCTATATGTGTTTTTCAATGTCTGAGGTCGTGAGCCGCATGTGGTTCCACAAAGTTTTATGAGAATATTTAATTTTCTCATAGTTTTGTTGGCAGTTTGTTTGATATGCTTTGTAAAGCGGAGCTCAGGATCTAGGGAAACTCCAAGATATTTTGGGAGATCGATCTTTTTGATTTGAGAGTTCTTGATTTTGATGTTGGCGTTAAATGTGCTTCTATTCCACCTGTCAGCAGAGAAAATGCTGTAATCCGTTTTGTCTGCATTGATGGATAATTTAAGATTATCTGCCCACGCAGCAGTACAATCTAGGCTTATGTTAAGAGCTCGTGCAAATGCTTGAATGTCGTTGTGAGAATGCCAGACTCCGATTTCGTCAGCATAACATGCTATTTTTGCATCAGGATGAATAAGAAGATGGATAGTGTTCATAAAAATGAGGAAGAGGAGGGGACTCAAGACTGAGCCCTGTGGTATAACTGCTCACAGTCTGCGTGACTCAGAAAAAGCTTCATTTAATCAAACTGAGAATTTTCTGCTTCTAAGTAAAATAACGTATCATATTAGCGCATTTCCCCTTATTTCTGTATCATGAATGATGTGGATTAGTTTTTGGCGCCAAACTCGCTCGAATGTTGCTGAAAGATCTATAAAGACAGCCACAGTTTTTCTGAGAGGCTTTCCCTGAAAGCCATCGATGGTCATCTGACAGAGGTAAAAGAGTTAGTCGAGAGTACTACGATGGGCTCCGTATGCTGTTTGTTAGAAGTAGAGTTTGTTGATTCGTGAGTCGTGATTCTGCCTCATAGCAGTGATAAAAGGCAGCTGTTTCCATTCCTGGTCAGATTAAATCAAAATTTCGTTACAAATATGACAAGTTATTAAGATATTACTCATATAAAGTGTTATTGGGGACCGAAGCTGTAGCTTAGCGAAAAAAAAATAATTTGAAAAAGCAACTAATTTTAGAGTTTCTAGAATATAGCCCATTGACAAAGACATATTTTCACAAAAATATTTTGTGGAATTATCCGTTACTAATATGTGGAAATTATTTTATCCATAAATATTCAAGAAATGTAGCAAATAAAAAAATATTATTTTGCGTCTATCAAATAGGAGAATTATGATCTGGAGCAGCCTGAAATGTTTGAGAACTTATCAGTGATATTGATGAAAATAAATTTACCTGTTTCAAATCTGACGTGAGCCAAGACTGTCAACCTTCAAAGGACTATTTTATTATATATCATTATCATCAAGATCAAAGGCATTTTCAAAAGTATAACTCAAAAGAGATAAAAAAAAGGTGAAATTACATGAAAAAACAATTAAGAAAAAGCCACCTTTAGTCATAGACAAAAAAGGCTTCAAAAACACAGTACTAACACTACTAAAAAAAGAAATCAATAAGAAAATGTATTATCGTCCACGGAAACATAAATTCTCCAACTGAAAATTATAAACAATGTCACCTTCTACGCAACCTATGTGCTAGTCAATCCATTTCTTTCATTTCTTCCTGCTTAAACTTGAGGCCATCATTTAAGTTTTTCTGATTATAACTTTTATAATCTTCGATTATTTAGTCGATGGGTGGTATATCACGATATTATTAGTATTCAAATATTTGGGAAAGTTTAATATTCCACTGTGAGCAATCTTATCCACACACCTTACCAACCATATCCCTGTGTCGGGTAAAGATCGCTCACCTCAAGACACTTTTATTTTGAATATATACATATTACGTTAAATGTATCACAGATGTAATATTTTTTTTAAATTTAAATATTGTTTATAAATAAACACTTTTAAATAGTGTCCGATTTTCATTTACCTCATTCGGCTTTTGATTTATTCTTTTTACTTCATAATTCAAATATATATATATATATATATATATATTATGATAAAGAATGACAACTGCTATTGAATTACGTTATAATAGAACATGGGCAACCCAAAAATCTCACAATTACAGTCTTGTGGGTGCCAATAAGAAAGGGAAGAAAGTTGAAAATAACAACCTGAACTGAACTAAGAAAGGCAAATGTGCGTGCAATGGAAAAACTCAGAAAATTGGTTTCTGCTTCGAATTTGTGATTCGAGTGTAAGATTCAGATGATGAAGTTTGCCCAAGTTACGTTTATTCTTAACAAAATTATTAAAAAGAGTTTCTATGCAGGTAATATCGATTCGTACCATAGAATATCGTATAATTGTTTTGTGATTCTTCTATATGTGTTCAACCTTGAGTAACTTGCATTACATTTGTGTCAGATTTAGTGTCGGTTTTTTACGGCAGAGAAATTGTTATGATATTCCTACGCTATGTATGTATGTACATGGGTAAGTGTGTTCCCTCATACAGACTAAAGTAATAAAGTGATTTCAACAAATGAGATATCTTTGGATTCTTCTTCTTTCAGAGAGTGTCTTAGGGTATATAACGTTATAAATTTCACAGGCTATGTATGTCGTATATGTTATGTATGTAAGTTTGTTCCACCGTACGGACTAAACTACTAAAATGATTTCTAGAAATGACAATGTTCCACGGTAAATAACGTTATGAATTTCACAGACCATGTATTTATTTCATGCTTTTCATTTTCTTTTTTCCGTAGTTTGGTTTTAGTTTTCCTTCTTGTTGTCACCTATATATTATTTATTTTTGAGTAACATCGGTATATAAATATATATATATATATATATATTTACAAGACAGATATACCCATAATTTTTATGTCATACTGTTTTTTGTCCATAATGTCGCTTACACCAATACCACGATGTGTCAAAATTAATTTTTCAAAGAAATTTTAAGATTGTTTAATATCACCGTTAATGTGGTCCTGGTATGTCTCGTCTATTTTACTGATCCAATTATCGTGGTACACGTAGGTTGCAATTAATTTTCCTGGTGAATTTATTCATTTTAGTTCTATTTTTACGATTTAACAAAATTTTTTAATCCTTTCACTTGCTCAATGCCTTTTCTATCATTTTTACAATGGATCGAATGGATTGAATAGTAATTGAATAGTAATTGCGCATTGTAGTCACATACATTTAGATGAAACGATTGCATCTTCTTTTCACTGATACAATTAATTGTAGCTCTTATTAAAATGTTTATTCTACATGCCAGTTCTTCGTCAATGCAGTGCCTGCTCGCCACAGCCTATTTTTTTTGCTTTTACCCTATTTGTTAACTAGGAATAAAATTAAATAATAATAAAAATTCCATTGAAATCTGTTCAGTAATTTTTCTGTAAAGTAAATTTTAACAAATGGACATGCAGCCAAACAAATATACTAAAAATATTGTTTTATTGTTCAAATAGGCACCACAGATAATATAGGCATAACAATTATTTAAAAAAAATAATCAGCCTATAAACAACTCCGCTATAACTGTATTGTGGTATGCTATGCGCAGATGAGTAGAAAAGGTATACTTATAGAGTCGTTTTTTGTGTTTCATATAAGCTTGTTAGAAACTGAACTATATAATCATATTAAATACTTAATTATAGATATAAAATTGTTCCATTTTATGTATATTATTAAAAAGTACAACTAACAAAACAACGAAATGTATAAATGCAATAAAGTTCTTTTCTCTTATCGCTCTATCACTGGTTTTAGAAAACTCAGGTTAAGAATGAAAACTGAAAAAAATATGACATAACTTTCAGCAGAAAGTAGTGTTAACGAAGTCACGCTAACACTTTCTCCACCGAGCGATAAAAATTTATATTTCCTGTCTAGAGAAGTATTCAATACTGCTCGATGAGTCCATTGCGAAAGCTACTTACAAAAGAACATTAATTAAAAACCAGTAAATTCAAAATTTCACAGCAAAAATGTAACTAAAACATAAAAAGTGTTCAACAAAATATAAAGTAATTATTTAATAACGAATTCAGAAATTCGTATCTGCACATATAGCGGTGTGATACAATTAATCGCCATCAGCGTTACACATTCGCCTTAATCCGCGACATCCAAATCTCGCCGTACGACATTCGATACACTGGAAATATCTCCTCGTCATAATTAAATCGAATCAGAAATTGTTACATTACTTAACCCGCGGGAAAAATATTGATCACATTTAAACTACTCACACGGAGCGGGTCGGTCCAGATCGCTCTAATTATTGTTTAGTTTCAGTCCGCCCCGTGACAAAACGCTAATGCTGTGGGAACGAATGGTTTAGATCTGTTTCCAATGGACCACTTCGTACAGCGCATTAAAACAATTTTAACTATGTCTTTAGTGAGACAAATATTTTGATGAGAGACGATGCTGAGACAATATTGGCCCGGTAATCGATTTGATTAAGGTTTCGTTAGCGTCAGTTTAATGGGTGGCTGGTTGATTGTTGTTAACAGTTTGGGGTCGATTTCTCATACAATTAAATGTGGATATAATTAGGTAATGGTATTGAACGTAATGTATTCGATTGGCTGTGAAGTTTATATGAAAGTCGATACAGTTATTGACGAAATTCGTCCATTTATCCGTGTCTCATTCGTTTATTTCTGAGGCCTAGATTGAAAATGTAAAGAAAAGATCGGGTGTTCGATCAAATTGACAAGTGTTCTTTGCAGAAACCTGTCACGAATTGATTTTAGTTTCTCTCGATTTCGTGTCAATTAATGTAACGTATATATAACGCTCCATAAATAAATGTACTTCTTTCTCCATTTAATAAAAGTAAGCAACGATGTTCAATCGTATATCTTCCTATTTTTAAGCAGCAGTCACACTTCCGATTTTATTAGCTCTGACGATAAGTGTAACCCTGGTATGCAAACACTCAAGTTCCAGTTTTGTTGACTATGGCTGAACATGTATACTATACTGCAGTAAACACCACTGACTATCGATTTCGAATGAATATTTTTTGTTGATTTTTCTAAATATGTCTTTTTGAATTAATAGATACACATTAATATAAAAGACCAAATATTATAATTATATAAGGATAAAAGAATTACTGCAAATGAACTTTTTCTCACACCATTTTCTCCGATGCAAAAGTCCTCGAAGACCATTGTGTCAAAAATTTATTTTTTATATAGTTTATTATCGTTCATTAAGAACAGTATTTTAAAGAAGATTACAAAAGAATGATAGTTTTATTATATGAAATATATAAGGAATATATATTGGATACAACAATCAACTAGCTCCGGTGTTCAAGTGTATTCAAAATCTACTGAAATCTCTTGACACATATAATCTTATATAATATTTATATAAATATTTATATGCGTACATACCTACGTAAACTCATAAGTATCCATGTGTGTATATGTAGGTACACGTTGTAATATGTCTACGAAATCTGTTGTATTGTGTTGCTGAAGACCATCTCACAGTGAGCTTTTTCTAATCTAATAGCCATTCCGTTATCACAGCCATAAATTCATCATCTGCCAGATGAGTTAATAAGACGAGACTACAAGTAGTTTTAACAACTTTCTTTAATTACTCATAACATTTTCATTATATTTACTACATTTTATGTCCATTTTAGAGTAATTCCGTACAGGCAGCAATGTCAAATTTTTCATTCAAAAAACTGATGAAATTAGAAGATTATGAAGTAGGTTATGGAAAATCACATATGTGATTTTTTTTTAAATGGCATCAAAAATTAAGACAATCTGGCGTTTAAAACATCTCGTGTTTCTATTAATTTTTTGGTTCCATGTCAAATTAAAGAACTATATAATGAATGAAGAAATCAAGCTTCAATCACAATTATTCCTGTCACAAAGAAACCTTTTGTCTTCAATCCATGAGTTCGGCTAAAAAACAAAAAAAAAATTATTACTCAGAAACTATCAAAAATAGCTGAACATACATATGAGTGTTTCGAATAGGTCTTGGTAGTCTCTGCCCCTGTGCTTCCGTTTGATACTATTTTTTGGCACATCTCTATATGTGATGTCTTCATCACCACGCAGGTACTGCTAATAACCCAGCGATGCATTTTACGTTGGTATTTCCAGGGAATATGGAATCTAAAATTTAGTTTCACAATAATGTTTACTGCAATAGATAAAGTTGAATTATCTTCCTCGTATATAATTGCAGGATTTCAGGTACAGCAAATTTATGGAACGAAGTATCAAAACGGAGTCGCGAATTTGTTCTTTTAATAGTGCATACTAGTGATTCTTATCTATAAAATTTATGTCGATGCGGAAAACATCATAGTTTAGTTGTAGTTAGGTTTAAATTTGAAATTTAAGTATAAAGTAACTACAAAGTATAATTTTGTTTTCCTAAACATGAAACTTGAGTTAGATTGTTAGATTATACTCCTAGGCTACACTGTAGCTATGGCTTTATCTCAGAATAAACCTTACTTGAAACGTACCGCAGCTAAATATCTGGTGCAGGATCTTCACTTTAGTGACGATGTTCAAGAAAGTTTGGAAATGTTAGAAACTACTTTTTTTTAATACGTTGAACTTTTTGCAATGATCAAATATGTGTTTTCTTTTTACTGTGATTTATACAGTGAATTCAAATTAGGTTAAAAACTCTCTATACGCGAGTCTAAGTCATACCTTATTCATATTTTTATTTGCTCATATAACGAGAGAGTCGATGATCTGTAATACAAAAATCATGAAATAACTCGTCATTTTTACATTCGAAACCGTTAGATAGTCGTTAAAATTTTATCACTTGATTTGCCATACGTTCTCGTTAACTATTTCAATCGACGTTACAAATACCGCTTTTTACAGCGCATATCGTCCTAAATTAATATAAGTTTGGGAGATCTCTATTTAAAAGTCGATTTCTAGTAGGCGTTGTAGTCATGAATATGTCATATTTAATTTTTAATTGTTGGTAATAATGAAATGGTCTTTAATTAAATTCTCCGTTTACTTATTACAATTTTCTAGCACTATTTCTGGTATATATATATATGTTTGTGTGTATATGCGCGTATGCAAAAACATTTAAATTGTGAGGAAACAACAAGCAATGATCCAAAATAATATAACACGACGCAATAAATTGAAGGGAACGACAAGGATTGAGTAAATTAATATTTGGATATATTCTCGATTATTATTAGCGTATAAGGTCTAAATAATATTATGTTTATTGAATGCATTAAAACAGCACAGTGTAGAGATCAGTATAGTAAACCATGTTGAACAAAATATTAATTAAAATGAAATTTTACAGTAAACTAATAACAATAGTAAAATGTAAATTTTAACACCAAAATATAGTTAACAAACAGAAAAAAATCTTGTGTTTATTACGCACATTGTAGATCCCATAAATTACGTATTGTTTTTAGTTCTATCCATATCGTTTTTTATATCGACTTTTTAAAATAAAAGTTATGCATTTTAAACTGAAATTCCTTTATTGAAGTAATACGTCCTCTACAGTACTCGCGAAGTTACCTCAACGAAGTTCTCGTCGAAGTTGATCGCAGTCTGAAGTACGTCTGAAGTAAGATCTGAAGTACGCACAAAGAAGTACCTCTCTCGAATTACCTGTCTACACTATTCTCTTCGCCTAACTTCGATCAACTTCCGCCTAACTTCGATCAACTTCACGAGTAGTGTAGTGCAGGTTTAAACCTGCACTACACTACTCGTGTAGTTAACTAAATTCCCGATTAATAACCGTCGTTTAGTTAATTAAATTCCCGAGTAATACCAAATATAGACAATAGTGTCACACCAAAACAATCACACAAGCAAAGTTTAAAACAAAACTGAACTGTGAAATAACGTAACCATAATAACCACAACAGAGCAACAGCCATCCTTTTATGCACGCGCATGGCATTTATATTTTTTTGGCTGCGGAATCATCCAGGTAACACAAAAATTCTGTTTTTTACCAAAGTTCCGTGACTGTTTACCTGATTTTAACCTAAAACAATAGACCATCCATTTACCAAAACAAAACGATTCAAATTTATTCAGATTGAATCTAATAAGAGTTCCTCAAGTTTAGTTTAAATATGGATGATTAATGTTTTTATTGTGACAAAACTCTAAATTATTTACGTGCTTGCTATAAACATTGATTTAAATTTACAAATGATTTGAATTTCCAAAGTCTTCAAAAAAGTATTGTTGCTCATAATTTTTAGTCTTACTACTTCTGTTTTATCATTTAGTTTTACCACTGCCCTTATTATATTTTGATTAGATTTATTTAATATTTAGAATCGTGACTAGATATTTTTGAAGTAAAGCTTCTTTACAATATGGCACTTATTAAATAATAAGTAATTAAAGCCTCTTATGGCGGAATTGAAAATTAAGTTGTTTTATAAAATAATCTAATTACTCTTAGATCACTCGTTACTTGGCATTGTTGAGTGAAACACCCGCTGACTTCAGCTTCTTCTTTAAATATTTGTCAGAAATTTTACTTCCATAAAAGCGAATTCTTCCTATCAACACTAATGAAGGAATTTGAACTATCTGTTCTTAGATGGTATATACTGACATGAAATGTTCAATTAATATGAAATACGATAATAAATATTTACAAAACAAAGGCTGATTTAAATTGGTATCGAAGGGGAAAAGGAAAGTGTGAACTTTAAGAAAACAAGACAAAAACGACGAGATAATAATGCGAATGAAATTAGGTTGTTAATTGTGCTGTACATTCTTTCAATAGGAGACGAAATCTAACTAAACTGCTAATCTCTTCCTCTCAATTGTAACACTATTTATAAACCAAAACGATTGTTTATATGTAATTGTTGTGTGTAATAAATTATCCTGCTAAAATCAATCTTTCCTTCGTGATACCCTATAATTATTTTCGTAACAGCAAAATTGGGTAAGTTAATAATGAAATTAAATACAATTATCAATATCTTTCACTGTCGTCTGCGACCTCCGCGTGAGGTTTCGAACATACTGATTGGATTTATTTTCCATTTCTAAAGGTTAGTCAGAGTATCTTCAGTGGTAATACTTGTTAATTGACAAGTAATCAGTGAGACACGGGTATTCGTTAAATATCAATTAACGAAATATTCGATACATTTGCTCCATTGTTATTATTACTATTCAGGGTTCGGTAACTCAAACGGAGAAAACGGAACCATTATAAAGGGAACCCTGTTCATCTATAGTAGCCGTTGTTTGACGTAGAAACTTGAATATTAATTTCTAGTAAATATCCTGTGCGATAGAAATGATTAAAAAAATTGAGATAGTGTATTTGTCTCTTAAAATTTATTTTTTTAGTGCTATCAATTAAAATATACGAAGTTTATTGTACTTTATCACTATGCCAAATTTCATGATGATCTTTAAAATAAAACCGGCCAAGTGCGAGTCGTACTCGCGCACGAAGGTTTCCGTACCACCAAATAATATTAACTTAAGTTTTTATTTCTCAAAGACACTATGAACAACAAAGTTACCGCTGCGGTCGGTGCCGAAAATACCCCTCAAAAACTAAACAACATATCTTATTCAAAGTAATTTTCTTTGAAAGTTTATTTTAAGTTGAAATCCCTTAGTTTTTTCCTTTAGTTTTTTGAAAGGTAAGAAGAGTGGTGGAGACACTGTAGAACTTTAGAAGCGCATATCTCACCAACTATTTACTTACATAAAAAAGTTACTTTGGCTCACCTGTGTGCACCAGATTTTTTTCATCTCTGAGTTATATGTATGAAGTGCCCATATTATTTTTTTTCATAATTCCCATATTTCATTGTATGGCGATTCATAGACGTTCTACTATCCAAATTTCATCTATATAGTGCCAGAAGTCTCCTAATAGTAGTCTGGCTGTGATATTGTATTCTGAATAAAATGGCTGTGACATACGGATACACAGACAGATGGACAGGACGAAATTGCAGGGGTTCCGTTTTTGCCATTTTGCCACAGAGCCCATAAAACTGCTGTCATTGATAGAAAAACGAACTTGTTAATAATTTTATAAACTTCGCTTTTTCCTTTTGAAGTAAAGAATCCTGAAAAAGAAATGGTGACACATTTGGGGTGCCATGGGCATCGATATATTTATTCAAGTGGCTAACTGGAATCCGAATCAAACAAAACTTTATGAACTGTTAATGAAGGAAGAAATGAAAGTCAAACAAACTCCTACATAACCAATTTTAAGTTTGTATTTTTCGTAGCTCAAGATATATTCTCTCTTTCTCTATCTTTATCTTTATCTCTATCTAACAGGTTGTATCTAAAAGTTGATCGCTTCGAACATAAAGAGCTTTGAACACTTCATCTGTCATTGATACACTAACATACACAATACCGATTTAATGAATCGTCTTTTTAGGGAAACGGAACCATCATAAGATCACTCACGTGTCAGTCTGTTCGTCGGTCACTGCTGTTTTACTCGATGACCGCTTGACATAGTAGAAACTTGAAATAATTATTAGCACAGTAATAAAACTTGTTAACCATTAATAAAACTTGTTAAGTATTAAGTACTTGAAAAAAATATATTTACCTGTATTTTGTGGAATATTGTGTGAAAAGGGCTAGTTATAAGGGTCTCAAAAATATTTTTTTCATAATTTTTGGTATTATATACTCAGAGATATACTGAACAATATGCAAAAAGAATATTTCCCTCCCCCTATTTCCAAAACTACTCAACCTAAAATGATGGAAAAATATGAACTTTTAGCACGCAAATGTGGCAGGAAACCCCGTGATGATTTTTTAAATATGCACCGTATTTTTACGTCTGCCAAAGATACACTAAGTAATTCCAACCTGACAAATGCGAAAAGAAGTCGGTTACTTAGGCCACACGATTACCGAACACGGTGTAAAACCAGATCCTAATAAAATAAAATCAGTCCAGAATTTTCCTATTCCAAAATGCCCAAAAGACATTAAATCCGTCCTAGGCTTGGTATCATACTATCGTCGTTTCATTCCAGATTTCTCTAAGATTTCAAAACCCCTTACGTCACTCGTAAAGAAAGATACACCCTTCAATTGGTGTAATGAACAGCAGTTAGCCTTTGAGCAATTAAAAAATAAACTAATAATCGCTCCTGTCTTTATTTACCCCGATTTCACCAAGCTTTTCATACTCTTCTGCGACGCTTCTAATGATGCAATTTCAGATATCTTATCACAAGGTAAAATTTCCAAAGATCATCCTATCGCATATGCATCCAGAACACTTAATAAAAGTGAAATTTCGTTGAAGATAACTATTCAAAATTCTTGAAATTCTCTAGCAACAACGATTACAACTCCAAAATTGTTGAACACATTGACAGCGTTTTGAAAAGTAATAATAAAATAATTATAATTCCCACATAACTTGATCTAGACGAAAGTATGCCCTATGGTTGTTAGCATTTATGGTTGTTAGCATTTACAGTCGATTTTCTCCGAAACCGTGAGACGTAGAAACTTAAAATTTGATATAGTAGTACAATAATAAATTAACTTTTTGAGATTATTCATGTATAAATTAAAGAGGGGTAAATAAAGATCTTAATTTTTTGTAGGTTTATTACCATATGGGAAAAAATGTTGTTTTTATAAATTTAAATTGCATATTTAAAACGATATTCCATAAAATATAGGAAAATACAGCCTTCCCTCTTGCTTCTGAGACTATTGATAACAGTGTTGGTTAAATCTGACCTGGAAGTTGCAACGAAACTATAGTGATTATCCTAAATCTTATAATTTTTTAAACATGTATCATGTTTGCGCCTGTAGTGGATATAGTAGGCAATATAATTAAGTTGTAAATAATTAATATTTGTAAATAGTTAGACAGAGATACTATGTACCTATAAATATTTACAACTGCTTAAACGCTTACAGAACCATCGTAGTGCGAGGGCAACACGTGCTTAAAAGGTTTTATTTTTTTATGAGGTATGGTAATTGTTCAATCTTTACAACACAAGGCTAGACATTTAAAAAGCGAAGTTTGCTTATGGAATTTATTTTCGGATTGTTAAATGGAAATATTCTGATAGCCATATTTTAAATAGTTATATTTTTATAATAGTTATATTATATTTTTATAATAGTTATATTATATTTTTGAAATATATACATGTGAAGCCGAATAAATGAGGATTTCTCCACTTTCAGAGTTATTAACCTGCTTAATCATCGTTATCTGTTTTAAATGCCGCAAAATGTATATAGAGATTAAGTAGTGACATTTATTTTTGGACGTTAGTATGACTTACAATATTTACTATCGTCGTAACGTATCGTACGTACGATTGTAGTTTCCCTAATGGCGAAACATATATGTTCGGAATACTTGTTAGATGGCGGCTATTTACCCCATAGAAATGCTTGTCAATGATGTCGTTCATGGGTTGTGATTAACTTAGAAGTTTTAAAATATCACCCTATTCTACACATACACGCACACCCATATCTATGTATATATATATATATATATATATATATATATATATATGAATGTATATATGTATGTATATGTATATTTCTTTTTTTAAGTTTAGAAATTCCGTTAAATAATATATGACAGAACAAAAATTTTTTTTCAGATTTTTCCCAAAAATACAAAGCAAAAACAATTTGTGACATCTTTTGATTGGGTCCTTTATTAGAGAGAAATAATTTATTTTTTTAATTTCCATTTTTCCTCATTTATTTTTTACATTAAATAATTTAATTAATAAAACCGTTGAGAAAAAAATACTATATTAACAGGATATTACATTTTTCTTTCTGCGAAACAATACTTCGATCGCTCAATATTCAAAGCCGAATAAGGGCTTCACCGCGTCGTAACGCTTTCTTGATGCCTTGCTGCATCCGGTTTTTGTGCGCTATAGGACACTTAACCCTTGCATACATTATTTCAAACTTAACGTATGAACTAATGTATCTGGATTATGGGATAAGATAGAACAAAGCAATTGATTATATTCGTCTTGCTATAACTAAATACATTTAGATTTTCATATTTTTGTTTCAAAACATCCTGTAAAAAATCTCACTTTATTTTCCTTTTGTCACGTTAAAATATATTATAGACAATATAAAGTCTGTAGGAATGTTTTTTTAAAATGTATAACTCTTTCTGATGGTGTGATTTAAATAAGTTTATTTATGTTTTAAATTGGGATATTTTTTTTTAAAAAATACCTGGACAAAATTACATATATGACAAAATTATTATTGGATATATGACAAAATTACAAACTGCAATTTCATATCTCGCATTCGTTCGAATGTACTCTTCTTTTATATCTGTAGTAGTGACTAAGAAATACTTAAACATTCAAAGCTTGGATACACATTTTTGTAATCCATTAATAACATACAATATGTAATATATTTTAAAGTTGTATGAATTTAACGAATGAATTAAAACTGCGATAAAACAATATAAAAAAGGAAACTTTATAAAAACACAAAGGATCAATATTAGAAAATTTAGAAACAGTTCATAAATATGTTACTTAAACAAGTCACTAGCGACAACTGGTCATTTAAGTAAGTGTTTAAGCGAGAATTAAATAAGTAAGTAATTAGGAAATACTTAAATCGGAAACCCCAAATAAAATGGGGTGAAGGTACAGTTTGAGCCATTGTAAACTGTATTTTTTCTAAGCGAAACATTTATCTTTAATAAATTCAAATTTCTTGTGCACAACCAAAATAGTCTACGCTTTTTTTTACTTTTAAATATGCCGCTACGCAGGATCTAAGAGCACATAAAGGTGATATCATATGTTTATATAAAAGGCTGTCACTTTGGGAGAAATAATTTCGAACCTAAGCAACACTTTTCTCAACGCACTTGTAATGTGCGTCCGCCGTTCCTGCGGAGAGAAGTAGATTAATGACGGCTTTAAGTATTAATGACAATATAATGACGTATGGCACATGCCATAAAGAAATTAACACAGCACCGTCATAATTTAGGAGCAGATTACACCCTCTGGCTACGCAGCACCGCTTTCTGGCTGGAATGTGTCGGCCTGCGACGGGGTCTTCATTTTCGTGGCTGTGTTAAGATTTGTACAAATATTAATGACGCGGTTAATTCAAAGATTCAGTTAGTAAAAGGTCTTTGAGATAATTACGTTGTGTAATTTTCGAGTGTTAACGGAATAATATTGTCTGTTTTGTCTATTAATAATGAGATTGCATTCGATCTATTTTGCTTTTTTTTACTTATACCTATATATATATATTTATAAATATATATATATATATATATATATAAATATATATATATATATATAAATATATTTATATATATATATATATATATATATATATAATATATATATATATATATATATATATATATATATATATATATATATATGTATATATACTTAGTTTAATTTGTTTATTTAAATTTCCGTGTTGTTATGCATTTAGTATAAAGACATGAATTTTTCTTTAGTATTACTTGGAAGTTTATACTTTAACGCTGATTATGAATGAAAATTGCATTACAACTTGCAAGATTTTTATCTCCATTGTTTCCGGCATTTTTTACACAAATGCTATAAAATTTTATACACACTTTCAACAAAACGCAAAGAGGAGTAAGGCTTAGAGCCAAAAAACACGTGTAAAAAGACATACGAATAGTTATAATTATAAAGTTCTGAAGTTTGTATTTTGGATTACAAAGTACTACATGGTGTGAATTAATAATGGTTCATTTCTCATAGGTAATGGTGGATTTCATTCTAATCTATAAAAAAGATACAGACTTCAATTTGGCCTTGCTACACTTGCCGTCGCAATACAAATGTGGCCAGAACACATAAACTTTGCTATTTTGCTATTTTACGTACTTATTCACTTTTTGTGCCGTTTATATTACATACAAGATAGCTTTAAAATATTATTGCAATAATATTTTAACGCTGTCTTATAGCAAGCCGTGTTTGTTACTTGTTTGTTCAAAGAATGATTTTGGAATTCAAATTAAACAATTAATTTATATAAGTAATTAAATTAATATTTAGAAATAGCGTGGTTAATTATGGCTACGTTAAAATTATTGAAATACTGTTATTGATAACACAAGTGTTCGTTTTACACAAACGCGTATCTTAAGACTCGGCGTTATTGAAAAATGAGAAAAAAAATGTTTATTTTCTGGCAAGTTGCAGTCGCTCTATATGTATTTTTTGAATATTTAATATCAAATTAATTATTTCTATAAATTTCTTTAATGTTTACGTGTTGGTTGTATAATGTAATTAGGTTGAAAATAATTTGACCAATTCAATCCAGCAATGTAAACTGATGATTCATTGTTACAGAAAGACTTATTTTATAAGTTTGAATTAAAAATTGCAATTTTTTGTTGCTCGGGAAGTTTATGCTATAACCGCCACCAATTTATTATTTGTTACAATGAAATAGCCACTTTTTATTTTCGCATTGCACCTATATAGCCACAATTAACGAAGCAACGCTATTATTCTTTTCTTCCGTGTAGCGTGCCGATGCCATATGCTTGCAACACCTTCTTCGTCCATCAGTTTGCCCCAATTATTGACATTTTATGGTTTTTATCAATTTGCAATGGATCCACAGGCCAGAGCGGCGCGTGCCTTCCATTCTTCGTTGACCGCCAGCCGTCCTGTTCGTCCTTTTTCGCCATTGTGTCTCGGGACCGGATGTTCGGACGCGGGCAGGGTGCGGTTTGTTGAAGGGCCGTTATTACTAGAGTGGGAAGCCACATCGGCGACGCCTCCTTTATCACACTTACTGGGGTATCTAACAGGGTGCAGATGGCGGTTGAGGTCCTCCAATTTCTTTTAAAAGCATTGCTATTGTTATGTGGGTCTTTGAGCTTCTTAGTGAAAGACGTATATGCTAAGAAACGGGTTGATTAGTTATTTTAGTTTTGTATCAATACTCACAAATATAAGTATTGAAAATTTCGTTACCGATAAGAACTATTGGGAAAAAAACAGCAACTACTTCATCGGTAATATAAGGGTAACAATATTCCGTTATTAATCAGACACCCATTAGATAAAATAGGTTTAGATTTCATAGGTTTTATACTTTAGATTTCCATGTTCATCGAAACCTCCGTTCTATCAAAGATTTAAAAATATACAGTAAGACAAACATAAGTTCTTATTTTCCACTACTATAATAAAAATTAAATGGTTTGAATATAAAATCTGTCAAAGCTGATTAATATTAAAAAGTTCTTTAAAAAACGATAAAATTAAATGGAAAAGAAATTATTATCTTTTGGTAAGGATCATTTGTATAATTTAATTCGTGGTGCTTTCAATAAAATGAAATCTTTGAGTATCACCAATTGAAGACCTCTGCCAAACTGCGTAGCGCACGCGGTATCGGAATGTATTTCATCATAATATCAGAATTTGTTTCTTCTCATGAATACGAGTATTTGGTGATATTCTTTATTCTTGGTTATAATTTTAAAGACGTCATTCCGGAGTCAATTAGAAATGTCTTGATGTTTAATTAACTTTTAAAAACACGCTGATTTGAAAATATTGCACTAACCTTGTTTTGAAACCGTTAATTCCTTTAACCGGTACTTTGCATGTCTCAAAAATAGTTTATAAATTTTAAAAATATGAAAGTAAATAATATTTTAAATATTCTTCTAGCTTCGGATATGCAGTAGCGAAGTTGAAGATGGAAACAGAAACGAAAATATTGAAGTATGAATCTTGAAAAACCAGCCGATTCTGCGGCATTACGGTTTGTAAAACTAATTTTTTGTTTCTAGACGGTTACAGTTTTATTAATTTTTGAATAAAAAGTGATATTTTTAATAATTATTTATTAATTAAGATCCTTATTGGTATACGGAGATAAGCTAACGACTCAAAACACTAGAAGTGCTACACTTGGCCACTGTCGTCACGTAGGTCACGCTGTCAGTCATTGCTCTCTTTACGAGAGGACCACAGAAGAATATATCTATTAACAGATTCGGATCGTCAGACTTAATGTATGTTTTGTTTTAATCATCTTTTAAAATTGAGTCTTTGGGTTTCTTTCTATTCAATAAAACTAGGAAACTACAATATGACACTCTCGAGTTCACTATATCATGATTGACCACGATCCCCCAAACACGGAACCCAAGACCGGTGTGGTTGTTCGAAATATAAAAAAATCAGTAAAAAGTATTGACGATTTTCCACACACACACACACACACACATATCGTTAATAAAAACTTTTAAAATACTTTAAAGTATTTACAACGGTTTTTTTCCATTACTTATTGCAAAAAAGAAATAAAAGAATTTTTTTTTAAATATTAAATAAAATATACCATTATTTGATTTCATATTTATTTGAGCTCGCGCTAACGAAAAGAGCGCTAATTAATTAGCCAATATTTATTTCTCGCCGTATTGCTTAGGTGGGAGCCATCTAAACTGATACCTAAATTATGTCGTAAAACAAAATTAACCAATTGCTAATTAAGTTTCTACTAACAGATTGTGTTGTATCATTTGTATAAAATATTAAATTTAAATTTTGCAGAAATAGTGAATACATTTTCAGGAATTTTTATTCGGAAATCAAATGGACTTTTGGACAATTAAAGTCAGTGTTTCCCTTTATTATATATTCCTTAAACAAAATATATAATATGGGTACTCCAAAACTCTTAGGAAATTCACATATCTTATGGCGCTTACTATCACCGTTATTTTGATTCAAGTAGATCTGAATTTCTGTTGAAAGTAATTTACTAAAGGGGATGCGTTGAATTATGTTGATACATTGGCAGGTGTCCCTCAACATCTGATTTTAAAGTTCTATTTCTTTATGTGTTTACATAATGACAAGCATTCTAGAAAGTCAGATCGTAGGTCTCCTTGAATTGTAAATATTTTGCATCTTTAACATTATTTTTGAAGTTATACTTCTTTAGGCGCCTTATGAAAAAATTATGATAGTGAAATTTTACGATGCGCGCGCGTAATGCAACCAAAATTGACAGGATGAAGTTGATCACTAAACATCTATTGACATGTGTGTAGTGTCTGATGCTATTATTCATGGTAGGTGTTGAGGTATTGGTAAATAACAACACGCTTTTTACATTTATAGAAATCTAAGTGATATCTGTGCTTTTAAATAATATTTTGTGGTAACTGAAATGTAATAGTCAAAAACATTTATTTATTGTGAATATTCGTGAGAGAAATAGTGCTTACAAGATATTTATATTTTTTAAAGTGTCTTTCTTTAAGTGAGGTTAAGTTTCGATATGTATTTAGTTGCATTATTTATAATTTATTAAATACTGAAAATTAATAAAGTGCGATCAATGTTCAACTTATTCATTTATTTCCATTATTAATTCAACTTTATTTAGATGGTTTTAGTAAATTTATTATAAATGTGTTTATATTAAATTTAATGCTGAGTATTCATTTAAATTTTTAAAATAAATAAATTTAATTTAATAATTAAAATAAAATATTGTAATAGTAATATTATTATTTTAAATGTAATGGTAGAATCGAAATTATTTAAATAATTTCTATTCTACCCACCGTATTTATAATCACACCCCAGTCTTTTTTATTATTTGATTTCGATTAATTATTTGCGTGTTAATTAAGGTTATCTTTCTTCTCTATGCAAGAGAAATATAACTTCTAACGTGCATAATTAATATAATACCTAAAATACAAACATGACAAAGAAGAATTGTTTAATGATAAAAATAAAAAAGAAGAGACACCAATAAAGCAGGGTTCCGTAATTGTCTGTATGTCTTGAGATTGTTGGTGCAAGTTAAATGAGATTTGAAAATTAAAATGAAATTATCAATCAAATGCTAGTATTTACAATCTTAGGATAGACTATATTTGCATAACAGGATAAAACAGAGGGATGATGAGAAAGTGGTTTTATAGTTTTCCAAAAATATTCTCAAAAAATGGAGCCTATATCCTTTAATATTAGAGTAGGAAATCTGTGTACAAAATTGTTAAGCAATTCTGTCAAGCAAGAGACGTTAGTGTATCGTTTTTGTAAATACGTTTAAAGATTGTCCAAAATATCACTTTCTTATATGATCTAGTTAACTCTTCACGCTAGATCTAATCGACTCTTTAAAATTATACATTTTAAGATACTGTTTGATCTTAATTCGTTTGTTTTCCATGTTCGATAGATTTAAACCATTTTCTTGAGCACTATAATATCAAAATTATCACAGAGTTGTTTAATATTTATTGCTAAAAATATTATTATCTTATTGTCCATTTGTCGATTGTTTCCTATATTTTCCATTCACTGAAGTAATTGGAAGCGACGAGGCGCAGGCAGTTTGAAGAGCTGGCTTAAGAATACAGAGGAGGACCTGAGAAACTGAGGGAAATGAGCATGCGAAAGAGGCGCCCTTGTGCGGTAGATTGACCTGCGTTGTAATGTATTATGGATTACGCCAAGATTCTTCATGGACCGCAGGGGTATTGGATGATGGTGGAGTTATAGGGAATTATTTTATTAAATACGTTTTTAGTTGAAAAATAAAATAATTCCTTGTAATATTGCCTTCCAGCTGAATTGGGTGAAACTTAGCTTGAACTGGAATTTTCTTTATAGTGTTCAAATCATCAGTCACAGGCCATTTACTAGTGACTGTATGCACTAAGGACTATATGTATATGTGTATTACAGTGAGTATTTCATCAGAAATTATTTTTGGTTAACATTTTGTACAACAATAGTTGTTGTCTTACGTCATTTTGTTTTAACGTTGGAAACGTTCATGGAGACGTTTTGTGTGTTTGTGTAATCATGTTATTTCGTCACTTTTGGCTTAGCTAAGAACTTAAAACTATTAATTTATATAATGCATGAGTTATAGATACTTGTAAAAACATAATTAAATATTTTATCAATTTTTTTATAAATTTTTTACCTGATTGCCACAAAATTAAAACAAATTAAATTCCTCAATCGTATCACTCTTGGCAGACTGGTTGTGGTCATCGTGTTAAGGTGTTGCAGATGAGTGGTGTGCCACGGGATATGTCGACATTATTCTCTAACAGCTGTTCTCTGGGTGCACTCATGTAGGAGAACGTCCATATCTGCCTCGATCAGATCTAGGCATCTCATCGGTCCCTTTCACGTAGTTTTGTACCTTTCACTTTGCCCTGCATTACCAGGTATTCAATACTATCGTTGCTATGCCGCAACACATGACCGAAGAATTTGATTATGTGAGTTAGTACAATATTGACCAAACGCTGCCCGATACTGAGTTCTTGGAGTATGGATGTACGGAACTCAGTCCACGATACTAGAGGCGTTCTTCTCTAATACCACATTTTTGGGGCGTCTATCTCGAATGAAATGGTACATAGTAATAGTCGCATTCCTTCTCTAAGCGAGTATTGGCTCTACGGTACTGGTGTGAATTTAAAAGTAGTGGTTTTAAACCTCGGAATGAATATTTTTATTCTCTTTTAGACTAAAATAAAGCAAAATATATTTCAGTAAATTCTAATGTCTATGTTAAATGACTGTGACTATGTTAAATAGAGATTATGCTAGAGAAACTAAATATAGATTTTTTTTAAAACTAATCAAATCGTATTTCGGAACTATTTGATAAATTTTAGATTAATTGGGTTATTTTCAAGTATGTATAAGGGCTCAGATACATATTTCAATTTTATTCGACTTTGTAAATTACTAGGGTATAAAAAATAAGTACCCACGCGACGGATGTCATTGTATATTTCCTTACCTTTCCAACGTTAAATATCGGGTCCAAGGAGACACATTTGTACTTGCAAAATATTTAATATAAATACTGAAAAGTTATATAATTTGATTACTGTAATAATAGCCTTCTTTCGAATAATATAAATAACGATAAATATTTTAACACCTATAGCATCTCACCCCACCCACAGCATCTCAACTCACCTCATCGAAGTGACTTATGTGCTTATCAAGTGACCTACTTTTTAGAAATTTCCTTTATGAAATACGTATATTTCATATATACAATGAATTCATTTGATGTCTACTAATAGTACGATGTTATTTTTCAGTTTAATTAGTTCTCAGGTTCGTAGTCCTAAAACACGGAGCTACTTTTAGAGTCGATTTTCTTTTTTTCAGAGCTCAAGCTTTTAAAAAGCAAAAGCAAAATACTTATTATAAGTGCAGGCTTTGTTATAATAAAACATAAAATCTTCTGTGATTATTTATACCTCATGATTTGATTATTTGTCCTGAAGATACAAAAATACAAAATGTTAACTATTCCCATAATCGCAAGTAATAATGTAGTCAAAATATTATAAAAATAAAAGCAAAATATTGCTTTTAAAATAATGTTGGAATAAAGTTACTTAAATATTGCCGTTAAGAGGGTCCATCCGCACTTTATACTTTAAATGCTCCCTCGCGCACAGAAACAAAAGCCATTGGCGGCATAAAAAATATTTTAGTTTAATTTATATTAACGACAAAATATGAGAGTATAGGTTTATAAAAAAATTAAGTTATGTCTTTATCGTAATATAAAGGATCCCTTTATAATAATTTTACGTGCAACCGAATGTCGATTTTTTAATTTGTGAATTTACTTTGTAATTGTACATATGTCGCTTAATAATACAGAGCAGAATCACTTTATATAAAATTTGTTCATGTACATAGATACATATATTCACAAACGAATGAAATCTGTCAAGCACGAGTAGAACTTGAACCACGATGGTCCGTACGCATTTATAAACATTTAATGGTACATAGTACCTACTTCTATTAAACTACTTACAAACTTTTAATTTTTCAGTACGTAAATATATTGCCTACTTTATCTTACACAGGTACATATTATAAAAAAACGTATAATTCGACACAGAATTCAAAATAATTTTTTTTTCCTTTTACTTATGCTACAAGGCCTCCCATTATTCCCACTTTCAAGATTGTATGATGAAATATCTTTTTGTTGCGTGAACCAAAAAAAGCAAAAAAATACAGCAATGCAGGGTTATAGTCGTCGTTATACGATATTAATTTCAAATTAATATCTCAAACCATTTCTGAAGAAAAGGGCTTTAAGAGACTGGCGGTCGGACGGACAACCAAGTGACATATAAGAATTTTGTTTTTTTAACTTTGAGGGCCGGACCTCTAAAAACGAAAACTTATGCCTGTATCATAAAAAAACAAGCTTTTCTAACATTTTTATTTGCAATAAAAATTTTCGTTCTTGAATTTGTGAATGTTCATTGTAACTATCATAAGTTACTCAATGACACAGAAAAGCATTAACACGGCAAATTCATTTCAAAATTATTCACCTTCATACTTACATTCATACGAGTATAAATACACACATGCACGCATACACGCATGCACTCCCACGTACACACATTTACACACACTCATGTAACATAAATGCGCACTCTCGCACATAAACGTATACACTCAAATGCATACATGCGTGTACACTCAAATGCATATATGGTATGCTCACTGGCATTACTTGATATAATTTAAATTCACATTATCACAAATATATATTACTATGCAAAAAGTATAATTTAAACGTTTTCATTATCAAGGTGTTTTAAAAATCTTTCCTCTAATTTTGTAGTTAGTTTTAAATAAATTAAAAGTCGAACTAAATGACGAAATAACGAGTATGTTTACACAATGGTCCTAACGCAGCAGTAAACGCGCCCGGCAGTCCCCGACCGGCTTGATCCTCTCGGACTCGATCCTTTGATCCGCTTATGTACCTGCGACCATCAAACGGCGCGCGTAACTGGTACGGATCCGCAGCTCAGCTCCTCATCATCATAAAACGGTTTTATTGTCCGCCGACAGAGGCCGCCGCCCGCTCGGTTCAATACCTTGCCGGATCGAGGTGATGATTCTTTTACGGCACCCGATGATGGCGAGATCATATTTTTATGGCTGGAATCAAAAGCTGATGGATTGTATAAGTTTGAACGAGGAAATGTGTAAACTGGCCAATTATTAGAGTTTAGAGCTACAAAATGGTCAGTCGATTCGGTTTAAGCCGGTTGTGATTATATATTAATCTTATTATTTTTGGACTTGACATTCTTTATATGCAAATAGGCATATTTGGCGATCAATAAAAATTGATACTGTGAACGGTATTGCATTTTGAAAAGAATTGTAAAGAAAAAATAAACTTCGAATAAAAATGTGTGGAGAGAAGGAGAGTTAGTTTATGAACAAATTTTTTTACTTACAAATTTCGTATTTAAAACTAGTTTTAAGCCTAAAAAGAGAAAAACCGATATCATGGAAAATAGAAATATATTAATTTGTTGGTATTTGAAAAAAAACGACTCGCAAATATGCATATTTACATTCATTTCTAGGTATGTGTACATTTCTTCTTACATAGATGTTATTTTTATAAGGTTTTTGTGCCTTTATCGTGTCCAAATACAATGTGAATAATTAACAAATCAATTTAATAACAAAAATAAAGAATGTTTACGGTATATTAATTTTTAATATAGGCTAGATTTACGCATAATTTTATGAAGAACGATGCAGAATTTGCGATCTGAAAGCGAGATTACGCATATTTGTTTTTACCCAGCCGTTATTCGTCGCTCTGAATTTTCGTTTTTCTTTTATTAATGAATGTTTACGTTTTGGTCATATTGAAAGTGAAGAAGATAGAAAGTCATTTAAAGTTATGATGGTTGATAACAACTGGAACAGGGACACTACTCCTCAGTGTTGTGTTGTGCTGATATGATATAGATAATTTTTTATCTATGTTCGCAATATTTTTTGTCCTGAGTTCTTTTATTAAAGTTTATAATTAAAAATACACTTGAAACTTTTAGCGCCCGCACTCGAGCATTGTATTTTATTCGCCAGTCCCTTTAATTTGATAACCACATAATTTTTTTTATTCAGAACATACGAATCAACAATTTTTTATCTTCTTGCTGTATTCGTCCTATTAAATTTATTGTGGTATTACTACCCTTCTCAGAAATGTACGTTACTTTTTTTAAAAAAATTGACATTATTTTAGTAATATAGCCGTGAAAATGTATCAAACGAACAAATTCACTTCACTTTTGCAATATTATGTGCATTTCATCCTTTCATTGTAACCTCGGTTTCGTGTAATATCTTATGGAAATTTATCGTTTTACAATAATTTTCCAATATCAAATGCGGTAATGTGATGACAAGATTATTAGTAGATTAATAATTGTTGTTTATTTATATAAACGTTTTTATATTATAGTATGTCTCTTTTTTTTTAAATCTCTTATAAATGACCCTAATAACCTGCCGAGGAAAGTATCGAGATAGGAAAAGCGTGTCCATAATCCAGAAGGGTGAAGAATTATGTCCATAATCTTTAATTAAAAAAAAATTGTAATTTAAATTGAAATGTTTAATTAAAAGAAATAGTTTAAAATTTATACGGATCACACACATAAGTCCGTAAGTCGCAAAGAGGAAGCAAATATTTCTCTCGTAATAATTTATTTCTAATTTCAAAGCGAAAATAAGACATTTACGTCAGTCCACCGCTAGATGAGAGCCAGAAATCTGCATAAAATTACAAATCCTTCAAAGCCGATTTTGTCGAGTTTAAAACGTCGTTAAATGTTTTCGTTTGTGGAGGGACCGACAGGAATGTGCGACAGAGCGAAAACTTTCTCGGTTTCCGCCCAGTTATTGATCGCTTTGCGTCATACTTGTCAACCTTCCTGATCTTACTTAATGTCGGAACATTAAAAAAATCTGATTCTACACAACGTAATAATTTATGTTAATCTGCGTTTAAAATTAAATAAATTTATATTTCGAAATTATCGGTGATATTTCGATTATCGTTACATTATCGATTTGAGATGTTTTTCTAATTGAAATTTTTGTATATATATATATATATATATATATATATATATTAAAAACGATTCGATCTGTAATTTTTTATGATAACATGGCGTCATGAAATAAAGTAGTGGTAATATATCTAGAAATGACAGGTGGACTTCAGCAGATAAGGGGTTAGAAAACAGCATTTCTCTGTTTAATTCGAAAAATATAATGAAAAAAATTTAAAAAATTGTAAAAATATCCACAGTTTTTATAATAATATAAATTATAATTGAGTCACATTGTTATTGTTTTTCAATGAATGTTGTGTTTTGGTTAGCCAAACGAAGTTGACCGTTTTTTAAACAAGCAACTGATTTTTTGGTAATCATAATTGGTTTACGTATATTAAGTTGACCGAAATGCATAACAATATAATGATATAAATACTACTATAGTTTAGTCTTGAACTTGTAGTTTTTTGCGTTAAGAATGAAAATTAATTACATAATTCTTATACTACATATCAATATATTATGAAGCTATTTAACAAATTTCTTACAATTAGTAAAGTATTTTATTAATTTTTCTAATTTAAATATAACTAAAAATCCTGCGAGTATATATATATATATATATATATATATATATATGTGTGTGTGTGTGTGTGTGTGTGTGTGTATGTGCGTGCGTGTGTGTGTGTGTGTGTGTGTGTGATGTGCACATTAACGCTTGCTTATAACGATTTTTAAGAACTTATATGGGGGCATTTTGAAAACTAATTATTTATTTAATGTCCTACTTCGCCACATATCTTCAGTCAATGAACGTAGATAAATAGTTTTTGTTCTTTGTCTTTTATTTTCCGTTTAAGTTTAAATTTATAACGAATAACCTTTCGAACATTTGTTTATATGCCAGCAAATATAACGGTTACTTTGAATTGCTATATAATATACTTTTTAACCGACAATTTATCTAATCACATGATTAACGACACCGAAGCTTTAAGTAACAAGCCGTAGGAACGTGCAGCGGTCGAGAAAAAAAACCTAAAAATTATTGCTTATACTATAACCCCGTCATCACCCAGGCAATAGAGAGACTATCAAAGCATGTAATAGAGTATTTAATATGACGTCGGCCGACACAAAGGCGTACAAAATCAATTTATCTCTTTAAAATTCAATCTAATTCAATATTTTAATTCAATTTCACGGACGTTGGTGGGGGCGGCGCGTTTCGCGGTCGCATTGTGGAGGCTTTCCGCCGCCCTGGGAGCCTCGTTAGGTGGAGCGAGCTTGCGGAGTCATTGTTTTCGGAGCTTTTTTCGACGGAGCTTTTGTGACGGAACTTTTTGTATTTTGCTTGTGTAGGCGTGCACGAGGTCGGTGTTGGTTACGGTACGCATGGGCTGCGGCGGCTAGTCGAATGTGGGTCCTCGTACTTGCGGTTAATTTGTCTTGTTAGTTCATTCCGGTTAGTTTGCTTTAGTTAACTTTATTATTCTCTTTTTTAGTAATTGAAATTTAATAGTATTCTATATAATAAAAAAAAATTATTAAAATAATTTAATTTAATTTTATAATTCATTTTAAATTTAATTTGACAGATGAGTGGATATTTTACTTTTCTGCTGGTTTTACATTGTTCTTGTATTATGCCAAAGAAATATAACTTTTAACGTGCGTCCATAAATACACATAATTTTCTTTGTATCAATTATAAATAAAAATATTTTAGTTAGATATATCAACAAAATGTTTTTCCAATTTCAATTACAAAATCAATTGATCATCGTGGTTTTATGCAATTTTAATTTTGAAACTTATTAGTTATTTAGATTTGAAAACCTGAATATGCACTGCAATTGGTCTCGAACTGTTTGATTTAATTTTAATTTCGACAGTATTCCAGAATAAAAAAGATAATAAATATTTTCGAGACAATATTTTAATATATATTTTTCAAGACGTTACGTTTCTATTTTATATATTAAAAATACCGTATTTAATATAATATCCTGTAGGGATAGAAGTATTTTGAGATATCTGACACAGTTGCATTGTTGTAATAAGCTGTACGAGGAGAATTAAGTATAGGTCATGACAGTATAAAGTGCCCCATTCGGAAATAATATTCGAAATATTGTTGAATATTTTCAGAGTAGATGTTGATTCTTTATAACACAATTCTGGTTTTGATCTCACATTTACTATTCTAACAAACCATTTGAACATATTTAAGAGGCTGTCTTATTTAAGCAATATGCTGAAAATAAAGTTAAAGGTTTAATTTGATATAATCAATGCAGCGTGACAGTTGACGATGTTAAAAAATAATGGAATTTGCTGGTGACTTCACGTTGTAGCTCTTAATTAATAATAACTAATACAATTTTATAATGACTATAAGACAATAAATGCCTATGGTCATTGTGACTCGTCAAAACATTATCGTAAATAAATTATGTTCTAAGGTAAAGCTACTTTATTTTATCTCAAAAACCGTTTTAAAAAAACACAGTTCCACAAATGTTTTTTAAACAGTTCAAGTGGAACTATTATTGATATAGTTTTACCGTCATAGTACAAATGTTAACAGTTTAAAAATTGCAACAATTTTAGGATAAATAATGATAATATATACGTGGTTCATCACTTACAAATTTACACTTAAAAATTACAAGTCTGATATTTTTGATTTACAATTACAAAGGTTACTAAAGTAAAATTTTAGTTTTTTTAATAAGGAACATTATTCAGATTTGACCATGTAACCATTTCTGTCTTTTGTAATTGAATTCAGAGAATGGAAGAAGATACGCGTGTGTGTGTGCGCGTGCGTGCGTGTATATGTGTTTATATGTACACCATACGAAAATAACCATCGCGATATTATTTGAAACATATAAAAATACCCCGGGGAATTTCGCACTTATCATTCACACATGTTACGCCAACAATACACACGGCTATATGGAAATCCTTTGTCAAAATGCCCACTTTTATTTATGTCCGCGGTAAATTTAGTTCGAGATGAATTGTAAACAACTGCGATGCGCGAGCCAGACTCACATTTAGCCGGTTTTTTATAATAAATATTTGTCCACATGATATTACTTTTAATTTCAGACAAAAACCTTTTTTTTATTATAGTTTTAGAGAAAAATTCTCTTCAAATTATAGTTTATTTTCTTTTAAATTATAGATTTAAAATGGGCACAGTTTTTGATGGGATCAAAATGGTATAAGAACATCATCACCATTTAAAAACTAGCGATAGTATTATGTACCTCTCAGAAAACATATACAATAAAGAAAAGCAGTAGAACATACTTTATTTGCGACACGATAATGTTTCGACGAGTCAAAATGAGCATAGGTATTTATTGCCATAGAGTCATTATAAAATTTTATTAGTTATTTTTAATTAAGAGCTACAATGTGAAGTCACCAGCAAATTCCATTATTTTTCAACATTATCAACTGTCACGCTGTATTGATTATATCAAATTAAAGCTTTAACTTCATTTTCATCATATTGCTTAAATCTGACAGTCACTTAAATATGTTAAAATGGTTTGTTAGAATAGACTCTCATCAAGAGACAAACATCTACTCTGAAAATATTCAATAATATTTCGAATATTATTTCCGAATGGGGCACTTTATACTGTCATGACCTATACTTAATTCTCCTCGTACAGCTTATTACAACAATGCAACTGTGTCAGATATCTCAAAATACCTCGATCCATAAAGGATATTATATTAAATACAGTATTTTTAACACACACAATAGAAACGTAACGTCTTGAAAAATATATATTAAAATATTGTCTCGAAAATATTTATTATCCTTTTTATCCTGGAATACTGTCCAAATTGAAATTAAATCGAGACGAATTGTAGAACTATAATACAAAATGTTCTTGTGTGAAATGAAAAGTAATATTACATGGACAAATATTTATCATAAAAAACCGGCTAAATGTGAGTCTGGCTCGCGCATCGAAGTTTCCATACCTTGTTTTAAGCGAAATTATTTTATTTATCATAATCCATCACAAATATGAACTTCATAGTGCAATAAATATTTGATGATGCCTAATGCGAATAAGTTGGGAGACATAAATATTATCGTGAATATAGTAATATAGTCTAGATTCATCGTTACAATTTTTCTATAATTTTTGCCTAGACTTTTAAAAACCACGTTTTTATTATAATTTTAAGTTTACTAGTTTCCGATTAGAGGGATGGGAAGGCTATTTTATTTCTCATATTTTTCAGTAAATTTCTGAAGATATACTATTTATCCACGACGGAACGGAGGAGGTATACGCGTTTAGGGTGAGAGGTTGTTTGTTTGTTTGTGTGTGCGGATGCACATTGGGTTGGTTGAACATTGGGTTCAATGTTCCCATTTATTTCCAAAACGCTTTAACTGATTTTGATACGGTTTTATGTAAAATATTTAAGATTCATTGGCAACGGTTCTCAGATAGTTGTTACGGTGATTGTTCACAAGGGGACGTCGCAATAAACATTTTGTTGAAAACGAAAGTTTCCATTTATCTCTCAAGCGGTTTGGCCAATTTAGATACAGTTTTCTGTAAAATATTTGGGACTAATCGGCGATGGTTCTTAAATAGGTGTTACGGTGTTAGCTTTACGGTGTTACCGGGGGTGCTGTGCCATTTTGCATGCTTGATTAAAATTTTACAGTTTTATCAGTTCGTGACTAATTGAAATACTCTTAGGTGCGCAAATAGCTTTTCTATGCTGCTACAATGTAATTGATATTGGGAACGGAAATGGTAATGGTAGCAATGAAAATTTTTTGAAATATTTGTATTTAGCCCTTACAAATTTTACCCCACGCTACATAGACAATTTTAGAAAAGTTGTTTTTGAGTATTTAATATGATTTCCCAAAATTTCCAAATAAATATTTTCGAGTCTTTTTTGAGTACTTTCATTACTAAGCCAAGCAATTTTACGTTTCTACGTCAAGCGGACTCTGAGAAAAGCGCTGAGATAGACCGACAGACGGACACGTGATTTGTTTTATAAGGATTCCGTTTTTAGGATTCTGTCTGTCAAATGACAAAAATGGAACTCTTATAATTTCGTCCTGTCCGTCTGTCTGTCCGTATATAC
Organism: Druceiella hillmani; assembly: GCA_039881145.1. NCBI lineage: Eukaryota > Metazoa > Arthropoda > Insecta > Lepidoptera > Hepialidae > Druceiella > Druceiella hillmani. The sequence goes on along the minus strand of JAYKKI010000001.1, from coordinate 44,401,008 downwards.
GGCACTATATTCATGAAATTTGTATGGTAGATGAATTCTATGAACCGCTGTACAATGAAATAGTAGTAGTATGGAAACAATAATATTAGGGGTTGCACTCCAGACTGTAACTGAAGGATAAACAAATCCAGCGTACATTGGCGCGTGGAGTATCGTTAGATAGGTTTTAAAAATTATATGAGGTTCCAAAGTAACATTTTTACTTAAGCCTAATTTTTCAACTAACTTGTGTAAAATTCTGAAAAAACTTTAGACGAAAATTGGTTTGAATGAGATACGTTGCGTAGTTTTGAGATATGGAATATTTTTGGTACCGACCGCAACGATAAATTTGTTTTTCACAGTGTCTGAGAAATACAAATTTATAAGTTTAATATTCTTTGGTGCTACGGAACTTTAATGCGTGAGTCCGACTCGCGTTTGGTCGGTTTTTCCTTTTGTCACAATTGCAGTTGTGGTCTATGAACCCTCGAATGCTTTTTACATCAATGTGATAGCCAAAGAGAGAATATTTTCATTTCTTCCTCAAAGCATTAAATTGTTTTTCTGTTTCAATATGAAACCATTAAAGTAACTCTACCAGACAGGGCAAAAATCAATAACTCAGGTCCTATTCCATAATTTTTTTATTGATACTAAATTTTACGTCGAACAAGACCGGTTAAATAAGGTTTTTTTATTTTTTCTAAATTTCAAATAAGAGATCAACCTAGATGAGGAATACCAGAGAGATTAAAATTTCCTTCTTTAACTCGATGGAACCAATTTTCGGCTGATGAAATTCATGAAACAAGAGAACTTTAGTCATTATTGGTAAAATTTCCTTCTTGCGTTTGTTATTTATTCGCCATATCGCAGCTGCTCAATAAACAAAAGATCGAACTCTCTTTATTTACTCCACCAAAGACGTTCGAGAAGTGTCTAGAACATTACAGAATTGTCTCTTGGCTTTTACTTCGATAGAAATTCCATCAACCTTCTACTGGTTTAATAAAATGGTCTAGAGCCAATATTTAAGTAATAAAAAGTTATTTTGGAACTACAGGTTGCTACAGGAAAATGCTATTTATGGTTAGTTTAGTCGGTACTTGCTGTCTCCAAAAATAATCATAAGGCTTATATAACTTATAGACCAAACTAGTTGCACTTACCTCTAACAGTTGCCTTCAGAGGTTGATTTGACTTCGTTAATTGGTAAAGTAGCAACAATGGGCAATATAGCTTTTACAATTTTTATAATATTGGAGAACTGTGTTTAACTTTCTGTTAATAAATAAAAAATCACGTTACTCCCGTGCCCCGTTTTGTTTTATTACCAACAGCTTTATAGATATTTGTATAACATCTATTTTGTTGTCGTAACTCCTTTTCTTTTGAAACTATAATTCCTGACTGAAACTTTAACTCCTTTTTTCTTGAACTTTTGAAGACATTGTCGCCCTGTTGTACTATTATTAGATAACAAATAAACATACATCCATACTTTCGCATTTATGTAATGTTAGCTACAAGTTCGGATAAACAGCTATAAAATTAACAAATGCCTTATTTATTGATTGGGGGGGGGGGGGGATAGGGGTAGGGAAAAGACGAGACCGAAAGGAAGCAGGATATTAACAAAGTGGTAAGTACAGTGAACTTAGGAAATGTATGATTTTCTCAAATTACCTTTGAAAGCTTATGCGGGCAGTACATTTCCTATGCCGAGTTACATTTCTTATCTGTTGATTTTCATAACTTGGCAGGGTCAACAGTGTAGGAAAATTCATAGAGGGAGATATGGGTTTCTCTACTGAGGAGCCTAAACAGATTTTGTGAATCTTCTCGCAAGTTTTAGGTATTTAATTATGCCGTCAATTATGCCACAAATTACCCAAAGGCATCATGATCGTATCTCACAAATTTTAGAGAAAAGTCGATTGAAGTGAGGATGTATGCTCAACGCATAATTAAACAGAGTTAATGTAGGTGAAACTGGAGTAGAGATAAAATGAGGTGTACACTCTACTCGAGAATAAAACAGACGATCAATTCCAACGTGAATTAATTATTGAAATGACCTGTGATAAATTTAAAGAAATGCAAAGTTGAATGTAATGGCTTTCAAAAATTCAATTCAATTTATACGATGCACATAATTAGTTTACGTAACAGTAAAATTTTGTCTTACTGTACATTTATTATCAAAGTCTCTTATTCAGTTGGTTGTTTTGCACTTTTATTTTTGTATATGACGAGGTACTATCAAAAGGTTGTGCCATAAATCAATATATTTTATTGATTTGGCACCGTTCGCAGTTAAATAAATTTATGATCAATGGTGTCATTATAATTCAATATTTTGAATAAACTCGATTCGATTGCTAAATTTATAATTCTAAATATAATGATAGTAAATTGTGTTGTAAAACCAATGCGTATTTAACTATAAATATCTTCTGTTGGGAAATTTTGCCCGAATGGTTGTGATTCGTACATACGGTCCTGACCGTCTTTTTTGTTTTTGGCACATATTTTCATTTTATTTCAATCTCCCTTTCTTGTCGTTGAAGGCGGCGCGCGTGCATTGCGCTACTGTGAATACTGTTATTGCCGTAATCAGATCTGCCCAACGTGTCGATGCTCGGTCTCAAGCTCTTTTACCTTGCATCTCCGACCTTGTACTACAAAAAGTTCCAAGGATTTTTCGTTTCTAGAAATGTTGCCGAAGAATTTTAATATTCGTAGCTCTGCCGTCGACGAGAGCCATTCGTTGGTTATCAGCTCTTTTAAAATGGTTATATTTGTGACACCTTTAAATATGGATACATCTTTAAAAGGTGCCTCCGGTACCATATCTCCAGTGCATTTATCTTACCGGCGGTGTTACCATCTCAGGGATCAGACTTTCATACGTTAGAGAAAGATCGAGAAGTATCTAGTACTTCATCAAATGAACCGTGATATTTTTAGTTTCGTTTTATCGCTCTAAATCGTCTCGAGCCGTCATTCGACATAAGCAACCATAATAATAAATTCGACGTTCTCAAAAATTACATTTGAAAAAATTATTTTTGTAAAATAAATCACAACGGTTTTTAAAGAAATTATTTAGTGCAAAGAGAATGATGATGATATCGATAGAAAATATATTCCTTAATAACCATGAGACAAGTGAGGTATCGATTAAAATTTGTCGATATCGATGTTTTTATAGTATTAGCTAAAGTGATAATAGAGAAGGCATCATGATTAGACAATTTTATAATAAGGAATAATCACATCTTTCATTTAGGTACTAGAGGTAAATAAAGTGATTGCATTTATCAATAGGATCAGAGTTCGGGTACATAAATTATAAATATTTTCAAAATTATAAAAGTTCCGATTTAAAGATAAATTTAAAAATTAGGATTATAAATCGTACTTTATGGAATGCCTACAGGCTTGTGAAAACTTTTGTGAAAATTATGCACACCTATGAGTTCATGTACATCCGTTTTTAGTATAAGATTTTGATATTTTAATACACGAGTGTCAGTTTACAGATTACAGATTACAGATTACAGCTCTTGCCGTTTGTTCAGTTATACTCGCGTAGATTTCTATGAAGGTAGCGGGACTTGCATGCATATTTTAGACTTTCAAGGCATGTGAACAATATGTTTAACACACGTTACGCCATCTATTTATATGTTGTAGTTCTAAAATAGATAGGCAAAAGTCGGTAAATTGGGCCCACCTGTTAAAAGAATATAAATGACACTCTCATGTAGAAAAAATGAAAAAGTATTATACTTAGAAGTTTTTAAATCGTCAATCGGGCAAATAAGAAACCTCGTATTTTTTTGTGAAAAGTCAGATGATTTTTCATATCAGTTAGCAAATGATATTTCTAAGGAACTCACTAAATCAGCAAGATGAATCTATACATAAACGTATCATTCTAATTAAGAAACTACTGGAGACCAACGGAGTCGTAGAAAAAGCCATATAAAAGTGGAAATGAACGAAACAAACATTCGATTTAAAAACAGAACGAATGTCAGTTAATATAATTAATAATTTAAGTATTTCTTACAAGTCTTTGCAGCCGTCTAAATGAGATTGAATAACAAATATCCAGGGTTTTTATGTTTTTCATATTTCATGCAACGAAGCCGTGAGTAGCAGGCCAGCATATATATTATGTCAGGCTTATCAAATACAAGCATTTCAAATGTGGTAGCGGTTCACTACTTGGTTGCAGTTATTAAGTAATAAACAAATTGACAAACCATCCAACTTTATGACTTATGACATTAGCATGGAAATACAGGCCAGTATTAGCAATTCAAATCGTTAGCCTCATGTGTAAAAATAAAAACTAAAATTGAAAACACAACTTTTGTTTACATTGGTTCAAAGAAAGAAATGAAGTCAATGAATGAACAAACTTTCGACTATTGTCTATTTATACACTTACAATTTTGTAGCTATAAAATACGACAATACGTTGTTTAGGTTGTCAAATGCAAGACTATTTCAATATAAAATCTATTTAAAATAGTAATACCTTCCGGTATGTTTGGTATATTTATGTGAGTAAATCAATTGTCAAATTATTCCAATGGCAAAATTAATAGGTATTTACCGTATAATCAGTCTACGACCTTTGGTGTTTTATATTTTACGAAAATGCCATAGACCTTGGATAATTCAATTAATAATATTATTTTTTCTTTACTGCTTTTTTTAAAATAATGATTTCACCCGTTTCGTGTGCATATTTTAAAGTACAACAAAATAGTTGGTACCGTACTATTATCGATATTGAAAGTCGATAATTACTGCCATACAAAAGAGATCGCGTTCCATGCGCAATGCAGTCAAGTGTGCTGTTCGATATACATTTGCTAAAATTGGCAATAAAATGTTATCTTAATTTTAAGAGCTGTGCTATACGCTAGCTTTTACAACTTAGGACCACTGTATTAATATACTTTCCTTTCTGTAATATTAGTAAAGAAATATTTCTATATTTGGCTTTAAAAATATACCCTAAAATATTTTTCTCAAAAATCGTCATACCGAAATCTTCTACTCTCATTTATATCTCATTTATATGACGTAAACATTTTATTCTTCTGTTTTTATCAGATTTTAAATTAAAGGGTGGGTAGTTGTCTCACAACTTGTTTTTATTTTCATTGAATATCACAATAGGCTACAGTCTCTCCTTATCCTCTCATTTCTTTCCGCTCACACATCCATATTATGAGCAAATTCAACATAAACGATGTATCAGTATATCTCTAATAATTAATCCTAATATAATTACGTATTGGCCGAGTGCGGACTACAGAGTGGGGGTAATAAAATCGACCGCAGCGCTCGCTGTGGCAGGAATGGAAATATCTAAAGGCGCCTGTTAAATATTTTCAAAGGTAATATAATTTACTCAGGTATATTGTTATGTTCACTTTCAGAATTTCACTAATTTTTAATAACGTAAAAAAACGACCTATTTTTAAAAAAACAGGTCCCGTCTTGATTATTTAATTATGAAAAATTGATTTGAAAAAAAATATTTCACAATTAAATAATAAAAAAAGTTACAATAATACCTCTATTTTTTATCGCAAACTTTTTTCACTATTTTCACTTTAAATCTTTAATCTCTTATTATCATCATTCATATTTATATCTTTGTTAAATATATAGTATCTATATTTAACAAAGATATAAATATGAATGATGATAATAAGAGGAAAATTCAAACAAGAAATTAATCAAAATTTCTAAAAAAAGTTTAAAAAGATGACTTTTATCACTTTTAATATTAAAAAAACATTCAATTCTATCAACTTTATATATTTATTAATAAATCTTTATTTCATGATATTTTTTAATTATAAATTAATTAATTAAGAAGAAAAGCATTTTGGCGACAATGAAAATTTCACTGTTTATCAACCCAGAGTTTCCATGAAATTTTAATTTAAAAGATTGATATATCACAAACTAAATACTTAAATATCACAATTATTTACCCTTTTAATAGCTTGTAAATTTTGACTCTTCCTGTCTTTAATTTTTATTATTAACATTTCAGTTTAGATGTTTGTAAGTGTGTGGTATAAATTGTATTATCACTAAGAGAAAATAGTGAAAAATACTTCAGCATTAAAAAATAAAAATATTCATTACGAGTAATTTTTTTAAAATAAATTATTATAATAAGGTTATTACGTTTACAAAATAGGACTTAGTCCTATTTTTTTAACATGTTATTTTTATGTAAATTCTTTAACTTAAAAAATCACTAAAATTAGCATTTTTGCATACCTCCCTTTTTATGCATTAAAAGTAAATTTTCGAAATGTGACAGTTGTATGACAAACTGAAAAACCCTCAAGAAAAATAAAATTTAAAAAAAATCGAATTGGAAAGGAATTCAAAAAAATAAATAGATAACTATTGTAAAATGCATTCTTCTGACATTGTGGTTAAAAGGCATCTTCTGACATTGTGGTTATAAATATGAGTAGTATTTACTGATTATTGTACCTACTCATTATGTTGAAACTAAAACAATAGGATATTATATGTTATAGGTGCGAATAATTAAAAACTTGTTATTATTCGTTAATAAAAGTATTTATTTAGATATTTTTCTCTACATTACAGAAATAATGAGACAAACAATCTAATATAACTTAATATTATTTTATCGATTTATAATAATCTAATATAACTTAACATTATATTATTCGTTAATAAATGTATTTATTTAGATATTTTTCTCTACATTACAGAAATAATAAGACAAACAATATAATATAACTTAACATTATTTTATCGATTTATAATAATCTAATATAACTTAACATTATTTCATCGGTTTATAATAATCTAATATAACTTAACATTATATTGTTCGTTAATAAATGTATTTATTTAGATATTTTTCTCTACATTACAGAAATAATAATACAAACAATATAATATAACTTAACATTATATTATTCGTTAATAAAAGTATTTATTTAGATATTTTTCTCTACATTAAGTAAATAAGAAGACAAACAATCTAATTTAACTTAACATTATTTTATCGATCTATAATAATCTAATATAACTTAACATTATATTATTCGTTAATAAATGTATTTATTTAGATATTTTTCTATACATAACAGAAATAATAAGACAAACAATCTAATATAACTTAACATTATTTTATCGATTTATAATAATCTAATAAACTTAACATTATATTATTCGTTAATAAAAGTATTTATTTAGATATTTTTTTCTACATTACAGAAATAATAAGACAAACAATCTAATTTAACTTAACATTATTTTATCGATCTATAATAATCTAATATAACTTAACATTATATTATTAGTTAATAAAAGTATTTATTTAGTTATTTTTCTCTACATTACAGAAATAATAAGACAAACAATCTAATATAACTTAACATTATATTATTCGTTAATAAAAGTATTTATTTAGATATTTTTCTCTACATTAAGTAAATAATAAGACAAACACTCTAATTTAACTTAACATTATTTTATCGATCTATAATAATCTAATATAACTTAACATTATATTATTCGTTAATAAATGTATTTATTTAGATATTTTTCTATACATTACAGAAATAATAAGAGAAACAATCTAATATAAGTTAACATTATTTTATGGATTTATAATAATCTAATAAACTTAACATTATATTATTCGTTAATAAAAGTATTTATTTAGATATTTTTCTCTACATTACAGAAATAATAAGACAAACAATCTAATATAATTTAACATTATTTTATCGATCTATAATAATCTAATATAAATTAACATTATATTATTCGTTAATAAAAGTTTTTATTTAGATATTTTTCTCTACATTACAGAAATAATAAGACAAACAATCTAATATAACTTAACATGATTTTATCGATCTATAATAATCTAATATAACTTAACATTATACTATTCGTTAATAAAAGTATTTATTTAGATATTTTTCTCTACATTACAGAAATAATAAGACAAACAATCTAATATAACTTAACATTATTTTATCGATCTATAATAATCTAATATAACTTAACATTATATTATTAGTTAATAAAAGTATTTATTTAGTTATTTTTCTCAACATTACAGAAAATAATAAGACAAACAATCTAATATAACTTAACAATATTTTATCGAAAATACGAATAATACTTACTTTTCTTTGATGAAAATAACAAAGGAACAATTGGTACATAGTTAGGAACGCAATATAAAGACAAAAAAGGCATGTAATATAAGTCACAGTTGACGTATTTCGTTATTTTATATTGTTCACGTAAACACCAGAACCGTTAATTTGAAGCGTACAAATAAAATTTCCGCGTCTTTTAAAGTTGTGGACGTTAGGCTGCGCTGATGTCACGCACGCAGCCAGCGCAATGGTTGCAACTACAGATGGTTGGTTACATTACATTAAATAAGACCATGTCACCATTTTCTGTAGGCCTTCGGAAGCGGCAAATTTTCACATACATTCTTTATTATTTTCATTCGAGAGCGTTGATATCAAGGCTACATTTAAACAAATTCTATATCTCGTCTTTGTTTTATTTACAGAAACTTACAACTTCCTGCTTTGTAAAAATCTTTCCAAAATGTTTAGTGAATAATTTCACAAGATTTCTGAATTCGAATTCTGTCGCAATAAATTTTGCTTTTTGCAGAAATGGCATTTGAATCTATAGAAAAACATTTAAATATATCAATGTATATTAATTTCAAAACGTAACGTTTTTAATATTTTTAAGCTTCAAGAAGGATGTTAATCGTTTTCAAAACGACATCGTTTCAAAAGAAGATTTAAAAAGAAAATTCACTGTAACCTAAAACCAGGCTTATTAAAAATATTGATATCGCAGATCAATATTGTTTTCAGTGCCCATTCAAATGTGATTGCTAGGTGAAATACTCACAGTTTTTTTATATTTTTTATGGACAAATATGCAAGGGAAAAAAGGTTTGGAGTAAGGTTAAATTACTTAAGGTTAAATTACTTAACGCTTTCAAAGGGCTTTACAAATTTTCCTCCCTTTAGAAAAATAATGGGAGAAAACCAGCCTCTGCATAGAAAAAGAGACAACAAACTAAATATAAATATTCCATTGATAATAAATATATACTATTATTACTCTAACTTGGTTTAAATTAATTCGCGAAAAGCAGAATATATGAAATGTTTTTGGCAACATTACAAAAAAATACCATAAACTCTTTCCATTGGACGGATCCCTAAAATGCTTACAAATAATTAGTGAGAAATATATGACTAAGAAAACTCGCTTCAATAGTTTCTGGAGCTTAGGTAATGTTTCTTATGACTTGCTAACGTCGTATACCACAATTGAGATAATACCACAATTAAGACATTGCTCTCGCTTTAAAATGTATTTTTTAAGATGTCAATAAATAAAATTGCTGTGAACATAAGCCATTTACGTCGCTTTTAAAAATTCGGTCGGTACACGAAAATTTTGATCATAAAAGCAGGTTAGAAAGAATTTGATATAGTTCGGTTTGTTTTCGTTTTTTTTCAGATTTCTAAATAAATATTTATTTAAGTATATCTCCTGGTCGCCTATAAAAGAGATTAATACATAAAAATTTCTGGGAAATTCTAGTACCATAACACGTAAAGTTCAATGTGTCAGTAACCCCTTGATAGTATTGCAAATAAATCTTTATATTTAAATATTCAAAGAAAGAGGCAAATTTACAATGACAAGAGCAGATATTCTATAATTTTATTTATATTACGATACACAGATTATGAAACATCATACTTCTTTTATCATACTGCCACATATCTTCTCCTATTTTTGGAGCTCCTTGCAAGGTTTTAAAGATATACATTGTTTTAACTTGTAAGTAGCGACCTTGCAGGTAGCGATAATACAAATTAGGCTTAATCATCAAAAAAAGATCTAAATCGGCACGTTCATTTGAAATTTTTTCCATCTAAAGACCTTCTTTGCACGTAGGTTTCTCTATTTATGCTATTACTTCAAAACAACACTTCATCATCATGGGAAAGTTCCGTTAGCGGAGGAAACAATACGGACGTCTTTCCATTGCACGCGCGATCTGTTTAGTTACCACTAACCATTACTAGCGTTCGTGATGGATATTTATACTTCGAATTCTTTATACCTTAAATTATGATTCCTGTGGGCAAGTTGCATCCATTAGAGGGACTCTCTCTTTATCATCTGGTCATTTGTCTTGTTACAATTGTTATTGATAAATTATGTTTTAAATTTCAATTCTTAGTCCAATAATTTTTTGCTTTTAAAGAGTGAAATAGTAATCACGAGAAGAAAATTGTATAAATTTATTTCCTTAAATTCATCTATTTACTAGCTATTATCCGCGGCTGGCATAGATTGGGAAATCAAAAACAATCTGAATTCATATTAAGACAAAATGTTTTTAAATATTTAATATATTTGGCGTTAATTTTGTCGAAACTCATTGTTCACAACTAAATAAAACTTCGTGATGTAGTATTATTTCTACTTTATTGAAATTCTTTACCACTACCTAGGTTTCGTTGTATGACAATATCTTCAGGTGGGCAATTAGTAAAGATATGTTCTTTGCTAATTGCCCACCTGAAGATGTTGTCATACAACGAAACCTAGGTTGTGGTTAAGAAATGAAATAAAGTAGAAATTATACTACATCACGTAGTTTCATTTAGTTGTAAACAAAATGCTTCGGTTTCTTTTCTATTTTGGTTACAGGAGAAGATAACCTTATAACTCTCGAAATAATAATATAAAGAAAAAAAATAAATATTTTTGGAAACTGATTTATTTATCGTACCATATCAAATTGCTAATAAAATTTTCCCTGACTTAAATTGCATTTGTGAGATGTAATCTATATCACATTCCGTTTCTGCACTCCGTTACGTATAATTTGTTTTATAATGTTATTTTTCGCCATTATGTGCTAATAATGCTATCGCGCAGTACATTTTTCACAAACGTAAATTGAAAATATCCTAAAAACTATGAAATTTAAAGTCATCGCTATCATATTTCAAGCTGTCATATTTCAAGCTTTTCTGTAAGTTTTTGGCAAATTTCTAGTAATGTTTTTTGGCATACTTTTTGTTTTAGTGGTTGTTAAAATAGGAAGAGAGGGGCCTCCCCCCTATTACATAATTTTTGTATTCATTTTCAACAATATATTTAGAACTGTCTTACATAAAATTTCAAAATAAATAGTTTTGAAATGATTATAAGTCTCTCTTTCAGTTGACACAAGACATTAAAAGAAAATCCAGTATTTACTTCATATATCTACTCTAAAATTTCCATACGAATATTATGGATTGTTATTGAAATACATGCGGCTTAGTAGTAGGTTTCATCACTATGTCATATTTCAAGCTTCTACATCGACCGTTTGCAGAAAAAACGGATGTTACAAACTAAAAGATGTGCGGACACCCGAATGATCTTATACGGATTCCCTTTTTATCGTTTTCAGTTACGAAATCTAAAAAAACTGAATATTTAGGTACTAAGCAGTGCTGTTTGAGAATTAATTAAGAAAAAAAAATTGTTTTTAGATTCCTCCAAAGCTCATTCTAAGGAAGTTTCGACATCAACACATTTATACGCTTTTTGATCTACACGTTAATATAATTGGGAAAGATTGGTTTAGTAACTGCTGAATTATTATATAACAAATAAATAAACTAATATACACACTATTCTGTATTCTAAATATAGTATAGAAGAACAAGGGTGTATATGCGTAAATATAATTAGTTTCAATTTTGTATAATTAGTTCAATTGATTATTTGAATCCATTTACTTTGGGTTAACCTATCAGGAATTACATTAAAATCTGATAATGTTTGAAGTAATAACGTAATAAGAGAGAAAACCTATTTTTTAACATAATCAAATTTTCACAAATTGTTTGAGAGAAAAATGGGGAAATTTGCCCTATACTGCCCATCTAAGTTGTACAACGTAAATGTACGCCGTAAACATATCACGTTAATTGTCAGTTCGAATTACAATTGGATTCGTGACAATGCGATTTCTTTATTTACCGCCACACACATTGCCCACAGAGGTCTCTATGGAGCCAATTTAATAATGATTATTTAACCATGAAGCAAGGAATTCTTTTGTTACATCAACACATACGTTATACGGTTTATTATTTTGTAACAATTGCATTTTATAACACCTTTGTATGTATATTTGAACAATGGCCGCCTGACGTATGCAGGCGTATAAACCAGATAATATTTTAATAGGTGTGAATATATACTTTGACGTATTATTTATTAACTGTTATTATTTATTTTGTCTACATAAATATTTATCCTTTAATGAATATTAATCTCGATGAAAAACTATTATCAAGATTAATATTTATTGATAATTTTTTTTTTAATTTAAAATTGTGAAAGTAGCTAAATCACTTTTAATAGAGTTAGGCTTACGTGGAAATGTTCTGCTCACATATCTTTCTCTCTCGCTTCCTCGTTCTGCTGAAATTATTTTAATTCTAACGAAAGTTAGTTTGCTAGTCCGTTGGTTTATAATTCCGCAAACGAATCACTGCTAAATTTCGCTTGGAAATGGTTTGTATGACGGAGTAATTTAAATACATTGTATGATAGGGTAATAGAGAGATTCTCGTCCTTGGCTTAGCTTGCTTGGAATAGAAGTATCAAGAACTGCATACCTTAATATTTATTATTCCATAACTACTAAACAACGGGACGGTTTGTTGTGATGTTTGTATAGACATTGAACATTTTGTTATTTCAATCACTACATAATTTCTTCAATTTTATGCATATCTGTACGAAATTTTGCAAGCGGACGCTTCAGATGGGCTTATCAATTATTATGTGGTATGACTTTTTTTGGGATGCCGTACCTCAAAAGCAAAAATGAACTCACGTCTCCGTTTGACCGTCTGTCATAGCTGTTTTTTTTAAACCGCTTGATGTTCTAACTGGCATAAAATTAGCACAGTAATAAAACATATTAACAAGCATGTGTCCCAATAGCTAACATTCAAAAACATTTTTATGGAACTTTTAGAGGGGTGTCAACAAAGTACTCGAAAAAAGCCCTTGAAAAGTTTCCTCAAAAAGGAACTTTAAAATTGTTTATTTTTCATAATTTTGGGTAGTATGTCTTTAGATATACACTGAAAAATATGTTATTCCGAATATTATGAAAAAAATGTTTTTAGACTCAAAGTTGTAGGAAAATTGTAACGAGGATTCTAGATGTGGATTTTTTTTAGATATTGACAATAATACAATGTCTCCCCTATTTAATTACATTTGGTTTTGTTAAATAGATATTTCGTTAGAAAGTCTACATTAATGGTAACTTATGATGAATAAAGTAATTTTGTTTGAAACGGTCTATAAGCAAGGCGGACTCGCGTTTGACTGGTATTTTATTTTATTTTAAAGCCTCATTCGCAAATTATTAAGTTTGAAAGTGTTTTAAAGCCTGATTTATTCCACCAGCCCTATTTTTCGAATTTATACAAATCATTTTTAGAAAATTATTTTGTTGAGATTTTTACATTCTTCGATACGCATGGACTGATTTTTATTTTGATTTATTTCGTTTGTATGCACCATTTTCCACAATCAGTACCCATATCTTCTCTAGGTATATATTTAATTTATCCAGTTGCGCTAATATAAACAATTTCAAAAAATATTATAATTCCTAATTTCATTACCTAATTTTATTTCATTTCTAACTATACCTATATTTTGACATTTTTGGTATACCAGATTTTCAGACACTTCTTTGCATATTTGCCCATTAGCAATGCCATTCTTTCGTAGCATTAATTCGAACAAAATATTTCGTTATAAGTTTTTCACCTAAAATATTTTTTATGTAAGAAACTACGGAGACCGAAAATTTTGGTAATCGAATTGATATATGGTTATGAAACTTTAAACAATTATTCTTCATGGCAACATAAGCCTTTCCAACAAATCTCAGATTTTTTTGAATCGAGAAAATTAAGTTATTCTGAATCAATGTTAGAATATAAATAAGCAAAATTTACCTACCATAAGGTCATGTAAAAAGATACTTTAACATTTGTCATGACAGGTAAATGCAGTCAACAAATATTTTCTCGTCTCTAACGGACAGATGGTAAAAAAGAGAAATATATGCTATATTCCTTAATTGAATACGGGAAAAAAAGAGAAAATTGCGTTTTTTTGTTTTAATTCAAGCAGAAATTTGTTTGTATTACTTAATGTAACTTACATTATAATTATTGTGAATATTTTGCTTAAGATTGCGTTTGTCTCGAGGGGATGTTATTACACTTTTGTTGCTTGTGTCTCGGAAGGGGAGTTAGGAGGCGCTAATCACGATGCTTACTTGCGATCTTCGTTCAATCATTATTATCCTATTCGTTACAAATTTCAGAATATAAATTCAAGAATACAAATTCCAGAAATACAGGACGGTTATTGACCCAACAGGAGACTTAAAATATGGTTAATCATAAGGGATGTCCCCTGAAATATGGGACATCTAGTAAAACTGCAGGTAAATTTTATTTGTCAGATGATATTTATTGCACTTTTTAACTATTGTGTATGTTAATATAAGTCATTGTAGGCCAAATGTAGTTTAGCATCAATTAAATTTTTAATTTCCATAAAAAGTACCGTAAATTGAAAATAATAAAACCTTTTTCAAGTTGGAATAATTAATCGTTTTTTTTACTTGACATGAAATAAAAGCCGAAATTTTACATCTTTTCAGCGCATCGCAAATTTTCATTTTTACCTTATTTAACTGCATTAATTCACATTTATATTTTTGTGTATATTAAGTGTAGAAAGCTTAATGATAAGTCCGTTGAAGTGACAGTTTCTCTTCGTGTATTTAATTGAACTTTGTTGTTTTTGTTGGAGTTACGAGTATAAGACTATACATAAATCTTGAAATGAAACAAGGGAAGCTTTTGTGCAAGTAATTACAACATAACCTCAAAATATTTCTCACTTTGTACTTTCGCAATTTAAAATCTAAAGTTTTAACTAATTTGTTTTAGGTTACGACTGCAAAACAATTCCTATTTCTAGGGACCCAAATGAAAGCGATGATACAAATAATATTTTAACAAGTAAATTTCACAAATTGCAACTTATGTATAGAAAGTATTTTTGGTTATTTGTTTAGTTATGGTAACTTCTTAAAACTTACAGAGTTTTTCTTAGGTATAATTAGATAAGTATATGTGTGTGTGTGTGTTTCTGTATGTGGATTGTGTGTTTACTTTTAAGGAAGTTGTTCAGGTGTGTGAGAAACCGATTATTTATTAAGAGACAGTTGAGAACAGAAGAGAAGTTGACACTAGTCTGTATTAGTTCTGGGTAATTTTGCTTTTTAACGGTGAAAGAATTATTAAAATCGGTTCAGTAGTTTCAGAGTTTATTGATTACAAACAAACAAATCTTTCCTGTTTATAATATTATATAGATATGTGAAGATAACCGTCATGAGAACGGATTTTATTATTTCTATTGCGTGTACAATTAAATGGGTCCAAAGATGTAAACTTGATATTATATGTGTAAAAATATTAATCAAGTAGACGAATACACGGTGTCATTTTTAAATACCTTGTGAAGGCTTAAGGCTACTTTAATAAAGGGGTAATACTTCCATAAAATACCATTTGGAATCTTAATTACGCTTTATTGATAATATTTATGTAAGTGTTTAGACGATAAAGCAACTGAATGTCAACGTAAACACACTTTTACACCATATTCAGTTAAATAATGTAAATCAGCTTATCGTAAATTATGTGCCGGCAGATTTACTGCCAGTTCTATTATCTTCATTCTTTTTCCCTTCATTAAATAGAATGATAGTGCGCGAATCCATTAGAGAAAAATGTATAGAACTTACTTCTCTAATGGATTCGAAAGTTATTTCCATAACGCGTGGCCTCTTTTATTTCCTCGCCACGTTGCGTTCTCATCATTTGTTTCCTGTTCACTGATTTGATTAACACACGTTCATTTTTCTTTATCGTTCTACAATCGATTTCATCAATCGTTCTGTGATCGCAGCGAAGTGTAACTTAATTATCATTAATTAGTTTCTTACTAAACTGAATTTAAATAAACTAGAACCTTTTCTAAAATTTATACTCATAATGATAATTGATCCGTGTTTCTTTTAAGACTAGATCAAACAATCAGACATTTAAACACTAGTTCGAATGAACAATTATTTGAACTGGAAAAGAAATTTATTGTTTAAAAAAAAATTAATTTAAAGTAAATTATTGTTGTTAAAATCGCTTTACGTTTTTTAATGTTGTTTATTTTCTTTAAGTAACAGAATTGTACACAAGCAACAAAAGTGTAATAACTTGCATATTTAACGTGATAGCCAGTTGCCGCTCCCTCGACGATCCGATTATTAAAAAAAATCCGTTTGTTTTGTCAACATCGAGAATAATAAACAGCGCATTCGACACGCGCCCACCTTCCGCCGCCGCGTACGCATCATCTCTAACCGCGGACGCGACAACAAACCTTGAAATTCGACTGTAAAATTCGACAAACAGTCCAGTGTCCATTTTCCTGCGCACAACAATGAACGGGACAGAGTCGAGGATTTCACGGCGCAACTCTCTTTTGCACTGGCGGACAATCGGCGGCGCGCGCGGCCCGTTGACACGGCGTCCCAGTTGTTTGCGTTCGGACAATGCGCCGCGATATATCACGCGGCGGCGCAACGCACAAAGGTGGCGGCGCTCTTTGATCGCGGCCGACAGACGCGCCGCCGGGACACCTACCGCCGTTCGCGTCAATAGTTTTTATTTATTTTTCAGTATTTATCTTTCGATACTTCACACTCGCTCGCTCGGCTCGTTCCGCCATTCTTCGTTCCGCGAGTCGGAGGCGACTCGTTCGCCGCACGTGTCGGAGCTTTCCGGCCGCCATTGTTTCGGACCGCTTTTTGGACGTTCATCATTCGGGTGTATGAACACTTTGTCATTATCTGTAGGCTTTGTTCTCATTTTGGCGCGCTATAGTGTGCTCGCTGACTGCGCGACGCACAGGCTAAATGCTTTTCGAAAGCCGCTTTTGTGTGCCGAAACGATGACACAACTAATGAGAAAGCTTTCGAAGTAAATAATATGACATTCATATAACACGTGTTTCTCATCGCGTGTTTCATTATTTCATCACACCATTTTCAAAATATATTTTCAATATTTTTTATTTCAATATTAAGAACGATTTTCAATAAAAATCCAGAAAACCGTAAATAATTTAGATTATAAGTTATGCCGACTTATTATAGACATGAGTATAATTAGTTTGTAAAATTTTATCTTGAAATATTTCACTTGTAGCAGCATTAGTTGTTGCATATCCGGTTACATACTATTCCGTTGAAAGCACGTGATCACTCACTCGGTCAATACTAACAAGGGCATCGAATTTGCATCTCGCACCTAGCTAAGCTCATTCTGGGTACATGAGCTTACATTTAATTTCTATATGTGATTAATATTGATCAGTGTGTGTTTTAAATATACACATTAAACGATGATACATATATGCAACGATGATACATACATACACATTAAACGATGATGCATAACGATGATACGTTATATATGATTCAGTTGAGACCGAGGTTCACGTGTTCTCAACTGAATTATATATAACCAAATGCTTAATAGTGAATACCGTTGTAACTAAAGTACTTCAAGATAATATTTTATATATTGATTTCTTCTCAACTGCATCATGTATAACCAAATATTTAATAGCGAATATCGCTGTAACTAAAGTACTTCAAGATAATAATTTATATATAGATTTCTTCTCAACTGAATCATATACAACCAAATGTTTAATGTCGAATATTGCTCTAACTAAAGTATTTGAAGATAATGTTTTATATATTGATTTCTTCTCAACTGAATTATATATAACCAAATGTTTAACAGCGAACACCCCTGTAACTAAAGTACTTCAAGATAATAATTTATATATAGATTTCTTCCCTAAACCAGTTATCTCAAGCGTATTAAATAATTGTTTATTAAGTAAGTTAGCTATCGAGTTGTCAGAACAATGATACTACAATGTGCCTAGATATGAAGGGTGGGCCAAAAGCATGGATAAGTTAACGGGTGGGCCAAAAGCATGGAGTGGTTAACTTACCCATGGCCAAAAGTTCGTGAAATGAAGGGAAAGGCTTCACCTAACTTCATTAAAGATATAAATAACAAGTTTCAAATTAATGAAAGAAATAAAATTTCTTTACGTCGTAATTGTGGTAAACAAATATTCACATCGTAGTCGTTTGGTGTTTATGGGGTGGTGGCTATGATAAAACCATCGTTAAGAAATGAAATGGTTTGTTTAAGAATTACACGAAGTCCATTGAAGTTGACCTTCATCCCGAATAGCTCGTCGAAGTAATGTTGTCGTATATAATAAATAAGCTCATACATGGAATATATCTGAAGAAGATAAGCTTTACTCCTTATTTGAAATATGAAATATGTAATTAGTTTTAAAATTCAATGCGCGGTAATGCTCACGCCTTTTCAATAGCAATTCCAAATCGACATTTTATTTATTTATCTACTTTCATGTATCTAATTGATACATATAGCTTTTTACTAAGAGAGCATGATATTTATTGATAAGAGAGCAATATCTTACAGCCAAACATAACATCAGTCCAGCCCCGCTTAACGAACGGCCGAGAATCGAACCCGGATCCCCGCAGTGCGCCACATCGTCAAATGCCATGTGATTAACCCAACACACCACGGCGACGACTTTTTAAATTTCTTTCAAATTTTGTGGCGAAAAACTTGATACAAAACCGTTTATATATATATATACATATATATATATATATATAAATATAAATATATATATATATATATATATATATATATATATATATATATTAGCAAAAAACCTATTTGTTGTTAATGAAATCTGTGTTCATAGATGTATGTTCCTTTTATTGAAACCTTACTTGCTTCGACGTTCGAATCGATTGGAAAATTGACAAATAAAATTTTCTGAAATCGTATTAATAACCTATAAAGAAAAAGTTGTAATGTACATATTTTTCGTGAGCAACGAAACTATTACATATGTAAGGCAACTGATATCTGAAAGTAATTGAAGATAAATACGTCCCAGTATTATAAAATTTCTTACTAATAAAGTCTGACTTTAAGCGCTTATTATTAATTTTTCCTTAATTGAAAAAAAACACATTCATTTTCTCGATTCTTTTTAGATGTAAAAAATGTATAAATAAGACACTTTTAGAATGCAATAATGTAAAGACCATAAATTATGTCTTCTTGTGAAATCAAAAGTGAAATGTTATCAATTTTTTTTAATAATTGAAGATGTTTTCTGAGCTGTTATATTTTCAATACATTCTTACTGCAATCATCCGAGACTCAAACCGATTTACACACACACTCACTTACAATCACATTTCATTCACCCAAAAAACCTACAAACCAAATCCCTGTGACAGCGTCATCTTCGTGGGAATGAGCAGCGCCGGCGCGATCGACAAAGCGGCCAGTTAAATTGGGTCTTTTGTGCGGGCCGACGGAGCGCTGCCAGATCAAAGGTAGCCTTAATCGAATTAGGCAGCGCCGCGGTGGTCACCTTCGGCCGCAATATCAGAGTCAACAGACGATCAAATCAAGTCTTTAAGAAATAGCCCTCTTCTTGTTTTGACTTATGTGCCTCGAGGTTTTTGTCCAAAAATTTCTTTTTGATTCCTGGCGCTATGAAAATTGCCGCAAGTCTATTGGTTTACATGTCCATCCTCAATGTCATAACTGGAGTGAAATGATATGGAATAGTAATGTATGTGTAGTAGTGTATGATCGACGTGTACCAAAAAATTGCAAATAAAACCACCTCTCAAGCTTTTAGGTTAAATTTTTTTCTTAAATTAATTTTCTTTAAACTGTAGAGCAATTCTTTAAATTAGTGGTATAGAAATATGGTCAAATTAATAGAAAAAAAGGTATAGCAACGTTTGCCAATCGCATGTTGAAGATAATTTAAGTCAAATGATACCCAACATTTTCTTTCCTACACGAATGAATTAGGCAACATAACTCGATTTATCAGAGTTATTGCATTTTTAGCGGGGGATTCACAGGGGATGGGTCGCTCTGTCTCCAAATATGGATATGCATGCATTGGTTCACAACAAGTTCTGCTTCAAGCAGGGGACTTAATTATTATTAATAATTGATACGGTGTGAATAGTTTGCTGTGGATCATCCGCTAAATGTGCATAACCCATATTTTTTTCTTTAGATATCGGTACAATTTTATCAGGCCGTATCAGATTTAAACGGTATTTACATACGGACCTCTGAATGCATTATCGATTATTAAATTATAATAAAAATTAAATAAACTTTCGTTTTTAAGGACAGTTCAGGAAAATTGTGAAGTAATAATTATTAAGCACTGTCACACACACACGCACGCACGCACGCACACACATATTTATATTAAATGTCTGGAAAAAAACAATTAACGCTCTTTAGATAATCTTTTGAACAAACGCTAATACGATTAAACAGAGGTTTACTTTTTTAAATCCATCAATATTTTGAAGTGCGAAACAAAGTTATTGAAAAAAATCATTTCCAACAATTTAGCCATTCGTTGCTATCCAGGAAGTAAATATCTTACTTACTGCCTTTACAAGAAGTCTACCCTGTGTATCTAATGTCGATACGTAGTCTACATAACGAGTCTACTTTGGGACTGGTTTCGGCACGTTGTTTATATAAAGAAATCTACTCTGTATCTAATGTCAATACGTAGTCTACATAACGAGTCTACTTTGGGACTGGTTTCGGCACGTTGTTTATATAAAGAAGTCTACGCTGTGTATCTAATGTCGATACATAGTCTACATAACGAGTCTACTTTGGGACTGGTTTCGACATGTTGTCGATATCAAAAAGTCTACCCTGTGAATCTAATGTCGATACGTAGTCTACATAACGAGTCTACTTTGGGACTGGTTTCGACACGTTGTTGATATAAAGAAGTCTACTCTGTGTATTTAATGTCGATATGCAGTCTACATAGCGAGTCTACTCCTTGGGACTGGCGTCGACGCCTTATCGACATATGTATAACTTGAATGTCTGCGGAAGTCACATAATCTAGAGGTATTGTTTAATGCTAGTTTCTGTTTCATAAAGGAAGAAAATAACATAATCACAATTTGAGATGAAGATGATTTCCCTCTTTATGAAGAATACATACAAATATTTTAGTTTTAATTTAATAACATTTTTAAATGTTAATTTATATAAAGTTTAAAAAATACTAAAATATGTGAATTAATTATAGATATATCACATAAAAATAAAATAACCAATGTTCTCCTATTCAGTTTTTTGAAAACTGGCATCTTATATTGAAAAACCAACCTACCGCGCACGGAGACATTCGGATCTGAATAACTCCTTAATTATTTATGATTGAAGTATCAAGTGAGTGTAATTTTTGTGGTTAATTGCAAATCAATTTATAAGAAAGGTATGAGTACATTTATATTAGATAGGATTTCAAGGACTCACATAGGATTTCAATATTCTAAAGTGTTATTAATAATGGCTAGTTTTTATTTTATATTATTCGTGTCTTCATTTTGTTTATCTTGTATTTGCTGAAAAATCAACCAGTCAATTATGTTTGAAAAAATATTTTGGCAATAATGCGGCTCTGAGAAACGTTGCAAATGTCTTAGAAACTGTGCAGCAAGAACTAATTCATACTTCTCAAATACTAACAGAAGGTTGAATACACCTTTCTTCTTCTAGAATCTTTTTTTAACTACAATTACACCAGGCCAGGACAGGTGTAATTTTAGTTAAAAAAATTGTTCCAAAGAGTGCAGACAATGACGTCATTGGCAGTAAGGGTGTTCGTAGAAAGTACCCCCGAAACGATAAAGTGAGGAAAAATATGTATTATACGGGTTAGTGTTTGTTAAATTTCAAGTCATAAACTTGAATGTCTGCGATATGCTGCGTTTTATTTTTTTAGATTCGGTACTGTTTATATTCGATACGACTATGTAGTTTATATAATATTACAACAAGGTTTAGCGTTCGTAATATACCACTCTCAATAATACTTTAGGACAATGTTGTATGAAATACATACAAATATACTCCATATGACCGATGTCAACATGTGTTTTCCATAGTTAAAATAGCTTTACAAATTTTATTTATAAAAGAAAGTATTAAAAACCATATTTACAATTTTTTAGAATAAAAATTCTGCTAATTCTAAAGGTTTATTTCTTTTATCGTCAGCTTGCAGTAGGACATTCATAATTAAGTAGGTATCACACTGAATGTGTCAGAGAAATTCAACAACAATACCACTTTTTTGACGGGTTCACTGATAAATGTGTAGTTACGCATTGCAACTAGTGTGACTTAAATACAATTCGAACGAAGCTCATAATTATAAACGAAGAGTAACGATAAAAATTATAAATTTGTCGTGTTAAACATTTTTGACATTAATCCTCAAAAAAATTAATAGAATAGAAAAATGGTTTCAGAGATTTATTCAGTCAAATTAGTCTTAGATTGTGACTCACACACACATAAATGGTACAAAATAAAAATCAAATGAACAGAGGAAGGGTTTCAGAGACATGCCCATTCAAAATAGTCTAGATTGTAACTCACACATATAAATGGTACAAAGTAAAAATCTAATAAGTTGACGAATGGTTTCAATTACGTGGCAATTCAAAGTAGTCTATAGATTGCGACTCATACACGTAAATGGTATAAAATTAAAATCAAATGAACAGACGAATGGTTTGAGAGATAAGTTCATTCAAAATAGTCAAGATTGTAACTCACGCAAGTAAGGGGTACAAAATAAAAGTCAAATAAACAGAGGAATGATTTCAGAGATGTGCCTATTAAAAATAGTCTTGATTGTAAGTCACGCAGGTCAATGGTGCAAAATAAGAATCAAATGAGGGGAGAAACGGTTTCAGATATCTCTAACGGTTTCAGATAGCCCGTTAAAAATAGTCCAGATCGTTACTTACACATGTAAATGGTACAAAATAAAAAACTAAATGAGCAGAGGAATGGTTTGAGAGGTACGCCCATTCAAAATAGCGCACATCGTAACTCAAGCATGTAAATGGTACAAAATAAAAGTAAACGAGCAGAGGAATGATTTTAGAGACATGTTTATTCAAAATAGGCTAGATTGTAAGTCACACACGTATATAGTACAAAAAATTAAATAAGTAAAGGAATTGAATTGTGATATAAATAGTTTGTCGATAAATAAATGTTACATTTAGACCAAAAATAAATTAACCACATCTAAGATCCCTGAACGGTCGAAAGACCTCAATCTTTGGACTCTTAATTCTTTTACTTTTTTGAAAATATACTAGATCATATCAAAATATACCTACGCCAGGACAAAAAAGAACGGTGTGTAGAAGATTACACCGTAGCAATTATAAGCATTAGCTCCGCATGAGCTGCCCCCGACCTCCGTTCCTTACTTCCCCGCGCGGGTTTACGATTGACTGGTGTAATTGTTGTTACTTTAGTCTAGTGCTATGAACACAAACAAATATTTCACTTAAAACCAGAAAAATATTTTATGACTTAGGTAATATCATTTGTAATTTAACACTGATGAATTTATTTATTACCATTTCTATGGCCGCTTGAAATCAGGAGGTTGGTCGTATCCGTGTTTACAGATAAGTGACAAATATTTCTTGGAAGGCTGCAATGTAGTTTGGTGCTTTGGGCGGGAGTATCTAACTGATAAATGGTAATTCCGATATTAACCGATTACAATAATTCTGGTTAAGGACTTAACAATACTCACAATTAAATGAAACTACGTGATGTAGTATTATTTCTACTTTCTTTAAGTTCTTTACCATGACCTAGGTTTCATTGTATTACATCTTCAGGTGGGGTATTAGCAAAGATATCGAACCCGGGTCTTTGCTAATAGCCCCCCTGAAGATGTTGTAATACAACGAAACCTTGGTCGTGGTAAAGAACTTAAAGAAAGTAGAAATAATACATCACGTAGTTTCATTTAATTGAGAACAATAAATTTCTGCAAAATTGACGCCAAATACATTCAATACTTAATAATAATTCGGTCTAGTTAAGTTTAATGTAAAACCGGTACGTAGAAAAAAAGGAGTTGCAGTGTCGGACACTACCCCATTTATTTTCGTGAAAACGTCAATCGTATTTAGTATAATAAAATTAAATATTGTTTTTATTTTGAATCGTTCAATTAATTTGTAACTTACGTTTATTAAATATAAGGGAGTTGCATGAGAAGTAGATGCATGTGGTTTCGAAATTATTTGAATGCCTCACGCAAATATCCAACCTATCGGTTGAAAATTGTGGGTACATTTATTATTAGTATTTAGCTCGTCCCATTTATATTATTATTTAGCTCGTTGCAGTTTGTGACGTTTGACAGTCACAAATTGTAGCGCTATGTTTATTTTTCACCGAGTTATTGAAGTTTGAAATTACTTCGACAGAAAGTGTCGCCAATTTTGGCGCGATTGCTTCCCTTTTCAGCATCATTTTTAAATATGTTTTCACTTCAAAATATTGTTTTGGATTAACAAATTTTTCAAAAATGAAATTATACTTTCGGTTCTGGCTTGTTATTTATATTTATATATATATATTTATATGTTCATTAACCGCTATTTTATTAGAAATACCGTTCATGAACAGTAGTAGATATGCTCGATTTGGATATCTATCAAGCTCTGGTTAGGGATTTTAAGAATCTTATAAATGTTCAATCACCATAGCCCCAGTTTATATAGAAATTGCCGAAAAACATAGGTAAAAATAAAAATAAAAGGGTTCCTTCATTCTAATCCAATATATGGGATAAAAATAGAGAATTGAAAAATTGTTCGACGGGAAAAAAAACAGGTAAACAATATAGAA
Organism: Druceiella hillmani; assembly: GCA_039881145.1. Classification (NCBI taxonomy): domain Eukaryota; kingdom Metazoa; phylum Arthropoda; class Insecta; order Lepidoptera; family Hepialidae; genus Druceiella; species Druceiella hillmani. The sequence continues at coordinate 44,375,863 of JAYKKI010000001.1, read as the reverse complement.
GAATTAATAAATTAATAAGAAAATGACAAACTTTTCGATTTGACAATTCATGGTCTAATCTATGAGTTAGATTGTCTCTACGTATTTAAGCAAAATCGATGCAGCCAATACGGCGTGATCAAGTTATTTGACTCTGTAAGTAGGACTTCCATATCTATAACATTTATTATTTCTTTCATTCAATAACCGATGTTTTTCATTAGCAGCGTAGGAAAATCCTTTTGTACTTTACCTCTGCTTGTTCTATCTTCATTTATTGTTATATTCCGCTCGACGTTTATTTCGTTATCAAACGTTATATCAGCCACGTAATTTTATTTAATTGTGGACGCAAACTAAGTTAATTACTTTCAAAATCGTAATTATTGTTATTTTTTTTAATTTTACAATTAAGAACTTGCCATGATGATTTGGCAAGATTCACTGATGCGTTTACTGCACAATGACAATGCATCGTACATTAAATTAAAATGTATTTTTAATTATTTCATTACACTTTGCAAAAACCCTAATTCGATACAACTGTGAATATAGTAAATAACAATAAAGATGGTACTTAGCAACTATTCTCCAAATATTTCAGTAATATTTTTGAATAAACATGCGAATAAGGAACATATACAATTATTGTCACCGTCGCCACGGTGTGCAGTGTTGTTGATTAAGAGTCTTACGGCCTTCGAGGGCGTGGCGCACCGTCGAGTCCCGCGTTCGATTGCCGGCCGCTCGTAGAGCGGAGCTGACCCGATGTGTTGTTCGATTGCAAAAAATGCTCTCGTAGCAGTAAGTTCACTATAAGTGTCAATTGTGTACATAAAAGTTCATAAATAAATAACAAATATAGTCTAAAATACTTTTCGTATATATAATTATAAAAAATTGTTTCCGAGACGTTAAATTTTATTTTCTTTCATTTCATATGTTGACACTACATTTGGCATTGGACCTTTTGTCATCAGTGTACAGTTTTTTTGTTAAGTCGAATCCAAATTAAGATGCGCATTCCATTTATAGATGGTAACTTCACGGTTTTATATTGATTTTGTCGATTTAAACGTTGAATTGGACATCCAAATCCACGAATCACGCTTATCGCCAGACAAAACAACTTCCGTCAATTTTAATTTAAATTGCTTGTGTCAAATGAATTTCGTCGTGTTTTTGTCTTAGTTTTAATACTCAATTGTTTTTCTCATAATCAACTGTTTGCTCAATACGATACAGTGCCGATAAGCGTTTATCTTAATGCCGAAAAGCACGAGTGGGTCGCGGGAAGTTTTTTGTACGGCACGAGATGACGGCGCGAGTGAGATGTTGTTTTTGTAACGTGTCCAGTACTTCGTTGTCGTGACGGACAGTTCACTTTGTTGTGTCGGAAGCTTCGGTGTCAACGACCGCCGGACGGACTCGCGCGAACGGTGGCGGACCGTTTTACTTTTGCCTTGACTTGGTGATGATTGGCGAGATCGAACGGTGAATCATTTTTTTTTTCATATGCATGTGCTTGGCGATCTTGGTCGTGCGAGTATGCAACCAAATCTATTACTGTTGGCGGTAGTGGCTTCTCCCAAATACTAAAAGTTAAAAAAAAAACTTGAAACCATTTTTTTTGTTCTCAGCATTTTTTAAATTTTTATGTGGTCATAATTATTTTAGGTGAATTTCACGGAAGTACCACCTATTGCAGGGACCACAACTTTGAATTTTGATGTGATTTCACTATATTCAAGGTCACCTTAAAAGTTTATGTGTATATATATATATATATATACATATATACACACATATATATATATATATATACATATATACACACATATATATATATATATATATATATATATATATATATATATATATATACTGCACTTATCGATAAATAGTAAAATATCACAAATTTTAATTCAGCTCTTCATACGCCCATTATCTTGTTATCTCTATTCAACATCATTTCATTAAAATAATAATTTGTTTAAGAACAATCCCACTAATTTATAATTTTTTATTAAAAGTCAATTGAATTTTTGAAATTTAGCAGAAATAATGCATTTTTTAACTGAATGTAAAATAGTAAAAGGTTTTTAATCATTATGTTTTTCTTCACTATATAAAGGATACAGATAATTTTTATTATTTATACTGCGAAATTCACCATTCCGATTGGAGCTTGTCATCGATTTTTTATTAAAATTTAATGAATTTATGTTAAGTACCATTTCCGGATTAGCGAGAACCAAATCGTAGATAGCAATTTATATTGACGTACCGAACAAATCCAGAAAAAAATGAAAAGCAAAAACTTTTTCGTTTTCGGAAAATATTTCATAATGTTTATTTTTGACATTACATCCATAACAATAATGTCTAACAAGAATACAATTATTTTTAAAGCCTTTCTGAAGGAGTTGTAAAAAATTGTCTAAAGTTCGTAGTTATAGAGATAATGTCCTTTTCTATCTGATAGTTTCTTCCAGTTTTCGCTCTATGCCATTTGACTTTTTTAACAATAAAATATAATATGAGTAGTACACGACGTACTAATGAACAAAAGTAGGTGTTTTAGTATTGTAAAGGATATATGAAGTCTAAACTGTAGTAGGGATTGGTAAACCCAATACTAATAACTGTGTTTTTTTAAGTTATTAGGAATATTTTAGTGAAATGAAACTCAATACAATTTTTATAATCATCTTTTTATTTAAAAATAGTTTAATAAAATGCCCAATGCTCAAAATACAAAAATATTTCTGTCATTATGTTTTTATTTAATATTTTATGCGTAAATGGCATTGTAATTACTATAAGGTTAGGTCAAGTTAAACTGGAATGTCACTTAATATAATTACCAAAAACTGTTATAAATATAAAAAATTAAAAATCAAAAACTTATTTTTTGGAAACTGCATCCGAATGCAACACAAATTTATTTCTAATGTTTTAAATTATAAATACATTTTTGTAAATTTTAGTGAAATATTACCAAAATTGATTTAAATACTGCCTCAGGTTTAATAGAATTTATATCAGATTTCTCAATTTACTAGTGATAGCAATAATAAATTATTAAAATAAAAAAATTTCTTCAAATACGTTTTCATCTCGGTTTGTTGGTACTCTTTTTCCTATTTCCCTTGCCCTACTTGTGTTTTGATTGTTTTTTTTTCGATTTTTCAGCCAACGCGACATGATATTTCTCTATCTTCTCTAATGAAACATTTTACTGTCGGTTTTTATTTTCCAAAGTATAAATTTCTATGAGCGATGACCATTGGCTTGGACTACAAACAATTAAAATTTGTATTCAACTATAATATGTTTTAAGTGAAGTAGCGTATACCTGTACCCTAATAACTTCAATAAAATTCTATAATATTAAATAGTTATTTGAAGCAATTATAACGATCTTATTTTTATTTTGCCTGTACTTGTGTAAAATACTATCAAGAAATGAAAATAAATATATGAGACTCTCTAATTTTATTGTAACTCTTGTAAACATGTTAAAAGTAAATATTAAAAGACACGAAGATAAATTAAGGAACCTTGCGTCCTATTTATTGCAGTTTACTTCAATATATATATATATATATATATATATATATATATATATGTATAGGTCGTAAAGAACGGACAAAAATATTTAGCGAATACAACCTACATTATTATGTACATTTTAATATTATAATTCATGTCGAAAGAGTATGGAAAATATACAATAGTAAATAATATACCAACGATTACAGCAATGTACTAAAAATTTAAAAAATATGTCAATCCGTCGATCAAAGAGCATCAAATATTTCCCTGCATCAAATACACTGCAAGTGACGACAGTGTATATATATATATATATATATATATATATAAATATATATATATATATATATATATATATATATAATATATATATATATATATATATATATATATATATATATATATATATATATATATATATATATATATCCTGTATGCATAATCCGGTGACAGAATGACTATGAAACGTAAAAACCAATGATCGTCGTAGAGTTTTGTTTTTGGATATAGAATTTTAAAAAGGAACACTAAATAGCTTTTCAAATATAGAGTGAAGTTTTCAAATTAAAGAAAATTCATTACGGACGTATTTGAGCGGGTTTTTTTTCTGTCTCTTAGCAAAAAGCGTAAAAAATGAAAAATGATGACTGAAACAATTGCCTCAGATAACTTGAGTAAATCAAAGATTGCAGTCGGTCTGGTATTTTACAAACGATACTTGTATTTACTTTCGATTGATAACTTACTATTAGAATTCTTAGTATAAACTAGTGCTATTCCCTACTTTAGGCAGACCTACGGCTGTCCGATAACTAGTGCTCGCTTTGCTGGTTCATAACCTAAGCACCAGTTAGGAGTTGTAAGTATTTTGTATGTTATTAAAAGCCATTACTCAAATTTGTTCAGTATATATATTATCTGATTACCGACAGTTTTTACTTCTTAAATTACATGTCAACGTTGAGGTATTTTTATCTTATAAATCCCTTTGACATTTTTAAACGACTCTAAAAAAGGGGGATTTATTAATTTCACGTTTTTTTTGTGAATATATCCGGTATATGTATATATATGGTCCTCATATTTCCGGTATTTATCAACCAATTTCAATTATTCCTTTTTATTTGAAAGGATATAACTAGTATGGACCCATTAAAATTTGGTTAAAATTTGACTTAGATCAGCATTGAAGGTACAGTATACTATTTTTCATATACCTGCCATATTCCTGAAACCTTGCACCCATTGATTATTGTTTGTTTAGGTCACTCAGTAAAGCCTTATGCGGAAAATATCGACGATTAACTAATTTTAAATTGGAAACATGCGTATAATAAAAAAATATAACATAAATGAACACTCATTACTTCTTAGTCAACCCAATACATTGAGCTAAATCATGTTAATTTTATAACACTTTGCCTCTATTTGCCATTCGTCTTTTAAATTTGTTTTATAACTTTGAAAAACCGCATAAATCCGCATTTGGCGTCATGTGGTCGTGTCCAGGTCTTATTATTCCACACAATGAAATCATTATATTATTACGGTATAACAAATTGTGCAATCTATGTCACCTGACAATAATAGACACGTAAAGTTAATGACGATTGACCACCTCGAGCAGGGTAATAAAGTACCGGCAACTAAATAACCAGACGGTGTCATGAATGAAGTGAATGAAGGCTGACTTTTGTCGTCTTAATGGAAATCTATATTTGACCAAAGATGATGTAATGAGATGGGATTTGCATAAAGATATCACGAAACTAGGTTTAATGTAAATAGTCATTCTTAATGTTGATATTCACATAGATGTTGTGGTGTAATGAATTATAAGTCTTTAATTTTTTTTTAATTTATAAATATTTGTAAATTATTTTTTGAGAAATGCCGAAACAAATAGACATTTATTAAATTAATTTTGCATTGCTTTAGCCTCCACGTCTCTTAAACAATGTCTTTTTTATTTCTTGAAAGTATATAATTTGATTTCCAAACGAATTTGTGTAATTAAAATAGATTTTTTTATATTTATTTATTTCGTTGGACACGAAATGTGTAATGCATACTAAAATTATAAAGTAATCAGTTTTATATTTAATCAGTTAAATTGTCCAAATACATGTCGATATATATATATATATATATATATATATATATATATATATATACATATATATATACATATATATATATATATATATACATATATATATATATATTTTTTTTTTTTTCTTTACTTGTGCTATGAGACATTGCTTTTAGTCAAATTACATGATTCTAGGTCAACGGGAAGCACCCCAGGTTTGATTTATTTGCGACTATTAAAATATGGGGTATAAATGGCTAAATTTTTAGGGTTCTTCTTCATTGCGTTTACTTAGAAGCTTGATTTTGTTACAGCTCCAAGGGACCGTAGACTTATTAGTCAGAGAATTTGATATTAATTTTAACTTGATATCTCCACGCGATCTTGAGAAAAAAGGTCTTGACACACCGGCAGATGGACAACAAAGTGATGCTATAAGGGTTCCGTTTTTCCTTTTGAGGTACCGAATGATGGTTCCATACCTTGTTTGAAGTAAAATTACTTTTTTATAATAAATCATCACTAATATTGATTTAATAAAACCTAATATGAATAAACATAGGACACATGTATCATTATAAATATCTCTAAAACTATGATATTTAGAACCATAGTTATAGTTTTTGAGTTAGCTTTACCTTTTTCATAAGTTTAGATTCAGTAATTTCGGAAATAAAAGCGAAAATATTTTTTGTGTATTTTTAGTATACCTCTAAAGATATATTTAAAAATATGAAAAAATATTTTTGAAACCCTATAGCCCTTTCAAACGATACCCCGCAGTATACGTAGAGTTTATTTTTTTATTGGCTGTTATGAGATTTGTGTGGGTTAATATTCATCATTACTACGCCGAATTTCAGGTATCTACATAAAGAGGTTTCTAAGAAAAAAGGTTATAGCAGATTGGCGAAAGGGAAACAGGGCTTCGCTATTTCGTTTCAACATACGAAACTTTAAAAATGATGAGGGGAACCTAAATTAAATTTAGGACGTCCCCTCTGTTAGGTGCGCGAAAACTATGCTTTTTTTTGCATGATAAGGTAAAATGACAGCCAGCTTCTCTGTCACTAATGGGATATAAAATACTTATTTTTTTATGAAAATCGTAGAGAATGCCTATACGTTCTTTGTTAATAACTTTGTTCAATTATTATTAAAACAACTGTATTTATTAATCCCGTTAAATGCTACGGTCAATAACCTAACTAAGTTTAAGATTGCACGACCACATACAGCTTGCAAAAAAGTTGTAAAAATACGAACCCTAATTACAAAGTTAAATTAATACACAACAAAGATCAGAAGTTGAATGCTTCATTAGGCAGCACAAACAAATGTCAAAACTGTCGTTATGCACACACCACTTGAATAATTAAGGCGGTCTCTCATAGCTTTTGTAGTTTTCGTTTTTTTCCCTCTTAATTACCAGCAAGGAAACTTCATCATCTGTTAAGTTTAATACAAAGTCATCGTACCTAAACCAACGTGTTTGGAATATTTCTTGTGTATGTGAGTAGTTAATCTCTTGAGATACAGAGAATTAAACACCTACTAATGAAAATTAATTTCCCCAACCTAAAAAAAGTAAAAAATATATTGTTGAAACAACATACTTTATTTTTTCTTCGAATAAATTGGCTGGAATAACCTGAAGTAATATTCGTAAGTCTTTTATAAGAAGTATATTAACGTATATTTTTTTAATGTAACCTTTCGTCGTTAATCATTATGTGGTAATTTTACATCGTTTGAAGTAATTCAATTTCAAGTCCCTCTCGTAGGGGAAAACTTAAGAAATTATGATTAATTCATAAACACGAAGTGATAAAATTGTAATTTGACTATAAATTTACCTAAAAAACTTTTACGAACGATTTGAGCTTAGCACGAGAGAGCTTTTTTAGAGTTAAGAATGATTAACTAAACTTATATAGTTTTCCTATGAAACTATTTATTAATATTTGTTTTATTGTTTTTCACAGGCGTAAAATAAATCTGCCAAAGATTGTGAGAATTAGGATCACAATTATAGTTTTCCAATAAATTGTAGGCTCACTTTTTAACTTCGAGTAGCGCTGTCTTTTTCGTAATTTTGAATTTAGCAGTTTCAAGAGGAGGAAATAATTTTGTGGATATTTTTACTAATATGAAATGTAAAAATGTAAAAAAAATATAAAATGTAAAAAAAATAGTTTTGGAATCCTTTTAACTTCTAATTGACACTGCATAAATTATACGAAGTTAAAAAAAGCGATGAGCTCTTGTAAAATATATACGTAAAGATTTTTGAGTGTTAAATATTTTTATGCCAAATTTCATATTTCTGCGTCAAACTGTTTGAGGAAAACAGTTTTTACAGACGAACAGACGGATCAATACGAGAATAATATACTAACGGTTCCGTTTTTTTTTTGTTTGGCTTAGAGGACCCTGAAAAAATTAAAACTTTAGTATTATTGACGATCTTTTACTAATGAAGCGCCTTCCAACTACTTACCAATAAAAAATGTACAATTAATTAACCTATCGTATTTTTTCGGCAAGATTAAAATAAATTGCATGAAATGTTTGTATCTGACTTTCACATACAAGCGGCGTAAATTTCGTTTTTTCTGTTAATCAAAATTTGTTTGAAAATATATTAGTACTAAATTTAAAAAATATGAAATATCACACGAAATCCATAAATAAAACACGTAAAGTGTTAAGTTTACGCTTTCATCAAGTTCATATAGTAAAAATTATACGGGAGAGTCATAAATATCTTCAACGTGACTTATCGCTACACTCGGACACTTTTTTATAACACAAATTATTTCCACACTTGGCCAAAAAAGCACATAACTTATCGCAAAGTGCGAAGGACAAGTGCGAACGCGGTTAGAAAAATATACGCGCATTAGCAGTTTGAACACTTAAATCCACAAAAAGGGGCTGGCGCCGGGCCCATAATTCGGTCTCGCTACATAAAGCTCCCGAAAGCTTTCCCTTAAGTAAAGCGAAATTCCCTAAAAGCTTCGCCTTCGTTCAATATGTGTTTCCGGCGTGTGTAATTTAGGCTTCATAAGTTTGACCAAATCTTTGGCAAAGTCGTTTGGTGTGAAGTGCCTTAGTGTTGTCGATTTTTCATTTGAATGTGTTTGCACGGGGCTGGGGCATTGAGGGTGCGAGCTTAATTTCTCTTGACGTAAATGAGGGAGTGTTAACCTTGTTCGTTGCGTTGTGTAAATCCGACAAGTATTGGATAGTTGTTTATAAATAAACTTAATTTAATTTAAATTTATTGTCTTTAGAGAATAAGATTTAATAATTGAACTACTTCCGTGGAAAATATTCCAATAATATTACAAACGGGAAAGTTTGCGTGTTTCTTACTTAGCCATGCATAAAGACTAGAAACATTGATTTTTGTGATGAAGATTGATTTTCATTATTTAAATTAACATTTAGTCTACTTCTTAACTCCGAAAATAGTACATAATTTAAAAAATACTGTTACTCGATTATAAAAAGTTCTGTTACAACATGGCGCAATTTGCAAAACGATTAATATTTTTGTAGAGAGATGTTGCAATAATTTAATTTGTTGTTTTTTTGAATATCCATAAAGGCGAAGTCGCGAACAAAACCTCGTATTTCACAAAATAACGTTAATGATATTATATATTGTAGTATCTTCTGGAAACTAACGTGACTGAAGTTAGAATATATAACAATAATAAAGAAAACATACTTTTGAAAGCTTAATTGGTTTCAAATAGTCATAGACAATACAATAAATGTTTCGATTTTTCTAATTTGAACATTTAGAAATCAAATTACGGTAAACTTTATGTAAAAAGAACTAAAATTGTTTGATAACTCATATATTTTCGGTACGAGTCCCAGATATAATACGTGTTTAATAATAAAATAGAAAAATACTCAATGAGAACAAAGTATTGAAATAATTTTAATAGAGAATGCGGCAATTCGTTTGAAGAAATTTTGTACCTTAGAAGTTTAATGAACAAATTTATTCGAATTTAACTTAGGATAGCAGATTTTAAAGTGGAATTTCATCATTTTGTGTTTTTATATATGTGCGTTAATCGAAAGAAATCAGACAATTTCATCTATCTTTTTATTTTTATGCCAAATAATTGACACTAAATTTCTGATTCAGTTATTTTTTCACAAATATATATTATATAATTCACTTATTTATATCGTATCGTTTTACAAGTACATTAGATATGTTGAATCGCAGGTCTATATCAGTGTCTGAATTGTTACGAACTGGTGGTCTATAAACATATCTTGCAAAAAATTAACATTCTACAATTTGCATTATAGGATATGCATATTTCTGTAAAATTAAAGATTGATGAAATTAAAGTTAATAATTTATTTCTGTCTCTTATTTTGAAAACCCCTTTTATAGTTACCTAATTCCTAATTATGAAAAGGAGCCACATTATGGTTCCATTAGAATTGTGACTGTTCTTTACTAACTATATAATAATCATAATTAATTCCCTTGAAAACTAGTTTTAGTCATTAAAACTCTTAGGTAATACTCGACTGATACTAGTGTTACTAAATAATTGTTTTTATAATCTCTGAATGTTATGCCAGGGTTCAATAAAATAACCACACCAGATATGAGGACTTCGAAGAACATCAAATACGACATGAACTGCCAATCGTACCAAATGTTTAAATACCAAACAACGATAGAAACACCTAATACTCAGACAAAAACCTGAATACTCGATATCTACTATATTTGTGTATAGAGAATATGCTGAAGCACATGTCTCATCATATATCCTTACCACAAATCAACACCTGACTCGCTAACGCGCACGAGTACAGTCGGTTTGCAACAGCGCGGATCTGCGGTTTTCAGTCGCGATCTCGTCAAGATGCATCCATTGTGCGGCTGCCGATTGCCAGTCTAGCAACCATATGAGCAGGTTTATGATGGACGAGATGTGATGGTAGGTTGTCCCATAAAGTACATGAAGCGAGCAGTGGTATGGCATTTTATACGCATATCGTTTCTATGTGCGCTTATGCAGGAAATCTTTAAGTAATGATATAGGATCGAAATCTTGAATTTAAAAAATTTATTTGGCATAAAAATATTTTGCTTTACTATCCGTTTACGCAATATTAGAAATATAAATTCAACAATCGATTATTCTACAGATATAGAGTTCTTTATATTAACGAGCTAAAAAATGTGTTATTGCAAATATTTTGCATCTCGAAGAGAAGAATCAAAACTTTTATGATCTCATAATAGGGATTTAATATTCGCTTCGAAGTATGTTAATGATCATAAATGTAATTACGTAAAATGAATATAATTAAAATAAAACTATTTGACCTAAATACTTGAAAAGCCTAATCTAATCTGACCAGTATTTAATTATTAATTCTATTGATAGCTACATTGCTACATTTTTTCGGGGAACTTTAGGAAATTTTACAGAAACAATTTTTTTTCATAATTTTTCCTTTCTCACTTTCGGGTATAGAAGAGAGGAGGGATATATTTTTGTATATTGCAACAATATCTAGAAATAACTTGCATAAAATTTGTGAAATAAAAATAGTTTTCGAATCCTGATAATATGATATCACACACAGGATAATAAATAAAAAGAAATTATTTTCCGCCATTTTATTCGCCGTCCTTCTTTCTAAGTAATTTCGTCTTCGTATGCGTACAAAACGAAGACGAAATTTTTATTTTCCTGCATTCCATCGACTGGAAGTTTATTGAATCATCCTTCCAAATAGCATTTAATCGAATTTTTAATATTCATCTCGAAAATGACGTGCAATGTGTCCCTACAATAATTTTTCAACCATTTTGTTTTCTTTTTTTTTTATTTATTATAATAGATGGTGTCACGTGTGTTAATTTTACAGTTAACTTACTAACATTTTGTAAAGGTCTTTATGCGAAAAGTAGCGGGCACTGCTAGTTTTAAAAATCTAGCAGTGCCCGCTACTTTTCGCATAAAGACCTTTACAAAATGTCAGTAAGTTAACTGTAAAATTAACACACGTGGCACCATCTATTATAATAATTACAAAAGTAATTTTTTTTAAGTAAATACGCTTTTTATTGATATCGACAAATTACCATACGTCATTTTTAATCGTTTTAATGCGATAAAAGATGCTATATGTTACCCCAGAGCCACCAGAATCCACAAGGAAAAATTTCATCCAAATCCTTTTATCTGTTCCTTTTAGCTGATGCACGAACAATTAACAGGCTTACAGATAAACGACAAACACGTCAAGAAAAATATTTTAGTGTTCTATCATTTTTTTTACGTTCCCTAAATAATATTAATTTGTCAACTAGCCAATTCTACAATTTTACTGTATGTGTATACAAGAAAGAACTTAACAGTCAAATTTATACAACTTAATACTAAACCTACCAAAGTAATTAAATTTAAAAAAATTGACAATGTCATTGCGCGCTTTGAATTACACGTAGCGCTATCTATTGATATAAATAGACATGCTAGAAGTTTATGTAATTAATACGCATCTAGTAACTTCTTTTTTTTGTGAGTTTTACTAATGCAATGCAAATGATTTTTTGAAAATATTAAATTCGAACCTTCTGATTGAGTAAACTGATTCCGTTAAAATAAAAACTAAATATTACTCTAAGTTAACCCATAAGTTTTTAAAAAAATCTGTCTAAATTTAGTTAGTAATTTTTATTTAATACGTAGTCAAACAAAGTTACAAACATCCAAACGGGGAAAAGTTTCGAAAACTATATGTTTATCTTCTGTTACTTTATTATGTATCCCGAAATAATTTCTTCGCCAACACCCTCAATGAACAGAGACACCAATTCTACAGTTTTATTACATGTGTATACTAGTTTTGGCCCGCGGCTTCGCTCGCGTGAATCGGGAAAAGAATGGTGGTGTAATATAAAAATTGATTGTAAGATTGAGATGATATTATCAATTTATAATTCAAAGTAAAGGAAAATTTATAATTATCGAGAAAAACTCTATTTCGGAATAAACAATGTACGTTCGTCGCCATGGTGAATTATACATAAAAAAAATTTGTTCAAGTTTTATTTTCATTGGTATGAAACAGGAGAATGCATTGAAAATTTCAATGCATTCACCTGTTTCATTATATATGTGGCGTCAAAGCGAGAAAAACAAATGAAAACAAACTCACTTTTTCATTTATCTTATATTTGACAAAACAAAAAAGGAGACATACAAAGATACCTATCCAGCTTCAATGTAATTCTTTTGAACAGCAACAAAAATCAATAAGTACGAAAGACAGACATAATTATAATGTACAGAATCTAATGCACATATTATGATATGGCAAAAGTAGAGTTTTATAACAAACATATCAAATATCAATAGTCCTAGAAGATCCGTATTTAAGATCACAAATATGACTTTCCCTTACAATCCTCGTAAACGCTTCAATGCAATAAACAGTATCGGGCATCTGGTAAAAGCTGCTAAGTGGAGTGATAACTGTTGAAGGTGTGAACACATTTAGAAACTTGTTTTATTTTATGGAACTTAATAATAACTTACAAACTTCAAACTAGAATCATACACACTAGAGTGAGTTCCATTTGTTATAGTTAATTCAATTTCTTATAAAAAGAAGTTATTTCTTAATTTTTATTTCGTTATATTCATTAATTTTTTACATCTACATAAGATGTAACAAATTAATGAATTTTTTTTTTTAGTTTCAAATTTTTTTATTTTAATAAATGAATTTAATTACGGAATATAAATGAAACTAGTTTTTCCATTAGGTATATATTTGTTTTCATAGCATATTTATCAGTACCAGAACGAATTCCTTACTTCCAAAATTGATATCGCAATATTGAAACTAATTATGAGATTGACTGATATTGCCAGGTGTAATTACTTTCATTATAAGACAAGAGGGAAAAATCTAACTGTGACAAACAATTTGTGGTAACTGAGAATGGACATTTATTCATTTATAATGGATTTAAAATTGCAAGGACAATTTAGATGCATATTTTTAACATATTTATACCATACATAGCTCCTAAATCGATCGATCGGCCGATCAGATATACCACAGAACAGAGAGTAAATAGAAATAGCGTGTGGGTGTGACGAGCGCGCCACACATGAGCAGCGCTTTGCTTATTTTGATATAAGCGTATCTCGCCCTACATTACTTTGTTGTTTACCGAAACGTCAGAAACGTATTGTTCATTATGACAGTACTAACTTTCATTGTTATGCTGTTTTACAAGTCTTATTTACGTTACATTATATTATGTACAAAATTATGTAAAACTACTCTTACTTTTTTGATACTCTTTCTGCGCCGCTTATTTAAGAGCACTATTGCTCATTTTATAACTTTAAAAATAATAACAATATAAATGTATAAATTATTTATTAATTTTGATTAATGTAAAATGAAATACAGAGATATGTAAAAATATAAATTTAATTTTTATTTATAGCCTATTTATTCCATATCCTTATTTTACATTGCTACGTTTTAATTGGTGTTTATTAATATTTTGCTTACTGCCTAATTGTTAATACTTATATTTAATTATCGCTTTCTGAGATATGGATCCATTTATGGGTGATGACCTCCTCCATCCTTTTCTATCATTTTCTCTCTCTCTATCTCTCTTAATACCTTTGGTCAACTAGTTTTTCCCTAGTTACTTTGATTATTTGGTATCGGTTATTTCGTCAGCCCACTGTATATTTGGGCTGTCTATCTTCCTTTTTCCTGTTGGTCCATTCCATCTTTTTGTTTGAATAGTCCACCGGTTATCAGTAGAGCGTGATATGTGAGTATGTACACTTTAGCGTTAGAGCTTATGTAAGAGCATCGGTTACTGTACTTTCTGTCTCAATAATTTATTTTAAGGGTTTTTCTTACTTTTAGTATGTTTCTCTCCATAGCTTGTTGTTTTTTTCGTACCTTTTTGGTTTTATTAGTCAAAACTCATGTTTGACATCCGTATAACAAAAAATTACATAAATATTGATAGACACATGCAAATATTTGAAGGTATATAGCATTTTCATTTCTATTAAACATTAATGTTATTTTTCTCCACGCAAATATGCTTTTCCTCTCATAACTTTTACAGGCGTTTAGAATCGTTAGATACTATAGTTTTCTGGTAAACTTAAGGCAAAGATTTATAAACGTTGTTTTTTCATAATTTTGGTTATAATAGTATCAGAGATGGGGTTCATCGGGCATGAATTTGTATGGATATTTGCAACAACATCTCTAAAACTATTTTTCACAAGGTTCCGAAAATCAATCCCCATACGATACAAAAAACGATTTAAAAATCGGTAAAGTGCCAAGCTATACTTGTGCAACTAGTTTTCCGTATCGTCAACCCCCACTTAAATTAATTATAGTAATAGCACTCCGACAACATGAAAACTTCTTCTCTATAAGCAACGGTTCAGCACGTATAAGGAAATTAACAATCAAATTGTACATAACAATTAAACGCGCTGCAATGTTTCAATCCTGATAATTAGCTTCAATCTATTTCTAACTCTCGATGGTCATTATTTTTCTAGATTTTTCTTGCGACTTTTATTTTTGTGAAAAAGGTGAGAGCAATTTATAAGCGTTTTTTCTTGCAAAATCCTTAAACTAATTCATAAATAAAACATCACACTCATATTTTTTTATTTAACACATATTTTTAATATAATGGAACGACTATTAATATCTGAAAACCACACTAATATCGCAAATTTTAAATTTGCATCAACCAGAAATTTAAATAATTTTTTCACCTATGGAATGCTGGTAATATGTCGATTTCAGGTATCACAATAGAAACGGATATAACAATAGAAACAAATCGCGCATATTTATATGTAGATAATATCTGTTGCAACTAGATTCACATTAGTGTTATGTTTTTAGAAATTGCATACTTTGATATTACCAATGATTATATTTGTAAATGGTTTATTTTTTGAACGTTACATTAATATAATCTTTAAAAAATGACAACTTCTTATTAATTGCTCAGTTTCAGTTATACTTTCAATGGATTATTTGCATATACTTTGTTTGTAAATTTAGACTTTCGTGTTTAAAAAATTTGTAACCGTTACGTACGTACAAATATTGTTTTCGATACAAAATGTTTCCGATACAAAATATTGTTTACGATTCAAAATATTGTGTTCGTAGATCTAATATATAATACTGCAAAGGAATGGAACGGGTTTCAAAATCAGTTATTAATTATTTTGACCTTATTTTGATGACTTCACATCTGCTTTATGAATAAGTTCTGTTTTAAATGATAAATGCGTTTTTTCATTCTGTTATAAGACATGTCCAAAACACTTAATTTTGTCATGTGTTACGATTTGTTATATGCTACGATACTGTAACATGTCTGTCCGTATGTCACAACATTGTAGCACTTTCTGTTTAACACGAAGGTTCAATTGTAATTGAATTTTGCACAGAAATAAAACTTAATTACGTAAACACATAGAAACAAAGAAAAATATTTTATTCATTTATTTTTCTGTGGAAGTGACTTCTTAAACCTCGAATTCGGAAACGATATCTTTCCGCATACCGTATGGAGTGATTTCCCATTGAAAGGATCATTTCAAAACGATATCAAAAATGCCTTAATATTTGTGGAGGTATTTCCTTCGGGAGATATAAATCTCTAAAGTATCTAGCAGTGTGTCCTTCTCCCTTACACCCCCCCCCCTAACTTAACGATGTGTATAAAAATTAAGCAAAATATTACCATAAGTTTTTCAGAATTTTACGATATTACAAGTATGTTTTATTTTCACATAGTGAAAAATATCATCAACACCAGATATTTTACAGGAATATTATGCACCCTTAAATGTTTAAAATTGTATAAATACCTAAGTGTGTACGGAAACCTTGTAATACCTACTTAAATACGTTAATTATATTTACTGTGATAAAAAATTATCAAAGAAACATTTTCCGTAATGTCCAACAGAAGATAATAATTGTATAGACAAAATATTTTCCGTAAACAGAAGTAACAATAGAAAAACCTTTAGGGTAAAAGTGGGATAGTTGCCGTAAGAGGATAGATATCTGGATTGTAACCCGACATGTTTAGAAACACGCATTGGCAAGTTTAATACTAGGTATATTAGGAAAGTACTAGTCCCTCACGCCTCGGTTTGAGCGATTCAATGGACAGGACAAGACGTATCGCTAGGCGGCATCCAAAAGTTCGTATTAGAATGTCGATCGCGTACTATGGATCATTGATATTTCGTCCGGCTTCCAACTTGTAAAGTAAAGTGAACATGTTTTATTTTAGTTGTCTAGTTACTAAAGCATTAGATGTGTATTTGTTTTTCTTTGTAATTTATTGCTTTTCTTCTAAAGCAAAGAGCATCTAGCGAAAAGGGCAGATGTCTCAGTTTAAGTAAAACGCGTCTATCTCTGACAGGGGAGACCCCAGTTAAAGATAAGCGCGTTTTACTTAAAAATAAGTGTTTCTTTTTTTTATAACAGGTAATGCAAGTACACGAGGAAAAGACATGATCCACCACATGCTGAGTGGACCCAAGAAACATCGATAAAAGCCATGGAGGTTATGTATATCGGCGAACTTGTCTTAAACTAAATAGCTCGTCGGTATGGAATGCCAGCAAAAACATTAAGAAGGCGTTATGCAAGGAAACATTCTGAAAGTAAAAACACCTTAGGTAAATATTTATCCTCAATATCATTTTATGTCAAAGGGCAAACATCCTCACAAAAAAATGCATATGGGTAACTATTCCACAGAGAAGGCAAATAGAAGAGATAGAGAAGGCTTTGCTCTGAAGCTTAAGAAATGATATTTTTGTCTTATGTAAGTAATATAAAACGCTTGCTTCAAGACAATTCAATCCAAGACTTGTATCAGTAATTATTAAAATTTCTCACATTTACTGGTTTATACTTTAGCACTTATTACGTTTATTGTTTTAAACTTAAGTTTTCTTTTCAAAAAGTTGGCCATCTATCCCACTATCCACTATATCCTACACTGCCATCATTCTGAATGTTAATTGCAGAAATAGCGTTTGATATAAAAGCACACTAAAGTCGCAATATGAGTTCACGCGACGTCGATATGAGGCGGGGGAACAAAGGTGCGTGCCGATGGGTCTCATAGAGCGGCGATTGATTTTTTGAATAGACTATCGTCTCTACGAGCGACTTGCTTGGCGCCGATCGATCGATGCACGCGCGTGCATGTAACGTTGCATTCTATCGCAAATGTAAACTCCATTATCATTTTCAACTTCTGTATGTATTTTAGTACTCTGAATAGATAAGTAAATTAACAGCATATTGCATAACAATATACCTAAATAAGTAAAACCATTTTGTTCATATTATACATATATTATGTTGGTAACTAATGAACACGTCACCTTAATTCATAAAGTTTTCAGGATTCTGTAGCTAGATTGCAGAAACGGAACCGTTGTAATTTTGTTCTCTTTGTCTGTTCATCTTTTTGTTCGTCTGTCTGTCCGTAAGTCACAGCCATTTTACTTGGAGATTATTGGCACTATATAGCTGAAATTTTGATGGTAGGTATTTAGGAATAGCGGAAAAAAAAGATATTAGAAGTAGCACTTTATACATATAACTGAAGGATGAAACAAAACCAGTGCGCATAGGCGAGTGGGGTATCGTTAGATATGACTTACAAATGATGTAGAACTTCCAAAATAACTTTTTTATATAAATCAATGTTTGTTGAGATATGTCCTTCTAAAGTCTTAAAAAGTTCCTATCCCTCCCCCTCTAACTTGAACTAACGTGTGAAAAATTCTAAAAAAATTAAGGTAGTAGAACTTAAAATAAACTTTCAACGAAAACTGATTTGTATATGATGGATATGACAAATTGTTTTTCACAGTGTCATTGAGAAATACAAAGTTATAAATTTAATATTATTGATTTTTTGAATAGACTATCGTCTCTACGAGCGACTTGCTTGACGCCGATCGATCGATGAACCCTACATGCGCGAAACCAACTTGCACTCGGCCGGTTTTTGTATTTCAGGCGCATTCATTGCAAACGTGTATGCAGGGATAAGATCCCTGCCTTGTAGAATTTTTAGACTTATGGTTAAGAAATTGTGTATGTTCAACCTTAAAATACGTTTTTAAATTGCTAATCGCGTAAATATTAGACAGAGAAATAAATACAGCAAGGAATCACTGTCGCAAATATAACTTTTTAACGTAAATAGAATCTTATAACGCGGCAATTTTCACTATTATGTGAAAAATGCCTTGCCTTGATTTGTTCAAGTGGGTACAGTACATATCGGTGGTAAGTGGACTGTCAATTGAAAGGGTAAATAAATTAATGTATTCCCCACCACAACTTAAAAAAGCTGTTTGACTAACATAATATCTTGGTGAAGGTACGCCCTTGTCTTCTACTCCTGGCTACTTGCACTTACGCGAAACATTAATAAGTGTCACCCACTATTCGTGATGAAAATAAGACTTAGCCAATTATTATTACGATGAAACCCCGTATCTCCACGAGCACATCCGTCCAAGAGCACTTCCAGAAGTTCTCATCTAGAAATTTTGACACATGATTTGTTCATTCTTCGCCAAAACTCAGTTGCTAACTGAACAGAAGATCGAAAGTCACACTCTTTATATATCCTGCCAGAGATGTTCGAAAAGTTTCTATAACATTCCAGAAATCGCCAGGCAGTATTGGCGGTTTTATTACTTACTACGCTAATATTTTTGTTATTTTCTATAACTTGTACTTGGCACGTTTTCTGTTAAACCGCCTTTATTTAGTTTTCCAATAAATTAGACACTAAGATCTAAAATATGTCAAAAAATACATTCACAAGTCCACTGACAAAATATCTTTTATCCTAATTATCCCCGTCAATACTTTCTTTCTTTCTTTCTTTTATAAGCATCAAAGGAATACGTTAGTTAATTACTCTATTATCCCTTTTCAAATATAATTTCAAATTCGTTTTTTTGCTCCTCAACAATATACGGCATGTTTAAATTTAAACTTTAAGCAAACCGAAATTATTGTGCGTACGAGACTAAATTTAAGAAATATTATTTTAGATGATTACGCATTAAACCCCTTAAAAAGTATTATATACAATATTTATAAATTATATTTTCAAAATTCATACCGAACATTTGAGAACTGAACAAGTTAAATAACGTATTAATCTAATTTACTACTGTACCAGGTTGGAAATCTGTTTATGTGCAATAAAAGGATGAAATCCAAATTATGTTGAAGACAAAAATATGTTACTGCGTAGTTTTAAAAAATACCCAATCTATTTTAAAAATTCACAGCTATATGGGTGATGCGAGTACCAGGGATTTTCATACCTGCATAGGCTATGTTTCATTCGATTTTACATAATGTGATTGGTGCATAAGAAATTGAATGAAAAATGCCTAAATTTTAAAAAAGTATTCCTGATCTGTGCGGCATAGCAAGTTTGCACAGGCGTTGTTAGAGATTAACTCAAACGAAAAAATAAAACGTGGAGTCATTAGTATAAATGTCGATGTAGTTTTAAGAGGAACTAACAAGTGTCTCAAGAAATTCCTCTCTGTGGTGTGAACTATAATAATTCTCCAGCTATGTCATGTAAAAATTAGTCCATCGCCCATCTGCCCTACTCTTATCCTCGTTCACACTCGATCCACTTGAAACATGCGCCCACAGCCGCCGCTGCCGTGAGCAGCGATTGCAACTGCTGAGAGTATCGGCTCGCGGACAGGAATTGCCGAAGCACATATTCAATAATCCGGAACTTATTGAAATTGTGCCTTAGCGGTATTCGAGCCGGATTCATTATTCCGGCTGATACACCGTTCATTTCCAAGCGGTTGCAACTCCCAGTGAAAACATCATTTTATTTTTTCGGGGATCAACTTTTAGAATTGGAGTCGATTTACCGTGAGAAGATTTATCTTATAGCATATATATCAGGTTATCCACAGCGGGAACTCCAACAACCAGTATATTTTAATCTTGTAAAATAATAAAAATATAAATATAGTGTGTAGAGAAGCTCTTATAAAAAAAACATTAAAAATAAAAAACAACAAAAACATATAACTGAACATAAACAATATAAAAAAAGAAAATGGAGACATTCAAAAAGTATAAAAATTATTACACTGACCTATTTTCGCTATCCATGCGAAAGAAGTCGCGGATGGAAACTTTCCTGGAATAAAAGCCAAATGAGGATAATACTGTAAAATAAAGGAAAATAAAAAAATGATATAAAATTGAGTACAAAATAATATTGGGAGAAATTGAAAAACGAATAAAAGATTGGGAAAGTCATGGGTCAAAATCAGCCATAAAAAGAAAACAAATAATGATAGGATTGCTAATTGCGAATATTCTCCGTGAACGGGAGAATATTCCCCATTCTTCTCCTAATCTTCTGAAAAATACATATGATAATAACACATATGAAGAGAGAGACTAAACCCAATTTACGATTGCAAATATTTTACATTTCATATTGATTTCTTATCTTTAAACATTTTGCTAATTGATAAAAATTTTGCTAATTGAAAAAAATTAGTACTGACGCGATCAATCCGCCCATCTCCTCGAATACTTCCAATGCTACTACGTTCCATGCAGTTCACACCCACACTGAATATTTTAATTGGAGTATATAGGTCGATACACACCATCTTTCGTTTACTCCGTCACACTGATCCAAACGACCTCAACACATATCGCCACAACAAATACGCCTACATTCCCAGAATCCTGGTTCATTCTCATCGCGGCCGGCGCGCTCCATAACCGCACCGGACAATATTCCATTTGCGGTAAACTGATTAAGGAATGTTAAATTTAAAAGTACAATACGCCGTATAGCATCGCCGCACACCTCCCTTGGCCATTACAATCAATTTGTCGGCCGCGGTGCATTGTCGGGGCGGAGGGTCATAAAGAATATCCACTTGGTTCGTATTCATTACTCGGGCTTAACGTTCGCTCTTCGCCTTTATTGTACGGCATAATTGCAAAGTGGAATACTCTGTGAGCATCGAATGTGTCGGATGTGTCGGTGTGCCTTAGCGATGAGAGCAAGAGCCAAAGTAGGCGGCGGTATTCGAGTAAATAGCAATTTTGTTACCAGGTCCTCGTTCGAAATCTTTGTGCTTTGGCCCTCTTGTTCTGGTGAAAAGAAACAGTCTGAAAGTTTGACGTAATTAGTACTGTATTTATGATCTTAATTTAATAATATTCACAATCTTTAGTTCATTTAGTATAATTATTAAAGTTTTAAAGAAAATTGATTAATATTCATTATCTCACATCAGAAGAAAGAAAAAGTGGTTCTTGCGATAAAAATGGTAGGATAAGTTAAACTGAAGAAAAATGAGTGGCTCATGGAAAAGTTAGATGTCACACTTACAAGTTTGAGTGTGTCAATAAAATAAGTTAAAATGATGGGAATATCACCCGGTGTTGTTACATATTTTGTTAAATTATAGGTAATCGGAATATTTGATTTGATCCAAATTTCAACGCATATGCTTTGTGACCTTTAATAATGTTTAAAAAATAAAATTGTTGTCATAATACTTTAACAAAATAGATTATTAACCAATATACACAATGTAATTAAGTGACAAATCTTTTACTGTCTATGAAATCAGATCGAGTAATCAACTTTATATTTACAATATACACAGTGCATCCTCAGGATCCATGTTACAAAAGTAAAGTGATATTGACTTCAAAAACCTGGTTATTGGAATCCTTCTAAACGCTATTCATTTTTATGAAATAGTTATTAAATAAAGAAAAAAAAATTTTCTTTAAACAAATCTTTCCTTTGTTACCTATATATTAATGTAAGTTGTTTTATTTGTTATCTTATTCGTAGTAATTTAGTCATAATTACAGAACTATTTTTTATGCTTGATATATTGGAACAAGCTCCTAACTAAAAATTAACAGAAAAGTAGACTTAAAAAAACGCGAAACTTTGTATTTCTCTCTATTAAATCATAAAGTTTAGTTAATAACTTTTAAAATTATATTAAATGTTTTAGAGGAGGAATTTAACTCAAAAGCCTTATACTGAATTTGAAATAGGGGAGCGTCCTGTCTCTGAAATTTTTATCTCATGATTGTTGCATACCACCCTAGACATCGCTCTTTTTGTATAAATTAGAATTGTTTTTATCACCCGATTCTTTACAAATACTATCTAGTATTTTAGGCTAGTGGAAAATTTTTATTGACATTAAAGTATTTTAATTAATCTGTTGAAGTCTGAACGAAACGTTATCCATCTTAGACGGAAGTAACCTTGGCAGTAATCTTGTCGTAATTGTTCTTATCCACTGTTTGATTTCTGGAGAATCAAAGTAAAAATCTCCTGGCGCAGTCACGGAGGAATTTTTCTCTGTCACAGAGTTTTATCTGAAAAATATACAAAAAAGGCAGCCGATTCTTTAGTAACGATGGCGGAGCTGACAGGGGATTCATTTTTGAGATTATCAAAAACAGTTTTCTAATTATAGTTTTAAAAAACAAGGCGCTGAATGTATTATTTACATTCAGTGTTTTGTTCTAAAATGTTTTGGAGGATATTTTAAAAAATGTTTTATAGGATATTTAAAAGAACAGAGGAGGAGAGAATAGAGGAGGTTTAATAGGAGGGAGAATTTAATAGAAACAGAGAAGAAACAGTAGACTGAGTGGAGCAAGAACTGATATTTAAGGCAACGTTTAGAACATTTTCGAAAATATATTTCTGAAAGAATGGGAGGCATCAAATTAATCAATGAACAGCATAATCTTTTCTCGATAAATAAGGAATATTCTCAGGATCTTGGAAGGCCCTTGCACTATGTTATAGTCTAAAGCAAATAATTCTATGTCCCTGTAAGAACTCCGAAGTAATCAGACTGGTGGTAAGAAAGTGTTTTCATAAGACCTTACTGGGTGTCTATGCAAAACTTTATAAGACCTTATAAGTTTTATTAAGACCTTACAAGGCGACATATGGAATATTGTAAGGTATTGTTAGCCATAATTTCATATTTGGAAAAATTTCAGATAAATCCCCTTGTTAAAAGGTTTTTTAATAGCAATAAAGTTTTCCCTCTTTCATTTCATAAATACAGAAGATATTGCTGAATTGATAAAATACAAGCTCAACAGAAAAACAGCTGCTCAGGAATAAAGTTATTCCTCAAATAAATATGACAATAACTAAAAACTGTTTCAGCTGTGTTCCAAATCTTATGGCTCCAGTTGCTAATGTGGCTCTATTGTTTAATTCATTGCAACTATTCGTCATTTAAATAGGTAAATATTTGTCACCTAAAATACAATGTACGTATTGTACTTATATTTGTAACAGTCTTCATGACAAATAGTTGCAAACAAACGTGCGTAAACTTTGTATGTAGACTATACACTGTATTTGATTTCTGCTGAAGAAACGTCTGCTTTTTAATACCTAAAAATCGCTCAACAAAACATCGATTCACTAAAGTTTTTATTCTTAATACGTGTGCATGAAGCATGACTTAAACGCATTGGTCACATTTTGGTGTAACTCACATCAATATGTACACCATTTACATTCGTAAATGAACCCTGAACACAATTATCAGCGTGTCCTCTCCCTACACTAAACATTATGTGTTTTTGGCCCAACCCCCTTATCACGGCCACACAAAACGGGGTGACAAATTCGTCACATATTCCATTATCTAATTCAATTCGCATCACAATAACGACAGATAGACAACGGGCCCGAAGCGACTTTGCGACATTCACTCGGGAGCAATTTGCCTGAATACCGTCACGCTTGGGGTTCCCCGGAGTTATAGGGTTGCCATTCATCCTGATTTACAAAATTAATAAAATTGAACAGACATCAGATGAATACTATAAATAGGATAATTTTCTGAAATACAGATTTTCTCTTTTAAACTATTCATAAATTATGCCATTTTTAAGGTTCAATACAAAAATGGTAAAAAAAACTCTGAGTGTGATGATATGTTTGCCTGCGTATTATATCTGTTTTTTTTTTCAGTATCCTCACATATTATCTGACTTTAAAATATGTAACTTATTGCAAATATTACAATTATTATTTGTTTTTTATGGGAATTAAAAATGGGAAGATTGGAGAGGCTCGAAAAATTTTAATTTTTTCGAGTCGAGTAAAATTTTAATTTTGTCGAGTTTGATATGATATTGAAGGTTATTCTTAGGCTATTCTAAAATTATTTGTTACTTTAATTTTAACTTATATATAAATCAATAACTTTTTGAAAATTACAAAAATAATGAAAACGATACCCTTTGTATTTATGAATATAATTTTGTAGAGTAAAAACTGTACGAAAATTATAACTAATATTTAGTCGACGTAAACAACTATAGACCAGACTCAATTAGGTTTGGCGAGTCGCAAAATTAAATCAGCTAACTAATTATCCTTAGTACAACATTTCAAATGGTGAGTTTGACTTACACTTGGGCGGTTTTTTTTAGAATTGTTGCATTTAAATTTTTCAGCAGTTAAACCAAGGGAGAGGTGCAATAATAAAGGAGCATTAGAGGACATTTACCAATACATATAATATAAAATCGAGTAGGCTGTATCAGGGACGCAGCTGCTGTGGACTACGTGAAACATCTTGATCGTACTGGTGGGTTTGCACCATGTTGTTTACGTCAGCCGGAATATTAATTATTCTCCCATAATGCCGTATTGTTCTTCATATCGCAACCGTCATATCTGTATGTACGGCAACCTTGGGGAAAGGAGTGTCTCCTCGATCGACCCTAGCCCGGCGCACGCGTAATCTGCTCAAATTGTGATATTGTACTGTTACTGTCGGATATAGCCTGGCTCCGTCTTGTGGATGTTGATGAGGTAATCTCGTCCTCTGCCACCATTGCAGCCACATAGTGGTGCCCGAGACTACTTTACGCCTTTTGAACCCGCCCCACTGGTAGATGGCTCTGGTTTCTGCGCTAGGCTCAATCTAACACGTTCCCTGCGGTGACGAATACGTTCCGCCGCGATCAAAGTGGTCGTCGAGGGCCAAAATTTCTCTGTCTTACTATCCGCGCTCTTGCACGCCGATTATGTACGTTACGTAGGGTAAGGTGGGGCTAAAAGTCCGACGGGTAAGAATTCCCAACGTACATATTACAATATGAAACCGCGCTAAAAACAAACGATCTATATAATTTGGAGTGAGGTGAGAATTGAGGACGGTGCCTCGAGCCGCCAGTCGTCCCAGAACGCACATGCGAGTACATTTCTTTCGTAAATTCACACTGAATATTAAAAATATATTATGGCACGTTTGTTTTGAAGCCTTATTATATCCATAGTTAATGCACGACAATAAAATGTTGTTAACCGTTTTTATTTTAATACCTTGTAATTTACTGGATGTAGGTATGGGGCCAGAAGTACAGTGCGAGGACTTTTTGATCGATATATTTTTTTGAATTGATATGTTTAATAAATTGTGCTTATTTTTTTAAGATGCGTAAATACAAACGAAGATAGACAGAGGGATTACACTATTATGAAATTGGCCGCAAACGAGGTCATTGAGAGTGAGAAGAAACTATGTGCAGTTGTGAAAGATTACAATATTTGTAGGAATTCCTAGAAAATATTTATCGTGTCTTATAAAAAAAGATCCAAATAACATATATTTTGGACACGGAAAGTGTGTACTGAAAACGAAGAGAAGAGTTTATGCGATTATTGGCTTGTACTTGCTCAAATGTTTCATGGAATATGGCCTAAAGAAATGCGACGCTTAGCATACGACTGCACTAGTAAGTTCGCAATTGCTGTACCTGATTCCTGGCAAGAGAATAAAATGACGGGCAAAGACTGGATGAAGGCCTTTTTAAGAAGACACTCTTCTTTGTCTGTGCGAAAATAGTAACTACAAGCCTTAGTAGAGCGACTTCATTCAATCGTGTCAATATTCAATACTATTTTAATAGATTGGCTGAAGTGAAGGACATGTATAAGTTTCCTGCTTCTTCTCTATGGAATGTAGAGGAAACTGGGGTTTCGACTGAGTTAAAACTTTCTAAAATAGTTGCCGCAAAAGGCAAACGAAACTTTGGCTCTGTATTTCTGGAGAAAGAGGTACTAATGTCACTCTACTAATGTAGTAGCAGCTACAGACTCTCACATCCCTCCAATGTTTATATTTCCCAGGAAAAATTATCAGAATCACTTCGTTCGTGATGGTCCACCAGACAGTATTGGAAAAGCAAATCTATTGGGTGGATCACAGATGAAGAATTTTATTGCTTCGTGTAACATTTTATCCACCATGTAAGACCTTCAAAAGATACTTCTATTCTTCTTCTACTAGATAACCATTCTTCACATTTATGTGCTAAAACCCTCGATTTGGCGAGAAAAGCGGTATAGTTATGCTATATTTTCTTCCCCATTGCTCTCATAAGTTACAGCCACTTATGTATCTGTATTTGGTCCGTTCAAGACTTATTTGTCAGGAGCTCAAGATTCATGGATCAGAAATAATTAAAAAAAAAAATGTCAATATATGATATCCCGTCAGTAGTCCGGAATGCATTATCAATGACTCTTTCGCCTGTTGATATTATAAAGGGGTTTAAAGCATGAGGTTTTTGCCCATTTAATCGCAAAATATTGCAATATGTCCCAATCAAAATTACAGATCATCCCAGTACTGTTAATGATATTGAAAAATATACCACCTCTTATAAATGAGTCTGAGAAAACTCAGCCAGCACAATCGAGCATACAACAACCAAAAGAAAGCCCCAAATCCAAATCTCCTCAACCTTCTACATATAAAACAGTATTTTCCCCTTGAATTAGTTCGACCTATGCCTAAAGCCGTAAAAAGAGCCCCGTAAAAGCATAAACACCGGAAAATGCCGCAAAGATTTTTAACTAATACTCCTGAAAAATCTGAGTTAGAGAAAGAGCCAGAGAGAGCCCCACCCTATCATACCGAACGCGTTGGCGCCATAGTATAACAGTAGTCAAATTTCGACGATAAACAACATTTTTATAAATTCTACATCTTCTAATGATCACAAGTATGAGTTTTATGTATCACACTTATTATAACGTCATGAGCCCTGTCAAACGCGACCACTCCCGCTCGAATCGATCAATGTATTTCTGAGTATTCACTAATTAAATACAGTGTGATGGTAAATTTAGTTTCGAATGAGTCGTACTACATGCGACCGCAGCGCCATTTACGCCAACGGGATATACACTACCGAGTAATGGCTTCCATTCTCTAAATTATGGTACTAAAATAATGCCGGTAGGTGCTATACTTTCAACGTTATAATCGATCTTGCCATAACATATTTCGTTGCATATGGTTTTTGCAAGCGACTCACCTCTTCTCCCACAACCCCCTTCCCCTCCCCCTCTCCGAAATTAAAGATGTTTCACGTCAAAATAATTTTATTTTTCTTTTTCGTGAGATATGGTCAACTTTTCTGTCTTTATAAGTAACATATGTGAAATGATTTACCACATCAATTTCACATTTTTTATAAAATGGAAGTTATGTAACTCTGAACATAATTTGGGCCAGACGAAATTCGAAAATAGCGCGTTTTATATAGCGTGTATGCTTGCAATTCACTGACATACTAAAAGTGTATGTCAATATTTTACATTAATTTCGTAAAGCGAGTTAAGCTTGTTTGTTAATAAATCTTTTACTTTATATATTAACATTTTGATATTTATCCACTAATTAATATATTATCTCAGCTTGTAATTAACAATACATATATTTTGATTTTAAAAGAGCGAATCCATTTTAGTGTGTTACTGTATCATTGCGCCAAAAAAAACATTGTTACAAGAAAATTTCAAAATAATCGCTAAAATTTCAAAAATTGAAATTATACAAAAAATAACAAACCCTTAATTATCTTTGTCACACTGAATGTGCAGATGGCAACCCTATATTTCTACAAAGCCTAACCGATCCATGTTAATTTATTTCTGTATCAACATATCAAAAGAAAGATTATTACAAATATAGATCATAAAGC
The DNA here is from genome assembly GCA_039881145.1 of Druceiella hillmani. Taxonomy (NCBI): domain Eukaryota; kingdom Metazoa; phylum Arthropoda; class Insecta; order Lepidoptera; family Hepialidae; genus Druceiella; species Druceiella hillmani. The sequence goes on along the minus strand of JAYKKI010000001.1, from coordinate 44,347,011 downwards.
AGTCGTTTAAACTTTTCTAAAAATAATTGTAGTTGTCCGTGTTTCAGATGGAAATTCGTAGATCTCAATGTTCTTTGCGAACTGATTACGCAGGTGGCAGCCCTGTCTAGAAATGACTTACGATGACGCAGCTTCCCCCTCGCCATCGCCCCCGAGGGAGAGTAACTACGTGTAATGTCGCGAAAGGAACAAGCCGTTTATGTGGAATTAATATCGCGTACGTTATTGCAGTGGCGGTTGTCTCGTTGTGCGTAATAAACGACCGGGCGTGTTCCGCGATTGTGGTGCTATCCCCGTTTAATGTGTCCTCTCCCCCGGTGTTGCTGCATTGTTGTAGCTTGTTATTGTCCTTGTTGTTATTGAGTGATATATGTGATTTTGATGTTTTCATGATTTCTATTTTGTGTACAAAAATTAGTATACATTTATGTATCTATTTTTGTATAGAAATATCAGTACAGCGGGGAAACAACAGTCCAGTCGTTATTTTCAGAAAAAGGGACATGTTGCCTGCCCATGTAACAGTTATTTTCCGATGAAAATAATGATTAATATTCCAGTTATCTGAATGTATTAAAAGAATATTACTCCCTTTGTCATCTTATGTCAGTTATATGAATTTGAGATTTACTGAATGTTTTGAATATGCAGGGAATCTCCGTATACTGTTTAACTTGGCTATGTTTCTTTTTCCAAGACACGTAAGCAATATATTTAATATAATTTGTGCTTTCTAGTGATGTCTTGAAGTATTTAATATTTATTATTTAGTAAACTATAATGTCGCTTGAATTAAAAAGTATATATCCATATTAAATATTGTATTATCCATAATTGGCAGCGCATTTATCAATTGTCATGGGAATTATACAACTGTTTAGACATGATTGAATAACAAACATTCAAACACACTACATGTCTTTAGCATTCCATGAAAATAAATAGCAGAAACGAATAGCCTAGTTGATATAGGTATTTTATGTAACAATAGAAACGAAATATATTTTATATAACAGTAGAAAGACTATATACTACTTTGTCATATAGACTATATCCATGCAAAATATTATTGACTCTAGAGCCAATAAGTGAGAAAGAAACGGATAAATAAAGACATTTTTGAATAATGTAACAAACATTCAAACACACTTTATACGTTTTAAGTACTCCATACGTATAAACATCAAGGACGAATAGCCCAGTAGATATAAATATTCCACGCAAATGAAGAGCAGGAACGAAAATCCTATACACTGCTTCTAATAATTGGGTATTCGACTAATTTTTTTTATTTGATTAATCAAAATTTCAAGGTACAAGCTGATGAAGAGTGAAATTTTTTTTTAATAATCTTAAAAATTGACCGAGTTATACAATTTTAAATTTAACCGTTAGAGAAGGACGGCAACACTGTGTTGTGAGGTCATTTTTAATATTGCATATTATATTCTACGAGAGGAAAAGAGACAGAGATATACCCAACTCTATCCGTATCTTCAAATTTAGAAGCCTACAACTGGCTTATTTTTCAATAAATTTTTGAATTTTTTCCAAGACTGGTTTTTAATTAACTTATATTTCACAATATTGAACGAAAAATATCAAAATTTAGAATGAGTCAACTACCGTATTATGGCTAATAGCATGCCAAGGTTGGTTGGTCACAAAGCTACTAGGTAATAAACAAGTAAACTATCAGATTTATATATAAGTAGGAATCCGGAGGATGCTACTAATTATGATGAATTCTTATAAAATCACGTACAATTTATAGTCTACTTTGTACTCATAAAATTTGTCAATACTTTGTAATGGACATCTCCTTTTCTGCCTTATTTTTGAATTCTATGAACGTATTAAATGAGATCAAAAATTTCGTGACCAATTATGACCAAATACTGCTGTAATATTGTTTTAACCACTAATTGACACGTCACTTTTTCAGCAATTTCTGGAGTGTTATAGAAATTCTCGAATATCTCTAATAGAGCACCTATTTAAACAGTGCTGCGTTCGATATTTTATTAAGTTAGCAACTAACCAAATAAGAAAGTTTGCAAAGGCAACTTGAAGGACGCTCACTTCATGAATTCAATTTTAGCCAAAAAACCAACAAAACAACATGGCAATGTATGCACAACGATGGATTAAGGTGTATTCGCCTGTAATACAACTAAGCATTGATTCCAAAAAACCAAACACTCAAAGGAGACGGGCAAAAGTTTATATGGTGTTGGATCTAGGCTTAATAGGAATAAATATGACATTCTTATTTAGAGAAAATGAAAAAATAGCCCTGAAAAGTTTAAATCATCAATCAGACAAATGAAAAAATCTTACATTTTTAAGAAATCATAGTATTTTTCATATATTTTTTATGTGATATTTGTGCGGAACTTTTTGAAGCAGCAAAATGAAACAAAGTGAAATTAAAAAAAAAATTATATCTCGTTGAACTCAGATATAACATACTAATCCATGAGACTTGCAGGTCCGATAAGGTTATCAAAGAAGCCTCATAAAATTCCAAAAGAGCGAAAAAGGCAATAATTTCGACCACACAGAACGAATGTCAAAAATAATATCGATACTTTCTTTTAATGAATAGCCGTTGTCTAAATTAATTGAAAACAAACTATTAACTGTAATGGTTTGTTTTTAATTAATTTAGGCAATGGCTACACATTAAACAAGTAATCGATTATATTTTGTAAACGTTTCTGAAAGTTATTAATCAAAAATTGAGATTTTTGTTGTTATTTTTATTTCTCATTAATTATACTTAATATATTAATAATTCAATATAAACGCATTCATGAACATAGTTTCTTGTTTTTTTTTTCTCTTTAAAAATTGTATTTAATATTTTTTTCTTCTCTAATTTTCAATCGCCGAATTGTTTGGTTCTTAATATTCTGAAATACAAAATTTTTGAAATATATTCTATTTCTGTGATGCCAGGCCCATTTTTGCCAGTTTCCTCCTTAGAACATGCACGCTTATTCTAGTGCGCATGCTCTATTAAATAAAAAAAAGTAACTAAGCTAATAGTTAAAACAAGGAAGTGAATGTGAAACTAAATACAGCTAGCAAATGATGTGTAAAAATCAATTACATGACGCACCAGACAATTCCACAATCATAAATTTGAAGTCACTAAGAGAACATGAAATCAGGTCAAACTGGAACAGTGCATGGAAAATAAAAAAATATCCTAAATTCGTTTATAATTCAAACCACAAGAGTATCGTAAATACGTCATAGGTCGGCACGTACAAAAACTTAATAATTTATGGTACTTAGTATTTGTATAACTTGAAGTCTATCTTCACTACTAGAAAAACAAAAATTCTGATTTACAAAAGCTTAATTAGAACCATTCTTACCTTCTCTGCTGAGTCATGGACAATGACAGAAAAAGTTGAACATATTATTTCTATTTTTGAAAGACTGATTTTAAGAAGTATTTTTGGTGGTCTAAAATATAACAACAACTGCAGCAGAAGAACTAACTCTGAACTTTACAAATTATTTAAATAATCGGATATAGAATAAATACATCGCAATTCAGAGAATAAATGGGCAGGAGACTTGAACAGAATGGACGACAGTTGGGCAACAAAAAAGATCTTCTCAGCCAGACCATTGGGCTCCCGAAAAAGAGGAACACCTAAGCTTAGGTGGCTCCACTGCCTGGAAAGAGATTTTAAAGTCCTAAGTGTAACGAACAAGAATCAAGAACAGGAGAGCTTGGGAGTTGATTCTGCGGAAGGTAGGGGCCCATCCTGGGCTGTCAGACCATTGAAAAAGAAAGAGTATTTGTATATCTATTAAACTATTTATGGTTATTGGTAGGTATTATTTTTCACCATGTGCAAAACGTAAAAAAATAACTTGATTGAAAAAAATCACTTTGACCGAAATAATTATATATTGAAATGCTTATTAAATTAGTGTGGGGTATTGAGAGGACTCTGCAAAATCCTGTGAAGACATATCTCATGAATAAGGTACAATATTAGAAAATGTAATTAAAGAATTTCGATTGCATTTCAAACGATCTTTTCAATGACACCCCAATTGTTGAGGTCCGTGAACAAAAAAAATATTTATCACCAAATCCAATAGCTGGGAAGGGACTCCAAAAACATTAAAAAATATTTATATATATAGATGTTATTATACTTGATAAGTTGCAATAATAAACCCCTTTGGACGAAACTTTCAAAGTAAGTGGCAGAAAGGTATTATTTAATATAATTATTATCTAATGGCTAAAAAATTAAAGTGTAGCGCACTCGCATTATCCTTGCTTTTATTTTTCTTTAAAGTTCGGTGCTTTGAGAAAAAAAATAATATCATGTAATTTTATGAGCAGAAAGAAAAGGACGGAACTATTTCGTTGACGATGACAGTTCTATACTTTATCTAGGTTTAACACGAAATGCATTAGGTAGGCATAGGATATTTTGTTTTGTTGCGCGTCAGATAAGATTTATTCGTCGTGTCACTTTCAACATAAGCCGCAAATTGTCCAGATTTTGTTATTTATTTAGGTAATCGAAAGTATTTTACAAAAGTATTATTTGATAACGTAAATGGATCCGAGATATTCCTCAATTCTCAAGTACGTATTTTGCAATAATTCCGGCAAAAATAAAATACTTTTTGATGAGTTGAAAATACATAATATAATTTTTATAAGGTAATTATAAAAATTAGTCGATTTACTTTCAGTTTGTTCAATTATTTATACTAGTAGGGCTGAATTTACTAAATTACCGAAGGAAACATTTTAATTACCCATAAAGTCAGCCGCAAAGTCAGCTGTTTTAATCACCTTTACGTAAAGGAAATAAGGCGCCATTTTAACGTAATGTGGTTGTCAAAATAAAGATATGACAAAAATAATGTTGTAACGTACCCACGTCTTCTTAAAGGCAAATTGTTCCGTTGCGTTTACGTTGTTCATAATGTTATATGATACAATATACGGCTTATCATTTTTAAGCACCATCTAACTGTTTCACGCCAACTTGTGGTAGGCTGTTATGACAATATTCTATATACAATTTATCCATAGAGTGCGCCTTTTCGTGGGGCCCCATCTGCGTAGGAAACTACCTGCGTGAAAGACTGCTTAAAAACAACCAACCCCTTAACTGTTGCACGACTGTTGGAACACATAAAACTTAGTTACAGTTTAATAAAGGTGTAAAGCTAAATTATATACTTGAATTGATACATAACCCTAATAAATTAGATGACATTTCAATATTTCGATCTTTACTAAACTTAAAACTAAACTTAAACTTACTAAACTTAAAGTTCGGAAATCTTTTGATTTTTGCTTTCGTAAACTAGTCGAGTAAAAAAATTAAATAATAGTTAATAAGTAGTGAAAAAAAAGTTAAATTACTTACTTCTTTAATTACTCTACTAATTATCTAATTCGTCTTTTCTCTAGACGAATAAGTGAAAAGATTTACTTGATTTAGTTGGTTTGACCATCTCCTCTCGGCTATCTTTTAATTAGATTCTATTTGTTGCTGCCTCTAATTGCCGAAGCTAACAAATACGACCAATCTGTAATAAGAAACGATCGACCGACATACGAGAAACCCGTTGAACCGGACAGTAGTTTGATAGTCGCCATCTTAAGAGACGCCTTCAAAATTATACACCGGAAACGGCAAATGAAAAAGCGTTTTATATGCCATTTCCGGCGTCGAAAATAAACGTCAGCATGTTTATTAATGTTCACTTTTCGTATTAATTTTAATTTATTATAAGTAATTATAACGTATTATGGGATATTATAATTATAGTTGTTTATCTTTTCAATATTTCAATTATTCAAATAATGATTTGAGTGCTCGTCTCTTGGGGACTTGCGTATGAATTCACGACTTTTAAACACATGACTGATATTCGTAAATGTATTTATTGTCTGAGGAATTTTAATAACTCTTATGATGAAAATCATAATCAAACTTACTTTTGTTTTAATAACTGGAACATATAAGAATTAGGTACACTAATAAATATGTCGACAAAAATATTTCAGACATTGACGCACTGAGTAATCTCTGTAATTTTGAGACTAAGGCATTTGAGAATAAGCCAAGTCAGTCCCGAATTTTTGGGATCTTGACCTAGCATTTAGACCGGGGTAAGAAAATATAAACAATCTCATTATTTAAATTGGTTCAACCCCATTATTACCGTTGCTTTATAGCGAGATTACGTTTAGGGGCGCGGGGTTTCGTCTCCATCACGATTTGTACACGCATGTTCGGTAGTGTGCTAAAGATCATAGCGACAGATTACAAATTACACATATCGAAAAAGAAGAGTGCCACTGTGGATATATTATTCAACTGTTATTATTTCGTATTTTATTTTTTTTAAGATCATATTATTAAATGCTTCTACAATCATTATGTGAACTTACTAAAAGGTCAACAGCGATTCGTTTGGATATTGCCATCCAACTAGCCATAGGGCGTGTTTCAGTGTTTACGTGTTAAGGATGTATTTACAATATACCGCAGCTGGACAACGGATATTTTCTAGTCGTAAACTACCTAATACACGCTTAGAGACGCCGCTTTTCGGTATGCACTACAACTTTAAATTCCATTCGCCGTATCTTGCATATATCGCCGATACAACAATAACAAATATTAGTATTATTCCAGTTTTCATTTGGATTTTATCCAGACCAACTAACCAGAATGGTTATTATGTAGAGTCATTTTACCCATATTGACCAGGCTAGCTAACCAGAATGGTTATTATGTAGAGTCATTTTACCCATATTCACCAGGTCAGCTAACCAGAATGGTTATTATGTAGTCATTTTACCCATATTGACCAGGCCAGATAACCAGAATGGATATTATGTAGAGTCATTTTACCTATATTGACCAGGCCAGCTAACCAGAATGGTTATTATGTAGTCATTTTACCCATATTGACCAGACCAACTAACCAGATTGGTTATTATGTACAATTAATTAATCCATATTAACCAGCCCAGCTAGCCAGAATGGCCGTCTATAATAATTTTATATTCCACATGCGTGACATTGAGATAGCAATAACTCGTGTCCACTAATTAATGTCTACTATGCCTTAGCCTTCTGACATGCTCTTTGGTTGATTCTGTCTCTTTTAGTGCCTCTAAATTAAAAACACGGCGTAAAATATAACCACTGTATGTCAATCATTACGCATAAGAATTTAAATACAAAAAATCAGTTTATTTAATACTTCCTAAAGTTGCTGGCCCGCTTGTTTTTCCGTCTTTTTCAAAATAGTAATAATCAAGAAGTAAACAACTTAGGATATACTTAACATAATTAATTGAACTGAGTAGCAACAATAAATATTACAGCTAACGGTCCACTAATGGCGATTGCGACTATATCCTTTTAATGAATCGTGACAAACTATTTCAATAAACCGACATTTTAGGACTTATAAATACGACGTTTGTTGCTTTTATTCGTGGATACTGCCTTAAAGCCACGTTTCGATGGTCTATAAAATTACATATCGAATGTTAGAAAATATAATTTTACTTTAGTAATTAGTCTTAAGTAATAAAGCCTACAATAAAATATTTTAACACTTTATGAATATCTCCGGATCGTTGTTCATACGCACAGTTGAAAGAGTCACAAATCTTTGAATTTAATGATCTGCAAATAAAACAAACGGCTAACGATTCATAGCTTTGCTCTTTTAGAAAATACTATTAACTTAATTGTAATATTAATACACCTAATGCCACCTACTATAACAATTATGAAAGTAAACTTTTTTAAGTAAGTATACTCCGTATCAACGTCAAGTTGCTATATCTTCCACTTAATTGGTTGATTGCAATAAAACATTGCCCGTATGTTAGCTTAAAGCCAATCGAATGCACAAGTAAAAATCTCATAGAACAAATAAACAGGCCTCTTGGTTGGTGCGTGAATAACTAAACAGGCCTCTTGCGTAGTGCGTGAACAAATAAACAGGGTTACAAACACACAATTTTAAAAACAATATTTTTGTTTTTTCTTACTTTTGTTTTGTTACCTTTGTTATGTTTTTTCTTACTTTTGTTTTGTTAAGTTTTTAAAGTTTTATTATCCCAACTAATGAAATGCAAGAGTGTGTTTGCTTATCATTCCTTCACATTGTAATGGAGCCAAGGATTGATTTGATCTTCGCACGAAGATAGACGGATCGTAAAATGGGATAGAATACTTTTTATTATAGAAAAATGCTTAATTTAAACTGAAAAAGTACAAACAGCGAATAATAAAGCAGCGTCGTAACAGAGCAACGGGTCTTTAATCGTTGCATAAGCAATATAAAGGAGCAAGAGAATTATTAACAAAATATTATTTATTAAGATGTTGTATTAATTGTAATTGTTACTGGTAGGTATAGTGTATTCTGGCACATAAAAACGAACGTTCTAAATTTGAAATTTATCCTTTTTGAATGAAAATTCGAAAATTCTCTTTCACTGACAAAAACGTATTTCTTGGCGGTAAATGAAATCCAACTCTTATTAAGTTCTTTCTCATTTGTTACGTTTTTTATTTTAACGAATAAATTTTAATTAAATTTCTGCTGTTTGCTGCATTTATCCACTTCTGTTTGCTGTTCTCAGTATGGTAAAAAAACGATAAAAGCTAGTAAAATTATTGCGCTGCTTGAAGAAGGCTGTAACCAATGTTATGTGTCTCAGCAGTATAATGTGAGCCATTCTACCATCTAAAGGACCTGGCAACGATACCAAGAAAAGGGCAACATCAGTAGAAGGCCCGGTTCTGGAATAAAACGGTGCACTGAGTCACGGGACGACCGCTTCATAGTCAATCAATCTCAAACTGAACCTCGAGGACGTCAGAGGTACACGAGTAATCCTATGGACAGTCAGAAGAAGACTTCAGGCCGCCAATATAAGTAGCTATCGCCCAGCTCGGGGCCCTACATTGCTCCGTGAGCATCGAGTTGCCAGATTGAGATTCGCTCAAAATTTTTCGTCGTGGACTCAACAAGACTGGAATAGTGTATTATTCTTCGATGAAGCTCATATATCGATTAGTGGTGAGGATCGACGTCGGCGAGTCTTACGAAGACCTGGAGAACGCTTCGCAGAAGTGTGCTTTGAGGAAATCACCCCTTACGGTGGAGGTTCCGTAATGTTTTGAGCTGATATTAACTCAGATGACCGTACCGAGTTAATTTTTATTGAAAATGGCACACTTAATGCGCAAAGGTACATAACAGAGGTTCTTATTCCTCATGCCTAACCCGCACTAACGGCAGTCGGAGGCGAGTTTATTTTTATGGACGACAACGCTCGCGCCCACAGCTCTGGAGACGTTGATGCGTATATGCAGGAGGCCGGAATTCGTCGGTTAGCCTGGCCAACTAGAAGTTCCGACCTCAATCCGTTAGAACACATATGGTATAATCTCAAACGATGCGTCAGAGCCGTAAAACCAGCTCCAAAAAACATTCAGGCCCTTGAAAATGTAATCGTCACTGAATGGGGACATATTCCTCAGGAAATAATATAAAACGTCGTCGAAAGCTTGCCTAGCAGATTAAGCGCATTGCTAGAGCTTTAGCTAGACGAGCATTTTTAATGTACCAGTATGAAAACGCTCGTCTGTGGACTTTACATCGTTTTTTTTATTTATTCGCATTTTTAATGACTGAAGTAGGTAAAAACGATATCTCAATAATAAACAATAACTATGATATGGTTTATTCCTATAAGTGCCCGTTTTTTTAGTATTTTTTTAGAGTATGTATACATATATATATATATATATATATATATATATATATATATATATGTGTGTGTGTGTGTGTGTGTACCGATAATATGATATTTTGTAGTAAAAAATATTTTGTATAATGTACAAATCACAATAAGCAAAACGTAACACTGAGCCAAATTCTGATTTATAAATTTATTTAATTATTTATCTACTTTAATGTATCTAATTGATACATATGGTGGACTTATTGCTATGAGAGCAATCTCTTACAGCCTAGCACAGCACCTGTCCAGCCCGACACCGGGTCGGCCGAATCCGGGTCAGCCGAACCCGACACAAAATTTTTTCCGTATCCAATCTGTGCTTCTCAAGAAATGAATTACTGAAATTATCAATTAGAAGTTCAAGTATGGTTTTCTTTATTTTGTATTTTCTTAATTGTTTTATTTGTATTATTTGCCGAATAACAACATACTTAATAACCGTGACTTTGTTCAAATTTAGCAAATAATAGAAAGTAAGTAAAAATTGTTTTTCATACAAAATTTTCTCAAAACAAAATGCCGATTCCAACAAAATCTCGATTTCTAGATCTGGATCGATAGTATCCCGAAATCTCGGAATTAAAATTTCTATATACGGTTGAATTTCCTAGTACTCTGTAGGATCTATTGAGCCAATCTTGACAGAGTATTACATCGTTCCTGGTTTAAATAATTCTCCTATACCAATAGATGATTCGTCATCAGCGACCATTCTCTCAGAAATAAATGGGAAAATTGCATTAGTCTAATAGTGCCAAACGTATAGAATACCTAGCATGTTTTCCATAAAATTCAACAATGACAAAGTTTTCGAAAACCTATTTAGAGGATTCATTCCTATTAGCAATTAGATAGTATGTTAAAGTACTTAAGGTACGTGAAAAATATGAAAATGTCTATTCCTCTATTTTGAAATAGTGACAATTACTAAACAAATGAGTCTTTAAATTCATTGCAGAAATAGTTTTATCGAAACGTAACATATGTTACTTTTTAGCAAGTACTTTTTAGGCAGTAAAAAAAATATACCCAAATTAGAGGTCCACTCATAGAAGGCAAAATTAAAAATTATTTTAATTTCCCTGTCAGTTAATTAAAGATCAATTTTGTAATTAAGAGTTTCAAATTTATTACTCTTGAATCTTCACTTATTTTCATACTATCAATACAAAAAAATTAATTTTTGAAAACAAACTTTTGAAACAACCTTCCAAATGTAAAGCTAGTTCTAAGGTGATCCCAGGATGACAGCGTGATTTTCTAAATCATTTTTCTCACCACATTCATACCACTCGTGCACAGGGTGATATCGATCGTTCAGATTATCTTCACTTATTATAAGTTTAGGAAGTTAGTAATCGTTAATAAGTTAATGTTCATAGAAAAATTAAAAAAGTTTTCATTATTTAAAAATAATTTGTCGCATTTCAGACATAATAGTTCGGTACTTTAAAACGTTGAATTATGTATGATTTTAGATGACATTTTATTACAGAGATTATTTGTCAAAAAATTTAATTTTACTTTTCTATGTGAACATAAGCACAGATATAAGAATAGTGACGGTCCTTGCATAGCATCTAAACAGAAAAACCATTAGGTGATGCATAATCTTGAATTCATATTTTTTCAATACAAATACAGATTGAAACGAAGTACTCCACATAATTTAAATATTAACACAGCAACCTAATTAAACTAGAACGTTAAAGTTAATAATATTGTTGTCTTTCCTGCATAATTTCAAATTTATTATTTTTTTACGTCCTTCGTATGTAATGTTTTTTGAAAGATAGGAAATGTTTGCACTCCAATTGTGAATGTTTTAAACAATCTGTTAAATAAACACTTCTTATTCCACGTCTGTTTATCTGTATGTTTCATAAAAGTTTAATTCGCATATAAATTAAAAATTATTAGAGGTTTTCATAATCGATTTCAATTTGCTACTTGTAATTCATCGAAACCGAAAAGAGTAAATTTTATTAATAACAAGTAAATTTAAAAGAATAAACTATATTTAAAAAAAAAACAAATTTCGAACTTCGTACAATCTGTGAACTATATTGATTTCTGAGTAAATTGTAACGACCACGATTCGTTTGGCATAAACAAACAGTCTATTCTGCGCAGTAGTCGGCCATAAACAAATACAAAGTAAACAAAACCAAAATGTCAACCTTGTCTTAAATATATTTGATTACTTAAGGCAGGGGCGTTATTAATAAACCGTCATTACGTCCGTGGCTCTAATCACGTTATTTACGATCGTCCGCCAATCTATATGCTAAGCAAAGTCGCGTTTTATAAATATTTTGCTACAACACCGCAGCCGGCGCATTAAGAGTTGGCATCTAGCCGGTAAATCATATCAGCTTATGCGTTTTATAGCTCGGCTTTTTTCACTTTTTACGATGACTCGTCCATGTTTTGAGGGAATCGACGTAAAAAAAGGCGAGCGGGCAAACGCAGCAGTTTTTTTATATTATTATTTGGGCCATTTTTTAAAAGCTTTATAGCTTAAATAAGTTATTTCAAAACTTAGGATGTCATTGAGGTATTTTTTTTAAATATATGCATAAAAATATGCTATTTAAATACGTAAGCATTCTAGTGGAAAATAAATCTGTGAGGGAAGGCGTTATATTCTCGACGCGAAAATTATCATAATTTTAGTTAAATGTACGTAAGTCAGTCCTAGATTCTGGTACAAAGCTTATCAAGACAATAAACTTATCGGATACGAAGGCAGAAAGCCTTCTTCACTGTGTAAGAAAGAATTCTTACATTTAACAACCTAAAAATAAATTTGGTTTTATTATTGCAAAGGCTGGATAACCGTACACTTCGCTGTATATTTCTTTTTGGTATATTCAACGATTAGCACATACATACTTTGTTATTACGATGGTACCCATGAATGTTCTTAGAATACGCCGTTTGTAATAAAGATATTATAAAAATAAGTTCAAATTTTGACAATTTTTCTCTGATGCGTTGGGTGAAAAATTATGGGTCATCTAACATACAACAACCCGACCTCGCACTATGCTATATCTATTAGTACCAAGAACGAAAGATAAACTAAGCGGAATAATATTCTCGAATTCCGAAGACGGAGTCAACATTTAAGAATGTCGTGGAAGAGACGTCCAAAAAATAATGGGCCGACTACCACTTCCAATGATTCCATCGAATAAAACGAGGTGTAAAATGCCACGGATTTTATTTTGAAAAACGTTTATCGTTTTTTAAATTAAATTTTAAATTAAGTTGCTAGTCGGTTCCATTTTTGACATTCAAAACATTTCTTTAGTATCTCATACAAAGCATAAAGCAAGTTGGAATTGCAGTTTGGAATTTATTGTTATAATGCAGAGTATCGACACGAGATATTTGTATAATAAATTTCTTCTCAACGTGCACGATAAGTAGACTCTTGTAATTTGAGGTATGCGACAAAGTCTTTCCACCGTAAAGCAAATTCCTATCCTATATATAAATATAATATTGCTCCAAAATATAAGAAAATTGCTGTAAAATATTTTATCTAGATTCCTCAGGAGAAATAGTTCATGAAACAAATTTCACGTTATTAAAACATAAAAACGTATATTGCATATAGTATTTAGAATAAAATTAGTGTTATCTTCTTCACAGTGCATTTATCCTGAGTGCGTAACTGAAATAACAAAATACTAAGGGTAGTAAAAATGGATGTATTGATATTCCATTATACGAGACACGGAGTCAGGGAAGGAAAAGAAAGTCATGTTTTATTAATACAACTTCATTAACCCATATATCATTGCTTCGATATTACTTGGTAAGACTATATCACCCACAAAAACCTCAAGCGATAATAGTTAGGATATACATTACGATAACAGGTCGATATGATTCATAGGTCGTCGCAGTGGTGTGTTGATCACGAGGCATACATCCTTTGACGTCGCACGGCGGAGATCCGGGTTCGATTCCCGGCCGCTCGTCGAGTTGGGCTGGCTGGTATTCTGGATGGCTGTAAGAGATTGTTCTCGTAGCAAGAAGCTCGCCATATGTATCAACTCCAAAGATTAAAGTACATAAATAAATAAATATTTTGTAACATAAGTGGTTAAAAGATGAATATAGTAAATACGCGATGAATTTTGAAAGATTATCAAAACCAAACACATTAAGGAGAAAAGATAGAAATTTCCTTAAAAAATATAATGAAGCTATACTATTTTTTTAACATACATATTCAATAGACACTTCCTGCTTTATGCAATAAAGCATAAAGCAGTTCAGGAAAAAAATATCTTTGCACCTTCTTCGGGTCAATAAAATTTTAGTCCATAGTTCAAAGATTTCTATCAAAACTTCTCATCCTATATTCAAAACTTCTCACCCTACTGAAACTGAAGTCAGATTTTATTGTATTGTAATATTCATCTGGTCTCATTAGTTTTTAATATCCCCCGTTTAGAACCGTAACTTGCTTCGTTAAAGTTTTGACTATTTTATTTTTATTCGTGCATTTTAAACAGTAAAGAAAAATACAGTTAAAAATTTCAACCAAATAACTCAACAAAATGAATACCTTTTACACTTTAGCGAATTGCAATAAAGATTAAATCTTCACACAGATTCATCCACTAGACTTGAATATCTCAATTGCATAATATACCTATTTGTACATCGACACGGACATGTCATAATCCTTCAACGATACGCATTTTTAAATTCGACCTCCTTATTTGAAGTTTCAATCACATTTTAAAAATTAATTATGCTAAAACTACTTCATTTATTATTTTCGTGGGTGTTTGATAAAAATAGTTTTGTGCCGCATTCAAAAAGGTCATCTTCAGGCATATCGCAGTTCTTACTTTAAAATATTCTTTAATATAATAATTTTCTTAAAAATTCTCGTTGTTGTGTATTTTATGGAACCTGCAGTTAATAAAAAAATTAAAGCTTGACAGATTTTTTAAATTTTCTCTTTATATCAAAGTTATTCGCTATCTCCATGTAGGTACTAACAAGTGATACTTCTACAATATAATATGAAAGTATACATATTTAGGGAAAGTCACTCTTTAACCTTTCCTTTACAATCCAATAATTCAAGATAAATATAGTTCTTAGGTGTTAATTTATAAAAAAGCGGTCAAATGCTAATCGAACTTGTACGGTAAGCATTCCATGCCACTTTTTAAGTTTTCCATGTATCCCATGATTTTCAGATTTTTCTTTCCATTGCTTGGAGTAGCAAACAAATGAAACAATGTATTTTATTGTTTTTCATCTTGTTGAAGTAATATTTTCTTAAAGGTACCGAAAGTATTTCATATTTTTCATTTTAATACATTTTGCCTGATACGCACATATTGAGATTAAATACAGAAACTAGTTCATTTACGTATCCCCCCCCCCAAGTTATTCCTAAATATGCGTATTTAATTAACCTTGCGTCCACATTTAAATGATTACAAAGTAAAACTATGTCAAATTTGAGGACTCAACGTCTCTAAAAAAGTTGTAAACCTTTTTCGTTCTGGAAGTATTTCATATTTTTCAGTTTTGGTATTAACAGTAGAGAACAGGAAACTGAAATAAAATGTCGCCTTTCAAGTGAAAACTTGCATAATGAAGAGAAACTTAGTTATTTCTAAGGCTTTCGACGTTAGAGATTATGAAAATTATGAAAGAAAATGCCATTTCACATTAACAAAATACAAATAACTTATATTTTGTTGTTCAACAATTATGGAAACCATTAATTTGGAGTGAAATTCCTTTTTTGTACATATAGTTTATGCTTGTAGTTTAAGTTTACAGACTAATATTACCTTATCCCCACCCCGTTGCATTTCTTTCGTCGCACCTTTTTGTGATGCAGTTTGAACCGATATACATCTTAGGCGCTAGTATAAGTTTCACTTGAAAAATAAGTTGTTTGTTCAAATAAACACCCTCGTCATACCCAGAAATGTTTTTTTTATTATATTCAGAATATGTTCTTTACGCGCGGTATACATTTTTAAATCAAGAGGTTATAAAATACGGCCGTTAACGGGAGTCGTCCGAATATTATCAAAGAAACAAAAACGAGTGCAACTGTACGAATCTACTTATGAAAATCCAGCATTTAGGTACTTTATTTTTAAAAAATACTTTATTACTCGTTTTTTTATTATTTAAAACACATTTTACACCTACAGACGTAGCAATAACTAAAACCTATAAGAAAAATTATTTTCAATTAATGTCAGAATGACATGTAAGTAAGTATCAATTTATCTATTTGATGAATTAAGCCCTTTTAAGAGTTCCCTTTTGAAACATAGAAAACCTTACAACTTCGCCAATTCCGTCTGTCGGTCACATTTTTGCATCTTCTAGAATTATAGATCTGTATGCATGAAATTTTAGAACTCAAATAATATGTAACAAAATTTTAAAAAAAATTATTTTCTGTCCATGCATGTAATGGGGGCGAACATTTTTTTTTCACTCCGCCTAGTGTAATTTACCATTTCTTACCTTAGGCTTCTTTTGTGAAACTTTAATTTAAATATTATGTATATTCATTTCATTATTATAATATTTGTATTTCACTAAATAATATTTGTTTTTCATTAAAGGTTCAATTATTACACTGTTCCGATTGACATATATTAATAATTTTTTCATTGTAAAATCTCTTACAGTCCACCAACTAAATTTCAATACCAATTGTTATGGTTGACTGGAAGAGATTGCTCATGTAGCAATAAGTCCGCCATATATACTGTACATAAAAGATGATAAATAAATAAATAATTTGAAAGAATACATAAAACTTTAAACCAGACTTTAGACGTATTTCAATATGCAATTGTCCGGTTATTTCTTATGTTATACTCTTTCTTAATTTCTGATTACCTTCTAGTAAAAGCTTATGTACCTACTTACTTAATAATACTACAATATATACGAGAAATTATTCTACAAAATACAAAGTTATATTTAAATTCGTACATCTACTCCAAAGATATTTCTGAAAAAGTACAAAATAGTAAACAAAGTTCAAATGAAAGCCAACACATTGTTTCAATTCAGTTAACTAGTATTGTTAACTAAAACAACACATGTCACTGGCGCAGCTCGTTTTAATTCAAAAATTAAATTAACAAAACGCTAACAATTTTTAAACAAGTCTTAAATAAGTAGGCGTAACGTGTGATTAAATATTTAGTCAGCATGAGGGTCCCACTGACAGTTCCCACTTGTTTAGTCTATTGGCGTGAGAGACCTTTGTTCTTTTAACGCGATACCACCGCTTTGTGCATCTTTAATGGTAAATTAATGAAATTTACAGATATGGGCTGTTTGGGATATTAGTCTATTATTTTAATATCTTCCTGTCTGTCTCAAATATTAGGTACATGTGACTAGGTGCATATGAACAGGGTTCCGTGATATCTGATTAAAATATATGTTTGAGTTATGTTATATAATTGATAGATGAATAATGCGTATGTAGTAGATTAAGTCTCTAAGCCTGTTTTGTGGAAAAAGTGGTTAAAACCGTTTAATACCACACAGATCACAAAAATATTTTGTGAATCTAAAATATGTTATATTCTAAACTTAACTTAAGTTAATTACGAGTGTAACTCGCGCTGGGACGATCCTGTATACACTTAGGTACATGCAGAAGTTTAAACATTTAATTGCTTATAGTATTTTTATTAAATTACTGCAAATATCAGAATTATTGTATACTCTGTAAATAACCGTCTGGCCTAATACAGTTTGCAAAATGCTTGGGAGATTCATCTGACGAAGAAGAAGCTATATAAAATATATTATTAATCATTCTCAACTGTATTTTATAAGGTCTCTTTAAAATACTGTTGAGTCTCTTTAAAATACAGTTGAGTCTCTTTAAAATACAGTTGAGAAACCCGTCTGGCATAATACAGATTTCACAGATGTAAGGAAAGTAATTTAAAAAAGATACTTATGCTTTTTTCAGTTTGCAAAATGCTTGGGAGATTCATCTGACGAAGAAGAGGCTATATAAAATATATTATTAACCATTCTCAACTGTATTTTATAAGGTCTCTTTAAAATATAGTTGAGTCTCTTTAAAATACAGTTGAGTCTCTTTAAAATACAGTTGAGAAACCCGTCTGGCCTAATACAGATTTCACAGATGTACGAAAAGTAATTCAAAAAAGATATTTATGCTTTTTTCAGTTGCCAAAACGCTTGGGAGATTCATCTGACGAAGGAGAGGCTATATAAAATATATCACTAACCATTCTCAACTGTATTTTATAAGGTCTCTTTATGTGGTTAGTCAAAAAATAAATGTATCTTTCAGAAGTTTGGTCTGTCAAAAGTTACTTCAAAAAGTAAAAAATATATTTTAAATAAATTAAAATTTCATCCAAACTAGTCTAAAACTGAAAGAGAATGTATATTTTTAACATTTGGCTGTGGAAGTTCAAAAATGGTATGCTTATTCTTTTCCAGTTGCCCTTATTTTGTGAAATCTTATTGTGGCTTTTCTTTCCCTTTCATTCTTCTTAACCTTTTTTGACCATTACGATATAAGCCTCCTTTAGCTTATGCCATTCCTCTCATATTCTCCTGTGTTATTGGTTGAAACCTAACCAGTGCTTAAAAATAGAACGAGTTGAGCCTCATGAGACACTAATTAAATATAAAAAACCTTAATCTTGACCTGAAAGAATACCAAACATATAGATATATAAAAATATAGTCAATAATTATGATCTTTATTTCTTTGTAGGTAACATCATGGTTAAACGTTTGTCTATAACTATGTATAGGTATATACTTGTTTAATAAAACGTGTTAGCCACGTCCAGTATAAAGATGTAGCTAATTAGTAAGTAATAACATTATAAACACAAACGTATACATTTATATCTGAATGCATATTATAATTAAAGAATAATAAATAAATTTGAATATTCGGTCCATCCGCGGCGGCGGCGGCCCGACGACTGAGCGTCATTAGCGCGCTGGAAACAGTTAGTTTACAATCATTCGTAATTGGCGGCTCAGAACTATAAATATCGTTTTATTACGAGCCGACGTCTGTCGATGGTATATTAATGCGTTTCTTTGTTGATACGGCGTCTACTGTTTGTGCTGGTATCTGTTTGCGCGGCCAACGCGGACCCGATGCTCTTTGCGAGTTGCGAATTTCGTAAACCGAGTGAGAGAGCGAACTGAATGCAGCGGACGCGGACGTACAAGAGTTTTGCACAGTGTGGGTGGAATTTGGGGTACAGCGTTAATACCAATGTCGATATTACGACCCGCTCGTATCAAATGGTTGTATATGATAAAAAGTAAATTTTAGGGAAGAATGTTGTTTTTTAGATTTCTTCCGTCTTAAACTACTTATTATTACGTAAGATTAAAGTGCGTGTCCGATAACACTAACGATATATAATTTTAAAAAATCAAACTTAAATATATATTGAACTCACAATTAAATGAAACTACGTGATGTAGTATTATTTCTCTTCAAATATATCTTTGCTAATATCCCACCTGAAGATGTTCTAATACAACGAAACCTAGGTCTTGGTAAAGGAATTAAAGACAGTAGAAATAATGCTACATAACATAGTTTCATTTAATTGTGAATAATGAATTTCTACAAAATTATATTCATTATATTGAACTGTAAATATATTAGTTCATGAAACAAATAAAAATCTTGCACTTGTTGCATCATGTTACTTTATGAATAACGAAAACGTTACGGAATTATATGCTTTAAGCCGACGTTGGAATGTTGCATCATTATATAATCTTTATTTTGACAACTACACACTTTAAAATGGCACCTTATTTCACTTTACGTAAAGGTAGCTAAAACAGTTGATGTTACGACTGAGTTTATAAGTTATTTAAATATTTCTCCCGGTAATTTAGTACATTTAGCCCTACTAATATAAGTAATTAAATAGACTGAAAGGTAAAAGGAGTAATTTTATTGTTGTCTTATTAAATTATGTCCTGTATTAAATTAGATACCAACAAACGGCATTACATACGTCATCTCATAAAAAGTATTTTGCATTTGCAGGAACGCTTTTAAGATCCGTACTCGAAAACTGAGGAATATCTCAGATTCAAATAGTACTTTCGTAAAATACTTTCGACTATCTAAATAAATAACCACATTTCCACAATGTGCGGCTTATGTTGATAGTGACACGACAAATAAACTTGACTTGATGCGCTATAAGACAAAATAACCAATAAAAAGCATCTCTTGTCATATATACATAAAGTACAGAACTGTCATCGTCGACGAAATAACTCCGGCCTTTTCTTTCTGCTCGTAGCATTACATGATTCTATTCTTTTCTCTCAAACCACCGATCTTTAACGGAAAATAAAGGCAAGTGTAAAGCGAGATTTTTAAAGCAAACGTTACGGCAACCGTCATTGTCGTGTGTCAGCTAATGCATACGTTAAGTAAAGTAAATGTTACAACATAGGACTCAGTGCAACAATAAATTTCATTACAAACAATAAAGCATAAGCGTTAACAACTTTGTTCCTCACTTTTGAAACATAATTTAGAGTAAATTTAGTTTGATTTTGCTTTAACTAGTTTTTATAATGAACTGCTTTACAACGTTTGGTATGTTTGTATGTTAAAATAAAAACTTTTGCAATCAACTCAATTTCTCAAAAATTACGCCTGTGATGATTTGGCGTCAAGCGCTCAATTTAATAAAACGTGTTTACGTTGTAACACTAAAGTAAATTAAAAAGTTAGATCAGTTATGAATGTCACGTGAATCAGTTATATATGTATATATTCGTATAACGTACATGTATATTCAAATGAGTAAACAACAATGTTTTAATAAAACCTAAGTCGTTTTAAGACAAAAAAGAAAAATAAATTTCAGACTTTTAAATAAATCTACCATTTTAACAATGTGTATTTTGTAGAATGTTTGTGCAAACACATTATCTATTTTTAATCGTTTCAATATTTGAAACCGTGATTACTCACATGTAGGGGACGGAGGGGCATGTTGCTACAGGGGTAAATAGTTACACACATTTTTACTGAGAATTTAAACTCTCTGGCTCATAATATTAGACTCAATCGGTTACGTCTAATATCGCGCATTACGTAAAAGCGACCAGTGACTGAGTGGTTGTGCCCACGTCCTCCGAATTTAACCAAGTAAGTAAAAATGTCCGTTGTCAAATGTTTGATTTATGATATATGATTTATGATTATTATTTTCACTACTTTTTACGGTTAGGAATTTGTTAATATATCTAATTTTGATTTACAATATTTATTTTTACTGCTAGTGATATACATTAATGGTAACCTCAATTTGTTTAAAAAATTGTGCTATGGGGTGGATAGTTACAAATTTTTTGGGTAAGTTGTTACACATTACGACTTGCTCCCTATAATTTACCTCCGTATTAATATACCTTCTTAATATTTATAAAATTAAAATATACATTTTTTTCAGTATGAGAAACTATAAAAGAAAAACTGACAAAGCTTCGAAAAGTCAAGAAGTTTACGAGTCTGCAGCAGCAGAAGTTATAGAAAATAAACAAAGCATTCGAAAAGTAAGCCAAATTTTTGATCCTTGTCCAGTGTCACTATCCAGATATATTAAAAAAAAAGAAAAACAACGAATCATGTACATTGGGGTATCTAAAACCTAAATTAGTATTTTCTCAAGAAACAGAAGATAAATTAGCTTCTTATTTAATTAAATGTTCCGACATATATTTTGGTTTACTGCCAACGGAGGTGCGAAAACTGGCTTATGAATGTGCAGTAAAACTAAACTTAAAAAACGTTCCACCTAGTTGGCTTAAAAATAAAATGGCTGGGCCGGACTGGTTTAATAGTTTTATGCGTAGAAATTCTCAACTATCACTAAGAACACCAGAAGCGACTTCTTACAGTAGAGCAACATCTTTCCACAGAACGAACGTCAACGACTTTTTTGACAAGCTTCAAGGGTTACTTGAAAAGTACGCATTCACTGCTACGCGCATTTGGAACATAGATGAGACGGGTGTACCGACGGTACAGAAACCTAAAAAGATAGTTGCTGCCCGTGGTCAAAAACAAGTAGGTGCAATCACCTCTACAGAAAGTGGCACACTAGTAACGCTCACATGTGCTATAAATGTAGCTGGAAATTCCATCCCCCCGATGTTTGTTTTTCCTAGAATAAGATACACGGATCTCTTTCTTCGTACGGGGCCATCAGATGCGATTGGAGCGGGCAATTCATCAGGGTGGATGACCGAAAAGGATTTTTTTAAATTCATGGATCATTTCATTAAACACGTTAAGCCTTCCACCGAACAGCCTGTACTCCTTCTGCTGGATAATCACAGTTCACACGTAAATATTCACGTCGTCGATAAAGCCAAAGAAAACAACATAATCATGTTGTCATTTCCAGCACACTGTTCCCACAATTTGCAGCCGTTAGATGTGGGAGTCTACGGTCCATTCAAAAACTACCTTAATCGAACACAGACAGCCTGGATGTATAATCATCCAGGTAAAACTATGTCGATTCATGATATCCCAGGCCTAGTCAAAGAGTCACTTCCACTTGCCCAAAATCCTTTAAATATAATGGCTGGGTTTAAATCGACAGGAATATGGCCCTTCAATCGTGACATTTTTCAAGACCATGACTTTTCACCTTCATATGTCACTGACCGCCCATTGCGCAATCCAGAATCTAATCCTCCTATTCCTTCTTCTCTGAACGTCTCCAATTTGACACTGGATCTAGAATATCCAGAATTGTTAGATACTGCCTCTGAACTGAACATAAGGACCACTGAAATTATAGAGGAGATCGAAACTGCTATAACTGAAACAAATCCAATACCTCATTCTTCTGACCCTAAAAATATAGCTGCTTTGGCTTCTCTAAATCCCACTGGTTTGCAAAGTTCGACTGTATTATCGACTTCAGTTTCATCAAGTTTGATTCAAAATAAAATGGTGTTATCGATGCCAGGTCCATCTGGTATACAAAATAAATTGAAGAACTTTTCGCATTCAAAAATAAGACCTTTCCCCCAGGCAGAACTTCGAAAACAATCCATCCATACCACCGATACACCGGAAAAAGAAGCATTAGCTAAAGAATATGAAGAAACAGTAACCAAGAAACAGAAAAGCTGTGATAAAAAGAAATATAAAGGAAAAGGTAAAGGAAAGTCGACAAAAGTTGTTAAAAATGAAAAAGATAGGGTGAAGAAAAAAATATTGGATTCAGATTCAAACTCTGATGCTGATGAATGTTATTGTTTGATGTGTAGCGAAAGTTACAGTACTTCTACAAAAGAAGATTGGGTGGAATGCATACAATGCAAAATGTGGGCCCATGTTAAATGTGTAACAAAAAACGTTAACTCATTTATTTGCATTAATTGCAACTCTGATGAAGACTGACTTAATTCTTCTAAGTGTGATATTGTTGCCTACATCTATAAAAATGATTATCTATATTTTTTTCTGTTATATTCTGTTTTTTATAATTGAAGTGCCTTCTAGTGTTAGGATTCAAAGATTTTTAGTTTAATTAAAGTGCCATATGGATGAAAATAACTTATAGTTATTTGGTTACCCATGACTCCATCGTAAATATGATGTCAAGTGCTGTTACAATAGTTTAAAAATTAAAATTTAAATACTATAATTACAGATTATTATTATAAGATTGATTAAATTGTTTTTTATCTTTTCAAATTTTAAAAATAATAATTAAATCGTTGATTCTCAATTTTGTGTTATTTAATTATCTACCGTAACAACGTTCCCCAAAGGTGTAACAATTAGCCCCAAGCAGGGGCAAGTTGTTACAATTGACCTTTATCGTTAAATTGTCAATTGTGTAAAAGTCATGTAAATTTAGAGGTTTTTTCTATAATATTTTAATAGTTGAATAGTTATATTATCGATAAAAACCATAAAATGTATAAATTTTGTAATAGGCTTTATTATATTGATAAATATCTAAAAACTGTAACAACATGCCCCTCCGTCCCCTTCCTAACCTATTTTGAACATTTGAAAGGCGCATTTGTGTAAATAAAAGCATTTGGTTTTGTTGTTTGAATCATTTTGTTTGGTGATGTTATATATTAGTAAGACATTTTAAATTTGGAGAGTATTTCAAACTATTTTTTATGCAATTATGTGAATAAAATTAAGGTCTTACATAGTATCTGCCCAGGTGATAGGTGGCGTGAACAAGAAAAAAACAGTAAGTACTTGTCAGAACATGCAAAACGGTAAATGTGTATCAAATGTGTCAAATCACGTTGAATACGCTAAATAATAAATGCGTATCAGAACTCGCAAAAGCATGATTCTTTTGTATATTCCCTATAAGAAACTTATAAATGCAACACGCCTGAAATCATTTCGAGTGCTTTGTGCGTTCAGTTAATTATCAGTTGTTACGTAAGTACATTCACGTTTTTTGGTATTACATGGTTGACTACGTATTTTGGTATTACGTAGATATTTTCATGTTTTCTTTGGATCGGTATAATAATATCAGTATAATAATAATATTAGATCTAATTAGGTATAATAATAATATTAGATCGGAGTAATAATGACCGACGGACGGGACAGGGGGGTGGGGGAGGTTGGTACCCATTTAAAATATTAACACCTTTACAGTTTAATATTTAGCAAACGAGGCTTTCAGGTCACAAACAGACCATTTTGAAAGTACTTTAATTTCATTTTAAAATGCCTATCCTGGTACTCGTAGCTCTACCTGTCAGAAGATATTTACTCTGATGTAACTTACAGACTAATTAAACTAAAGCCTTATTTAAAGAATTCAACACTTTACTTATTGTCACCATTTAACCAGCTTTTTCTTCCCTTTTCACCCCTTCTTACATGCTTCCATTTTGCTTATCTTCCTTTATATTTTGGGACACCGCACCTCAAAAGGAAAATAATAAAATAAATCCTTATAAAACCCATCCGTCTATCTCTCTATCTATCACCCGTTATTTGTCTCTAAGACGTTTCCGAGAAAAATGACGGGACGTAGAAACTTGAAATGTGAAAAAGTGATAAGATATATTAACCTTATGTACATTTCAATAGTTAACATTTAAGAATATTTATATAGACATTTTAAAGGGGGAAAATTTAAAGGGGGAAGATTTTAATCGAAATTATTTTCTATTAATTAGCAAGTGGTGTAGAATATTAATTACAAAGATGTGAATTATAAGTAATGTTGTGAAAGGGCCACCAAAAAGGAGAAGTCCCCATCTCCGAAAAACTGGATAGCCAGACGTAAACTTCTGGAAAACTGTAATATTGATTGTGTGAGTGTAACTAAATGTGCGTTTATGCATTTACAGTAATTAAGTCGTCCGTAATAATTTTGCTTAAAAATGACAAATCATCCGAAATATCAACAATATTTTATTGGAAATTATTTTTGAAACACAAATTATTAGTGACAAAATTTTCAAATCACAAAGATGAAAATGGCATAACATTCAAATTAGGTTTCCATTTCCCTTGTGACTCGTTATATGTACACACACACACACACACATATATATATATATATATATATATATATATATATATATATATATATATATATATATATATATATATATATATAATATATTTATATGTATATATATATATATATATATATGTATATTTTTTATTAGGTTCATATATTATATCATACAAGTACCTGTGATAAATTCTGCCTGGAAGTTTTATCATCGTTCATATTATTACGTATCCTTCTAATGATTCATAGAAGTATGAAATTATAAATTAATTAACCGTTCCATTGAAGCGTATGAAAAATAAACCGAATTAAAATGTATTTACATTTCTTTGCTCCTCAACTTAAACCTGTTGCCGTATGAAAAATGGCCAGTAACATAAAACTATTGATCAGTAACATGAGTATAGTCTTACTTTTTTTTTAAAATAAGTAATGAAAAGTTCCCCGCAATAATATATAGATATCTACGTACATGATCATTTTTTAAAAACTTGGCTAAGATCGTGATGGAATCTGTACAACCTGAAATAGTATACGCAAGTTAACTGAATAATTTCATTTGTAAGTTCTAATCAAACGTTTGAAACAAGAAATTATTCATATATTTGAAAGCAATGATCTTTAACAGACCTTAAAAATGAAAAAAAAATACAAATGAAATATAAATTTCATTTTAAAAGACTTATCTGTGATAACACTTGTAGAAAAAAAATCGGCTTTACCTTATATGGTACATCGATTTGTTTTTTTTTTTATTTTGATACATATTTGGCGTTCATTTTGTAGAAATTCATTATTCACAATTAAATGAAACTACGTGATGTAGTATTATTTATACTTTCATTAATTTCTTTACCACGACCCAGGTTTCGTTGTATTACAACATCAAGATGTTTGCAAACATCAATTGTTGATACATATTAATTAATTAATTGTGACTTACACATAAAACCCATATATCATTCACATAGATCTATAACTGTAAAAGCTATGATGCTGTGAACGAAAGACGGACGGACTGACAAATATAACAAAATTATGAGGGTTCCTTGTTTCACTAGAGAGCGTTAGAAAGTTTCTAATTGTTATTTATTTCAGCAGGTAGATATATAATTTTTATCGATGTATTCATATCTCTTTTAAGTGTTTTTTTTCTAGAATGAGTATATTTTATGATTAAAAAATTTATACTTTTTAATTATGAATGATTTGTTACATTAACGGATCTTTAAATAAATACGAGTAAGATTGGCATGAAAAAACTATTCCTTATAAAATTCAAATAAAACTCAGTATAATTTCTGTTCGAGGTGTAAAATTATTATTTAATATAATAAATAAGGAAGGAATTTTATAAAATTGTCTGTTAAAGCGATCATTTAAAAAACTTAAATATTTATCATATTAGAGAATATATGCTGTAATAACATGAATAACAAATAAAAAGTTTTATGAATTCAAAATAAAGTGAAGGAAAATTCTTTGTATCATATTATTTTATTATTATATCAAGTTACTTTATTTATATTATTTTTTTTCTAATTCCAAAATATAACTTATAAGTGAATCGCAAAATGTTTAAAGTAAATTCAAGCGTTCATTATTTTCGTCAAAACATTATTTAAATATTTCTTACGCATTCTAGAATTATTTAAAAACCAAAAGCCCAATGATAAATATCATATATTAAATAACAGTTTCATTATGCCTACTTTCTGAAAATAACGAAAATTTAATACATCATATAAGACCAAAACAGCATATACCGCATATTCCCATCCCTAGCGAAAGCTATTTTCTCTCCAAAGCTCCGCCTACAGAGGGCGTGGCCTACTAGTGCGACAGGGCGCAGGGCTCGGCGTGTCTGTCGCTTTCAATTAATGTGCTCGTAGAGTGAGGCGATCAGTACGATACGGAAGACGTAGGGACGTGAAAGCGTTTGCTTGTTCGAATGTCGATAGTACAACTATTGATATTCGGCGTTTTTTAACTCTTTGTGTTCATATGAGAATGTATGAATAATTTTAATACATTTAGTATTACTTTGTAAATTGCTTTATGGAAACTAGGCTTATTAAAAGTAGTTAAAAAAATAAAAGAAAAAAGCATTTTTAAATACAAAAAGTTCATTATTTTGCCAAAAGTAATGAATTTTTCCTTTACTAAGTAATGAGTCTAGAATCACCAATCAAACCTAGAGGGGAATTTATTTGTAATAGAAAAATCAAAGACAGTTTAGAAATAAAAATTTATATTTCATAACATTTTTAATGTGTACTTAAATGATAATATTCTGTGTACTGTTTCAGATATGAACCATTTATGTACGCAGTCATTTCTAAATATTCGTGACAAACGGGCTAAATCTACTTAAGCATTAAGAGTAAGATAATATGATTCTCAACGTTTTTGATAAGTATGTAATACCAGATAATAGCATCGGATTAATTAAATAACTGTTTAGATTTCATAACAATTTATTAGGTATACTTGATTTTTATAATTAACAAAACATTTATTTGCAATAATTTTAAATGTGATAAATATCGATGGCCTTCGATTTTATTATCGACCAAAAAGAGCTAAAATTCAAGTTATTAATTGCGTTTTAGCTCCTCGGTATATTTTTCATCCGCTTGGCGTAATTAATACGGTCAGATTTTAATTAATTATCTAAAAATGTTAAATCTCTACAGAGAGAGGTATTATTCTAGATTTGTATAAGTTGATTATATTACAGGTCCTAAATATATTCAAACTTTATAGATTACGCAACCTAGGTCATTTGAAAATTGGAGTAATGTTCATCAATTGATCACAAATTACTTTTATAAGTATAATAATTACTAGATCTTTTTATTTTGTTTCATACATTATAACAAACGGAAATGTGTATTATGTCTGGATATGTAAGTATTTAATAAAATTTTTGAGTGTTTTTGATTTGAACTGGTGGGTATCAGTTTATATATATTAAATTATGCGAATAACAGTGAAATATTAAATATGAAAATTAATACAAATATATTAATTTTTATTTCAAACATAAATAATGAAGGACATACATAAATTTAAAGTTAAGTAAAGATCGCATAATTTATAACGTTAATAAGGTAGTAAAATTAAATTAAATTTACTAAAATTAACAAACCAAGCCGCAACGAACCAGAGCAACATAAAAAAACAACCTAAACAATAACATTCACAGCGGAGCGCATTGTTAGAATTTAATACTTGCACAATTTAATGACAGCAAACGTAAATATTTGTCGTGCTAACTGTAAATTTAATTTAACTCGCGACTAATAACATTTTAACACAGACGAACGCGGTCAACAGCCGCAAGAGGTGACGTCACTCACGAATCACGTCGCCGAGCGCGCGCTGTTAATTTTTAATTAATTTTCCAGTGTAAAATCATTCAATTATCGCGTTGCGTTATGAAGTTTGCGGTTTGCCGCGGTTTACGCCCTTTAATAACACCGTGATAGAGATCCGTATCAAATGCGCGGCGTTTGGTACTTCTGTCTTGCGTTAAATTTCAATTTGTTTTCTTATAATTTACAAAAGATATTTTAAAGCATTTCTGTTGGTTAGTTTCCGCTTTTTAATGCTTTTTGAAGTACTTATTGTTTATAAGTTCTATTATATGCGTTATATCATTAATAGTTTCATTTAGTTTTATATTGAAACATTTTGCTTTTAAATTTAAATTAAGGAAGACTAGCGAAAAATGTGATTAAAATTCTGCTTTATCGTAGAAATAAAAGATATTTTGACAGAACATGCTTCTGGCATGAAACTCAAATAAAAATCCCTGAAGTACGTGTCGAAACGTGTGTACTATAGAGTAGGACGGCACAAGAGTACGCACTTAAGGTATGAAGTGTAACAAATGAAAAACTGTTGGGCTTTTGTAATCAAAGAACACGTAATATTAATTGATTACTCTCTACATGTAGTCATATTATACACAGATTTACAATGTATAAGATTATACTTCGAGAGCAATAAGAACGCACGGGATTTTTAAAAGTACGTACGACCAAATAAATTAATAACCAATGTACATACCGCAGACGAAGTTGCCAATATCCGTATTTTGTGCCACTAGGCTTTGCACATGCAGTATTCTACCCAGTGGTCTATAATTGGTTCCTTATAAATTTTCAAACCTCATATTGGGTATACTTATGGTATATGCTGTTTATAAACTTTCTTCCTGACATGTCCACTCCTTTAACTTTAACTATTTGATAGTTTCTTTCCAGTACTATGTTCTAAAGTTGCGACCTTTATCACAGTCACAGCTTTACGATGGGCTGGTGTGAATGTTGAAACTTTTTGGTAAATAGTTAGGATATGGAATACTTTTAAAACCATTTTCCACATGCAGTATGATAGAACTTTTTACGTTGTTCGACAGTGTAGAAAAGAAATATAGATCGAGTTCTGGCACTACCAGGCGAAGATAAAGTCAAGGCATATCAATATGGTTTTGTCTAAAATAATCGAGGATTATCAAAGAGTAAAGAGAAATGTGGTTATCAAAATTAGAAACAATACAACTACTAGATGATGGCTTCTTAGTAAAGGTGAAATCTTTAAAGTATGAAAAACAGTCCGAAAATATGATAGTTGTTTATGTAACTTTAATCTGAAACTATTCCTTTTGATGATGGTTGTGTTTCATCTAGTTTAGATTTCATTTGCCTCCGAGTATTCATAAACGCTGATATAATGAAATTGCTACTAGAACTTATAGCACAGACAACAGGGACATCGATGCCTTTTTCAGCACCAGATATTTTGTACACGCAAAATTTCCCTTTGGTAGACATCACTTTAAAGACAAGAAACGGTCAAGATGGAGCTTATTGAAACCAAGTGATTGCACAAGTAGCAGTCGGTTGCATAAATGCAATATAATGAGGTATTTCCAAATTCACGTAAACACTTCATACCGATTTATTTTTCTTCATTAAATCGCCAACGTAAATTTTATATTTCAGCAAATTCAAGAGCCAGTTCTTCTTTTCAGTTTCTTCTCTAGCCTTCTCGAAATAAAGATGTAAATGGAGTTTAAGTTTAATCGAAGGCGAGCGGAAAAAAATATTTGCTTTAAATTTACACATAAGAAGATACATTAAAAACAATTATGTATTAAATATTTATGGAAAATAGTAAATAAAACGTGAATTTTATTTTTAAGAGGTCTGTTTAATGATACTCGATGGAATGTGAAAAAATCACCTCTATTTTACATGGAAAGGGAGGTACATTAAAAAAATATTTTTTAACAGTTTGCTACCTCTGTCGAAATCTCCATTGAAAGGATCTAATTTCAAAATTGTATGTATATAGGTGTAAATCTGTTAAAATTGTGAGGCTGTG
Organism: Druceiella hillmani; assembly: GCA_039881145.1. Classification (NCBI taxonomy): domain Eukaryota; kingdom Metazoa; phylum Arthropoda; class Insecta; order Lepidoptera; family Hepialidae; genus Druceiella; species Druceiella hillmani. The sequence continues at coordinate 44,316,165 of JAYKKI010000001.1, read as the reverse complement.
ACAGAGGGATGGACGAACAGAGGGACGGATGAACACAACGAATTACGAGGGTTTCTTGTTGCCACAAAAACTATTTGTTTTTAGTATATTTGTAGGTTAATATGTCAGTGGTGTTTTGGATTGATTACACATTAATTACAACTATATTTAGTTTCGAAGATAGATAGGAAGGCAAGATTTTTTTAAGGTTTCCTGCAAACATTGTTAAAGAGTGATGAATAAAAAATACAATTTTTTTTATATAATTTTTTCACTTTCCCCAATGGTGGAAACATTACCTCAGTAAGTTTCCACCTTCCGCCGATCCGTTCCGTTCCGTACCGTACCGTACCGTACCGTTCCACCGGTTGCACTAGAACAACCTGTGTTATATTTGCAATATCTTTGGTTTTCTTGGTCAATTAGTTGTGGAAGCAGAATCATTAGACGGCATAATACATAAACTCGTCTTCAGTATATATTATCAATAAATATATGTAGGTATATAAAGATATTTTTAAGGAACCCTATAGTTAAAAAACTAGTTATGTACGTACGTGTTACAATTTATACAACAATGAATACAGACCAGGTCCATTTTCATTTCATGTATTGGTTCACTGATCCGCTTCGAAAATCGCTGAACAGCAAAAAAGACCCTAACGTCAACATAATAAAATAATATGATCAAGCTTTAAATCTTGTAGATTTTTTTTAAGTGACCAAGCGTCTATTTTCTCATGTTTTTTTTATCCCGATTGCAATTTCTCCTCAGGGAATAGAAAAACTGTGTTATATTAAAAAAAAACCTATGTTAACAATTTCAAGATTGTTTTATTGTTTTCACTCCATCTTCCGCCAAATCGTGATTTAAGATAATATTTTTAAATTGTTTTCCCGTTCATCTTTTTTATTTGTTTGTATGCATTTCATGTTTGCGAATTTCGTCAAAATTTATTTAGCTTATAAATAACATTTTTACGTTTAGGAAATATCTAATATGCATACGCAAAGTAATATCGATAAATTAGCCTCATAATTATCTAATTAAGTAATGAATTCTTGTATATCCAATAAATAATGACTAGAAAGCATACCACAACTAATTTTCAAGTCAGAGCAAGCGTATTAAGGCAGTTTGCTGGCGGAACCGACAATATAATGAATATGAAGATGACGCAAATAATTTCAGGACAATTACTGTCATACAGATTGCGACATGCCTCGTCGACGACAATCTCACTCAGTCTTTTCTATAAAAAACACAACACACTTTACCCCATATTAGTGACATTTTATCCATTTTCAGAATTTTAAATTCATCGCGACTTGGAAGTCATTTCAAAGCGAGGTTTGTTTGCTTCTATACCTTTCACTTTTTTTCTTATTTCATCTACGATAAGCTTGTAAAACTATTCAACGGCGATCCTCAGTTGATATTGTACTAATGTTGTCCAGTTTTGTATGTCTTGATCCATTGAAACGTGTTCATGGTAATGAAGCACGACCGCGATTCGTGACTCATTTTGATCACAAAGTTTCTGTTCTAGACGTTATCTTTTTCTTTTATTTTTGAAGTTTAGGATCGATTGTATATTTGCTACCTGCTCAACAAAATTATTTCCAGGAATATTAGCTATATAAGACGTATGAGTGAAGTTTATTTAAAAGTTTCCTCGTTTACTCTAGGCTTACATTGCCCAAAATAAACTCGAAAGCAAGTTTACACAATTAACAAAAGCCTGTCAAGCATGAGTGGAACGAGGGTTCGCGCTACGAGAGTTCCGTGCACACTTAGACATTTATAAACATTTAATGGTACATAATATTTCTATTAAACCATTTACAAAATTTTATTTTGTAACGAAAATATATTGCCTATTATATCTTTCACAGGCGATATTTAAAAAAAATATTTTTTACGTGATATGACTATAAATTAATGATTTTCGGAATTAATGATTTTTTCCTTACTTCTGCTGTAAGACCTTGCTCCTTGCCAAATTTTATGATTCTAGGTCAACGGGAAGTACCCTATAGATTTTAATTTATTTGAGAATATCAAAATATGCGCTTTAAACTAACCACATTTTTTCTATTATGTTGACTTAGAAGCTTGATTTTTACAGCTCTAAAGGACCGCAGACCTAAGTATTTGATATTAATTTCAACTTAATACTTCCACGCTTTTCTGAGAGAAAGGGTCTTGACAAACTGGTGGACAGATGGACGACGAAGTGACCCTATATGGGTTCTTTTTTTTCTTTTGAGGTTCTGAACCCTAAAAAAGATTCAACGGGTGTTAAAGTGGCAAAAATTATCAATTGGTACCAAGTAATTATCTATAGGTACTTATGGAAATTGTTAAAAATCAATTGAAATAATTTTAATACAAAATTGTGTTTTATAATATTGGTTGATATACCTTACCAACCAATATTGTTGGTTGGTAAGGTATATCAACCATGGTAAATCCATGGTTGAAAAATTTTGTTTGTTCAGGTATATCAACCATGGTAAATCCATGGTTGAAAAATTATAAATAAAGAAGGTCATGAGGTACGTCAGTTTGAAGCTAATTGCTTCGCTAACGGGACTTAAAAGTAAAAAAATGATAAATTAACTTAAATATCATTATTAAAGACAATTCCCATTAGATCATACTGATGGGGTGTGCGAGAAAAATTTAATACCATATACCAAGTAACTTAATATCCCACTTATAATAAATTTGGTACAACTTAATACTTAACAAAAATCTGCAATACCAAGGGTTTTTCTCCAATACCAAGCAATTCAGTATTTGAATCAAAACTAGCCATTTACTTACTTATTTTTATTTTATTTAAATTCCAATTACGTTTTTTCCATTGGACTATATCCTGTAGACATTTTGATAAAGAACAGGAGCGAAGCTCTATGTCAATTACATTAAAGATAATGGATTTAAATCGATTTCAAATACGGATTCTATTTATTACTTTACCAAATTCGTCTGGGTCACGATACAAAGATTGCCACAAATAATATATGTCATGCGATGGACGAGTCCACGGTGTCTTACGTGACGGCAGAAAGTTCAGGAATGAGGACTACGATCTTGAGGACGAACCTCGTATCGCAAGTTCTGTTGAATTGTATGTTCAACGATTACGACGCCTAATTGAGGAGGATCCTCGACTGACGACGCGTCAATAGGCAGATGAGCTACACTACATTCCTGGCACCAAAGAAACACATTTGCACGAATTGGGAAAAGTTTCAAAATACGGTGTGGTGTGTGTACACTCCACGAGTTGTCATCATATCACCTTCAGCACAGATTTGATACTTGTCAACAATTATTGACATTGAAACGTAACCTCAACTGGCTGAATCAGTTAATAACTGGCGAATAGAAGCGGGTTATATACGTTAACCATGCGCGCAAACGTCAATAGCTGGGTGTCGGAGAAACAGGAGTTTCAGTATCCAAACCTGAAATAGGTACCAAAAAGGTGCTCAGCTGCTGGTGGAATGTCAAGGATATTTTTCATTGGCAGTTGCTTCCAGAGGGATCTACAATTAATGTAGATATTTACTGTGGGCGATTGGACCGACTAGCTAACAAATTGACTAGTCAATAGGATCGAGTTTATTTTCTACATGATAATGCTAGACTACATGTTGCAAAACGTACTCCTAATAAATTAGAGGAGCTCGACTGGATTCTACTCATTCATCCACCATATTCGCCGGATATTGCGCTCTTTTATTACCATTTATTCAGTGTTCTAAGTAACAATTTACGTGAAAAAAAATTCGACGTTAAAGAAGAACTCCAAAACGACCTCGCATTGTTTTTTGAATCAAAGTCACCGGAATTTTACAAGAAATGCATATTGATACATTGCCAACTAGATGGCCACAAGTAGTAGATAATAATTTTGCATACTTAAATTAAATTTAGTGTAACATATAAATTTTTTAACAAAATTGTTGTGTTTTAAAAAAAACTCGGGGTTAAAAACTTATTAGCCAACCCAATGTCATGTTTTTCATTTTGGCAAATTTACATTCGATTTCCCAAGTCTTCCAGCATTCATTTACTCCGCACGATTGAAATGGAAAGAAAACAAAATAGTGGCTTACTGGACCCCCAGAATTTCTTTCAAAACGCGGTTTAATTTTATAAATTACGTCTACGTTTTGGGTCATTACTAAAAATTAATGTCTCAAAATAAAATGTTCTACGTCGTATTAAGAAAGAAGCTAAAGGTACAAGTACTGAATTTATCACATGAATATTTCATTTTCCACTTTTGGTACGGAACACCGACAAGTTTCATGTGCAATAAACCGCGATGAAGTTCTTTTTATGACTGTACATTAAACTTTTTAAATTCAAATTTTTGTGCCGAAAAGCAATATAAACGTGCATGTTGTAAGGTATAAAAGAACTAATCAGTCTGAATAACAAGTGCCAGAGAACCTGTAACCAACAGAAATGCTAGGATAGTAGTTGTGTCTATTAACAATAGATAGACAAAGACGAACATATTATTGACTATGTTGAATATCTACTACACTAATTTTAAAAACACATAAAGGTTTATTTCGTGTCCTGAGATTTATAATAATTTCATCGAATAGTGAGTACTTCAAATTCGTTTTTATGATATAATATTTTTCATCAAAATTAATTAAATAAGAAAACAATTTTCCAATCTAGATCGTTTGCAAGCGTTTGAAAGCGTTTAGACTAGAAGACTACAGTGAGTGCAATAAGTAGGGGAAAGGTGTCCTTGTTGTCACAAGTACTAGTTGTCACAACGTCTATATTTTTGGAATGGCAACTATTTTAGATACACGTAAGTTGTAATATCCAAACGCATCTCAGTGCTACCAACCTCAGAAAGTATCATGGCTGCTGGCCGCTCGGATTACAGCGAATACACAAAAATAAAAAATATTGAATAGTGAGTAAAATTTTATACTAATTGTTTATATGTTCTAAATACTACTTTGCATTAATGTTGGCGAAGATTTTGGTGTAATCTAATAAGGAGTTTGATCCTTTTTATCATACAAATGGTGTTATGTTTACATTGCAAATTGTTGAGGCCATTGTTTTTGTATTATTGTTAATTGCGGATTAGGTACATGTTGTCTCAGTCGGTCGGGGGCTAGTTGTCACTGCGACTTAAAGTTTATAAATACTGAAGACTTTGTTCTTTTGTTTTAGATACCTGTCAAATATGCCTAGAAACCGCAAAAGAATGACCAATTAAGGCCAAACTTCTGCTGATGTCATGATGCAAGCTGTGAAGGCAGTAAGTCCTGGAAATTCGATTCGAAGTGTTACCAAAGATTATAATATTAACTATCGCACACTCTCTCACTATTGCAAGAAAGTAAAGGAAAATGTTGACTCTGCTGAGGTGACGTCTGTGGGCTATGTAAAAATTAGACAGGTGTTCACTAATGCTGAAGAGAATATGTTATCAGAGTACATACAGAGGGCCGCAGATATATATTTTGGGTTGACTCCAGTAGAAATCCGTAAATTGGCATATCAGTACTCTGTTGCTTTGAAACGTAAGTTTCCTGACACGTGGACTAGAGGTTCTATGGCGGGTGAAGCATGGCTTAAAGAATATCTACGTCGCCATCAACAACTTAGCCTCCAAAAGCCACAGGCTACAAGTCTCGCTCGTGCAACCAGTTTTAACTCTCATAACGTCAATCTGTTCTTTGGTAATCTGTCTCATGTTTTGGAGAAATACAAGTTTGAAGGAAGTGATATCTGAAACGTAGATGAAACAGGTATTACCACCGTTCAGAAACTGCAAAGAATTATTGCTGGAAGAGGTATGAAACAGATTGGTGCCCTAAAGTCAGCCGAACGAGGCACATTGGTCACAATGGCAATTGCCGTGTCAGCTACTGGGAATAGTATATCACCTTACTTCGTTTTCCCCCGGAAGAATTATAAAGAGCGTTTTGTTAACAACGGACCAACGGGATCGGTCGGTAGCGCAAACCCATCAGGATGAATGAATGAGGACTGTTTTTATGCGTTTATTTTGCATTTTGTCAAGCAAACTCGTTGCACCGTTGAGCGTCCACTATTATTGCTATTAGACAATCACGATTCTCACCTATCCATGAAAACTTTGGATTATTGCAAAGAAAATGGAGTTGTATCCAATCCAATCACGGCTCTCATAAGCTACAGCCAGTAGATAGCAATGTTTATGGGCTACTAAAGAGATATGCAAATACGGCCTGCGATTATTGGATTAAAAGTCACCCCAAGACAATGATGAGCTATGCCATTCCTGCAATAGTTAAAATCAGTTTACCACAAGCCATAGCACCGTAAAACATTATGTCTGGATTCACAGTGAGTGGCATATGGCCCTTCAATCGCAATATTTTTACAGAATTGGATTTTGCTCCATCTTATGTAACAAATCGACCAGAATTAACCATGTCAGAAGTAAATGACAACAATACTACCCAAGAATTGGCACAACCAGAACCAGTACAAAAAACACCATCTCCAACTCCTTAAAATAGCACGCAGACTCGTCCTCTAGTATCTTTGTCAACCTCTGGGACCCTAGCTATTGGAGGAAATCCTCCTGATTTCAATATGAAACCTCATACATCTATTGACCGTTAGGTCGTACCTTTGTTATCACCTAAAGATATAAGACCATTTCCAAAAGCTTACCAAAAAAAACTGTGTTTAATAAAATAAAAAGAAAGAGTGCCATCTTGACTGACACTCCAATAAAAAATGAATTAGCAGAACAACAGAAAATGAGAAAAATAAAGCCGAAGATACCTAAAAAGAAAAAAGTTCATGGGAAAAAGAAAAAACAACCGATCAGCAACAGCGAAAAGGATGAATCTGACGATCTTATTTGATTTGTTTCGAGCAAACCAAATGATGAGTGGGTACAATGTACTAAATGTAAACTCTGGGCTCATACAAAATGTGGGGGCCAGAAAGTTTTGTTCTATTGCTGCCCAAACTGTGCTTCAGAGGACGAGAGTAACAGTAGCAATACAGTGTGACAAGATGGACTACTTGCTGTGACAACTTACCCCTGGTGTGGGGTTAGTTGTCACACTAGACTTAAGTTCGAACTCGCAAAATTGTATATGTTAAAACTATTTGATTTCTTTGTAGTTAGTGGAATTATTAAGACTGATGAACCAAACATTATGATTAAAAACTTTAAATAAATAAATTCGTTTTATTTTGCCTATGATACCGGTTAATGTAATTTTTGTGACAACTAGCATCTGTCTCTGGTAATAAAGTGAATAATTTCAGAACATAACTTCAATGAAATTTTATTATAAAATGCATTAAAACGGCGTAGACTATAGATTAAGTGTTTATGGACAGAGTCTACTATTATCGTGAATTATAATACGTACTGAATATAAACTGAATACGATTCTTAAAAATACACTAATTATTTCTGTGCTGATTGTTTTTGAAATGTGCACAAAATCGGTGAATGGGGCGGTAGTTGGTTAGAAATGAGTATTTAAATCTCGTTTTCCTTACGTCTTCACGGATTGTGCGACAGAGAGAGACATAACTAATAGAGCTACTTTCTAGCAATCTAGCCCTAAAATCGTCTTATGGGACAGAACGTTTTTTCCACTCTAAATATTCATCGATTTTCATGATTATGGGTGTCTTTTTCATAGGCAAAGGATAATCTAATGTTGTACGTTTAATTTTTTTCTTGTTAGTTTATTTTATATTTGCAAGTATTTTAATATGATGTTATTTTTTGTAAAAAAATCTGATTTTGAGGTGCTAATATTTGTGTAAAAAAAAATAAAAACGTACAACATTAAATATAGATAATATCAGTTACTATGTAAAATTTGCATGCACTTAATTATGATGTTAAAATACTGACCTATGTAAGTTTTCTTTTGATCATTTCACGAATTTTATGAAATAAACTCAATGAATATTTGGAACTCAGCTTTCAAACAAAAAAAAATAAATTATTAAAAATAAAATCAGAATTTAAGTGTATACTTGGTTTTTCTCTTCATTTTTTATTACTTTTCTATTATTAAAAAAGGTCAGTTTGATCAGTTTAAAAGTTTTTAGGTTTCTTAACTCATTAGTAAAAAAAACAAGATCACTCACGTGTCCACCCGCTGTCTGTCCATATCTTAAAGCCGTTTTTATCAAAAACCGTTTGACAAAGAAACTTGAAAACTGATGGGGTGACATATAAATCAATAGTTATACATAAATATATATATATGTATATATATATATATATATATATGTTAAAAGAAATTTGGCATAAATACTTGAATAGAAATTTGGCGATTTCTTTTTAATTTTTCTTATTAATGTTGGGGGCGGTGGTATTAATTGAAAGAGAAAATGATAAGAATTTCAAACTTATTTTTCAGAATTTTATGTGAGATAATTCTAAGGGTATTGTTGAAAATGTCCACGTCGCTTTTCTTAGGAATCTTTGGATCTAGAAACTTAAAATTTCACATATTAGCATTAAAGTATATTAATATCCGTATATTTCAGATGTTCATACTCACGAATAGTCACGAAATTCGTCGCTTGCTGTGTTGGACTGATCACAAGGCTACGAAATTTAACTGCGAAGCGCACCACGAGGATTCCCTGCCGCTCATCGGGTGGGTGGGACTGGTGTTCTGGTAGGCTGTAAGAGATTGCTCTCGTGGCAATAAGTCTGGCGTATATATCAACTGTATACACTAAAGTAAATAAATAAATAATAAAAAAATAATCGGATGAAAATTTTACTGGGCGCAAATAAAGCACTTAATAGAATGTTTTGTTAATTTGTAAATACGGTGTGAAGATCAGTAGAAAGAGCAAGTGGAAATAATTCCAAAATAACTTTTTTACAATTTTGGTTATGGTATATCCATAGATATTTTTGAAAACCTCCACAAAAATATGCTCCCTCCCTCCAATCTCCGAAGCTATCATAGTCATAATTATAACCAGCGTTTTATAAAAACGTAAAAAAAAACCAGCGTTTCTAGAAATTTTCCTAAAATTTCGTGAAAACTATACAAAATTATTTTGAGAAATTTTCGATGCTTGGGTCTCTGTAAAAAATACAGCGATATTTTTACAACTTGAAAATTAGTATTAATTAATATAATTAGTTTAATAAAAATATATTGCACCTTTAAATGTTTGTATGTGTCTAAAAGTGCACGGAACCATAGCAATGTGAGTTCTACTCATACTTAACATGTTTTCTTTATTTTATATATTAATTATTTATTTTTAATTTATTAATGGTATTCTCAATGTTTTAATTATTTATTTTGTATCTTGGTCGAGTGAAAACCCTCATAACAAATAACCTTTATATAATAACTAGGTAAACTCTATACATATATTAACATCGAAACGCTCATAACAACCTGTATATAATAACTAGGTAAACTCTATACATATATTAACATCGAAACGCTCATAACAAATAACCTATATATAATAACTAGGTAAACTCTATACATATATTAACATCGAAACGGTCATAACAAATAACCTATATATAATAACTAGGTAAACTCTATACCTATATTAACATCGAAACGCTCATAACAAATAACCTATATATAATAACTAGGTAAACTCTATACATATATTAAAATTGTTACAGATTGAATTCTGTATATTAAAAATATTTTAAAAAGAGTGCTTGATTTAGAGTATAGAATAATAATAGAGGCCAGAACAACTTGTTTTTAATATTTGTACGTTAATCTGAGCGGGTATCACGCAAAATTAGCTGGGTGGATTTTGATGAAATTTGGTATGGTAATATATACTCAGGAGCAACATGTAAGAGAAAAAAACATGTTTTTTTCCTAATTGCACGCGCGCGAAGTCGTAAGCACAGCTAGTATAATATATAGTGCCAGTTTGCGATATAATAGACATACTCAAACGTTCTAATATGTTAAAATAGTCCATATGTAATAACTAACCATACAAATTCAGAGTTTTTTTGAAAATACGTTATATTATTTATTATATATTCCTATAAGTTATCCGACCAAGAATATTGACTAAATATGATAAGCATTTTATTTGGTCGCAAAATGGTTTTGCAGCAAATTTTCGAATCTTAGCAGCTTTTATTATTCAAATTATGCTTAACGTATTTGTACAATCATTTTATGAAAGTAATTTAAACAAAAATCATATTTATTTTATAAACAGAAAATATTTCTTTTTCACTTTTTTTTTGTTTTAGATGGTTGACATGAAAACGGTTTATCCGGTTGACGTAAATATTCTTCGTGGGCCTTTCCATGTATAACTTCCTAGTATTTTTTCATTTTAAAATCGGCTTTTCCATCAAATTGAAACTGAATTTTGATTATTTAGTTACGTCATAACGATCAGTACTGCTTCTTACACAAAAATACATAAAACACGATTGCTGTTTTTTTTCGGCAAACAATTGGAATGGGCGTCGGCAAAGAGTCGACAATATGTGTCGAATCCTACTACGAGACGGAACCCAAAAGGATAAAACTCGAAAACGGTTTAAAACTTTCGCGCATTCCTGCAGCCTCATTTTTCATTCGAGCCGACATTCGGCGAAAATAAAACGGTTCGCGGGCCACGTCGCCATGCTGGGCAGTTGTTCATACGCGGGCGGAATTTTTGAACGACCCAAATCGCAACGAGCCATAATTTCATCACTGAATTAATGGAAATGTTTATAAATATGATGTGTATATATTTTATTATTATGCAAATTTATATTAAACCAGATGGAGGTAAAAAGCATACGAAAAATGGGAAGTATTGTTATTTTCAATGTACTTATTTATAATTAATTTAAGATATTCCGAGTGTCTGCCTATAAAATAGATTAATTTTGTAAAGTGGTTAAATACGTGACTCGATTTTCATGTGTGTGTGTATATTATGAACGTGAGACTTACTTATTTACAATCTATTTTAAATTATGCAGCAAAAGGCCCGATAATTAAAAAACAAATTTTTTATGTTGTTATTTGTCATCGAAAATGATAACTATGTGACATGTACATAACACAATACACATACATGAAATTGTATATAGTTTTAAATATGGCTTTTGGTTTCAGATCAAATAATTACATACAATATTGGAAACTGGGTATATGACTAATATTTTTTTATTTCATTAATCATAATTTCAAGGTACAAGCTGATGAAGAGTGAAACAATTTTTTAATAATCTTATAAATTGACCGAGTTATAAAAGTTTAAATTTAACCTTTAGAGAAGGACGTCAATACTGTGTGGTGAGGTCATTTCTAATATTGCACATTATATTCTACGAGAGGAAAAGAGACAGAGATATACCCAACTCTATCCATATCTTCAAATTTAGAAGCCTACAACTGGCTTATTTTTCAATCAATTTTTGAATTTTTTTCAAGACTGGTTTTTAATTGACTTATATTCCACAATATTGTACGAAAAATATCAAAATTTAGAATGGGTCAACTACCGTATTCCAATTTAAAACTTATTTCATTTACGATCTGGTAGTTTGACAGGCGGACGGACAGTGAGCGTTGTCACTACGATAAATATTATTTAAATTTACATGTAAAAAAAACTGTAACTACGAATTTCAAATCGTTAAAATTTATATTGAAATAAGAGGAGAAAAGGAATGTACGATTTTCCTAGACTCAAAAGCGGACCCAATGCGGAGAACCATCACATCGTGTAGAGTGCAAATTTGCGGGCGTCATTTTTGACGCTCTGCGCCGCATTATCATAAATTGTCGGTCCGCGGCGGCGGGCCGCTCCATTACTGAACGTGTCCAAAGATGAGAGCGGTGTTTGATTTGAAAATATGTGCGTGACTGTGCGAAGGAGGATAAAGACTACCGCCCTATTTTTTTACAAGAAGTTAGTATCGATAAAAAGAAACAAAAGTGTTAAAATTATCGTACAAATCTGAAAAGTGCGATATAAAAAGAGGGAAAGAATTAATTATTTTGCAAGCATGTTTTTAAATCAGTTTTCCAGTATTCGCTGGAGCTCTATTGTGTGGGGTATCAAAAGTACTACTAAGCGCTTCGTGTAAAGCATACAGGGGCGTTAGTACAACTCAGGATATAATGGTGCACTACTGTAAATTATTATTGTTTAGTTTCCAGTATCGTAAGTCGGTTGTTAGGTATTTACTAGCTGTTATCCGCGACTTTGCCTGCGTCAAAAATATTTATGACCGAATTTACATGCTGTAATTAAGTTCGTGTAGTAAAAACACAAAGATTAAAAGTTACCATCACAATACTAAGAAATAAGAATTCGGAGAGATGATATTTCCCAGAAAGCAGTGATTATTGCCCAGAAAGTCTGTCAACAATGTGTGTACACATCCGATGTGTTTATTGTTTCATGAAGCAATATACATATAAAAATGTCTACGGAGTTGCCGTCAACTTTCATTTAACAGTCACATTTTTCTCATGAACCTCACTGTGTTTGGTTGTTCTAATTTCTGCAATTTTGAAATGACTATTGCTACTGAACCCAAGACAACATCTGGATCTTGGTACCGATAGCCATTTCTATTCGAAATTTTATACGGTCACGTCAAGCAAGCCTCAGTGAAAGCTGCCGACCTATGTCGCGCTTATATATATACACATATATATATATATATATATATATATATATATACATATATATATATACATATATATATATATATATATATAAACTATATAGACTATATATCTTATACAAATATGCATGTTATAATAAACCTGCTATATAACTACAAACCGTTTCTTTCAGATGTACATCTACACATATGAGTTATAAAAATTAGTAACATTCTCATCACCTATAACACCAAAAAATATGTGATCCTATATAAACTAATGCTAAATCTTTTATTGCATACTCCATTAGTCTATATTTAATTTTCTATATGCTACATGCTCTGTAAGATATTTAAATCCAGCTTCACGTCAATAGCTCATAGCTCATTCTTTTGCCAAGCAAGTAAATTGACAAGATACCTATAGTATGTCGATTAATCCTATCAGCGTTGAATTTATTCTCCTTACCGCCTGTTCCAAAGCATCTCTTAGGCCCCATTAAACACCTCACAATCTCACGATCTTATCCAGAAACTGCGCCTTCACACACGCTCGCGCGTCACTCTTCAAGCGGAGACGCACACAGGCGCAGAAACACTTTTATGGGCGTTTGCAGAGCGCGGACATGATGCGACGAGCTTTATTCCGCATGTGCCTCTTTGTTTCACATATTTCTTTTATAATTAATTGCCCTTTTTCATCCATGATGTAGGGAGAAGGGTATAAGTATATTACTATCTGCTTAGGAAAGAAAATGTGTTTTTATATTTATCTGTTTGCAAATTTGAAAATGGCTGCGTTTTCGATTAACTTTTGGTTAAAAGAAAGGAATTAACTTTTGATTAAATGAAAAGAAACGTAGCGTGCACTCCATACCTTAATCGATTATTTAAAAATTTTCGGAAAAATAAAAGTTTCGTAAAAATTAAATTCTATGAAAATAATTTTCACACATTTATTGCTTTTCAATATTAAACAATTTTATTAAATAAAGCCCTTATTAAACAAATTTAATTTTTTAAAATTTTCAACAAGTTCCATTTTCCTTTTTTATTTTGAGTTATTTGTTCTATTATATGATACTTCTGGTATATGATATGAGAATCCACCATTGTCACCGCAGTGTGTTGGGTTGATCACAAGGCGTACGGTCGCGTAAACCCGGTTTCGATTACCGGCCACTCATCGAGCGGGAATGTTGTTCTTGTTGGCTGTAAGAGATTGCTCTCGTAGCAATAAGTCATATGTATTAACTTTCTACATTAAAATACGTAAAAGAAAATAAATAAATGAAATACATAAATTACGTACTAAACGTTTGTCTTGACGCTACGCCATTTTTTAGAATTTGAAAATCAGATAAAATTATAACATTTGCCATTTTTTAAACAGTGGCTTATTATTAGTTATAGACAATAAATAAGAAGTAACAATGTACGCGCAATGACTAAATGCAATTTCAATTGATGTTAAGTGAATTAGATCTGGCTATGATCAATATAATATTTAAAGAGAATAAATAAGAAAAATGACCTTATATTTTATGAAATAAAATTTGATTAACTTTTGTAATATCTACTGCAGAATTAAAATATTAGTTGATTCATGTATTAACTACGTATTTTTATATTTAATATCATTTCAGGAAGTACATTTCGGATTTATCAATTAAGTGGCCTCCAAAATAAAAAAGGAAACACTAACAGCATAATGTAAAGAATTTCTTAGGAAATGTCTAGAACCCAAGAATTGTTCTAGTGGCATGAAGAAATTTAATGCGTTATTAAAGGTATTTCTATCTTCATTAAGATAATTGAATGCAATAATGAGATATTTAAAAATATATCTATTGGTAAGGAATTTTTTTTTAATATAATTTTACAGTTAACTATCCTGATAAGTACAGGTAATTTCACAACAAAGAGACTACGGCATACGAGTACATAAATCTGAACATTGAACGAACAGACAGGCTTTCGTTTCACTTCCACTAAGTTCGCGGGGGAGACGGAAAAAATGGTAATGTAATTCCTGAAGAATATTTTTAAAGCGAAAATGATATTTCGTATGATTACGACAATCCTCTTATTACGTTAATATACATATACACTTAATAAAATTTGGGGTATTTAAAATGGCGATTTTTTAATTACCAAGAAAAAATATTATTCTGTGATAAGAAGAAAAATAAAATATATCGAAATTTTTCATCATTACCTACAATATTTTTAGTTATCCTGATATTTGTAACTTCGGTTACAATGTTCGGGATTTCGTAATAGTCACCACTATTCTAAACTGACAGATGACTACAATCGTTTCAAGTAATTTACGAACTGAAGAACAAAATAAACTTAAAATATATATGTAAGTTTATTTAATTCTTCAGTTCGAGATTACTTGAAATATCATGGAAATTGTGGAAATATCACATTAAAACTGCTAATACCCCGTATGGCGCCTTACACGTTTCGACAATCATATTATAAAATGTTAGGTGGTCATCCATAATCATATCGAGGTCATGCACGGTTGCAGTAGCTTAAATCAAAATTAAGTCATTTTTAATCAAAATTAAGTAATTTTAAATAAATACGCATGTAGGGTATACATTTGTTTGCATAAAAATATTAACTTATTGTTCAGACTCTACTGGAATAATGAATAAATTTGTTGTTGACGGATAAGTTATATGAACCCATGAATTGTTTTGAATTATCGTCGATCAAAAAAACAAGCAATGTTTATAACCCAAGGCAAGTAATTTATCAAATAAAGCAACATATACTGCCTCGGCTGATTATGTAAGTATTACGAGATTGAGTTTTCGTTAGTTGTTGAACTTTAGTGTCGTTTTATACTCCTATGGATCCCTGGTCCCTATCCCTGGTCTTTTATCGCAGATTATAGCAGGTCGCAGATTACACTGAGTAAGGCTATATTTAAACTTTGACCTCTTATTTATATAATAATTAATTACTTATGTAATTTGTTTTTAATTGTCTGTACTTCGAAGGCTATTACGTGATTCGTACTACAAAAATATTATTCAATTATTTTGGTCTCACTTTCAGGCCTCAATTCGTCGTCAGATCTCCGTGTTATTTAGTTCAATACCGTAATGTAGCCTGTTACGGAAATGAACTTCTTATCACAATACAATCATTTTTTTGGTAATTAATTTATTGCCACTTTAAAGATCCTGATCCTGGTAATTAATTTATTGCCACTTTAAAGTAATAAGAAAATCGTTGTAATCTTTCGACTAATAATTTTGGCCTTAAAAATATTCTTCAGGAATTATACTACCATTTTTCCGTCTCCGTCGCGAACTAAGTGTAGATGAAACGAAAGCCTGTTTGTCCGTTTATTGTTCGGAGTTATATACTTATGTGACGTAGTCTATCTGTTATAAATTTTTCAGTACTTATTATCAAGTTAACTCTAACATGAAAATGAAAAAAAAAGAATTTTCTCCTTGTGAATAGATATATTTTTAAACAACTTGTTATTTCTTTTAATTAATTTTTTGAAGATGGAAATACTTTTAATACACGGTTTATTTATTTGTATACTGGACAGTTTATTCTTTACTTTTTGAGTTTATTCTTACCTGCTGATGTATTTAAAGAGTCAATTGGTTCTAGTTATACGAACCCAAGGCTCATTATATAACTAGAACATATATGTTCTAGAATGGAAGAAAGGACAAAATGACGAATGAAAATAAATAGTCTTACGGAACTATTACATCCCAGTCGCATGCGCCCTTACATACATAAATAATTCTTACTTCAGAGGGACGACCGTTTTAATTGTCTGAAACATCGAAATCTACATTTTTATGTTAATCCTAAAACATTAATACAAAATTACATAAAAACACAACAATAAAAAAATGTCTTTGTGTGTATTCGCGATGAGAGTAGAACATCTACCTAAATCTATACCGACTAAATTTAGATAGAATTTGGTGTTTACAATTCTTCATAAATATTTCCAGGCTTTTTCTTTTTTCTAACTTAAAAATGTTTCTATAAAGATTCAAATAATTTTTATAAATTGTTCACATTTTTAAAACTTAATGAATCCAACCAATATGTCATAACTGGTTTTCTTGGGAAAAGTTTGACGAGGAATCCTTCATATAAAACTTAAGTACATTGCACTTTTTTGTACCAAATGGATAAGGCTTATATAAATTATTTGAGATCACTTTATTTTCGAGTGGTATCCAATTAAATAAATATAAGACTGAAGTCTTATATTTCTTTAATTGGATATAATTATGAAGCAACTGTCTGACACTAATGTCTGGCCGTTCACACGTAAGGCAGTTTCAGTGTCGCAACACTAAACCAAGTGTCGTAATAAATGTCGCCAGCGCAGCAGTGATGTTCATACACAGACACTCGATATATATACTGAGTGTATACACCAAAATGTCGTAGTCTAAACGTAGCTTAATAGTACGACTGATTCGTTATATCAAATCTACGTAAAATAATGACTTGTAACTTATCTAAATACTCGTATAGATTATCACACTAATTGCGACACAAATGTCGGACACTAATGTCTGGCCATTCATATATTAGGCGATTTCGGGGTCGCCTCACTAAACCATATTAGTATTATTAATTTATTAGTCAGTATATTATATATAATAAATTGTAATTCAAATCGACAGCCTGTCTCAGTCCACTGCTGTATTTAGACCTCTCTAAGGCACGTATCATAAGTTGTAAAATCCACAATAATCACGGAGGCCAGGCGGTTTGGCGACCGCAGTACTTAGCTCCTCGTATCGGTAGCACTACTAACCGTTGCTAGTCAGTGCCATTTTAACAATCCGATTTGAGACACCACTCCAGTTCCATTTGACTAACTGTTGGAAACCGACCCCGGGTTCCCACGGTGCGCCGCCCAATAAAAGGCAATCCAATATGTCATGGCGACGACATCGGCGAAGACGGGGACGACATTTTGATTGTGAATATTAAACTAAAATTACTTCAAAAAACCTGTCAAGCACGAGTAGAACTCGCACTACGATGGTCCCGTACACATTTAGACTAAATATTTAATGGTACGTAATATTCCTATTAAACTATTTACAGAATTTTAATTTTTGAAAACGAATATGTATGGCCTATTATATCTTAACATGCGTATGTTTAAAAATTATTTTTTATGATATAACTAACTTGGATTGTTTGCTTTACTTGTGCTATGAGGTCTTGTTTCTTGTCAAATTTCGTGATTCTAGGTCAACGGGAAGTGATTTATTTAAGAATGTCAAAATGTGCGGCGTCGATGATCCTATTTTTAGGGTCGCTTTTTGATTGCATTGACTTAGATGCTTGATTTTTTTACAAATTTAAAGGTCCGTAGACCTAAGTATTAGATATTAATTTCAACTTGATACTGTTACGAATTCCTGAGAAAAAGGGTCTTGGTAGACCAACGAAGTTATTGTACAAGGGTACCTTTTTTTCCTTTTGAGGTATGGAACCTTAAAATGGTCATAGAAAATTAAATTAACCCTTACGATATCGACGAGCTGAGACACCATTACGTGTCACAGTTAAGCAAGGCAATCGTTAGATGACATGACGTGTTGTATCTGCATTATTATGTAATATGGTACTTTTCATCCCCGCTTGCTTGAACTCACGTGAAACCGAGATGTACAAATGTCGTCAGGAGGCCACGTGAGTGCGAGAATAGGGCCGCGCCTCTCGTCCCCGGCGCGAGCAAACATTATAACTAGAGTCGGCAGGTAGTGCGGCGGCCTAATGACAGGGCCCGGCCTCGAATCCTGTGAATCCGTACCCGTTTGATTACGTGTTTACCCCGCCGGCTAATTGCCGGCCGCGAGTGATCCGCGCCGCCGACACTAGGTGGCCCAGCGGATGATGATCGATTGCTTTTTAAATAAATCTTGCGTACATTATTATACATAAAGTGTAATGCATCTGAAATTTTATAAAAGTTACAAAATTTTAATGTGGAGGACAAATATTAAAAAAGAATCTACACACCAAAATTTCACTTTGAAAGAATATTTTGGTGTCTTTTTTATAAAGGAAGAATTGCAAAATAGATTTTAATGCAATTTTCAATAATCTTTAGCTCAGCTCCTAATTTAAAATTTTCTATAAAGTGTTACTACTTTTTAACAAAAAACGAGCCAAGTGCAGGTTGAGACACGCACGATGAAAGATTTCGTAATTACCCGCATCTCTTAAAATTTTCGATGGAAATTAACCGAAATAATTTAATTTGAAAATTCTATTCTGATACTAGTATCAACATTTTTTCATTCCATTTATTTTATTTAGATATTTCAAACCCATGGACGAAACATAAAAATTATATTTAACTCTCACACATATTATAACTAATATAATCTCACACATATATATTACCTAACATTTATGTTTATTGTCAATATTTATAACCAGTTATTAAATAATAAGTACCTATTAATAAAAACATGGATTAACCTGCCACTATTAATGTGAAACATCTAATGGCGCGTTTGGATGACATTTAAAACGTTCTGATGGCACGTCGCGACATGCCATTCTGCTAGCTTCGCGTCTTGTCGACTAACTGTATTGTAGAATTAAAATATATTTTCAATAGATTATTAAGAAATATTTCTTGTGATAAATTATTTGACAAAAATAAAATAATAACATTAAATTCTTTTTTTATTATTCATAACTATCTGATTATTTTTTTTTGTTTTCATTTCGTTCAAATAAAATATTTCAATATAAAATTATTAAAAAAGTAGATGTTTCACATCTGCCAGAAGTTCCATGACGTTTCACAAATTTGTATAACATAGCTACTCGTAAATTTAAATAGATAAAAGCGGGAATGCGTCGAGCCACCCATCACTTATAATGGTATTTTCTATTAGTGTCTAAGCGTGAGATGCGTGTAATAATGCCCAACAACGGGTCCGGCTGCCTCTCCGTAATCGATATTAAATATTTGACTTATACTGTACACTGTTATTATATTCGTTATTTATACCGATAATACGTCAAAAATTACCGTCAATACGCCGTTCGATTATTACTTTAATTGCTGGGCAAACATTTGGGGGATTTGTCAAATTTAATCGAGAGTTTAATTTAAGTTGATATTTTTTGATATTATTTTCGATTTACAAACGGCGAGTGTATCTGGGTTAATTAATTTACGAAAGTGTTAATGTTATTAACTATTCACTTTTTGTATAATTATTACATTAGTGAAGTGAAATTGTCAAAGAATATGATCAATATTCTTTGAAATGTGGTTAAGTTTTACATTAAGCTTAACCTAGGCTCCGTTTAATTCGTACTGATAAAATATTGTCTCGATAACAAATGTAAAAGACATTTGCCAACCTTTCCGAATTTTAATAATCCTATCTCTTTCGAAATGTCATTAAAAAAAGAAATGGTTAGATTACATTCCTTTCTTGGTAATCGCATTATTTTTCTTTACTCATCGCAGTGGTGAGATTGGTGACAACTTATATTTTTATATAAGTTGTCACCTGCCTGTTGCCAATTATATATATATATATATATATATATATATATATATATATATATATATATATATATATATATATATATATATAATTGGCACAAAAATAGCTATAGCAATAGATTTCCATTATTTATAATAGCCCTACTACGATTTTATCAAGTTGGCAATTAAGAAACCCGCTACTCTTCGAATGATTTTTAATCCCAAAGTTCGTTTTATGTGACAGAACTATTTTGATGCTCTCGTATTGCAATAGAAAAAGAATTTCATGTGTACTTCTGATAACTACGGTTTATTAGTATTTTGTTTGACAATTAGTACTGACTGAGTTTTCGTTTAATATCGAACGGTTAAATCCACATTGTATACCATATGTATATATAATCCATAATGTTGAATGGTTAAATCCGGGTTATATTTTCAAAATCTTTCCTAAGAAAATTGATAAGGTTAAAATTTTCTCGAAACTTTCTCAAATTGTGTTTAGCAGCCAAAATAAACTGTAGTTTTCCATATGGAAGACCCACTAGATACGTATCATCTTCTCACTTTATGCAGAACCAAAACGATTCAGCTCTACAATCTCCTGTAATATCGACTATCTTTAGACCAACCACTAGTAGGGAAATTTTCATATGAGATACTCAGTGCGTGCCATAGTGCGTTCGATATTTCTCAAAACAATATTTTGCTCGTGGCTGATGGTCGTTTCATTTTTCTTACCACTTTGGTGGCTTATTGATTCCGGGGAGCCTTCGCTCCTTTTAGTTCACAAGCTATCTGACCCGAATATAAATGCTGGA
This sequence comes from Druceiella hillmani, assembly GCA_039881145.1. NCBI lineage: Eukaryota > Metazoa > Arthropoda > Insecta > Lepidoptera > Hepialidae > Druceiella > Druceiella hillmani. Next base: position 44,295,166 of record JAYKKI010000001.1, on the reverse strand, counting down.
CTGTATTGATAGGTATCCAATATTTTTAATTTATTTCGATATTTATATAATTGATGATGATTTTATCTTATAGGAAAAGCAATTATTTTTACAGATTTCTCCTATTTTCTGAAGGTACCTTAAAATAAGTAGGTCATTTACAATCAATTATTGTCTAATTATAAACCTAAGGTTAAATCTGATAATTATAATTAATAAATTTATCCGTACTATCAGCTTTGCAAACTCCACCCCAGCGCAGACATACATATATGTACTGCAACCTTCATCAAACGCCATTTCACGCTTGCCCTACGAGCATATTATACAGCAATACGTATTACCCACACCTCTGCACACGTACATTATCACATACATAGACAATCATCTTCTGGCGGCCCTATAAAGCAGGGTTACGAGTCGGCGCGGCGCCGCATAGGGAGCCACTTGTAAATCTGCTCGTAACGGCTTCTATTGCATCCGAGTACCTCCGAATGAATACGAGTAGATACGAGTGAATTCAGCGTAGCATACGGCAAAAGTGACAAAAGGAATCATGTTTTCATCTTGCCATATAATTAGAAGTTATCAAACACTTTATCGATGACTGATCGGATTATTTTAAGATCTGTAGCCAATGAGTTACTTGTGTTAGACTAAGTATAGTTAATATAATAATGGTTATCTTGGAGGTTTGTAGCTTTGACTACAGTTAAATATTCGCCTATTTAAACACAGAATTTTGATAATTAGTTACTTTATCTACTTATCAAATTAGTGAATCGCGAAAAGTTTTTAATGATTTTATTTATAAAAAAACAACGAAACGGAAGTTTCAATGCAAACGAGAGAAAGGAAGAATATTAACACTAAATACAGTGCTTGCGCGTAGAAGAGGAAGAGCGAGAAAAAAAGAGTGATCCAGCGCTTAATAAAGCTGCTGTGTGATCTGATGATTACGATTGTCGCGTTACGCTTTTCGTCATGTCATCTAAGATCCTAGTCATATTATCTATCTATAGAATTTAATCGTAGCATCGCAATCAAGCATCCGGTTTTATCCGATTGAATATAATATTTTTATGTGGAAGTAGAAAACTCTTAACCTTCAACAAATTCAGCCAAATTAATAATGAAAAATTAAACTAAAAAATCCCGAATAGCAGGTAGACATTGGAAATATTTTACTCTTTATAGAATTGTACTGTATTATGTAGATCACTATTCTTTAGAGTACAAAACCCAGCAGTAAACAATTTGTACTGATATATATATATACATATATATATATATAACAAATTACAGAAAATGAGATTACATTTTCGCCCATTCCTTTTGTTCTATATATTCAAGAGATTTTGTACAAATGGAAATATTTTTGCATCACCTCAGTTAGGTTGAAAGAAAAGTTTAAATTTCATTAATTAAGAAATAAATTATGCTATCACATTGCATACCTTATGCTCCTATGACGCTCAATCGGATTACGAAACCTCTGCTTTCATAGCAAAGAGAAATAAATATTTTACGTTTCTTGGAATACATAGGATTTTATGTGAAGTATATCTTACTTTTCAGTCGAACAGAAACTGAGCTAAAATATACAGATATACGATATCATATACGATATTACATCATGTCAAAAATATATTTGAATAATCATCTTGTGATGTTTATAATAATCAACATTGCACTCAATTGAATGTTACAAAATCATTTCTAATTGTCATTAAACATCAAACAATGAAGATCGAGGAGGTTTAGTAACATGACACTAAAAAATAAATGAGCAACATTACAATAAAATTGTATACAATTTTAGGATATATTTCATATTAATTTCCAGAGTGTTAAGATCCTATTTTGAAAAAGCAGTAAAAAGCTATCCAGAATATTTATTACTACCCATTCATAAATATTTATCTATCACATATTTATACAATGTTAAAAATATAGAAGTGGTTGAAAATACTTGTCAAAATCTTCTTAAAAAATTATGCTTTTAAAGTGAGCAATTTTTTTATTTTAAAGGTAACAATTATTTACGATGTATATTTTTTCTACTATGCATATTTAAATATTTATATACACACACATGTTTATATATATATATATATGTATATGTATATGTATATGTATATGTATATGTATATGTATATATGTATATGTATATGTATTTGTGTATGTATATATATATATATATATATATATATGGTTTATGATAATTGAAACACGAATAAATACATTTAAAAGTTTAGTGACCTATCCAGACTCCTATCACATTACTTCAGTCATATATTTTCGTGATGCGTTCTGAACTTTATCGTTCTCTTATATAGAAGGAAGTTACTACTTTTAGGATCTCAAATTATTCGTTTGTTTTATTGACATTGCTTTATGCTGTTTTAATTATCGATTTAACATTGCATTACTCGAAGTTAATGCTAAATTTACATGGACTCGTTGTACGTAAACTTTTTTAAACAGAAAAGTGATTAGTGACAAAAACGATTGTGAAATGCAATTTACATAAAGAGTTGCAAATGCAACAAATATACCATGAAATTTCGACTCTATTGCGTATCTACTTTTGTTAGACTTTTTAATAGCATCTTAGAAGAAAATTGATTTTAATAATAATTGGAAATAATATATTTACAATACAGTATGTAAAAAATATTTACAATACAGTGTGTTAAAATTAAATAAACGGAAAAGATCTCTAAACGCAGAAGAGATTCCAGATACATTTTTAGGTTTCTTATCCTTTTCCGCAATTTAAATCGCCACTGTGTTCAGACACTTGCTGATTAAATTTAAATGTTTATATTTCTAATTGCAATATTTTGTACAGTTGTTATCTATAATAAATGAAGTGTCCCTCTACCAAGTGCTGATCAACTTGCTCATATTCAATTCACCTATTAATTACCGCGTTTGTCCGCTAGATGACACTCACTACACGTCAGTGAAGCGACATGACTGCTACCTTCATTTCCATGGTCCATAATGTTGCATGAATTGTATGAATAGAAAGTAGGTTAAATTTCTTTATAAAATCTTTACAAATGCAAAATCATTTTGGCTCCTTAAACAAACTAATAATCTAAAAAACCTCATACATACCCAACAAGCGATTTGCTACGGCGATACCGGTCTACAAAAACAGTCTGCCACCGGGCAGCACGTATCGATAGTGCTTATAAAAAGCTAAAACGGACGGATCGTTCTCCGGATTTGGTCTATCTGAACATATCTTATTAAAAGAGATAACAATCTATTCTGCAAGTAAATCGTTCGTATTGACTTAAGTCAGACAATTTTTGAAAAGTAAGTGAATGACTAACACAAGATAACAAATGAGTTTAAAATTATTTTATTCGAAATGTTTAATTCCTTTTACATCATCATAGGTAGGTGTTAAATATTATTTTAATTAAAGAACTCTTCTTATGTAATAGGTTAACTTTTAAATCATTACTCTAAGTGATATTTTTGTGGCCATAGATAGAATATTCTATACTTAAAGAAAAATTTTGACGTCAAAAATATAGTGGTAGCTACAGTGTTATCGTGGAACGTAGATGTAAGATTATTAATAAATTAATATGAATGTAAAGTTGTTTATATTCATATTCCAGTTATCTTAATCGATTTACTTCTATCTAGATTTAAAATGATTACGTCTCTAGCTTGAGTCGAAAACATTCATCGCTTGTTTTCTTCTTCCTATTAAAATACAAATTGTCACTATCAAAATTAATATTGTTGCATAAGAAAACAATTACCATTACTCTATTTTAGATAAGGGTAACATATTATATTTTGTATTTTGCGTAGTAACGTCGTTTTTTTTTTAAATTCACTTCCATTGTTAAAGAAACACGTCAAAACCAAACACTTTAAAAAAAATAAAATATAATTATATATATATATATATATATATATATATATATATATATATATATATATATATATATATATATATATATGATAAAATAATGGTAGCCTAAAATTTAAAGCAGTTTTTTTGTGCACACATAAGTAACATTACGTAACTTGTACAATATTGTTTTTAAAAATTAATTCATCTTGATAAAATAAGAAATGGTTTCAAAGTTGCTGCTCAATTTGAAGCTGTAAAATAAATAGCGCTACCATTCTTGCCAATCTGTTGCTAATCGACGCAACATATGAATATTTAAATATTTGAATGTAGCAATTATATAAAAAAATAAAATCCTCACCAAGAAAACCACAAACAAATCAAATAATTTTCTGATTTATTACATAGTATCGTTAAAACGTTTGGTTTTCTAGCAGATTGTTTGAAAGTGCTTCTTAAAACTCAGTGCATGTCAAACCAATTGGTTTAAATATGAATGATCGAAGTTATAAGTTAAAGCTTAATCCTTACTATTTAAATATTATTTTTTCTATTTTCAACCAACTGCGCTTGTGTCAAGAGTAAACTGAAAAATTTGGAAGGTTCGATAGAACAAATCCCCCAAATCGTTTCCACTAGTTCACCGCAGCTAATCTGCCGATACTTAGATCGCGCCGCACGCACACTCCCCGGAACTAATACGCCATTGTACAGCTTCGTCACCCGGGTGGTCCAACGCAGACCCTCCTGGGGCCAAATTGCGGTCTTTGGGTTTAAATCCACCAGGTAACATTATAATCGAACTGATTTCGATTCTAGGTACAACGTTTTTACAAGTTACAATGTTCTTATAGAAATTACCAAAGATTTGAGCTCCTTATTAAGAATAACAACGTAAATCGCAATAAGTCAGTTCAAATGATGGAGCCGTTTTTCATTTCTATGTATACCAATGTCATGTAACTTTGGACTAATCTTAATAATGACTTCAAGATTGCTCATAACCAAAGGTCAGTGATATCTAACAATCAAATTTGAATAACAGTATCATTTTTAGACGATCCCTGAAAGCGTTCTTTGTTGGAGCCTTCGAATATTTGAATGATGAATATTGAATATGTTTCATAACTCACGTTTCTCAAATTAAATGCTTCTATGAATATGCAAAGGAATATTTACAGAAAAATGTGTTATACTTGTAAACGAGGAGGAAGAAGTGAAGACCATCAATAACTAATCCAGTCAACCTGGAGTCAAGATGTACAGATAAGTTAGTTGTGAAGTCGTATTAGAAAGTGTAATCTACTGAATATTTAAATAAACGGTAATGTATAATTTTGACAGTGGACCCAAATTATGTTATTTGAACCAATTAACAAATTCCAGTGTAAGAATTAAAATTGACAAATTATCAGGTAACATTTAACACATTAATTGAAGTCTGAAACAATTAAAGTCCTAAATAAAATTTATTTTAATTACTTAAAAAGTTTCCGCCTATACATTTAACCTCTGGTTAACTTTCCATAAACAGTGTATATCTATTATTTCCAGAGCCTGTGGTGTAAAACGTTTATATTTACCACCGATTCCAGGTTACCTAGCCTGGAATATATTTCATTATTTATGCATATATCGACAATTTTCTTTCTAACATACATTATGATATAATTATGTAACTTTTAGTAAATAACTATATTACATAGCCTGTATTACATGACCAAATAAATTTCACTTTCTTTTAATGTCAGGCGTTAAAATTGTATTAAAATTAATATTAATATACTCGTAGAATATATTGAGCACGTTACTCAGAGGTGACATTAAAAAGAACCAAACTCTTTAGAAATATGTATTGAAAATTTGTTATATTTAATAAATTAACACGTGTGATCTTTTCTTCTTCTTCAGACTTCATTTAATGCAATATTTTCTAACTCCTTCTCAAGTTTATTTAACACCTAATCAATTAAAAAAGCCAAAATATACATGCACATAAATCTCAATGATTAATGTTGTTGACACGTGGTTACAATAGAAACTTTATCAAATTGACGTATCTTATTACTACGAGATGTCAGTGTATTGAACTTATCTTGTTATTTACAAAATATAGAATAATAATTGTTAACTGGAGTTAAACATATGGTTCTCTAGGATTAGCATTGCAAAGTTTAACAATCGTTTTGAATAGTTTGAGCACGGAAAACAAAGGTTAAATTTTTATTAAAAAGGCAAAAACCATTTAGTCAGTGCTGACTAACATAATAAAAAATAAAAACTATTAAGTTTCAGATTAGTATTTACGGTATATATATATATATATATATATATATATATATGTATTGCTATTTATTATTGTTTTAAGAGTTTTTGTAGTGAAACTTCTTTCGGCGCGATGGGAGTAAAATGTCAAAGTCGAATTTCGTGCAACGATTTTCATGCAATGTTTTGAATATAACGAATCTATCACAAGAAAGGTGGAAAATAGGTACTAAACTAAAAACCAAGAGAGATAGATGAACACGATTTAATAAGACAAGAAGTGTACACATATCCGAAAAAATGAAATGAAAAATATATGTATCTATGTCAAAATAAACTATCAAAATTTTGCCAAGTATTCGTATGCGCGAAAAAAAAAACAAAAATGGCGTTCCCTACTTCTATCAGCTGTTTGCTACATTAGATATGTCAAAGGTAAACTGCCAATTTTTTATCGATTTATTTATCTATTTATACTAAGCAATTTTGCCTGTAGTTCATCCCTTACAAAACTAACGACAGTTGCACTTAAGTTATTTATAAACCCGCAATGAATTCGCACATGTAGTTGTTCCAAATATAATTTACAACAGACGCAACACATCCCGACGTCTTTCGGTTGCATTTACCGATATTCTTGTACTGACATTACGGTTATTTTTTTTAATTGACAATTGCCTATGTAAATTTATACGAAGATTTTATTAAATATTTGCATTGATTTGTAAGTGCATTTCATTAATTTTTCTGAATGTATTAAAGTATTCTTAGTATATATTTTTAAATATTTAACTAAACGCTTTTGTCCTGTACTTAAGCACGTTTACGAATTTGCTGTATGTGTTTCAATATTTATAATTAATTAATATTTACTTATTTCTCTTTCTATCTTACAAATCGAGGTTTAGGTCGCCAAAAGAAGTGTCAGTTCTATCACGTGTACTAAGTTTGCACGCAATTTTTTTATATTACATAATAATGATTAAAGGAAAGCATAAATAATTGAACTGTTGAAAGTACTGTTAATAAATTAGCAGTAAATAATTATTATTTATAGAAAACTGATTATAATAAACGCAGATCTTGCCTATAAAAATTGGGGCAGACAGCTTGCCTGTTATATAGTAAAAAGGCATTCCCGCACCACCAAATTTTCTTACTACACATTCAGTTACATAATATTTTCACTTACTACATAAAAGGGATAACATAGCCTCCTTATAAGGTTTGTAACATCCTTGTTAATCGTCTATAAAATCAAAGCTTTTTAACATTTTTTTAGTATCTAAGTATATAATTAATTATATAGCTTAATATCTACATTCGATCATTAAAGTATCCTTAACCAAAGAACCGACGATCACTGCGAGCTGCGCGGCGAGCATGCACACAATCTACCAATATGTATGCATCAAATTCAAATTATAAACACAGTATGAATTGAATAGAATTTCCTCCGAGTACTCGCGGCCGCATTGTTATACCGTATCTCCGTCTATCTAAAAGAAAGCATAATGAAATTCCCGACACGTTTCCATTCATAACTTCATAACAATTCAAATATATGCGGAGTCGGAGTGCTCTTTCGAATTGAAGCGAGCAGAATACATATTTTAAGCTTCGTATTATTTACTGCTTTGTTATCGCAAAGAAAATCAAAGCTCGGGAAATAAAGAACAAAATACAAAGAGAGCTTTTCTCTCGAGTGAAAATTAACTCATTTTTCATTTTAGCGCGGCGGAACCGCCCAGTGGAGGCGGTCGCGTAGTGCGGTCGCGGAATGGAGATGGGGAGGCATTTGCGTGCTATACGGTAAGGTGTAAGAAGCAGAGGTTTCGACCGTAGAAAAGCTTATTTTTGACAGCGGAAGATGGTCTTGTGGGATTTATTTATTTACTAAAAGTCTATTATTATAAAATTCTAATACGAAAATTTTAGATATTTTTAAAATAACGTCTCGAATGGACTATTTGGAATCGGAAAAATATTTCTTCAAAATGTTCACTGTTGAACTGTTTCTATGTTTATTTCAGAATCATGCAAAAACTACTAACAACATTTTGAAGGAGCTTTGATTATTTGAAAGCTTACAGACCAACTTAAATACTGAGATATATCTCATTACGTTATCAATTGGAAATGGAGTAGAAGAATAAAATCTATTTAAAGCATTCGTCCACCTGGCATTTAAAAGGATTTTCGGGTATCAATAAAAAATATTAAAGAGAATTTCATAGAGTTTTCATTATTTGAAAGTTTAAGAACTGGAGCATGTATCGAAAAAGCTGGAATACAAAAAAATAAGATTGGAAATTAAGTGTCCAATTTTCAGTCAGAACTAAAAAGGATGAGCTATTTTTTTTTCAGCGTTTTACCTGTGATTATACAATTACATTTAAGAACTTACAAAATTCGTTAACTAAAATTGATTACACAGAAATGGACGGACAGATAGATAGAGAAGTTTTAAGATTTTATCATTCTGTGAAAACGAATTTCGAGACCCTTGTTCTCGTTAAGTCATGCCTCTAATGCCACCCTATTTAATTTAAAGAAAATTATCGTTAATGTCAGATAGCTGCAAGAATTTAGGTCGGGCTATTAAATCATGTCGTAAAGATAATATTTTCGTCATCTAAATAGACTTTGAAGCCACAACATGGATAAAGTCTTATTATTATTATTTTTCTTATAAAGCTATTTTCTGCCTCGCAAATTAATACGCGTTGGTAGTCACAAAACATAAACATGAACGGACTAACATTTTCACGCTTTTCGTGAAAATGTATTCAATAAGAATTGTAAGATATTTAAATTTAATTTAAGTAAAATTGTAACTTAATTTTTCACAACTAAATAAAACTACGTGATATAGTATTATTTGTACTTTATTTAAAATTCTTTACCACGACCTAGGTTTCGTTGTATGACAACAGCTTCAGGTGGGCAATTTGAAAAGATCTTTACAAATTGCCCACCTGAATATGTTGTCATACAACGAAACCTAGGTCGTAGTAAAGAATTTAAATAAAGTAGAAATAATACTACATCACGTATTTTCATTGTTGCAGTTGTGAAAATTAAATTATAATTAATTTCTACAAAATTAATGTCAAATATATTCAATATTTGAAATGGTCATATTGATTTTATTTTAGGTTCCTGACTTTATTGTTTGACTCGAATTTATAACGTGCTAACAACATTCTTACACATAACAGTTTAATTTTTTTTGCAACACTGTTATACATTTTGATCTTCATCCATTCATTCTCTATTCACTTTGAAATATTGTAACTGAAAACATCATCTAAATTAAACTATTTAACAGTTTCTCTCCGCGACAATATTTAATACCCAGATCAGTCACAAAAAGAACAAACGAATTCGCCTTTTTTCAGCCATTAAGACCCGAGGAGTACAAAGCGGGTGGGAGGAGGGGGTGTGGAGAAGCGTCTCGCATGCTAATGATGGGCCCCCTCATCCTAAGCCTGCGCAGATTGCACGCTCACCAACCTAATGGCTGATTAATGGGCAGATCGCATTATTAGGCGAGATACTTCCGTGGCACGAGTATCTTGTTGAAAACTTATTGCGTTTTGTCACGGGTACTCACTTTCGTTTGTACACGTTCGTATTCATTTTTGTAACCTCATAGCTCCTTTTGCGTATATCCATATAATACAGAACTCGAAGTTTTCTGTCTGTTAGATGAGTATTATTATTGTAATGAAAAGAATAGGTTTTTTCTTCTTAACACCATAGAAATAGAAAAAAATACAGTTGAACAAACGCAACTCGAAACTATTTTTGGCTTAAACTGGCTTTTTCCTTTTAATGCTATTAAGAATTTAATGTTGCTCTCTTAATTTTCTACAATTATTGTTCGACTGTATAAAACGGAATATGATAAATATTGAATACCACATTTTTTTTTTTAATTTTTGCTACTGAATACGTTAAATCACACTTTAAAAGCGTCCAGCATTCTTTGTCATTATTCATGATAAATTTTGATAAAATTAATCGAATCATTATTTAAAATTGTATCAATATTATTCATAAATTTATCGCATCAATAATATGTAATTTCTCATGCATTCCCACATAAGTTTCATCCATCACTGTGTGGTTTTAATGCTTTTTTTCCATACTAAAGTTTAAGGCTTTGACAATTTTAGATGCTTGTAGACATGGATAGATTATCTAAAGAGCGGAGTTTAAAAAGAGTGACTGTAGCAAAGGAAGATCAAAAATCAAAGCGCGAAATCTATCTTCTGGGTTATATGGAGAAAGCGGAAGTGTTAGCACTGGAAAAACGAGAAAACGATTTGCAGAAGGGATGATTTCGGGTTACTCGGGATTTCTCGCTAAGTGCTGCCAGGCCTTGGCTCTTAGAGAAAAATAACAAATTTCAACTAGAGGGCACTCCATTTCACCAGCACTTACCTATACTTAAATTTATTAAATTAGTCTGAAAAGTAGACTCACCATTAGTTGTATATATATGTACTTGTATATATATATATATATATATATATATATATATATATATATATATGTATATATATATATATATATATATATATATATATATATATATATATATATATATATATATATATATATATATATATTTCTAATTATACAGAGTTTAGACCTCATATATTGCATCGAAAATATTGTTTAGATTTCCACACGTATATCTTTTAGTTTTGAAACAAAACTTTTATTATCCATCAGTTCCAATATGTAATTATGTATCAAACGAAATGCATCATCAAATTCTAAATACAAGTCAGTAAAAGTTATGGAAACATTTGGAAAAAGCTTTTCGTCATTCTAAATTTGTTTCAAATAAATCATATTTGTATTGTTTATAAAGTAGTATTTTAGCTATCTGACAGAAAAATAAAAATAGGTTCGATCAAATTTGGGACACGCATATTAAAAAAAATACACAAACTTAGCAGGCGGTAGCGTAAAGGTAAAGCAACTAAGTAGATGTGATTATTTACGAGAAACGTTTGGAGCCACTTTTGACACCCCTCTTCTAACTCAAAACCTACTTGATACACCAAGTTACGAGTGTGGATAAAATGTGGTAATCCCAAAAATATTATAAATGTTTTGTATCTGTTTTAAATAATACATGTCTCGAACTGTCGCTCGAATGTAGCTAATTAACCAAACTAATTTTAATTGAAAGTCCTATGGGAACGCTAGATTTTTTTCACATTTCTCAAACATATACTCGATAAATTAGACATCATTTTAAAGCTTAATATTTCATAAACTTGAAACTTGACTGTGAACTAAAGACGAGAACTCAGCTTCTATTTGAAAGACCTTTCAAATTGTGATCACATTCGATGCGATGAGGAAAAAAATTACCCGCTTTGTTATCCTTTTTTTTAATACTTTACATATAAATTAAATTCCTATCCGAAGCACCTATTGGCACAATTTCCCGATGATAAATTTAAAACAGTAAAATTTGTGAAGTTGTAAAGATAGACGTAGGGCTGAACAACTGATCGTTATAATTCCAAATAGGCGAACATATGGAAGGAAGGACGTAGGGAAGAACCTGCGGACGGACAACACGAATTTATGAGTTCTTTGTTTCACTACGGAATTCTAAAAAGTAACACTAAAACGATAAGTTTTTGGATGTGTCTATTTCGAAGGCAATTGCAAATATAACCGGGTATCTTAATGACGCGACGATGTTGCTGGTGTATGCAATGTGACGCCCCTACATCACGGTTTACTCTATCTTAGTAGAAGATTGCTTAAAGGTAAGGATAGAAAGTTGAACATCCGACTATAATACTCGCCTGCCGATGTCGATATGATACTCGCCTGCCGATGTCGATAATGGAAAACAATCAAATGGATTGCAGTGGTTATTTCGAGAGCCCATCTGCGATTCTCGCACTTGTCGAGAGCGCGCTTACGACTCTCGCACTTGTCGAGAGCGCTTTGAGCACGCGTCGGAGAATGGCCACTATTACAGATTACGTTCGCGCGTGCCCCACCGGAAATGACATGGCGGCGGCGGACATCATCACAAGAATGTAACTATTGCAATATTGACAGGCGATTAAATTTTTTTAATCTACTAAGGCGACCGCTGCTCTAAGCAAAAAAATTATTTTTAAATTTTTTTTTGCCTTTGTGTAGTTAGACTTGGTGAGTTTCACGTTCTGATTTTGTCCAGTATATAGTTATAATTTGATATTACGATTATTATAACGTCCTCTCTTCATATGTTCTCTATACGGAAATGACTTTTAATTTCTCAAACTGCAAATTTCAAAGTTTAGTTTTTACAGTCGGATCCATTTTCTAGTTTTAGCGAAATAAACTAATATATTAATACAATTTTTAACAAACTGTATTGTAACTTTACAATACTCTAATAACTGCATCCGGTGTACAAAAATTGCCCTTAAATAATATTTTTAATTTTGGAACCCTTTTTTGAAAAGGTTCTTTTTTCGTGGAGATTTATGGACGATGAAAAATCTGCTATCAATTAGGAAAGACCACCTCGGTGTTTTAATGAATTAAATATGACACAGTTTAATACGACAACATTCCCCAACCAGTACCTATTTCATATGTAAGGAATAAGTGTTATCTTTATTAAATAAATAGGGAACTATTGGCATTAGCGATAGGGCGGCTCGCGGGAACCGGCGACAGTCCGCCCAATATAAATATTGGGTAAACTATCTACTATATTATCATTCTTAAATATGTATTATATTTTGTCCATATATTCCATTAATTTATTACCTTGTACTTTTCTACATATGAAGAGTATGTAATGTTAGAGATTAATGTGTATTCATTCGTGTGTATTTTCGAACATCTATTTTAACGCTTCTTTGTGCAGCTAAAATAAAATAAATGCTTAATATAATTACGAATACCATTACTGTCGTTAATATGGCGACGCAGTATTGATAGTGCTCATACTTACCGAATAAATACTTATGAGAATAGTTTTCTTCTTTGTTATGGCCACCTGCCACTTGCCGATTATTTTCAATGGATGAAATCGGAAAGCCAAAAACATGTTACAGTAGATATTTACAGACAAGAATTCTAAAAAATTTTTCCGTACAGTATTAATTCTTAGGTATTTTCCACGAAGCTGAATAAATCATTTGTGTAATATAATTAGCTTTACCACTAGTTCCGTAAGTAGGGCGGGTTGGGCGGCGCCCGCCCTCTCTAAATAAATATTTATGGGAAACATTTCGTTTGTCGGTTCGCGCCAGTCATTGCAAGTTGGCAGCTGTCGACTGCGTGCGTGTCTATCTTCTTTATATTAATCATATCATTAATGCCGTTGGGCTAGATTTGACATTTCGACTAACAAATACCCGTACAGTCAGTTTCAATATTCTTCTGAAGATATTACTTCCATTTTTATACAATAGAATGTTTTCTATACTACTTTTGTCATTAAGCACATAATATACTCAGTAAAAAAATGCTTGCTGTGGTATTATGAATTCTTTTAACTTTCCTTCACTAGGGCTGCTCGTGCTGTAAACTTTACTTTCTCAGGAGAAATCTATTTGTAATAAATGTCTCCTGAGAGTAAACTTTGCAGAGGTGGTCCAAAATGGTGACATTATAATGTATTCCAAATGTTGATATTATGTTGCCAAAAATTGCCATTTACGATAATAGATAAAATGTACGTAACATTTATTTAATTCGTATTAAAAAGATATTTACAAATTTTTGATTTGTATATATATATATATATATATATATATATATATATATATGTATATATATATATATATATATATATATACATATATATGTATATATATATATATATATATATCTAGCTAAGTTTGTGATTACGCTAGTCTATTACCATATAATTAAAGCTAACACGATTTTCATTGGAAAATGTGTAAGTTTTGCTAACTTAACCTGAAATCGAAAATAAATTATTACTTCGAAAAGGGTAAGCGATGAAAATGCCATGGCGGTGTTTTATATTCGAAACCAGTTTCCAAACGGCAATAAGTGGCCAATGTAGATATTGATTACTTCAATACGTAGCAGCTCATTTTTTCTTTTAAGTTCTAAAGAGGACTTAACTATATGGTCTTGTTTTTTGATTACTTCGTATTTAAATTAATATTAAACCTTAATTAATTTTTGCAGTATTTGCCAAAATATTGCTGGGCAAATAGTTGTCTAATTTATTAAAATGCAGTTATCTAAGTTTACATGGTTTATTACCACCAGTGCAAGAAATTGTTATAATCAAAATAATATATTACTGAGTCACGTCCTTGTCATTTAAAAACTGATTTAAAATTGGCATTCTTAAAATGTGACAACATTTTAGTAATCATATACCTTGTAACACAAAAAGCAATATTTTTTGTAAGTCGATAATCCTTCATATTTATGCGGCTAAATTACAGAATAAATTGGACCAATCTAATATTCAAAGGCAGCCTAAATTTACGCATTAAAGCTGCATAATTGAATTATTCACATAATTCGATACCAGTTTATTGCCTTGTTTACCTCTCCTGTACTGAGCAGCGTCTTATTTCATAATTAATATTTTTTCTTAATATTTGGTCACTTATTTATTTGCAGAATTTGTTATATTATTCAATATAATTTATATCATTATTGACAGAAATAAATTTATGATATCTTTAAATAATTAAATGACTGACTATCAATTTCCGAACGATACATTCTATTTTAGGGAACACGTAACCTTCTCGACTATTCACATATTCGTAAAATCCAAGGCATATATTTATATATCCCATATATTCAGCCAAATGGTTTCAACACTGGATTTGAAAATAAAAAAAAAATAGGACCTATTATCTTTTTGTTTTGGTTATCATATCCGAAACAAATTTGTTCAACTGGTGATATTTGAAACAGTTTTAGAGGATATAAGTAGAGGATATTTAGACGAAACTTAATTTTATTAAAATCTATTCGGTGATTGTCTAATTGGATAATTACCTTTTTTACCTGGGTTTAGGATATATATAGTTATACAACGTACACAACATAGGAAGGACTCATTTGAAACATGAAACATGCTAACACCGACTTTTTGGAAATAACCACGTAGTTTTTCTCAAAGCTCGCCGTTCGAAATTATGTCATCGATAGGAATGAAGTGACGTCATTAAATAAGGCGTACGACGTAATTCGAAATTTAAAATTTTATATTTATAAGTTAGAGGACTATCGGAGATGACTAATGGTTATCTTGAGTACGTGGTATGGCCACATAATAACATTTAATTGTATTAATTAAATTTTAATTGTAATAACTAATTTTAATTGCAATAATTAAAAAACTAACCAATAATAATATAATTTAACTTAATTAACCCAATTCACTGGAGCAGAATTGCTCGACAAAACTATTGGCGGTATTTTATTGTTTGTATTCTGTACTTGTAGCTTGTAATTTCCAGTACGATAATTATCAATTTGTCGTAGATTCACGATAAATACCTTGTCAAGTTTATCAGCTTTACAATCATTTCAAGTTTACAGTGGAGGTCGAACATTGTCGACAACTTTCGTCCCTTAGTGTTGTACAATGTGTTATTATAAGTATAGTGTTGTAGTATGTGTTATTAGTATGTAATAACACATAGTGTTGTATTATTACGTAAAAAAACATCGACGTTATTTTTATGTCTACCGTCATATTATACGAACTTAACTGTATTACAATTTATTCTAGTTTACCTTGTGATTTAATTGTATAAGCAATTACATAACACAAAGATATGTAAAACCAGCCTTGATGTCATTATTTTTCAAGCATTCTGGTACAATTATCGTAACTCATAAAATATAATAACAGAATCCAATTCTCGTTTCTATTAGCAATTAATGAATATAAACAATTTTGTAATAAAAATGACATTTACAACATGATTTATTTTATTTAATAATTATAAGTAACAAGGATTATTCGTTTATTTGTTTTTTTATAATTTTCCCCACATACAACCTAAAGGTGTGGGCGATTTTGTAGAACTTTGCAAAATCCTTATCACAACACACATAGTGTGTGCATTTAATTTCAACGCCAATAGGAATTCGACAATTATTTAAAAAAAAGTAATATATTGGATTTTACATATAGTGGGAAATTTTTCTTTTACGTTTAATATTCAGAAATATTTATTCAATATCACAATTTTGGCAGCCAGGGACATAATTCAACCGCTTTTCCTGCAACTTCTATATTCAATAAAAGGAATTTAAAAAAGATCAAATAAAGAGTACTTAGAAAATAACAAATAAATACAACGCATTAATAATGGAAAATTAATTATTAAACAGTCTTGTATAGTTTGCGCCCGCGACTTTGTTGGTATAGAATATTTGTACCTCATTTTTTTAATCTATAAAAGGTATTTAAACATAGATGAAGTGAAGTGAAAGAAAAAAAAGAGACACAGTGGAAAATAAATAAATGATAAGCAATCTTATATAGCTAGCGCCCGCGAATTTATTCTCGTGACTAATCACTCGAATGATTGTAATTTCATTAATGGTGAGTGGAACGATTAAGTGATTCTGCTTCTAGGTATTGGCTGTAATATAAAGCTGTATACGTACAACAGATATAATATTTTAGATGGGCTAAATGAAACTTTCGAAAACTAAAAATAATATTCAAAAAATTTCGTTGTTAACAGCATTTACCACACTATAGAAAATATTATTTTCTCGTGTCATCTGTGTATTGGTACTTATTTCTTTCTTCTCAAGTTTTGGCATTATATCGAAGTAAGATATATTTCAGTATCAATCCCAGTCCCTGAGATAAGTAATAATGAAAGAATAATTTACGTTTGCTTAGTAGTTTTATGTGACGGTAATAACAGCATTCAGTCCTACGTTTATGTACAACGTAGTCGTTACGGAACTATTAGCCTTTAAGCAAACGTCCGCTTGCTGTATCATGGTGAAATTTTATTTTGACGGGTACGTAGTTTAAAATGGTGCCTTATTTCACTTCGCGTAAAGGTGCCCAAATCAGTAGACGTTGCAGTTGACTTTATTAGTTATTTAAATATTTCTTTCGATAATGTAGTAAATTTAGTCTTACTAGTATAATTAATTGTACGAACTAAAAAGCAAAACGAGCAATTGTTATAGTTACTCCATTAAAATTATGTTATAAATTAAATTAGACACTAAAAAACCGTTATATTAAATTGTTATATTAAAATTTCATCTCATAACAATTATATCGCATTTGCAGACTCACCAATAAAGTCGGTAGTCGATCCATATACGTCATCAAGTAATACTTTAGTAAAATATTCTCGATCATCTAAAGAACTAACAAAATTAATAATTGACAATTTGAGACCGATGTTGAAAGTTACTCAAGGAATGAATATTACTTGTGTCTGTGCACCAAAACAAAACAATCTATAAAAAATGTGTCTCCTTTCATCCATAGATAAAGTATAGAACTGTCTTCGTCGACGAAATAGTTCCATCCCTTTCCTTTTGCTCGTAAAATCATGTGATGCTATTCGTTTCTCTCAAGCTAACAAAAAATTACTTTACTTTAACGACGAACAAAGGTTAAGATAAAGCCAGTGCGTTACAGCAAGCCGACTTTTAAAGTGAGTGTTAAGACAAACGTTATTAACATGCGTTAGCTAACGTGTACGTTAAGTAAAGTAAATGATGCAAAATAGGGCTGATTATCTATTATGTTGTACGGCTATGAAACATTCCTTATATTTTTTAATACAAGTAGAAACATAAACAACAGTTAACTTTCTTCTTGATATATATATATATATATATATATATATATATATATATATATATATATATATATATATATACTATATTGTAATGAAATTAAATTTACTTAATACTTTTTACATTTTTAAACTAGGCCAGGTTTTAAACCCTTTTGACATTTTCGATTATCGCCGTTTAATTTTCTAACTGTACGAGGAAAATCTATGTCAGAACTAACTTGCCATAGATAGCTGGAAGTCAGTGTTTAAGTTTTAATTCAAGTTCGAGTTTCAGAGACTTTATTCATTCGGAACACGCGACGGACTTGCGGTGACTAATAAAAACCCAGAGACGTAACAGTTTCGCAGTTTACTGAACCCGACCAGATATGATTTTACACGCGACAGTCTATTTCTTCAAGTTCATTCTTACTATAAAAAACTGTTGGAACTTCGTTGCGTGTGATATTGACGTTTGATTGTCCACACATATTTTATATACAACTATATCCGCCTGCAGTGCTAAATACGTACTATGTAGCTAACGTAGTTTATATATTTCCCGTGCATGATATATTAGTAATATTTTAGAAATTGGCAGCACCACCTCAACATTAAACATCATTTTTGTACGCGTGTTTTTACCTGTTTTTATGCTAACTTTTGTTCCCAAATTCACTTGATTACCTAACGTCAAATGAAATTAGTTCATCTTAACGAAATAAAATATGAAAATGGATTGTAATATTTCCATAACATACTACACAAAATAGATGTAAATTTAAATTTAACTCAGAACATATATATTATTCTCCTAGCTTTTGCACTTAAATTCTGTTATGCGGTAGTGTTTATCTCCGATAATAATATATGAATCTTAAAAATACCCTTCAACGGAATAAAAATAACTTACATCTTAACTTGAATAAAGCTTGCGTCTCAAAAATAGCCTTAACTGGAATAAAAATAACTCGAATCTTAACTTAAATAACGTTTGCATCTCGAATAAAAATAAGTTATATCTTAGATTATAAGGTTTGCGGCTCAAAACTACATTGAATCAGAATAAAAATAATTTATATCGGCGCTTAAATAATGTTTGCATCTCAAAAGTACCTTTGATCGAAATAAAAGTAACTTATATCTTAGGTTGAATGAGTTTTGCACCGCAACATTACCCTGAATCAAATAAAAAATAACTTAAATATATTTGCATTTGAAAAGAACTCCTGTCCAGAATAAAAGTAATGCACATCTTATCTTAAATAATATCTGCATCTCAAAACTACTCTTGATCGAAATAAAAATAACTTATATCTTAGGTTGAATACGGTTTGCTTCTCGAAATTATCCTTGTGAAGTACCCTGGTAAAAGTATCTTAACTCAGAGCTTAATATCAAATCAAGACACTAAAATAATATTTGCAATTTCTATGCAAAAATGTTTAAATTCGCAGTTCGGTAATTTTAATTGAATTTCAAATCGCTTAGGGAGCATTTGACAAATTTTATTCTAAAACTTAATCGTATTCCTAGTCAAAATTTATTTTTAATCGGTCTAGTAGTTTTTGCAAGATGTTTAAACAAATGAACAGTGCTTTCTAAGTGCTTATCTAATGGATAGACAAACAGACGTATTTGCAAATCGTGTTGACTTTTATTTAATCCTAAATACGCTCCTACTACGTTTTTCAAAAATATTCAAAATACATATCAACGTTTGTTCATAGCTAAATCTGACCTTAAAGTGCCACTAAACAACATTATTAATAATTTCGATGATGAATGTACCAAGATGAACACATTAAATAATCCTGACTTTTAATTTATTCTATTACTTCAATTAACTTTAACTTTTTCTGATTTTTAATTTAAGTATACCATATGCATTATAAGCAGAATCATTTACATTTTATGAATTAATTTTAAAACTTGCAAAGATAATCACCCAGCAACTCTATACCAATAGGTACTACCTTTTTTGCAACTACATCATCCTTCAACAATCAAGCAAATTATACCTGTGAAACTTGTTGATATATTATTATATTTCAGTTCCAATATCCATGAATTGGTAATTGAAATGTTCTGTGCATTCGTTGCCAAATACTCTATCAAATTCTGCACAAAATCTTGCTATTAACCCGACACAATGGATAAGACACAGCAGCTCATAT
The DNA here is from genome assembly GCA_039881145.1 of Druceiella hillmani. NCBI lineage: Eukaryota > Metazoa > Arthropoda > Insecta > Lepidoptera > Hepialidae > Druceiella > Druceiella hillmani. The sequence goes on along the minus strand of JAYKKI010000001.1, from coordinate 44,275,049 downwards.
TAATTATGTTAGCGTCGATTGAAATCAAAAATTTTATAAAAGTTAATTTATTTCTATGTCATAAATTGATTAATGTAGAATTTAAGATTACAACTCACTCGCTAATAAAGCGTTAGTTTGATAATGTTACTACTCTGGAACGTTACATTACATAAAAATTATTGATCAGAATTAAAGCAAACATTTGAGGATCAAGGTTGTTTTGTTGAATTACAGTATAAAGTAATTTACCTTAGATGAAACATTTATTTCAAAAAGATTTAAAATTCAGCAAAGGAATATTTTTCAAAGATTTGTTCCATTAAACAAGTCTAGATTACAAGGTATCAACATAAATGGTATGTAAATAAGTAAAGTACTTGGTGTACAATGAGTCCTTGATTTTTAAGCTTTAAACATTTTGAACAACTTAAAACAATGTGCAGACATATAGTTAAACATGACAAAAATAATGAAAACCATTTTTCGAAATCCGAAGAAGTTCCGGAGTTATTCAAGTCCAAAGTCGTAATGTTTTGGAAGATTATTACTATATTTTCCACGTTCTTCATACTCATATTATAAAATATCATTTAATAATTAAATAATACTAATGAAAACGTATATCTTTTACATAAAACCGACACTCCGAAACAAATGAATTACTCGCAAAAACATTTTAAACGAAATTTGAAATGACACGGTCAAATCCAATTGTTTTGCAGCCCATTTCTGTGCATATTAAAAACTACTTTTTATATTTTCTTCGTTCTTCATGAACATACCAGATACTTATTTTTGACACTCGTGAATTGATTAGAATTTAAGTTATAAATAACAAAAACATTTCTATACAAAGTTTTATTAACGCATTTTATATACGAGTATTCTCGGCCACTTTGACGGGTTATATCTCAAAAAATTCGTACATTCGTTACATCTTCTTTTTTATTTATATTAAATAAATACTTTTTTCATTAATATAAACCACAATTCGAATAGGTATGTTTGAACTCCCAAACGGGCAAAAAATTGACCGTTTCGGGGTCACGCTGTAAATTTTACGGGTCCTCATTAGTTTATTTTTAATTTCACCCGTATTCAATTCAGTGTATTTCTAATTAATGTATGAAGGTCTTGATTTACAGTTAATTTAATTTGAAATAGTCAATAAAGCAAACTCTTTAATATAATTACTATTTTGCATTTCCTGCCCCACCTCCGCATTATGCTAATCGTACCTAATTTATTAGCTTTAACGCGTTACATGATTGCATATAACGCATTAAACCTGATAAATTTCTACAAAACAACTTGAATAGTAAAGTCAATCCAAGTGAATTATCTGTTTTACATTATCTGTTTTTAGGTTAACAAATTTTTGTAAGTTTCAAAAACATACTGATGAGTCCGTCCATATGTATGCATGAATATATATATATATATATATATATATATATATATATATATATATACATATATGTGTGTGTGTGTGTGTGTGTGTGTGTGTGTGTTTGTGTGTGTGTGAGTGTGTATGTACACAATTTTAACTGATTAGACTAATCTCATATATTGTTGTAAATCAAAAGCATTATTTGTCAAGATTGACTCTAAGGGAACTAATGTCAATACATACGCATGTACATCTTGCTTCCCTGGTAATCATTTTTTCGAGTAGGTAGTCCACTTATAAATATATATAAAATATATATTATTAATATATAACCATAAATAATAAAACTTTTTGTTATTAATAAATAATTACTATGTTTGTTTTGAAATAAACATTTACATTTTCAATATTAACGTTTTTCGGGATAAATAAAAAAATTAAATTTTATTTATTTTAATTCACTTGCTCTAATAAAATTTTTTTTCAAAAGTGAAATATATTTTAATAGACAAAATTAAAATAGTTTCTAGTATTCCGGAAAATGAATTATTAAACGATCAAACTGGGATTTAAGTTGGGACGGTTTAATAATTTTAACTTATTATTGGTATTTCCAAAAGTTTATGTGAAAGTCATCTATCGCTTTTCAAATCTGTAAATGTTATTATATATGATATTTATATTTTGATATTTATTTAAATAATGCATTTTGCAATGAAAAATGCAATATGGTGTAAAAAATGTATATGCAATGTAATATATTGCTATGCCAAAGATAAAGAATAAATGTCTAATTTATATATACATAGGAAACAAATGTTACATAGGAAAAAAAAACTATAAAAAATGTATTATTTTTTAATAATTTCCTTTCCGCCAAGAAAAATCTCCTCGTTACATCACCACGCCGAATAGCTATTATTACATGGGTCTACCAGCATCCAGGGAAAAAGTTGGAAAAGTAAAATTCAAATAAATTTTCTTAACAATACGTTCTAATCAATAAAATCTCCTATTTTCGTTAGTACACAGGACTGACATTATACCAAACGACCGCTGCATCGGGCCGTCAGCACGCCGGACCGGTGTAAATACGGAGCGGCGCGGCGGCTGCCGAAAGTGAAACAAAGGGCACCGGTCGCGGGTGCGCGCTCGTAACGACACGTTTACGACGTCCAATTACACGTTTACAGTCCGCGCTTCCACGTACCGCGCCCGCGACCCGCGACCGCAACGCGCTTTACGATCTAATTGTTACAACGCATTTTAATGAATAGCAATACGGTTTCGGACGCGCTCGTATGACACGAACAGTTACCAAAGTCTCATGTAAACGAGGTATTGCGGAATTTTGAAACTGAAGAAAAAATAATTTAAAAATAAGCTATAAATTAAGTTGAAAATTTAAAAAAAACTAGAGTAAGTTTGCTAATTTTTTAATCGATTAGTTCGGTGATGTTCCCTCATATTATTGTAGAAATTTTTGCATCTAAAGTTTTGAGGGTTTTAGTTATTTGGACTGGATACATCATTCTATTGTTTTTTTAAATTTTATTGTCAAACCGATTATATTTTAATTCATATTATTTGGCTTATTAAATGCTTTTTAATTTATTGTTATTGGTTAATTATTATAAAAACATTTTAGAAGGTCTACAAGTCAGGTATTTTTATAACAGCTATTTTTCATAACATTGTTCTTCGCTCTTAAGTCGCCTATTTAAATAAAGGAATAACCGGAAATATGTTTATTCAAAAAAATACAAACCAAACAAGAGAAATGGCGTTGATTCCGTTCATAATACAGATACAGGTATTAACAATATAAAAGGAAAAACTTGTTGTTAATTATTGGATAAATTTTGCATATTATATAAGCTTTTAATTATAATGTAATGAAACAGAAAAAGGCATTTTCATACAAAAATGGGATAAAATGTCTATTTCCATTAATTAAGTCATTTCTCTCTAAATATAAAAAGGTGTTTTCGATTTTTATCTTTCAAATTAATTATAATAAAATTGTGATATATATACATGGATTTAAATCATTTCTTAATTGCATATTTTAATATTTGCTGAAAAAATGAAAATTAAAAAAATACAATATCGTGGTATATTTTACTTAACACCATCTTTATTGTGACATTTTGCTATATATACAATTTCCAAAGACATTTACATTACTCACTTTACATTCTCATATCACCTAACAGTCACAATACCATAAAACCTATTTTTCTTGTGGAATAGCTATATTCTACTTATAATTTAAGTGATATACATAAAGAATTCAAATGTTTGTTTTTTGTATATATATTCCGCCTGCAGTATTTAAATTTAGTATCAATAGCTTTACTAATCTTAAATATTTTTGGTGTTTATTAAAATACTGTGTTGAAAATCTGCTTCAATTTTTTTTAATATTATTATATTCTTCAATTTTTCATTATAATTTAACATTTATTACAAATCTCTTATGAATTTAAATATTTTTGTGCCAAATGATAAAATAAAAGAACAAATTATAGTATAACACTCTTAATTAACCTCCATTGACCACAAAACAAACGGTGTCAGACATTCTCTAGCGCTAGGTAGCTATCGGTTCGACTAATGAATAAAGGCGAGTCGGGATCGCCTCTGACCGCGGCCGTCCGTCCCAATCTAAACCGGTCCATCTTTTGCTTTTAAATGATTATAATATTAATGAATCATCTTAACACCTTTTTTACCATTCCATCTCCCTTCAAAGGGCCCGTGAAGGCGTTATCTAGATGTTTTTTTTCTCTCGCCGCCCGGTCGTTACGTTCGGTCTGAGCGTTGTTTAAACGATACAATATTTTGAACTGCGGTGATGTGACCTGAACACCTGTAGCTTTTAGCTTTGTGAAAAGAGCCGCCGCCGATGGGAATGGGACTCGCTGTGCAACCGACCTCTGTCGTATAAAGTAGTCGGTTCTGGCGTTTTGTTAATTTGTATCTCGTAAGTGTTTAAGGTAGATTGAGCATTATAAATTTCATATTATGTCGTATTTTAAGGTGTGAAGACGAAAATTTGTTAGTTTCAGTTTTGTGTAGCTATGAAACAATTTAATCGTAATTCGATGTAGATTTGATCTTCATTTCAAATTACATTGCCGGTCAATGGAATCCCTTTAGTTAGACGGAATTTTGTGCACAACATTTTTTTATTAATTGTTAATAAACATTTCACGCGTAGCGGAAAATGTGTGACGCTGTGTGTAGATTTTGCATTTATGATTTGCTTTATGAAAATGTTTAAAAAAATAATAATAAAACGGAAAAAAAGTAGGATTTGAAATTCATCCCAAATATTGTATAAACAGAAGTAAAAACTGAGAGATGGTTGATAACGAGGTAAAATGATACTGGAATTACAACGAGTTGAAAAGTGAAAATTAAAAAATAAAACTAGATACAAAATTATTTAATAAAAATTTACCTTATTCACCGAAAACGTGTTATATGTGAACACAAAGACGTGAAAACGTGTTATATGTGAACACAAAGACGTGAAAACGTGTTATATGTGAACACAAAGACGTGAAAACGTGTTATATGTGAACACAAAGACGTGACAACGTGTTATATGTGAACACAAAGACGTGACAACGTGTTATATGTGAACACAAAGACGTGAAAACGTGTTATATGTGAACACAAAGACGTGAAAAAAACAATTATTTTAAATAAAAAGAAATATCTGCAAAATTGTGGTACAAAACTAAATGAACTATTCATTGCAAATTTTTTGTGATAAATTATATCGCAAAAGTAACTTTAAAATACAAGTAGTTTACATGTAAAAAGAAATACAAAACAACATGTAAAAAGAAAGCGTTGATTTCGTTTGAAAGTAATGTTGTTCAGCATAATGTCAGTGTTTGACATAAATTGGTTGATGCATTATTTTTCACCTCATCCATATCATATCGTCAATGTCTTCTATAACGTCGCATTTATACTGCACATCCACATAAATATGATAATGGGCATCCACATAAGTATTCCACGGTAGCATTCTCATTCTATGTTCCCTAAGAAGAATGCCTAATTACGCGATGTAAAAAAGAAATCATCGTATCAGAAACAAGTATTTACTAGTCAACGAGCAAAGACAATCATATATGAAAGAGCTCGGAATGTCCAAAAATTAAGAACATCTATACACATAATAAAATTTGAACAGAGTGAATTCTGTACATTGAAAATATTAAACAAGGTTTATTGATTTAGCGTATAGAATGATAATAGAAGCCAGAAAATTTTTTTTGAATTTTTGTCTGTCACTATGTTAGTTTGAACGCAAAATATTCTGGACAAATTTTGATAAAATTTGGTATGGTAAGAGTAAATACCCAGGGGCAACAAATAAGAGATAATTAAACAAAATGTTTTTTTTCCTAATTACGCGCGAACAACGTCCGTACAATTACATTTAAATAATCACAATTACATTTAAATTACAATTACATTTAAATCACAATTACACAATAACATTTACATCACAATTACACAATTACATTTAAATAATAAATAACATAAACGTCCAAGCCTAACAACCAAGAAAAATAATGAATTTGATAAACTGACAAGTTAAAATAACCAGCATTCATAGAAGTTAGCAAATAATAATGACATAAAAAAACATACTTTTTATATTTTAGCTATAACCTACTAAGTATTGCCTATTTAACATGTGAAAATTTTATTTTTAAACTTACAAAAATATTAGGAAGAATTTTACGAATATCCCATTAACACAGTATTTTTTGTTCCATAACTATTTTAATATTTTTACTAGTTTAATTGTTAACAGTTTCATAGTTACTTTAAATCATTGGGTTTTTATAAGAATATTTTATTATGTTTTACACGTTTGTCACGTGCCTAATTTTTGTGTGTATTACTGGTAAATTAAAGAGTCCAGTTATTTCTAAGATTCTATCTAAAGAAATACGTAAATTATCTTTTGGGTAATATGTGTTCTAATAAACGAATTAAGTATGTTTATTCCAAATGATTTTTCTATTTTCAATTTCTTTAATTCATGTCTTTGTAGGATTCCGTACTTCATTAAAAAAAACGGAACCCTTTAAAAGTACTCACGTTTCTATCCATCTATCAACACAAGGGTTGCCAACAGCCCTCTTTTCTCCTGTTTTTAAAAGAGCCATCCGGGGTTATATAGAAAACGGTTTTCTTTTATTAACACATTAATTTAATCCGTGTACTAATGAAAGAAATTAATAATAATTAAAAACCATATCTTATTTAGGCCAAATTATTAAGACTAAAAATATATTTAAAATAACTTGTCAGGAATATGAAAACTCGTAGGAGTTTTGAAATTTATTTTACCTCAGATTTGATTTCTAAAAATAAGGCTTACCTGTTGATTTAATTTTCAGAGTTTGAACTAAGAATGAAAATTGAAAACATATTATTTTTATTGTTTATACAATAGACGAATTACGAAAACATTGCAATTGTTTTATATATAATCATAGATATAATTTATTGTTTGTGGTCAGTAACGTGAAAAATAATTTTGATTAGTATTATGTGATTAGTACTGTTTCACTTTAACATAATATGTGGTTTCTTGAGAATCCGGCGTTTTTAGTTCACAACTTCTAATTTACTAAAAGCTATTATAATAGTTACCACCGATCATCAACTTTCTCAGAAACTGTCTGATATAAAAATTAGAATATCACTTTAAAATATTTACGTGGGAATTTTGGAGCAGAGAAGTAAAGCATTTGAATTTTTTTTTAGTTTTGTATATCTATAGTGTGCATAATATAATACTAACATTTAAAAATAATTTCATAGAAGTAATGTGTGACCTTACATATCCAAAATTTTAAATGCACTTAAGCAAGGAAAGATCCCTCGTAGTGCGAGTTATTCTGTAACTTAATAGATTTTTATTTTGTTTATTTTTTATACCCGTTAACCTGTTTTTTTTATTTACTTTGTCTTTTATACCCATCAACCTATTTTTTTATTTACTTTGTCTCTCGCAACATATGCATGATATTTATTTGCGCGTTGTATCAGTTTGACCAGAAATTTTGCGGCGTCACAGTATTTTTTTATTCCCATCTGTTGTTGTTTATTTTTGTAATAAAACGTCGTATATTTACTTCTTTAATTATGTGCTTCTAAATGCCCTCTCTTCTTATATAATTTCTGGTCGCCCACAAATAGCCCTACCCCAGAGCGCCTTTCAAAAACCTAACCCACTGACCCCGAAGCGGGACAAAACTCCAAAGTCATTAAATCTTACAATACGATATCGCAACAAGGGGGCGGGACGAGCATGCACGCGACACGCCCACCCAAATCTATCCGATAACTCGAGAAGGACAGTTCATCAATCTAACAATAGGCCAGCGTTAGTAATAATGACATTTAGAAGCTTGGGCAACGATGATCTAGCGCCGCTCGGAATGCTCCGCGGCGACATCAAACGAACCGACAGGCGGCGTTTGCGAAAGGTCCCGCGAGCGGGTGGTGTTGCCATTACTCCTACGTGTTGTTATTACTAAATGTTACCTTAATGATCGACAGTGGGAAACGAAATTGCTGTGCATTTCGTTCGGCGCCGATGGAGCGTGAATTGGGCGTCGAACGAGCAGGGCCACGACAGATATGCAATGAGAAGTTCTTTAATACGATTAAAGTGCTAGTCGAAATAATTTGAGCTTATTGAAACTAGACGCAGAATGAAAATTGTATAAATTAAAAAAATCCATTATCCAATTCGAATATTAATTAAAATCGATCGAACAACAATACACACATATAACAATAAAAAACACTCAATTTTGCACGTAACAAAATTTACATGCGTGTAATTTCGTATTACATATTTCACCTTCTTCGATCAATACGGCCTAGTCTCTTTTGTTATTCCCCATCCTAAGAAATGACTTGTTTTAAATTGGGTATTTGACTAATTTTTTTTACTTCATTAATCATAATTTCCAGGTACAAGCCGATGAAGAGTAAAAATTTTTTTTAATAATTTAAAAAAAAATTGACCGAGTTATAAAAGTTTAAATTTAACCGTTGAGAAGAACGGCAATACTGTGTTGTAAGGTCTTTTTTAATATTGCACATTATATTCTACGAGAGGAAAAGAGACAGGGATATACCCAACTCTATCCGTATCTTCAAATTTAGAAGCCTATAACTGGCTTATTTTTCAATCAATTTTTGAATTTTTTTCAAGACTGGTTTTTAATTAACTTATTTTTCACAATATTGTACGAAAAATATCAAACTTAGAATGAGTCAACTACCGTATTGTCAGTTCTGCTAGTTGCCTATTTACTTATGATGTGAAAGAGGAGTACACAATCATTTGCTAGTGAGCTCTTTCAACCGAATCACGAATATTTAACGGGATCTAATAAATTACATTTTAATATAAACAAATGCAAAATGATGACATGCTCTGATTTATATGTCGCTTTGTGCATATTTAAGGGCAAGATGGAATCAGGCTTGAAATAGTTCACATTGGTGAAAAATCTCCATGGCGATCATATCATTTAAATCTATTAGAAAGCCTGCAGGTGCCAGGATTTTCCATGCGACATTTTCACAATTTCCTTTATGGTACTCACCATCTTGAATTTGTTTAATTCTTTAATCTATCGTATTCGTGAAACGAATGCAAACTTCGCCGTATAAAGCTACTCATATTGAAGGCCAACATATTGGAGAAAATATTTAAAAAGCACAATAGATTTTCATATCACAAAATGTAAGGCTGTTTTTTTTTGTATTTAATTCCCTTCAACGGTCATGCGTTTTTTAAATAATTAAATAATTATTTTGATAACACCCGGTCTTAGGGTTAGTACAAAGTTATGGTTTATTTCATGCGAGGACAAAGTTATGGTTTATTTCACTTGCCTAGAACGCCTAGAGCGCGTATGTACGTTCTGCAATAACGTACGTAGTATTTCGTACGATCAGTTTGATTAATGCGGTAATGCAAGGGTCGCCTAATTTTAAAATTTGTTTCTACTCTATTGAGCGCTTCAGAACCGCGCTTACAGGATTCCTTGGTAGTTCGTCTTTAACCATTAGTTGGTTTCATATCAGTTTAAATTACTTTTTTTTTGTTTTCTCCCTTTTTTATTTGTACTTAACTTGTATACTGAGAGTCAGTCTGTAAGTTGAGCGAGGGGTTTTCAACCGGAATAAATGTCTTCTTTACTTTTAAATTTGATTCTCCAACTTTATCATTTATACATCCTTAACCAGTATTCAAAATAAGTAAGCACGTACTGGTAACGTCACTAAACAAAATCGTTATCGGAAGTCTGATGTCATCGCAATGTGTATATATATCTGTATAGATATAGAAAAAAACTGGATAGAATTTATCACATGACTAACAACCTGCTAAAACAACCAAAAACAAGTATCACGAGTGATTAATACAGCGTCGTTCAAATCAGTGAACTGTCTGATACAAACGTTTAGAATAGCAAAACGATAATAATATATATTTAATGATTATTAAAAAATAAAAACATGGAGGACGAAAGAGCGAGCTCAGAAACAATTTGAAGTATAAATTTTAAATATGGTATGCTAACAAATTATATTAACCTGCATATATTTCCTAGCAACATTGAAAAATATGTATGTAAAAATTGTAGAGAAGGCTAATAAACTAATCGATTTTTTTTATTCATGCGTCGTATGGTATTATATTAATTGCAAGGAAAACTTATAAGGAATCCGAAATAATAGAAAAAGCTGAAAAAACCAAAAAGAAAGGAAAAACAAAAGAAAATAAAAACAAACCAACAAAAAAGGAAAAGAGGGCCCACATTAATTTTTTTTAATGAAATAAAACAGAAAAAACTCATCCGATCGCAAAGCCAAGTGTCGGAGCCACCCAAATTTAAATGACAATTGCAATCTTTTTTAGAATTTTATAGAAAATAGTTCTAGACACAAAAAACATCATCCTAAAAAAACAGCGTCACTAAATGTTTACTTAAAGTTTACGAAAAAATCATAATTCAAAATATCATAGTTTTTGAAAATTTTGCAATATTTTTACCCCCGTGAAGTAACTAGAAATAATATTAGTGTTGTTCCTTACGTAAATATACTAGACAATATATTTACATGAGTACTCGGCAGTTTCATAAATCAAACCTGATCATCAGACTTGTCATTCCTAAATATTAAATCTCAACTTATTTGCTAATATGACTTCGATTGAAACTGATGTTATCATTTGCTCTGTTATAGACTGTAGCTTGAGATATGCACTTATGTGAACCAAAAGCCATTTTTATCTTTAGACATACCTACGCATTCTAGAAAATTCTGTAATAATCCATTTTTTAGAATAACTATATTCGAACTCTGACTTCAATTTACTAACTACGTATCTGCTTGATTTGGAGGTTAACCCTTTCCTACCGGACTTCCGATTTTTAATGAATTTCTGAAATTGAACGTTATTATATTTTTAACATAGGTAAAATAAAATACGTATAATTTTTTTACAATTTTATTGTGCCTAGAAGTATAATTTCTAAGTCTTGGAGTTATCTATACCGTATATACATAATATTAGGAACTTGGACAGAAAATTAAAAAAAACTGAAAATAATGAGATCAAACGTCTGCTTCGTGATTTTGTGGAGTACAAGGCAGTTTTTTTTTTGTTATTCAAACACAAAAATACATTGCAAAGAGAACATTTGATAAATTGCTTCGACTGTATCTTCTTGATACAGCACCTCACACCTTCCTCTTTTTCCTGCAAATGTCTGCAATGGATTTCTCTGTTGCCCAAACGCACATCTCCCAAGGTAGAAGGCCCGAACTTGAAGTACTATATATGGAATCTCGTTTTTCTGACCAGTACCTCTCATCGTCATCAATTCCAGAGTTACAGAGCTTCGAAAGTCTTTTATAGTACTTTTTTCGAATATAAGGCCACGAATAACAAAAAGCATTGACAAATGCTATAACCAGTAGACCCCAGAACAAGCTATGTCACCATTTGGGAGATTTACGATCTATGCAATATATGGCTCTCAAACGATCAGCAGTATCTACAGCTCCCATATAGATATTATAATCCTTGAGCGCTACTGGACAAGTTACTGCAGACTTTGATCCATTTTTTTTCTTTACGTGGTACGGTAGCTTCTTCATTACCATGAAAATTAGACACTAAATGTACCACTTTATTATCTTTCCATTTCCAATAACCATTGTCTAAATTTGAAAATCGATAATCGCTATCTCTTTTTTCAATTTTAGAATCAGCTAGCATCATTTCCAGGCAGATCCTTTCTGTTACTTCTAATTGTTCCACATCCATGTGTATTTTCCGTTCTTAATTTTTCTTTTGAAGCAATAGACAAAAAGAAATTATCAAAATATATAATTTTCCCTTTACCTCTTGCTCCTTCAATTCTAAAACTACTTTTCCCCCCATATAGTTCGTAAATTTTGCGTCCAATTCTTCGTCCCTGGTAAATTTGAAATTTCTTTATATTTATTCTGATTAGCTAAACATTACAACCTGTAACCTCTTTTGATTGGTTTCATTGAAATATATATTTTGAGTACAGACCTACTCTTGAATTTGATCATCGACACGTCCACGCTCATGTTTCGGATCTCGATAACATTTTTGAAATTTTTTGTTTAGTACTTCGCTCTCATTTTATTTAGTTTATTTTTGCAGCTCGTAGGCAATTGATCATTATCGTTGCAATGTAAATGTGATAAAATCTTTAAAAATCTGTCTCATGGCATGGTTTTGCCTATAAGTGGACTATTTAGATCAGATGCCAATCTTTAATCTGATTTAGATCAGAATAATGATCTGTCTAAGCTGGTCGAGTATTATATCCCATGTAGAAATTTATACCAATAAAAGTTAAAAGTTCCTCCTTTTCCATATTCAATACCTTGTCTTTCTGTGTAGCGTAAAGGTTAGTTTGATGCACAATATTATCCAATATTTCGTGGATCAAGACTAGAAATATGTCAGTCAGTGTAGTACCTACAGCAAACAAAGAATTCCCCTACTACTTCGGTATTTGCGACTTATTCTAGTAAATATGTATATAACTCTCGTTTCTTCCACTTACGGTTTAGTTCGATCGCTTTCAGTTGGGTGGCTTTAGGTACGGTCGTACTTGAGGACGGGATTTGTGGATTAGAAACTGAAGATGTAGTTACCTGTTCCTCTGAAGACTCTAGTGGCACTTTTCACTCATCAACGTTGACCGTTGATTTCCAGTTAGAAGTCTTTTAAGAGCCTCTTCAAAAATTTCATCAAAGCCTCTAGATGTGAGTAGTTAAACATCTATTTCGGCTTATTTATCGGAAAACCTATATCCGACTCTTCGGTGCAGTCTGATAGTTCTTCCATCAACAGAGCTTCAATAAGAACTGTGTTCTTTGAAACATATTTTATTCATTCATCTATAACAATAATAACATAAGCAATAAAATAATAAAAAAACAGAAAAAAATACCCTCAATATTGTCCTTGCATAAAATAAAGTTCAATAAATTATGAAAACTGAAGTCTCTGATGGTACTTTTTAGTCTTCACCGGCTTACGCAAATTTTTTGCATGGAAGAAAGCAATACAAAACGTTTTGATTAATAATAACCATGCAAGTTTATACAAAACGATTTGATTACATAATCTTAGTAAATAATAAAAAAATAAATGCACTTACCTGTTATTTTCTATTTTTAAAATTATTATCAAAATGACACCGAACAAACTTACTAACTGCCTGACAGGTTGTGACTTGAGTACAGACCTGGTCTTCAATTGTATAATCAAATTGATTGGTCGTTTCTCGCGGTATATCTCTGATTGACTCGCGTCAATCGTCATTTGGAGTTTAGTCAGTGAGTTTTAGCACGAACCGTTTGCATATTCAATATGTTAGACAAAAAAGGAACCGGTAAAAATTGGTACCTTTAGAGGGGAAAGGGTTAATTCGAGCATTTTAAGCAATTTTTATTTACGTTTCATTTAAAATTGACTTCGATTTATTTTCAATCCAGCAGGTTGAAATGATAATATACATTTTCAATCCGATTGAACTGGTCATTGAACGCCCAATGTAAGTCTATGCTTAACTTTTTATTCAAAACCTTGATTAAAAATCACGCTTGAAACGTCAGAAATGCACCTATGTATCACAAAGCTACCTTGACTATGTAATCACTTCCCACACTGATATATAAATCGTATTTTAAGGTTTCGTAACTGTTGCTAAGATTTTATTTATGGTAAAATTTTAGTTTATCATATTTTACCATTGGCGTCGACCGTAAATCTTGGCTGCAAATTTACCGTCGCCAAAAATTCAATACTCACATATTCTTTTGTAATCAATGAAATATTTGACAGTTGTCCTATACATTATACACTTTATTATAATCAACCAATAAAGATTGGAATTTAATCGTAAACATTATTACGTGTTTCCTTTTACACATATTATTCTGATATTTTAAGGCGTTTTAAATAAAATAAAGGAAGAAACGATAAATTATGATTTTCTGTAATCTTTTTTAGAGTATATTAAACTTAGTATTACCATTTCGTGTATATTTGTTGTAGTTGATATTGTAATGTACGTTAATACTTTGCACCTTCGTATCAAAAATTACCCAATTAAAAAATTATAACATTTGAGAAACAGTGTTTAAATTTTGTGACTACGATCAGTGTAAGAGGCCAATATATTTATTTAAATAGATATATCTATATATATATATATATATATATATATATATATATATATATATATATATATATATATATATATATATATATATAGATATATATATATATATATATATATATATATATATATATACATACCCTTCTTAACATAATAGCTTGGTGTCGTAGCTGCAAAATATCAAGCTATTAATATTGTGATTAAGTTGCATCTAGTAAGAAATAATAATCAACTAAAGATTATTCTTCTGTCCGATTAATGCAATCATAAATTGTACCACTGAACACGTAAATTGTACCAACGAAAACATTTTCTACAAAAGGCTTTCTACAACCTTTTCTACATCAGCCTTTTCAAAAACAATATTATTTTAATTATGATGAATTTCAAGTCTATCGGAAATGTAATCTACATGAACACTATCAAGATATTCTTAAACGTTCAAAATCTAATCAATATCACAAGCCATCATGTTCTTAAGCCATTTCAGTGTTATTAATTGAAGCAATTATCACACACGTTATCGGTGGAGCTGGTCTCATGCAACCATTTCTTACACCGTACACATTGCAGCCAAACTACTTGAGGTCCACTTTTCTCAAAGTAGTGCTTAACGCATGAAGCACACATATTTTCCTCATACACTCGCATCATCTTTTTCATATCATCGTCATCGTCATCCAGTTCTATAATAACATCTGATTCATCTGCACTGCTCAAAATGGACCTCTTTTGTTTCGCAGGATTCTTTACTATTTTGCTTTTATTGTTTCTTTTGGGAATTTTAGATTTTTCTTGGTTTTATTCCTTTAATAGCTTTACCTTTTTGTTTGATACTTTCTTGTAAATATATTTTATTCAGGGACGATGTTATTTCAGCAGTTTTTTTACCGCCTCCATTTCTTTCACTTTATTTTCTGGAATAGGTGACAAAATATTTAATAAGCTTCACCTTGCAATCTGATATTGTGTAACTTATCTACCTGCGTTTGATCGAAACCATATCTCTGATCCTTATATATAATAGGTACTTAATGATTCAAAGAATGACACATCCAAAGGTTATAATATTTACGCAGGAAATTGAACCATATTTATCCTATTTTCTCTTGCCAATATTAGAACTTCTAAATTTCTTGTATGTGTTATATTGACAATAGCAATAAAGTGTATCAGTAACAATTAAGTGCTTCAACCACTGACAAAAAAGATTTAAATAAGTGTAGCCTTTCTCAGAAATCGTGACCAAACTATTATCCGGGGCACCATCTGCTCATTCCGGACAAAGTCTCTTTCTTTTAAAAATCAATATCAGTGGAACAAATTGACCAGTTGCACTGACACAACAAACTACAGTTGTGTTGAACTCAGGCCACCACAAGTTGATCACCACTTGTCATTGATTGATTTTACCTCTTGTGCTCACAACTTTTTGGTCCTTTTTGTACAGCAAGAATACCCGTCTCATCTACCTTAAAAATGTTGCTAGCCTGAATTGATTGTTGCTAGCTGATTGAATTATCGTCTACGATCTCCTCGGGTAAATCGTAAAAACTGTACTTGTTCTCATGATTAAATCTTTTTACTCTATTAAGTGATTTCTGGATGACTTCTCTTAAATGAATGAAATCAACCTTTGCTAGTAATTTATTTTCCCTATTATAGAAATATGAGATATTATTATGTTCTGCAATTTGGTAATCTAAACGCCGTATATCTTTAATTCTTAACCCAGAAATGCGGTTTTCCAAAAACAAAAGATGGTTTACAAGCTCCATGTAAAGTGTAAAACTGTCGGTCTTCTTTTATGTGTGATATAATTATTAGCAAATTTGTTGAGCCATTTACGTGCCGCAAAACGGTTGCTATGGCACTTGGTACTCTCCAGAGATTGCATTGATACCGATTTTTTTTCTCTCATAAGCTAGCAATACTTGTTCTATGTCTTCTTTACTCAATTGATAATATTATTTTTTTCTCAGCAATTGCCATTTAAAATATACCACATCGCTTAGATGGTTTTCCTAATCTATTATAGAATCGAATGCATAAATCTAACCGGTACAATTTAGGAAAATTGAAGTTGTACAATATAGAGGACAGGGTAGTTTTACTATCGTCTTAAATACAATATAACTTCTACATATTTGTATCTGTTTCCATTTATTTAAGTTAGGTTTGTGTCATTCTGAAAGTGCGGCTTATTTTATGTAAGCTCGCGTGAAAGTTTTGTTCGATTTAAATTAATCCGTATCCCTTATATCTGAGAGATGTAATTCTCTTATATATTGCCAAAATGTTATTACATAGCTTCTTTAGTGTTCAAACCATCTGAGAGAAGTAGTGAAAAAAATCCTGCATGGGTTGGTCTCCAACAATCAGACCCTCACGATTGTAAGTTTCAGGAAATAATTGTAAGTCGCACGATCGTGAGTATGTATCATCGTCGAGTTATTTTACACAGAAAAATAGAAAAATAAGCTATATTTTATTTATATATATATATATATATATATATATATATATATATATATATTTTCTTTTTTTTTTCATTTTCATTAAAGAACATAAAAAGCAACATTTCTTTATTATTTTTAGTCAATCAACATTATTCTAAACATTAGCTTTCAAGACACCAATAGTAATCGTTTTGGTAAGTATTATAGAAACAATATTTATTCACAATTAAATGAAATTACGTGATATAGTATTATTCCTACTTTCTACTACATTACGTTATTATTATTTCTACTACATCACGTAGTTTCATTTAATTGTGAATAATGAATTGCTACAAAATTAACCCCAAATATATTCAATATTTATTCAAATAATCAGCCTTCTTAAATTCTTATAGAAAAATAAACACTTATTTGTGACGTGATAAGATTTAAAACAATTTTTGTCTAGAGGCAGACACAAATATACATCACATTTATCGCATTTCATTTTATAACAGTTGCCACAATCTTCTAATCGACAGGATCTGGGTGCTTTTATGCCATCACTGGTAGGGTAGTATTCATAACTGTCATATATTTTCGCTTCCGATGGTGCAATTGCTGGTCCATATATTTTATAATTTCTCGGTGAAATACTTGAAGAGATAAAACATCTTCGCAATCTTCCCAACGAGGATGATCTGGTATACTAGATAAGGTATCGGCAACATTCATACGAAAGTCGAGCAGAGGCACTGAGTCTTTTCTGAGAAAGTTATTAGCCAAGCAATCGTTTCTGTAAAGCCTCTAAGCATTAACTCTTGACAGATCTAAAAAGTGTATCAGCACTTTTAAAGTCCACTTTTTAGTTTTAATGAAAGCTCGATAATATTCTATCCGCTAATCGAGTACATCGACACTACCCATACATTGATTTTTATTCCTCACTATTTTCGGAGCTGAAACATCGACATACATTTTACGTTTTTTATCCCATCTTTTACTGCTTGATTGTTCTTCAGTAGCGGTACAATTTGACGTTAATAATATAGATTTATTATCCTTCCATTTTACTACGGCGGTAGGATTACAAACAAATTGCTGAGATTCGTCGCATTGCATCGATGTATCTTTTTTAAATTTGACTATCGCTCAGTCAGGAATTCGGTTCTGCATTATAGGCCCCATTGAATGCAGGCCTAACCTTTTATTTCCTCGATCAAAGGAACGGTGGTAAAATAGCGGTCGTGGTAAACACAGCTACCTGATGTAACATTTTTTATCAAGTGGATCCTTTTGTAGATCTCAAAATCTAGCATCAACATTTCGTTTGAGGTTAGACCAAAGTTTTTTTGATCTACTGGTCGTGGTTTACTTTTTACAACTTGACGTAGCTTACAGCAACTTGTGAAAGAGACCATTTGCTCGTCAACAGAATAATATTCTGAAACTCTTTCCAGTTTGTTACAGGTTTCTTTTACCTTATTAATTATGAATTTGGATCGACAAAATGAAGCGCTTTGCGAAGTATAATAAATCTTTCTCTTGTCATCAGGTCACAGATCAAGTCACAGAGTTTAATTTAGTACCAGATTTGCAAATCAAGATTATATGTATTGCAAATACCTTAGCGATTTCAGCGCCTGTAGATTTGAGTTCACGGCCAGTAGTGCATAGGTAATATAAGTTTGTATAGTGAGAAATCTTCTCTAAAAACTCAATAGCAAAATATTCTACTGGACGTCTTACCTGCTTTGTTGGCAATACAAATACAAATATAGTAAATTCATGGAACTTTTCCATGAAATCACTCTGCTTCCATATTTGCTTCCTTGTAACCCTGGGTACTGATGCTGATCCTCTTCTACGAATAGATCCTCTTCCACGAATAGATCCTCTTCCACGATTACTTGTAGGTGATCTCGATCTACCATTCGGAACAGAAGTTGAACGTAAAGGTCTTAGACGTGAACTTCTTTATTCTCAGGCAGTAGCTGCTCTTGGTGTCGGTGGGGGCTGACAATTTAGTCAGCGGGAAAAGCGGCTGAATCTCTGGAAAAGCTGAGGAAGATGCCATAAACGACCTTTCATCGATAATTTCGTCATCTTGCTCCTCTTCCGAGACATTTTCATCTGCTGTTTGTCGAAATAGGACATTCGAATTGAATTCTGTCATCCCTGTCCAAATCTTCGATCTCCGAAATATTGCCATTTTCTAAAAGGTCACATTTCATCCGAGGCCGAACGCACTGAAAGTGATAAAAAAATGGATTTCAAAGCTAAAGAAGATCAAAACAACAAAAAAATGTACAATAACATTTCACGATAAGTTCACATCTAGGTACTCGTACAACCGACATGCCACGATCGTGAAAGTTTAAATATCGAAAAGGATTCTCGCCGAACAATTAACGTAATGTACAAAAACATATGTTATCCTCTTTAACAACGTATAAACAAGCAATATAAACGAAAAGGTATTCAAAAATCTCTTAAAATTATTTGAATATGAGTTACTTACTTGAACGGGCGCTGCTTTTAAAAAACACAGCCATCCTTAGCGCGGTTTCTCGTCGACTGACAAGTTCTAACTTGTACGTATACCAATAAAGTATGTTTTGACGCATTATCATATAGTCTTACGATCAATAAAAGTCGGTTGCGTTCGCAAGAGTTGTTTCGTGTGCGATGTATAATTTTTCCAAGTCAAAATTCACAATTGTATAATCTCGGGTGTAAAGGGGTGTAGGCCCGTTGTACATAAATAGGGACACTCGTAAAAGTACCTACATATTTTTTACTTTGCAATATATATTGCACACTAAATATTATTTGTGAAGATGAATAATGAAAGTTATTTTTTCTGAGTATAGTTTTGTGCGACGGCACTTGTCATTTAGCTGCACATTTACGGTAAATAAATTTATATAATATAATTGTGAATAAGTTATTCAAATATGTTAATTGTAATAAAATATTTTTTTTTTATTTTTAAAGCCAGGGTGATGCTATTTTCCATAAATTAGCCCGCCTAAAAAAGCTTACAACGGGCGTATCACTAGTAATTTTTTAATTATTTTTGTAAGTCCGATTTAAATTTTATAAAAGCCAATAAATTGTTTGAACCTATAATAATTATTAAGGACTAGAAGGCGTATGAAATATCATATACCCAGCAGAAGATACGAAAAAAAAAATTATATCCTTTCTTTATTTACCATAATTTCAATAAGTAACTTTTCATTTAAAATGTTATTATGTTTCGAAAAATCTCACATATATCTCGATGTCAAATAAAAAAAAAATATAAGAGAATGCGGTGTACAGGTTTCTTCAATATAATAAATGCATATAAGCTTAGAAAATTAAATAAAAAACCTACTTGCATCTGCACTGTTTTCTGTAAGCTTTATGTTTACACGCCAAACTATTAAAAATTAGATTAAAGAAGTGAATAGCAACGTATTCGTTAAAAGAAAATTAACAAATTAAAGATTTGTTAAGTTTCTTTTTGAGCGAGCACTTCTTTCAAATCAAAAATTTGTTAAGTTTCTTTTTGAGCGAGCACTTCTTTCAAATCAAAAATTTGTTAAGTTTCTTTTTGAGCGAGCACTTCTTTCAAATCAAAAATTTGTTAAGTTTCTTTTTGAGCGAGCACTTTTTTCAAATCAAAAATTTGTTAAGTTTCTTTTTGAGCGAGCTTTTCTTTCACCTGAATACTTTTTATTACTACATGAGGTCACGAGACCTACAGTCAAAAAATTTAATTCAAATGTTTGCGGAAATTAATATTGTAATTACAGTCACTATTTTGTATCAACAGACTTTATTAGCATTCCGTATCTTAAAATAAAGAACGGCACCTTTTCAACCATCATTTTTTTGTCCGTCTATCTGTCTTTTTATTTCAAGGAAGGTCAGAGGTATAAAGTTTTAATTAATATCAAATACTAAGATCTATAGCCCCACAGTACTATAAAAATTCAATCTCAATGCAATGAACACGCATTTCAAATATCATGTAGGTACCTTGGTACTGATTCACTAATCGAAACTACTAAGAGTACTTTCTGATGGAATTATGAATCATAAAATTTGGTACTAAGAAAAATCTCATAGAACAACTAAAAAAAACTCTGTAATCATTAATTTATAATTCTATGTAAAATTTTAATGCGACCATCAAAATTGTACATTTCGCAGATTAATCCATTCGAACTGAAAAAAAAATTTGAATATATTTGGCGTAAATTTTGTAGAAATTCATTATTCACAATTAAATGAAACTACGTGATGTAGTATTATTTCTACTTTCTTTAATTTCTTTACCACGACCTAGGTTTCGTTATATTACAACATCTTCAGGTAGGCTAATAGCAAAAATTATTATAATTTGCTATTAACCCACCTGAAGATGTTGTAATACAACGAAACCTAGGTCGTGGTAAAGAACGTAAAGAAAGTAGAAATAATACTACATCACGTAGTTTCATTTAATTGTGAAAAAAAATTATAAATATGTTAATATAATAAATCGTATCTATAAAATAAATAATCATATCGCAATAATCCTAATGTTGTTCAAGGTAATCAAATAATATCATTTCTTAAATAAACATTTCAAATGGAACATAAACTCAGGCACCGACTTTACGTTTCATATAGTACACATGGGGTTGGTGATTATATCATGCAATTAAAATATTATTACCGATTTGTTGAATCAAAGATGGCATATTCTACCATCCATTGTTTTTTAAATTATAAAATTTCACATTCGATTGTAACTCTAGACTTTAGAAATAAACCATTTTATAAACAATTTAATCTGTTCTTATAGTTTTGAACATTCCAAAATATTTTTAAATTTTTGATTGAACATTCTTTTCAAATGTCGATTTTTTTAATCAATTAGTGTAAACGTAATAATGATACATATTATGAAATCATATGACCTTTTCTAATATAATTTTTATATCTCAAACTTTTTTATAATACTATTGTGTGTCACAGGTGATGCGTCACATATTATACATAATCTTTACTAATATCATGACATTATTATGCACAATATCGTCAACAATGGGTCGATGAACCACATCCTCAACCCCACATAGCCGGCATATTATACAATCGAATGCCAGTCAGTTCGAACCGCGCCGCCATTTTATTCGGGGCGGTCCGTTTGTTCTCCTAAATTACCTTTTTCAAGCTCACAACTTGAACGCTTATATACTAGGTTATGTACTGCATAGATAGCATCTGCAGATATGGAGGCGGCCGAGACGCTCGCCTGTGGCATTTATATACTTAGCGTCGGATAAATATGTTGAATTAACTAATGTTGCTTATTATCAATTGTTAGAATATTTTTGGCGGACAGTCGTGTACGTTAGAATTGTACGTTCGAATGAAATGATATTTTATATAATTTAATTTGCTTTAGACGGTGATTTCAAGACATACAAAAAACCTAATTTTTAACTAGATGTGTATATGTATATGTATATGAAACGGTCTATCTAAAAGGCAACGGGTAACTCTTAATTAATGTACATACATACACACGTTAAGTATTACATAGTCAAGGTAGGTTTGAATACTTAACAATTTCCTCCAAAAAGTCTACGAATGAAAATAGTCAAGTTAAACTGAAGAAGACGGTTTAAGGGTGCCATTAATAAAATATATGTATTATACATTAGAATATTAAATTCTTCTTCATGCTAACCTTTAAACTTTCTCTCGTGTTGTTTTTTCTTTTTTTAACTTCAATTTTTATCCATATATGAAAATAGTCATTATACATATATATATATATATATATATATATATATATTATGTTCGTATTTTTATAATTGTTTGGTGAATTACGTACTAATGTTTTCGTTATTTACTTTTCTTCATAATCATAGTGATTTATAAAACTATATAATCAAATGATAATCCAAATCAAATTACATTATATTTCGTTACAAAATTGATAATTATATTGTATTCACCCTTAAAACGGAATTCCTTCACTTATAGGTGCAATATAAATGTGTGCATAGACCTATTGCGTTCTTAAAAGTTTACCAAACTTTTCCTAGTAACTTTTCCTAAAATATTTTATATAAATCTTTTAAATAAAGATTTATATAAATTTAAAATTTTTAAATAGGTACTTGTAAAAACTTATTGAGGAAGACCCTTATATACTATTACTCTTAACCAGACAATGATTTTTTAACTCAGAATACCCAATTACCTCAAAATCTCTGTGAACACAATATCACTCGTAACATTTTCTTGCTTTCCTTCATAATTAGTTTTAATTAATAACCGATGTTTTAATAAGAAATATTTCTATCGAATATTAAAACCATTTTTGAAAGTGATTAAGTAGTTTCTGAGATTACTCCCGACAAACAAACTTATAAACATTTCCTTTTTATTATGTTAGTACGGATTATCTCAAATTTCCTTAACAAATATTAATTGCAATTTGTTTTTTTTATCCATCCTAGCATGTTTCAACCACTTATTTTTTAGAATGATATTCAAAAGAAAATGTATTTTAATAGAAGTAAATAAAATTTAATACAATCGCAGCCATTTTAGTTTTTTGGTTGTATTTTTATTTATGTATTTTTTTAAATAGAAATAAAATACAATTGCGAAGAAACATACTTTAACGCTTTCGTCGGGATAGAGTTTAAAGAATTATTATAAATATAAAAATAGTGAAAAAATAATATTCTTCCAATTGAAAAACGACTGAGTTGATAATCAATGTTCTGCAATCTGAAAATTTAATTAATATATTATTTTTAATAATTTTATTAAAAATATAGACAAAATTAAACATTGACGTTGTTGATTTTTGATCGTAATTGCAATCCACCTAGCAGCAAATAAATCAGTAAAACGGAAATACTTTCAAAAACCGTGATCCGTGGTTTTCTTTTGTTTTTTTTAACTCCGACTTCTTAATCGTTTACTTATCCGACAAAAAACAAACTACAATACGTACAAGACTATAACATCACAATGAACAACTCAAAAAACCGCCCAAATCATATTCCACTAAACATCACAAACAAAACCCGAGCCTCTCCGTCCAAATGCGTCATTGAAAGGTACAATTGTGAAAATGATCCTCATGTGTGTTTAGTGATGAATGGTCGCGCCAACAGGTGACCGGCCGCTGGCCCTCAAAGAGGACCCCCCGGGGACCCGAGCGACGGGGGGCTCGCTCGCCATTGTGTCCCAGCCGTGTCGAAACAGTAATTATATTAAACCACAGCGTCCGCCGCGCCCTGATTCGAATCGCGTTTGCCGCAGCCCTACTGAGCTAATGTGCTTTTTATGACACGTTCTCTGTCACTTTTTTGTGTTCGAAGGACCTATGGATGTGCATTGCTGTGGTTGTTGTGTGGATGTTAATGAGAAGTTTATTTTGTATAGAATAGTGATATAGTACTTATATCCCGATATATTTAACCACCACGTCAGGAATACCCCACTCTCAAGTATCCTTGACACAGCGTTATATTCTGTAACTTCCAAAGAAATGTGTTTGAAAATTTTTCCGATAGTAGCAAAGAAATTGAGCTAGTTTCAATGCTGTATATTATAAAAGCGTGGCCTTAACGACATAAAGGTACTCTCTGTCACAAAGGCGTATTCTACTACAACTTGATGATGAGTCCTTCTCTTAATATTTGCTGACTAAGTCGATAAACCGCTTCGATAAATTCATACTACCTATTTTTTCATAAAACTTAAGTAATAAAAGACATAGCGTTGTCGAAATAACAAAATAGTTTTCACGACTTCGTGATTCGTTATGCATAATCTTCAACTCTCTATCAAAATAATGAACGAAGAAAATGCTTCTTGCTTTCTAGTCATTTATCAATTTTAGTATTTCCTTAATATTGTATATATTTAACGCGTTTTCATAAAAATGCAATTATGCACGAATTAAAGAGTGCTAGTAAAGCCATAAATTTATCTTAATGTATTAAGACCTATACTGTGTACTTATTTACCTTTCACTGTTCTTATTACTGAGAACCATCCTTATACCAATCATTTACACCTTGTAAGAAAAGAGTTGTTAGTTAACCGCATCATTTACAATAATTGCCAAGCGTAAAACCGACCTTCTCCCGTGTGCCGCACTCGCTAGCGAGAGTAGAGAAACAAATGCATAAACAAATAGCCGAACAAATAAACAAACAAACAAAACGACCACCTGACTCTTACCACAATACACAGAAATGTGTCAAAAACACTTCCTTCGCCGTCAAACAAAGAGAGATCTTTGTCTGTTACTCCACGCTCGCAGCTAGAGGAACAGGGTGACCAGTTAACAAATTTCGTTACATTCAAGATATAGAAAACTAATAAATAAATTCAGGATATAGAAAACTAATAAAATGGCATTAACTAAATATATTTTATCTTCTTTTATTTATATAACTTCGCTTCGTCGCCCATTAGTATTGCCAGATCCGATAAGTAAAAAATTTAAATTGGTGTCAAAAAACCGTACAAAAAACGAATAAGCGGGACTTAAAAAGTTATAGTTTTCAATCGTTAAAAAAATTACATTAGATTACATTTACATTTTACAAAAAAAACACAAATTTACTCGACAGAACTTATGTATTAATCAGTCAGACTCTAACATGCTCAATAAAAAATCAACAAAATTTTTAATAATCACCGATCACACTTTAACATTCAAACATATCTGTTAAAGTACAACAGTCAGTCATATAATTTTAATACTAAAGTAAACCGAGAAAACATTTAGAAATATCTGTGATCATATAATCCCTTCAGTTGTTCTTCTAATTCCATTTTTACTTCTATTTTTAAAAGAAGTTAGATGATATGAAGACCTACCTCATTCAGAAACTTAATTTAAAGGTTTTCGTGCACTTGACTTGTTGAGTTTAATATGAACTAAATTTTAAATTGTCTGAAGTGTTAAAAATGGAGACATTTGGCGTCACGCCTAAGTCTTAGGCGGTATGAATGATGACACTCTTTAAAATCGGGTCAACTAATTAATAAATACAATGGTGATGAAATGCTACCCATTAATTAGGACCATGGAGACATCATTCACATTTTGATTCTAGGTTAACAATGGTTGGTATTCTGGTACCCGACTTTCAAGAAACCAGATAACTTTTAAATTACGTAGGTTAAGTTCTTCATTTGCTTTCCACCAAAGGCTATAGAAATTTAAATAACATTTCTAAATGTTGTTTACTCTTCGTGGCAACCTCAATTACTCAAATAATCTTTAAGACTATCAGAGACTGCGCTTTGTTCTTTTATATATATATATATATATATATATATATATATATATATATATATGTATATATATATATATATATATATATACATATATATTGCGTTTCCATCTCTTACTCCTCTTTTGCGTTTTATCACCTGAAATATGTTATTGGCCGTATTCCACACAACGATTTACTCCGAAAAATAATCTGTCGGTGGTATAAAAAGTTTAATGAGTTTACTCTTCATTAGTGAAAAGTGTCTGTCACCATCTCGCGGTTCCATAAGTGTGGCCTAATTTTGCTAAACAGCCAATTTATGCCGCCTTTGATTTATGCCACGTAATAGTTTCAAAACTTTGGGGACTTTATTACTGGATTATCATTAGAACGATATCATCTAAATTTGATCGAGGCACCTATCCTATACATTGCTGTGAATTCTATTGTGTACCTTCAATTTCCATTGTCAAATTCTAACTATATTTTTATGGTGTTACATTTAAATAAAAAAGATTCATGCAAATTGGTTCATTAATGCCGGAGATCTGAGTTAAAATACACAAAACAGGCCGTACCACTGGCAGTATTAGATTGACTAATTGAAGTCTGGAGTTTAATGATAGTCTCTACTTGAGCCCCATAATACCTTTTAAAAACAGCGTATCCCAAAATTGAATGGGACGTAAAGGACTGAGAAGTACGAACCTAAAGTTTAATGACAGAGTCTCTGGTTGAGACCTAAAATACTAATTTAAAACTAGTAGATCCTCAAGACACACAG
The DNA here is from genome assembly GCA_039881145.1 of Druceiella hillmani. Taxonomy (NCBI): domain Eukaryota; kingdom Metazoa; phylum Arthropoda; class Insecta; order Lepidoptera; family Hepialidae; genus Druceiella; species Druceiella hillmani. The sequence goes on along the minus strand of JAYKKI010000001.1, from coordinate 44,248,350 downwards.
TTTAAGCAGACAGTACCTCCACAGAGTCAAGTGTCAGGAGTTAGAAACCGGAGTCTATTGGTAAAGATTGTGTTTGTTCTCGCTGATATATATATATATAGATGTTAATCCTAAATTCAATTATTGTTGTAATAGCTATTTTACTTATCGTGAATCCATATATAACTTAGTCCCATACATATTTTCTTCAAATCATTGTAAAATTTTAAAAATAGAAAATCATTCTTCTGAATGACGGTAACAATGGAGGTTTTTATGAATGACACTAAACGGCGCCATGAGGAGCAATATCTATTAAAACGCCTAATCTTTACCGCGATACTTAAGGTACTCAATGGAATCCGATATTACAATACAATTTAATGAAAAAGTTCACTGCAGAACTATGAACATGCACGCCTTATTAGTTTTCACGCGGTATGGTTCCATTATCTGCAATGTTATAATTAGATATAGTTAGATATAGTAGTATAGTTATAAGTAGATATAGTAGTATAATTATAAGTAGAAATTATGGTAGCTAGCTAGGGAACTGATAATAAATAGTTTCGCCAAAGGAAAATCTGGCAAAACATATGCTGTAAAATAATTGTAGTAACTTAAAAATGGAAAAGCTAAAAGCTGATTGGCATGAACGGTAAACTTATCGCTAAAAATAATTTCAAATGAAACTTGATAAGTATAGTCAATATTGTTTATTTTACTTTTATAATGTAAAGTATTGCTATCATAAGAACAGTTTTAATATTGTTTAATGGTTATCCCATAAGTTTCCATGGTATATTAATCTGGAAAACCTCATATAGTAGCATGAACTCGAGATCTGTGATATGCATATTTGTCATTGCACAAACCTAGACATGTTATTTTGTTAAAGATAAAAACGAAAATAATCATGTATTAACACAAATAATAGACATGTGTCCCATACGCCTGATGACAGACCATAATTTATAAAATTTAATTGCACAATGCTGCCAAGTAATGAGAACTACAATTGAAACCTTCGTTGTGCACTAATGATGTACAAAAATGTCGATTCCAGATTGTCACCCTATTCTCGTATCAGTGCCGATGTTATATATATTTGATAAAGCTGAAATCTTATTTAAATAATAATAAACTTTTAGAAAATTATTTTTAATTTAAAATATTTTTTTAAATATGGTTTAACTTGACCTTGGTCATAGCAACGAGTTCCGAAAAAAATTTGTAAGAAATATACGTGACAGAACTCAAAACCATAAAAACTACAAGTGTGACTATTTTTTGTATTAAGAAAATTAAATGTAGGGATAATTTTAATACTTAAATTTAATAAAATAAAACGAGGCGAAAATATTAAACGATGGTGATAGAATTAAATTGATTTTTAAATAAAGAACAGCTTATTTACACAATAAAAAGTAATCACAAATTACGAGTGTTTTATCGTAATGAAAATGAAGAAAAATTGTAAAATCCAGTACTGTATCAACAAGAAAACTACCTGTTAAAAATAAAAAAAAAACAAAACGGCTGAGAAAGAATTATGCCAATGTTGCTAAATAACTATAGGATATGAACAACAATGACAAATGTTTAATATTTTTCTTGTGCACCGATGCTATTGCCAAATATACGTATTGGATGTGAATAAAAAAAATTACAACTTTATTTACAATGTTACGATTCAAGGCTTTATACGAATGACTGGTCAACGGCTCCATATGAACATGGTGCAAGTATCAGACATTTGTTGCTTTTCTTACTGGGACGCTGGTCACCCTGGCTAGGCAAACACTGGCCATTGTATTTACTGTAGATTCATGTGCCGCTTTGTGTCTTTGTTGTCGCATTCCTTGCAGGGAGGCGGCGCCTTTGTCGCCGACGGCTTTCATCTTATTTATTTATTTATTTAAGCGTTTATTGTCTCTTGATACCAGGCAAGCGGTTCTTTTGGTCAACTCACTTTATGCGGAGAGGTGTTCTGGTGGAACTAGTGACGATAAAGGGTCAGTTTATTACTCGTCGAGTGTTTATTGTCGTTAGACAGTGACATGATAAAATTAATCGCTGTGACGAATGGTGATTATGTGAAAACGTGAGAAGAAATGTGCATAGAGCAATTCGCATTTTATCTACGATTGTTGATATGAATTACGAGTCGTGGATAATGTTTGTGTTGGGAGAATTTATTGAACAAGTCATATGCATTTATTAGTGCTGTGTTAAGGGTCATGGGGTAAAGAAAAAGAGCCTTAAAAATAGGAAGTGATCCTATCATTTATTGGTCTAGAATTTCGTGTCCTTTTATTCAACATTACGAGCCAAGATTAATTTCTTCCATGCCACCTTAACCGGTACCTGCAGCCAAAGTTATTTATTTATGAGACTTCTCTGACCAACTTTGAAATCAAATATTTTCGTCTATAATTTAACAAGTAGTGATTTAGCACAAAAATAAAAATTAAGTAGTGGTTATTGAACTCAAAGTAATTATTAACTGAAAACCATAGTGTAATTAAGATGCCACTAAAAACAAACAATATCCAGCCTATTTCATAATAAATGAATTTAGAGCGGTTGTTACGTCATTAATTTTGATTGTCTTGTGCTATTAGGACATATAAAGACTTCCTTATTATTTTCGTTTTTAAAAGTCTATAGTCAACTATAGACACTCAAATTTCTCTTTAGAGGGACAGACCTCTATCATAGCATCACAATTTCCACAATTTTCGATACATCAGCTGGAAAATTTGCCGATAAACGCTCTCATAAGTTGAAAACAGATCGGACACCATTAATTTTCATTTGGTACGTGGATTGAACGAAACTCACGATCGCATAAGTTTTGTGAACTTGCTTTCTAATCTATCTTTTTTTTGGTTTTTTTAGCTTTGTTTACGAAACATTAAGATTCAAAAAGTTTTGTGAATTTCTTTATGAACCAATATAAAAGAATCTGAAAAAATATTGATTGTAATACTGAATAACAGAGACAATGAAATATTTTTATTTTTTGACATTTTCGACAATTTTTTTTTATTTTTTTGACCTCATTTTTATTTTTTGACTTCATAATGGCGTTAGTTTATTTTCTAGATTTTAATAAATAAGTTTTAATGTTAACTTTAACACCTTTACTTATTTTTTAATCGATGCAACTGGAAACAAAGTAAACAAAAACTGGTAAAAACAATCGATTTAACAGACCTACAATCAAAATACTCTTCTTCTTTTCTTTCTTTAAAGAAAATTCCATGTATACCATCCAGTACTTTTTAACTGACGCGCAGTTAAACTTGTGGAAAAACAATGTTTCAAAAACTGCCGCCAGTGGTTCTCCAACGTTATTATAGTGGAGTTAATTTATTTCTTTAAAAAATATTACATACACATCTACTATTTTATTAAATATATAGATGGAAATCACGACAATATTGATATTTTATTTTCATGAATGATAAAATATATCTGTATTTTGTGATTATTTTAAATATAAATAATTAACAGATTCTTAGATATTTAATGGAAATAGAATAATATCAAGTGTAACCACTGAATTGCCGATATCTAAAATATAAGCGAATTTAAGAAAGGTATTTATTTACTTTTATATTAAATTTATTATTTAAACGTAACAGATATACGGTATGTAACATTACTAATTAGCGCCACATCAATCCGTTATAATGCATCATGGGCAGAATGTAATACACGATTTTTTAAAAAAATTATACAAATTTTTTCAGTTATTAACATGTCAATAACATCATTTTTACAAGTCATTAACATGAAAATGCATATACTTCGTATTTTGATAAACGTAAGAAATGTGACCATAATGCATAAATACCCTTCTTGGTGCATTCGCCTTTTTTAACTATCCCTTTTATTTGCGTAGTTTTAAAAAAGAAGGCTATAAAAAGTAAAGACAAAGGTTAACAAAATTCATTTTTAAGGTCATGGTTCTTTACAATTCTTAAATGAAAATGATTGCCATTCGAAAATCTTCAACATTCGTAATTCGCCCAAATAATTATTTTCAAGATGTGTGAATATCATATTGCCAAACAAACGCATTTGTATAGTTACTTTATCACACTTAACTGTTTGTTTTTATTTTATTACAGTATTTTTCTATAATTACTAAATCAATGACAGATCACTTCCGTAAGCATAATTTTTAAATTACGAAAAAATAATAAAAACGTTTGATTAGATGTACATAAATACCGGCACGCCATCGAATCGGCTAATCGTGAATTTAATAAATTGATATCGAAGATCAAAATGCTACGAAAAATAAACACCGACAAGGTGTTTTGTAAGGACTTCACACGATTCAAGGTCGACCCTATAATTAGGTTCAACAGAATGTAATAAAGAGTCTAATTTGGCGCGCAGTTGAGTTATCGTTCTGAGGTCGCTAAACATTCGCTCATCTTTGGATTCGGATGGCGTCGCTAGGGTCATCATCTTCAACTCGTGATCGTTTTTGAGTTCAATGTCTAATAAGTTTCTGATAGAAGTAAGAAAAATGTTTTAAACGTGCAATAAAATATAATCTGATTTCTGTCTGATTCAAAACATTATTTGAAAAAATTGGGTTGATGCGCGAATATATTAGCGAAATAAACAGAATATTACCACATATTTTCAACAAAGGTCTATGAAATCTTAAATTATATTTGGTTCTGTAGAATACGGGAAATTTTCATTTTTTTCTTGCTACAAGGCCAGCCATAAATTCTCTAAAATATAACCAACGATAAATTCTCTTGTTGTTCGATAAATTTATTCCTTTGACGATAATTCGCTTTGTGAGATGTTCACTTGTAAATTTCTTTATCTGAAACAATAATGTGATGGTAGTTATTCTACTTGTAATTTTATTCTTTACCGTTCAGAGTTTTCAATAATAATCTAAATAAAATTTTGTGAAGAAATTATTTTCATTTTCCCAATGAAAACTAATCGTACTTATTTTATAACAAGAATTATTTTGTTTCTTTTGACACAAAAACTGTTTTTCCGAGTGACGTAAAACTCTCGGCACTCTCGTGTAGTTATATATAGTTTCTACAGGGATAAAACGTGTATAATATGTTTTTAGATGATGTGAGTAATCTACAATAATTACTTAAGAGAAGGGGAAACTAAAGTCATTTCTGCAAATCTAAATGGAAGTTTGAAAAAAATTGTCGAAAATGTCAAAAGAATTGAAAAATTCAATAGTTACAGCTGCATCAAATAGTGTTTAAAAACAGTACACTGTAATTCAACCTGTAAAAATGTTCATGATGTACAAGAATAATTATGGGCGACAGTGATTCAGCGGCAAGTAGTTTGTGAATAAGTTTGGAATTATTTTAATGTGCTGGTTACAAAAACAAAATTAGATTTTCAGGATTTACTCTAGTTTTTAAGATAAAATTTATCCACACAACCTACTTAAATTGTAATAATTTAGTGCAAATAAAATGCTACACAGACGTTATTCATTATTATTTTACTTCTGATTGCATTAGACTTGTTAGAAACATTACATTTGTTAGAAAATACTAAATAAAATATATATTATGAAAAATATTTTATTTATTACTTTCTTTTTTGTTCACAATTTGGGTTATTTATTTATAAGGTACCCCAACAGTAGACGGCCATTATGTGGCGGTCCTAGCATCCTTGAATATTGAATTTCTCGTTCATTATCCGGATATTTGTTTTTCAATATTATCAGATAATTTATCCAAATGATTACGTAGAAAATATTGTAGACTGTACCTTAACGTTTATTTTTGTTCCTAATTTATCAAAATGGTTTTCTTCAATTTTTCAAACATGTCTATGACTATTTGATGATATTCTTCTGTCTTATGATTGCACAAAATTGTTTTGACTACTGACACAAAGCTTGTCCAGGCTTTTATCTGACCAACACGGCTTGTAAAACTCTTTGTGATTTACCTAAGAGGATTTACCTCGTATAAGGGTTCGAAATTAAATATTTTCAAAGATTCCTATCTGAGTTTTTCTACAATATATTTAAAGAAATATATAGTAAGTTTTTTTCTTTTAAAGTTTATACATCTATTTGGTCATAAATTTACTACACATGTACGTTCAAAACTATTAGGATCGTTAACACGACCTCTTTGGAAAAAAATCCTCTTCTCTTATAATAAAATATTTATTTAACTTAAGTATCAGTGGGCGTTACCAACAAAAACTAATTAAACAACTTCAATATGTCAGTTATTAAATAAACAATAAAATATTGTATGGTAGGGTTAAAAATAAGAGTATTAAGTATGCCTAGTTACAGTATTTTTATTTTAAGAAACAGAGCCAATTCAATGGAACTACATGGACTCTATAGGTTGGTTTTTGAAGTGGCTTTATGTTTAAAATTGAACCGTATATTTCTGCACTCGACTAAAGCACAGAATGAAACGAATTGAAATACCTATAATAAATTAACTATAATTAGTTGTTTTATAACAAAAAGTATTATGATAAGATTCAGCCATGGTCTCTTTTTATACCGAGGCAAAACCGAGACAAGCAGCTAGTTCCCAATGTTCATGAATTATAACTAAAGCACATAACTCGCCGTGGTCATCTGTCAATGTCTCGCTAGTATTGCCAGCTTCGAATTAACCACGGCTTACTCGTAGGTATACTAAACTTAGTGAATAAGTACCAAATTTAATGTGATGAAATAATTCAAAAAGAGTTCGAATTATATTATTTTTTTAATCTGCCAGCCCTAAAATGGGGAGGCAATTTTGGGTCCGAGGCCAAATAAGAAAATTCGCTACGGCCGTTAAGAGTCGGCGGGCCGCGCCGTTAAAAGCACGACCGATCTCAAAACGACGGCCGCGAACCAGCTCAATGTTTGTTGAATATGTTATAAACAAAATTAAGTACCAGAGTTTATTAAAATGATCCCAATGTTAATTGGCAATTAATAATACAGTTTATTCCGTTTGCAGCTTATTTACCAAGCAATTTTACATATTTGAATAAAGCCGAGCTGTACGCGATAGCAATACGCTCGCGTTACTTTTTTTATATGGAGATTGTCATATAAGACTCGACCGATGATAAGAAATCGGTGATGAGGATTATAATCAATAAGTCTTACAGCATCAGTTGTTAAAAATGGGCGTATTACTCGCATGAAAGTTTATTCTTTGGACAATACTATCCTAAACTACAAGTTTTTAATATATTGGGTGTCTCTAAATACATATCAAGCTTCGAGTAGTTGGTAGCTTTAGTTTTTTATCTGTAAGGTTAAATTGTTAATTTCACGACCGTAATTTAGATCTTGAAAAATATATGTATCTTTCTACCAAAATTAGACTTTTGAAAACTAAATAAAGGTGAATTGACAATAATCTTGACGACTCTATTCTGGAATGAAAATTTAATTGAACAATGGAAGATAAAGAGAAGATTGAATAGTTGCGCAGGTATTCAAAATAAAAACTTATATATTTATAAATATTATTTAGAAAAAATTATATAACTTAAGATCCTGGAAGGCTGTATTTGACTGGCTTCTGAATTCAAGATTCCGTGGACGGTTTTAGATGTCGTTTTCATGGCTTATTTTTATAGAAATGTATTTGGATACTCAAAACATTACGTGACATTAACAGGACTAAGTTATGAAACAAAAAAGGCGTAGTTTTATCACAAACACTTGCACAAGTGTTTGTAATAAAACTAAACTGTTTTAAAATAACAGAGGTAGAGGAGAGATATTTAAGACTTTGAAGGTTTTAAATAAAGTTATCGCTGGTGGGGTATACATACTTACTCGTCATTCGTGATTAACTGGTAGAAATTTTAATGTTTACTAGGAATGCCAAACGTACCATAGGACAGACAAGTAAATAATTGCTAAAGTAATCCTTCTAAAACACATAAGTACAGTTTAATAATAATATATCTTATTTCTTCAAATAATTATCACACCAATCCAAACGGATTTATATAGGAGTACATACATATATACATGTGTATGTCGAAAGCGTTTAGTTGCATGGTATTGTGCTTCTGTTCGAAATGAATAATAAGGTAAAACAAGTTCATGGAATTGGGGTAATTTTGCTACAATAAAGTATGATCGATTAATATTAATAAAAATTAAACTAGTACCATTTTCTTTCATTGTCTTCCTTTTAAACAAAACGACCGTCATTGTCTGTGTAGCGTATATTACTTTAGCATATTTCTGTTATACTAGACCAAAATCTATATTTTGAATCAAGCCATCTCTCACAGGCTTATGTAAAACTTTGTTCAAATTTTAATTCTTGTAACGTCATAATTCTATATCGCTTGCACTGTTGTTACTAGATTTATATACATTCATGCAAAAATTCTTCGACAAAATAATGAGAAACCACAAATACCAAAATGCAATGCAAAGAACAGTCGTTACAGAATCCCGCCAGCTCGTAACCTGTCAATATCCGCTTCAACAATTACCATCCCAACCCGCGTCGCTACCTACAAGACGCACCGCGCCGACGAAGGTCTTGTGGCAATAAGCTCGATGACGTTTTGCGGCAAAGGAGCGCCGTGCGGCTGGATCGTTCGAGGGCGAGATTGCGTCTGCTTAAGGTGCCTTTCAATTAGGTATAGATGGATACGGAATAATAAAGTGTTTATTTTTTAATTATAGAATTACCTTACTTTAAAGAATATTGAAAGAATTTTTTTTTATTAAAGTGCGATTGCCTGAAAATATGAGATAAAAACAATGACAATACGATTTGCACTCGCTCATTGGTTCTTCGCAACAAGGAATATTTTCAGTTTATAAGAAAAATATTGAAACATCATATGGTGTCCACTACTAAAAATGAGATTACACTTTCATTCAATCTAAGGAATAAAAAGCTAAAGTTAATGAAATGTTTATTATAATTATAAGATAATATTGTGTTCTTGTACATTTCATTATTATATTTATACATAGACTCCGACATGACTTTTAAGATTTTTTTTTGAAAATTTTATGTTTATTAAAGTACCAAAAAGTGCTTGCACAAAAATTACAAACTTTTGACATGATTTTTAACTTATTTTGCAAAATTCGATATAGACATTTCCCTTAAGTGCACCGTTTTGGAATCAATGTTTTGGAGCTGTATAACAAGGTGACGAGATTTATTTCAACATCCATAACGGCTTTATAAACACGATTTCTCTATACCCAAAAAAATTGTTTGTAATGAACATAGATAGTTCTATCTATGTATTAATAATAACGAATATATCGAATTTCAAAAACCTATGGTCAGATAAACGTGGAAATGTGATCCAAAAAAGATTCCATTTACACGTTTTGAGATTAAAAATCCTGAAGATATATATTTATATGGTTTTCGTAAATGGATGTCATTCAAAATGAATTAAAATATATCGTCTGCGTATGACTAGGGGATGTAAATAAAACACCAAAAATTCCAAATGGAATAGACCAAAATTTTTGAAAACCAAACATATAAACAACAGAAAATAACGGATAAAATGATATTGTGTTGTTCTCTTATCCAACAAGTGAAAGAACCATAGCTTTTTCTTATTTTAGCTAAGGCCTGAAAAGAGCAGAGTTTGAAATGAGGATAATATTAATTACTGTGTTTGTTTTTTCATTAAAACCGTTTTCCTTATCTCTCACAAAGGTTCTCGTTTTATATTATAATAAAACTAATCGCAATTTACACTAATCATACAAATAACATGAAAATATTTGTTTTTGTGTACAAAATACACTGTGCACTTCAATATCCAACCAAGTGTACAAAGAACATAAAACAGTAGAGGCGGCCAGTGATACGCGCAAGTGCAACGCCGACGTAAACCACAATATGGGGATCGATAACAAATGACAATGAGGAAGGAATGCCGTTTAGCGTTTGCTAACCGAAATGACTTCCCTGTGAAGCGGACACTTTAACCATTTTATACTTATGATTCCGCCGAGAACAGAAGATCCGTACCGCAGAGAGCTCATCGATACTAAAATCTCATTGGGCATCGTAAGGTGTTATTGGCGACCACTTGCAAGTGCTACCTGTCAGTAAAAGCACCTGCAATTGCATTAATTCGAATTTTTTTAATTAAACTCCAGTGAAATATTTTTATCCAATTGACAGTGCAAAGTGGTAACTGACCATAAATATCGGAAATAAGTTAAGTTAATACGATCGAATAAATTTCTCCGACAAAATAATGTAGAATCTTTTCGATAAAAATCTCAAATTTATTTATTTCTTACAAAACGTTTCGAGTAGTGCGAAAATTTATGATTTTCTAATTAAAAAAATTGTGATTTTTTTAAATTCACCACTTATTTTTTCGCATTGTTATGTTACCTTTGACGACAAAAGGGCAAATGTAAATAAATTCAGACTGATTATAAAAAGATCCTAACGTTTTATGCACTGACTAGCCACAAATAATTATCTTAAATAAACATATACATTATTAAAAAAGTACTCAGGTTTGTGGAGAAAATATAGTTCAGTTTTACAGTAATTTTAGAAAAATGGCTCAACTTTTAAAATTATTTAATTTAATTTTCTTTAACTCTAACTTAGTAACAAAAGCTAGCTCCAATTCAATTTTTAAATTTTCAGCAATTGCAGTCAATGTCACGCATCTTAACCACTTGCATTGATGTATTAATACGCTATGGATTTATATAATAATAAAGACGTTAAGTATGAAATATTCCATCACATGTGTAGAAAATAGTGACGACGTATATAACAAATGTACAGGCACTTTCATAAATAAACACGATCTCTGACGGGAAATTACAGCAACTTGGAATTAATCCAAGTAAAATCTATACTTGCTTAACGATGGAATACACAAGCGGACTTGAAAATTCACAAAACGATGATTTACATAAAATCTCCATAAACATTAAATTACACATATTTAATTACCAAATAAAAATATGTTACAATATTGTAGCTTAGTAGCATATAAGTACTCGAAATAAAGTGTTAAGCGCAGGTTTAAATTCCATCCTGCCTTATAAATATATTTTATTTTTTTCTGCCTGTTAATTACAGAATAGACTACATATTTTCTGCCATTTATTATCTAATTATAGATTTTCCAAATCTGTAATTGTAAAAGGTGGACTTTGCTAAAAAGACTGTAACCCAAGCTGCTACGAAATGTAGTTTATGATAATTGATTTGGTTAGTATTTAGTAATAAGATTTAGTAACAAGTATTTAGTATAATTGATTTGGGTTTTTAGTAACATCATTAAACATAATGTGATATTGTTATATAAAAACAAAAAGGAACTAACCTTGAGAGGAGCAATGGCCTAAAAAGATCTAGCGCTTTTGAACTATGTCATCGATATGTAAGATTTCATTTTTTTGTTCAGTAAACGAAATTATAAAGCAGACACGGAAGGAGTGTAAGCGGCAACCTGAAAAGATATGTACAAATAATATTAGCATAAAGTGTAGTAGATAGAATATAAAAATATTGTTACTTATATTGTACATCCTACAACATTACGTAATTCGTGGCAGGTTGCTAGAATAACGACAGCATCATTTTAATAATTAAAAATATTTATTGAATTAAATTAAAATGTAATTAATTATTACAGTAAGAATATTTAGAACGCAACCTGTCAGACACAATATTACCATAGCAGAAACCGCGTAAAAGTATTTAAATAAAAGTCTACTGCGGATACTGATCATTCTAATAATTGTCTACTGTTTTTTCAGATGTCATCTGGCAACATTATCGGCCGATGACGTTTGCGTGCCTTTTTAGATTACCTTGATTGTTTATTCAGTTTTCTAGACCCTTGGGGTCGATCGATACTGCTGCAACTGAACTTACATTTACCCATTCAGTTTACAAATTAATACATTTTATTTATTTCTTCTACTTATAACCCTGTAAACTCCTACTTTTATACATCTACCCTTTTGGCGGGAAGCGGCCAATATAATTTGGACTCTTCGATAAATATTTCAAACATTCTCGAACGTTTCAAAATATGTATATTTTAGTGCAAAGTACTAAGAAATCATAATATATATTATTTAAATAAAGAGTTATGGAAGAAATGTAATATACATAGGAGAACACCAAAGGTTGACACATTACTCATCACATCTATTACTCTACAACAACGTTATGTTTAGTAATTATTATTCGTCGTTCTATTCTCGTATATTTCGACACTGTACGAACGTGAATCTTACCTAATTTCTATCATCGAAATAATTTAGTCTTGAGTAACTCAGTACAACCTGCTCAAGCATCCAGACCGATATGGCTATATCAAACTTAAACTACGTTTCTTTAAAAACCTACAAAATTTATTTTCCACTTTTCTCAGGTGCTCATTCTTCGCACATATCCAGGTTCGCTTACCGTAAAAATAATCGTTTACGTTAATATTCTAACTCATTTCACTTATGTGCATAAATCGATCGTTAACTGGCATTGAACAAGAATGCATTTTGCATACGAAGGAACTAACTGAGAAGCGTCACGTGTCCCTCTTCCCGTCACATCGCTCACTGATGCAACAAGCCATTAATAAACTGCAGCCAATGACAGTCGATTGTCATCGTTCTATGTCATAAGCGGCAGGTTTCAAATGTCATCGCATATAATTAAGTAATCGAGTTTGTAAGTGCGAATGTGACGCCGTACAGGTTAGATGCATTTAAAAGCTGTTGATAGCTTTATTATTTTAATTTAAAAAGTAATTTGCTAATGTAAGTCATTGGCAGGTGTTTTAAATGCTTCATAATAACGATTCAAATTTGATGAAACAAGCTTTAGCTAATAGGATACACCAATTATATTATATTGTTTAAAAATAATGACAAGGTGTTTTGTAAACAAATGACATTTAAAAATAATTGTAAGTTATTAAATTAATTATATATATATATATATATATATATATATATATATATATATATATATATATATATATATGTATATATATATATATACATATATATATATATATATATATATATATATATATATATATATATATCTGATTAATGCCATTCACACAGGAAAACAGATAACTTAGAAAAGCTTATGGTTATCATGAAAATCAATGGTAAACGAACCCACGATAGATTTCCTATCCGATGGACTGATTAGGTCACTACGCTCAAAGACCTCCCAATAATCTACTATTAGGAAAGTCCTGCTTCGGCTTTCCGGAAATAAATGGAGAAAACTAATATACAAAGCCACGAAGACTTTTCAGGATGGACACGACCTTCAGAAATTAAGAATGCGATGTTGAAGAATATGCCGTTTTTAGTATCTCGTGACAAAATTGCCAAACGGAACGCTTTTGGAATCACTTCGGTGCCCATCAGCCCCTCTCTTTGTCACAGGCCATTTTCACAGAAACTAAAAATGTTTAATTTAGCACAAAAAAAGAATGGAGTATCCCAATGATAGACTTGAATTAAAAAGTTCAGTTCTGGTCCAGGGGTTAATTTCAGAGGGTAAATTTGGAAATTGAAAAATATTATAAAAGGTATCATGTATCAAATGTAAACTTAATGAAAGATGAATTCAACAATATATATATGCTATTATTTTTATCAATTTGTTTAAACATTTTTCGGGAAAAACCCTTTAAAATTGCTATGCCACACTATTATCACCATAGGGATCGCTCGAAATATAGAAAAAAATAATGAACATTGAGGACTGGGCATGGGTTGAACCAATATAACCACAATTGAAAAAGTTTTAATGTGATTAATTTTTATACACAACTTAATTTTTTATTCTCCTTAACTGCTGAATCATCAGTTTTAGATAACAAATTTTTAATGAAAAATATTTCTTTTCAAAAATTTTAATTTGGCTCAGTCAAAACGTCCCCTACTCAGATCCGTCCATACGCGATTTGACACAGCATTAGTGTCGTACGTATCACATCGCGCAGTCAGGTAGAATTAATATTAATTATTTAAGTGGGGGGGGGAGGTTGACCATACGGAATGCGAATTGTGCAATTATAACTTGTACTTGACCGATTTCTTTATTTTTCCGTTTTCTCTTTTTATCTACACATCATTTTATTTTTTGATATACTATATGTTCACTATCAGGTTAATAGTATATTTGACTTCAACTTTTTTTCTCAATTAGACTATTCCGCTGCTGTTCATTTTCTCAAAATGGAAATTGGAGTTTCCTTGAGCTTTGAAATAATTAATAATTACTTTCGGGATATACATGAGATATTGTTAAACATATTTAAGAAATATTTCAGATCCAATCTAATCTTGTTAATTTCAACGACGTTGCTTAATTTTGACATATAGCTGTCAATACTATTATTAATATCTGTGGTCAGGTGTATAGCAATATGTTCCGATTCTTATTAAAACTTACTTTCATATCATCAAACTTAATCGACTCTATTCTTTTCGACAGTGCTTTATATAATAATGACTGACTTTCTGAATAAAGTTAACGTCATTTAACTAATTAATTAATTACTAATCTCATCAATTTTTAGTAATTCGTGGGCGCCTCTCCCGACTTAATGATTAACGACTAATGAAGTTTCGATGCTACAGAACGGTTACGATATTTTCCCACGTAAGTTACCGTTTTCTTCCAAGCGGCTAACACCATTTGCATGAAATAAACATCGTCATTCAACTAATGAATAACAAAGGCAGTTTTTAATGCACAGCGCCCATAAACGGAGAAGCATTATTAATTTATCTGTCTCTGTAGATCTCCGAGTGTTCTCCGTTTCCCTCCTGACGTGTGGTTAATCAAAATGTGGTTTAATGTGTTACGTGCCATCTGTCATTAGCTCGGGGCTTTGAGCTTTCATTATGTTTTATTCAAAACTAATGGTGGGATGATATCAAATTTAAGAATTAAATGTTGTAATTTCAATTAACATTAAATACGCCAATGCGTATAATTATTTCTGCCGTTGAAACGTTCAATTCTCACTATCCGCAGTTTATTGTTGTTGTGAATATTTTTCTTTTCAGCATTGAGAAGTTCCGTCATAAGTAAATAAATATTATCTAAAAATATTTTGAAGCACAATACATATTTTATTTTATGTAAATCTAAACGGAGTAAGAGCGTAATGGAACTAATTTTAAAAGAGACGCATGTCATAGAAAATAAAAAGTAGAAGCAGTTCCTATAAGCTAAATAAAATTTTTTCATTTGTCTAATATGGTATGTTGATACATTTGTTACAAATTGTATATTGAATATATTCGGCGTTAATTTTGTAGAAATTCATTATTCACAATTAAATGAAACTACGTGATGTAGTATTATTTTTACTTTTTTTTAATTTCTTTACCACGACCTAGGTTTCGTTGTATTACAACATCTTCAGGTGGGATATTAGCAAAGATCTTTCAAAAAAAGTGGATAAATTGTATATTTGAAATGTTTTTCCTGTCAGATGCACAGAAATTAATTTAGTATTGTAAGTATTAATTAATAATCTTTAAAATTAATAATGTTATGTACCTTTTACATCTACGGACGTAACGGAACAAATCTCGGTATATACAGTTTGAGAATTATGCACGTTTTTAAATATTTACATAAATTATTATCAAATTGGTTAATACATTATTTTTATAAAAAAAATCTCCTCAAAAGAATAAGATCGTGTTCAGCACTTATTGCATTTAGTTGTTGTAGTTTTATTATATTGATTAAAGTATTTATATCCTCAGTGTCCTGTGCCAAACGCTGAACAGAGAACACTTGGGAAATCGACTCAATATCTGTCCACGCGTCCACCCATCCATCTGTCAGAGTCCTTTCTCTCGGAGACCACGCCAGGGTGAGAGGTGAATTTCAACCTTAGTAATGATTCAGATGCGATGAAAAAATCCTAATTGGTAAATTCACGTATAAATTTTGAGGTTCGTGCGAGTCTCTATTGGCTCAATGAATTATTTTATTTTCAATCTTAATCTGCGTACAGCAAAAAAAATTAATGAGGCAAAAAACAAGAAATTGTATTTACTATTGTCATTAATACGTATTATGGTTACTTTTTTCTTTTAATTAAACGTTTTTTTTCTTCCATAATGAATAATATCCTTTCACGAAAAGACTTTGGAAACGGTCGGCCATTTTATTGTCATGTAAATAATTATTAGACTTAGTTTCCAAAAAATAAATCGCTTATAATAATATAAATGAAATTAATGACAATAATCGTTACTAAACTGATGTTGAAAAATTAAATTTACGGTTTTTAACTTTCATTTTTGTCTTTTTTGAGGTCTTTTCTACTTTACAGGAAAATATGATAGGACAGAAATATTTGCATTAATATAAAAATAAATATGAAACTATATTCCACAACACAAGAACAATCAACACACTATCGTACAACCTAACATTAATATATCACCTTTATATTCTACGTACAAAGCCCCGACAACAAACTACATAAACGCAAAATAATAGATAAAGCTGGTCCCCTCAGGGCCAGGGATGCGCCCCTAATCGACAGGGGACCCTCCGTCTAGACCCTTCCCATCCCCTCGTCGAGCCCTTTTCAATCTACATAGGTATTCAATGTAACGGAAATTAGTGATGGAAACAGTTTACTAATAAATATATGGATGGACTCGATATAATTTATAGTTTAAGGTTAGGTAAATTAAATGGCGGATAGACGACTCCCCTTCCATTGCGTGCTTGCTAGAGCGGAGCAGTTTGCTTATTATGTTAGAAAGAAGTGGACGTGTCATAGGTATCGTTACGTACGTTACCGTAATGAGATTATCATTATATCTGATACATTTGTCATTTTTTTGAAGTAAATTTATTAGCAGTTTGTAACATATATTAAAACTAAAATTGTTGGTGTCATTCGTGAATAAAATTAGTTAATGCCAAAGTAAATACCTATATATATCTGGAAAAAGCTAATATAAGCTGACATATTTTCGTTATGCTGTGGTATTAAAATACAAAAAAAAATGTGGGTACGTTATGTAAGCACATTATGTAAGTGCGTTTCAAGAATATATACATAATAAAAGAATAAATTTGCATTGCAAAATTTCACCATCATCATTTTTTCATAATGCGCCTAAAGAAGTAAATTCAAAATATAAATTGAAAAAATTATTTTTTTTTTTAATTTGACATGTCAGTGTCAAAACTAACATAAAATAAACAAAGCAAAAACACATTTTCGTTTTATTTATGAATAACTTAATTCAATCACTTTGTAATGACGAATATTCCTAAAAATACAAACATTTAATATTTAATAATATCTTAAAAAAATAACGGCGTCATTAGCCTTTTCAAGTAATAATATAAGAAATTTAAAGATCTGGGCATGTTCAGATAACTATTCGACGCTCAACATTCAAAATGATAAAATTATTAATAAATTTGAAAACAAAAACTAAGTGAAAAATAGCAAAAAAAAACTGAAATTATTCCGTTTTTAAACAAAAATTTTAATCTACTAATTTAAATACGTTCACCAAGTTAAAACTGCATTTAAAACCTTTCAATAGATTCGTTGTTAGTGTAAAATCTAGACAAGCACCTAAGAGACGTAGTCGTCCTTCAATTACGAAAACTGAAAAATTATGTACCATGAACTCAACATTTTTTTCTACGATAATAATTTTATGGAAATTTAAACTTTGTACTAATCATGACCTAAATAAAGAAAAACAGAAATTATTGTTTACCTTTATGATTTCAATTTTAGAATCAAATTTTACACTTTCACGTCCGTCTGTTTTTGATCGATCCAATGTCCCAGCGACACGACGTTTTATATCGTTCGTTCTGTTATAATATTATAATTCGATAATGTTATGGCCGCGGACTTTTTCTATGTTCTACACGTTTACCTCTCACTATTTATTAACCTCCGTTCACCTGCTTGTATGCTGCTCATTGAGGATTGTTCTTATCTAATTAGATAATGGAAAACGATAAATTAGCGGTCGAGACATCGTGGTTGCCGGAAGTACTTATCTAGAAAACGAATTACGAGCAGAATCCATCATTGTTTAATTTAGTCTTGTATTTCCTTGCAAAGTGTTGTGGGGCAGGAGAAATATATAACGTTCCCAACAAGAGTTCTAGCAGGAATCTAGGAGAAGAATGGGATGTCTTAGATGCAGGGTTTCAGAAATAGCATGTTTCACAATATGATTTGGTACCTAAGAGGTATATGTTTATAAAGAGATAGGTCACACGGTGGGCTGAAATTTTTGTTTCGTAACCTTATGGGGCATTATTTATTTTCTTGTGTGGGAAAAATTAAAAAAAAAACGAATAACTCGAAATTCTTAATTTTACTTTAAATAAATTTAATAGTTTCACTAAATTGGTTACATTTATTGATTGTATACCAAATCTGGTGCCTCGGAAACACTCGAAATCGTAACATTATGGACTGTCCATTTTTTATTTTTAAAAATCTATGTTTTAAAGAAGAGGTATTAATGACATTTTGGAAATTATTAATACCACATGTTTTGTACGCGCATTCCAATCGATGACTCTCTTGATGAGGAATTAGGGTATGTCACAACAAGTCACAAAATTCGATAAGTCAAAATATTAATTTTTCGAAAAGAATTTACATGAAGTAAAATATTTAGAGGAAGCATTACAACACATTTCCATGATTCTTTTTCTCGAAATTGACAAAACAACATTTCAACCCGCCGTGCGCTATGGCGTTATATATTACCGATACACTAAGGTACAATGAGTTCCAATTTAATTTTCCACTTCTTAATTTAATTTTTTTTTAATTTCAGGGGCAAAAAGTATGTTAATAAACCTTAATCAGTTTGGTAATTATGAATAATTAGTTCTAAAATTTAAAAAACTAGATCTAAACGTTATATGTATTGTCGATAATGAAATGATAATAGAATGGATTAATTACGTAACATCATGATGAAAGTAGAGCACATTCTATCTTTGATGGTCTTTTTCATAATAGAATCAATTTGATCATGTAATTTTAACTATGAATTAAATTTTCTTTTTTCACAATCTGCACACTCTAAAACACCTAACATTACAAACCTAACACAATACAATACTGTAAGTTTTCTTCATAAGCCTAAATACGAAAATAAAATAGAAAAAACAGAAATAATAAACTTTTTTACCAAATCATGAGGAAATGGTTGTTCTAATGTTAGAATAAATATTTAAGAGAATTTTTTGAGCGGGTTGCATCGCTACACTACCATATTTTTTTCGTGAAAACCTCTTTCGTAGACTACTAGGTTGCTTCTGGCGCCGAATACTTTCATAATTGCAGGTTATTACCTGAAACAAGCAATTTTAGTTTTTTTAAAGTGTCTTCGGGCACAACTTTTCACTCGACAACTTAATCCTTGTCCTGCTTAGCTTACTCGACGACATACAAATAAGGCATGACCCTGTTAAGTGCGAAGTTATGATTAATTCTTTGGTCGCGCAAAATTAATTTCGAGGCTCTTATTCGATCCTCGGTTTCGATATCGTAAGCACACGATGGCGTAAGTGCATTAACGGGCAATTTAATTAAAATTATATGCAGCACTGTTCATTGCACCCCTTCAACCACGAGATATAAAGATATAAAGCGGTCAACAAAAGCGTTTCGTCGCTAACTATGACGGGACCTTAGTTTGAAAGCCTTCTTAAAAACGTTTCCACGTAAAAATTTTTTATTTTAAATGTACTAAAAAAAGAACTTACCATGAATAAGTAAGATGAGCCCAAGCTTTATGTATTTTCTACCAAACCTATAAGGATATCCGTCATCAATGTGTGTTATGTGCATACAAAATGTATAGTATAAAACAAAACAAACTATATTTACACTTTAATCCAACATCGATAATTATCGATAAAACTGTTTAATAGAGGGGGGTGGGGTGAGTAGAAAGATCGTCACTTTACTAAAAAAAATACTGTAACTGGTAACTGTCCCTTCGATTGAGATTTATCTGGAATATAAAATTCTGCTAATGTCCTTGCATATACTTACTCAAGTAGTTCCCAATTACAAGTCTTGCGTATATTTTTTCAAGTGCGTAAAGTATAGGTTCACACTTCACTTGAATCGGTTCATGTTTCAGGTTTCATCCAAGTTTAAAGTTGGTGTTATAATATCTACGGGGTTTTATCTCAGAGTGTTTGTCTGGATTGGTTCATTGGTTTCGAGAGTTATTCTTAACGCACAGCAAAACGAAAAGAGTGCAACCAAGATTATTTTTACTTATTCAATTATCATTATAAATTTTAAAAGTTCAGAAGCTTGCAACATAATTTTAAAGTCGACATTTACATACATCCACTTCAACAACAATGTAATTTAAACAGAATAACTTTATTAGAGAAAACTTTCTATTAACGTAATCTTTGTTACAAAAAAAGATTAGATTTTTTCAGTTCACATCAAAGATACATAGGTTATGAAAAAAATTCTTATTTAACTCTGTTTCCCAGTACAACGAACTCTGAGTTAGTTTTGAACATCCGATTTGTATGTATCAAATATATGTGTAGCCCATGAGACTATATACTTACTACTATAACTAGTGTCTAGTGACTACTACAATAACTAGTGTCGGTTGTTCCCGATCAGGTCCTGGAAAAGCTATTGAGCCCACAAATAAGCTATTTATTAGTTCATATTAACTATACAATGAATATAAAAATTATCCCTTATAACAAAAAACAATTTCAATCGGAAAAGTTTGAACATTGCGAAAATCTCTTACTGGCAACACCCAGATTGGATCGCTAGTAACCTTATAGGTTTGCACGTATTGATTAGCTGGCTGGTTGTATTCACATAACAACGTACTGTTGCAAAAATTGAACGTCTAATATATTGACAGTACAAGCTCCAAAGGTCTCATTTGAAAACATATGGAGCTTGAATACGAGTGATGATGAGCTGTCGAATTGTTTGTGGCGATGGAAACGGCTCTTATCAATTACAAGCGGCGGCGTACATTCGTCGCGCGTTATTGGCCGTCCACACACGCATAAACACTTTGCCAGACATGATTCGTCACGGGATAACGAGTATAGTAATTTTTTTTCAAAACTGTAGACCTTATCTGTATTTATGCGGCACGTGACTCTTTTGTGACTTTCATTACTAATGTTTTTCCTTTGGGGAAAGATTTTTCCTTTTATTTTAAATTTGAATAACGAACAACTTAGTTGGGCATAACTATGAAATATAGAAAACGTTCTCTATTATTTTATTAACACATGCGATGTTGGACATCAACAGCATTTGTTCTACTCACTGCATATTTTTGTTTTCTGTCTAGGTTTCTAAAAATATTATCATCATCATCATCATCATATATATTAATACGCTAAGGTTAAGATGTTACTCTCCCTTTTTAGAAAAAACCTCACAACTAATCCACATAAATTATATATCATTTTATAGATAATTGCTTGCTCTACCTTCATCCACAACTAAAAAATTTATTATTGCTATTGTTTTTGCAAATTAATTAATTATTAAAATTATATACACAAAACAGCAATGCTGCCATCTAATGGCTCAAGGTCAATATGATTGACGGTCGGTAAAATTTTTGTTTAATTTCAAATCCACTGACGTATAAATAAAGTGGCGCTTTAGCTCAATGCTTTTGATACTTGCGCCTCTATATGTCAATTTTAGTAAAATATTTGTTTGATCTCTCATCTGAGCTTCATAATGGAATAAAAACGTAATAAGCAGTGTGCAAAATTAGAAATTAATTGAATACCTGCAATCAATTTTGATTTATTAAATTGAGTTCAATAATTTATAATGCGAAGACTTCGCACGGGTCACGCTAGTATTAAATAATAACTTAACACTTTCTTAACAAAAAAACTATAGAATGTTTGAATGTAAACCTGGCTCGAGAACAATATTTTTTAAATTAGTGCAAAAGACTCTTAGACAAAAATATATCACTATTGGCGCGTCACTCCTTAATAAAGTTTTCATATTAAACGTATTTAGTAAACAAACTCATTTAAAATAATTAAGATTGCTGAATAAAAAGCATTTCTTAAATAGACAAATAATAGTTTATTTACATGTACATTTTTTTCAATAGTATGTAAACAGGATTTGGGTATCTCATGTAATTTTCAATTGCCCATATGTGTGTACACGTGCATAACTTATGTTAATCCTTTAACGTCCGTGCATGCCACCAAGATTATTTGTCTTATAGGTCTCTTGCCGACGCTTTTTGAGAGATCATAAAACAATATCAAAATAACAATTATTTTTAAACCATTTTATTATAACATTTTCAAAATGTATGAATTCAATATAACATATTTTACTATTGTGTGTTGTCACCGGTATTTGTCTTTTTTTTAAATTACTGCGTGATGTATTGGCAATTGTTAACAGTCGTAACACCAATATGATGTTATTATATTTATTCAATAGCTTTCACGTGACCGATGCAAGCTATAAATGCAGTGACCCTGAATGACATAGTGTTTGAATGTCATATTTTAAAAGCTCGTCCAAATTATATTTATTAAAATTTTAAAAAACTTACCGTAAATATTAATTTAATTATCTTATTCCTACTATCAGTAAAAGTAAGCAGGGCCGAATTGTCTATTTACAACCAAAAAGTGCTTATGAATTTCTTTTATGTATGTAAATAAGTACCTTACCTCCTAAGTTAATTTAAATGAATATTTTAGTAAAAATGTATGTGATAAAAGGGCTTTTTACTTGCAGTAGTGCAACAACAGATATTTGTGTACTTCTTATGGTAATATGCTGCCATCACATTTGAATAAACTGTCAGGACATATTTCCTTTCTTCGGAGTTCTATTCGATCTCTCTTTCTCCCTGTCGCTGCCATTTTTTATATTTTTCAGATAAAATATTTCTTAACAATGTATTACAATAAACATACGATTAGTTTCATTTTACATATTTGATTAATGCGATAAGTCATTATGAATTACGACATCATGAAAAGTTATGTTATTTAAAATGTTTTCTCATATCTTAAACAAACATTATATAGGTAATTAGTTTGATTATCCCAAAATGTTTTAGTTTAAAAATATTATTATATAAACGATTAAAAATTGTATTCTCTACAATATTATTTGCGTGAACATAGTTAGCCGTTCATAAACTATATTATAATGTACAAATATATATATATATATATATATATATATATATATATATATATATATTCTGTCTAATAATTCCTTCTACTATTTCACGATAGAGAGCAATGAATTTGAAATTGTGCTTTTAAGGTCCATCAGACCCAGTCTTAGGACAATTTAAGTAGTGTAGCCGACCGCTCGCGCTGGATCAAACACGAGACCCGTTAATTGCCGTCAAGGTGTTCGTAGAGAACGGGTGCTTTGAATAGGCGCAATTGAGCGGGTAGATAACGTAAAATACTTAACTGGAAGTCGTCATTTTAATAAACTTGTCGACCCTGCCTTGTATTCGAATTAAACTTAAGTATCTACTATAAAAAATGACGAGATTTTCGTGTTGGTATATTAAATTGACGTGGGAGTCGATTGAAAAATACAAGGTACATGAGTAAAGTGAAATTAATATACGAAGTATTCTTTGAATCTCTGGTGGATAAAACCTTTTGAAAAAAGATTCTTCATATCTGTAGCGAATGGAAAAAGATTACGGAATTAAACAGAGCACGTCGCTAACGCCAAATTGACGTAATAATTTTTCTCAACTGTTTAGTAACGTTTATCAGTCGACTTAATTTGTGAGACTGAAGTTTAAACGCTTTTCTTTTTTACTTTTCAAATGTTCAACCTGAAGTAAAACTTTTATAGAAAGCTTTAATATTAGTACTGCATTTTTTTATTTATATTTGATGCAAATAATAAACAGTATTTTTATATACAGATTTAGTGGCAACCTCATTTCCAGATAAGCAAGATTATAATAAAACTTTCTAAAATTACTACGCTCTGAATACTACTGAACGTCCATTTTCAAATTATTACATACCTAAAGCAAATTTCAATAAAGTATTTAGTACGATGATATTAACATTTAAGAGGGATACACAAGTAATATAGGAAATATTTAGTTGAAGTTGGAATATAAAGCAAAAAGCTGGGAATTACATAAAATATGAGTGAAAATACCACTTTATCTCTCAGATTTGTAGCCAAAATTTACTTCAGATTTAAAAAGAAATAAGCTGGGTATTATAATTTATTATAAAATATTTTACATGATAAATTCTACTTGCTTCTCCTGCGTTTTCACTAGCGTGGAAAAAAGCGGCGTACTAAATTGCGGACCAGTAGTGAATTTCCTTTTTACTGCACAATCGTGTCTACAGCTTTTGAGTTGCTGAACGCCTATAGAGTCCTGGGCAGTTTTGAAAAATCGATACAACGTTTGCGCGCCGTTCCTGCGCGTTGTCACGCAATCAGCGCACGGTATGTGCACCGGTTTCTCGAAACCATTGATCGTATCTGGCTGGAATCGACGGCAATAATACTATTTTGTATATCTGCAGACCTGACAAAGAATGCAAGAGTTATGATTTTTTTGCAATTATTATAGTGCTGCAGTAACGACGAGGCATTCACTAGCAATCAATAATAAAACCTTTAGCCGTTTTCTATATATATATGTGTATATATATATATATATATATATATATATGCCAATAAGGAACTCATTAAAAGTGTATAATTAAAATGTCAAGTCCCTAACCATTAGTTAATGAATAATCGTCCCTTAAATAAGTATACCTGGATGTTAACTGCGAATGTCAAGCAATGGAAACTACGCGCTGTGATTGAATTCCTCACCAATCAAAGAAAAAATCCTCAAATCTTGAGTGAGATGGGAGTTGTTTATGGATATCGTTGCCCTGATAAAACCATGCTTTACAAGTGGCATGGTCTATTTAAACAAGATCGAGACTCGATTGAAGACCACCCAATCCTGGACGGCCGATTGAGAAACAACTTTCTGCATTAGTTGATGTATCAGATACAATAATTTTGAGAATTCTACATGACAATCTTGGCTTGACTAAAGTGAGGGACTTATCCCGAGATTTCTTGCGCCGCCGTAAAAGCAACAGCAAGTCAAGGCGTCTAAGATTTGAAGCTGTATGCTGACAAACCTACACCGATTTTGGAGAAAATAGTGACTGGAGATAAAACTTGAGTTCATCACTTTGAACTTGAGTCGAAATAAGAGTCGATGCAATGGCACAAAAAGGCACTCCACGCCTTAAGAAGTTTAATGTTTCGAAATCGCCTGGAAAACTGAAGGGAACCTTTTTTGGGATTGTGAAGGGATTTTATTGGTTGACTATAACGAAAAATTGTATCTTTTTCTATGATTGAAAAGTACTACACTACCGTATTAGATAAACTAAAGGAAACTGTCAGAGAAAAGAAATGTCAAAAACTGGCTAGGTGAGTTGCTTTTGCAGGAGAACGCGCCGGTTTACAAAAGCAATGTTGTGATGGATGCTGTTCACAAACTCTTCTTCGAAATACTGATTTACCCAATAGCCCCAACCTAGCTTTCAGTGATTTTTACTTGTTCCTAAACCAAAAAAAGTTCTGAGGAAGAAAATGTAAGGACGATAGTGAGGTGACGGAGACAATTTCAGCTCATTAACAAAGACAAAAAATGTTCTTTTGATTCTTTAAAAAAATTAATTTCAAAATCTAATTATATTGAAAGAGAAAAATAGTCTTATTACTTTATTTAACTTGCAACCATTCTTTCCCGCGGACTTTTGGACTTTCCCTCGTGTATATATATATATATATATATATATATATATATATATATATATATATATATATATATATATATACATTCCATGGCTGTATTTAGCTTTTAATAGATAAGCAATGATAACTGATTGTAAATTAAAAGAGGGCATAGGACAAAAGTATATTTAGGTCAATTTATTAGTCCTTAATTAAAGCAAGTAGCATAGCTTTTAAGCGTGTTCGATAGATTAAAATGGATAACATTTTGTAATTTCTATTATTAGTTTAAGGAGAAAAGTAGGAATAGAAACGGCTGGAAGGGTATATTCCAGTACATCTATACATGTAGAATCGACGTGTTATGACGCCGAATATGTTTGCAAAATAATTATTATAGGTTGTATAATAAAAGTACTAGAACACAAAAATATAATTTTTGAAATTTTTATTTGTTTGGTTATTTCTTTGAACACGCAACATGTAAACACCACTGATCCAATTAAGATAAAGTATGAAGAATATGGAGGTTGACTAGAAGTAATGTATAGTTTTTATTTCATCAAAATCGGTGCGTTTAATCAGAAGATATGAGAATTTAATATTCATAAAAGTATCTAGCTGCTTGGTGCCTAGTAATTATATAAAAGTATTTATATACATCAATAAATTAGTGTATCAATAATTGGCGTTATATGTAATTTAAATCGCGCAAAATTTTTTCTATCGGAACATGCATCCACGAAATGAGCGTGGCTAGTAGTGAAGTAGCGTGGAGGATAGAAGTATAAGTAAGCAATCTGAATGTGGCCATACGCATGAAGACAGACGTCGTTGTTGATCGTCTTACGCACATAAAACTTGCGATGATATATGCACTCGACATAATTACTTCACCAGAAGATATGCAAACTTAATATTTTCAAAAATTAACTTGCGTTGCATTAGTAAAATAGTAGCAAAGAAGTGCCCGGCTACCTGATAAGTAACGATTACAGAAATATATAATGTATGTACATATATTAATGAAAGGCACTATGTATATTTTAAAGCGCGCAATGAAGTTTCACACTCGGACTAGCATTGGTGAAATGAGCGTGGCAAGAAGTGTGAATTGATGCGGGAGGGGTTGTGCTCGTAAGTAACTTGAATGCGGGCAGATGCATGAGGGCAAACATCAATGTCTTTTACAAATAACATTTTTCGATATTGTAAATATTCATTGTAAGCTTACTACGTCCCCTTTAATTCTTTAAAATTTGTCAATATTTATTATTTAATTATATCGATAAGTTTAGTACTCGATTGTACAAATTTGATTATTACCTACTTTATACATATAATAAAACTAGAATTGGTGCATCTGTACATTGCAAGTATTTACAAAAAAAAATATTTTGGGAAACGTAAGAAAAGTAATATAAAACCAAAACGTTGTTCTTTAAATGTTTGTCCGTTTGCCTGCAAACCTATTTATTTATTTTACGCATCATACAAAAAGACCTAAATGGATTTCCATGACATTTTTACCTTGAAAATCTTTTCGGTCTAAAGTGATATATAAGCTATATGTCAACGCAACTGATCAGCTAAAAAGAAGATATGGCAATGTACATATATATATATATATATATATATATATATATATATATATATATATATATATATATTTACGAACAACCCATTTTTTAAAATTCGAGTGTACATGATCGGTGAAGATATAGCGAAATTTTAAAAAATTTTGAACATCTGGGCGGCCTCAGCAGCGTCATTTTTTTAGAAAAATTCGTTTAAAATAGCGATATAATTAAAAAGAAATGTTTTTGTGAAAACGTTGATTTTTAGTATTGAAAATAGCTAAATAGTTTGATACATACGTACATACATTCCCAAAAAAAAATATCCTATTGTCATATCTACTGTATTCATTTCCACATCATAGTTGAGGTCGATTGAGCAGTTGGGACTTGAAAGATACAAACAAACAAATGAACAAAGGACTCGGAATTTATAATATCACTCGTAATTAGGGTAATTTTACGTTGAAAAGATGAAATTTATTTATTTATTTCATTTGTTCAAAGTATACTAAAGCTTAAATTATTAGACTAATTTAATCTTTACTTACTTATTTTTAAGTTCAACTCACATTTCGTATTTTTTTAGAGACCGCCATTTTATTTTTTAAACGACATTTTCTGTATGAACCAAGTTAAAATAATTTACAATATCAATATAATTAAATTCTAATTTAAATAACGATAAATGATGTCTTGAATGCCTTCTTGTAACTACAGCGGAACAGATACAAACTTAACTCTGATTTAAAAATTACTTTTCGCAGACAGGCAAAAAATAATCTGCCTCGAGGAAAGCACGACTGGCTCTGACATCATCCGCGAACGAGAGATGCACTGCTTAGTCAACATCAACAAAAGTTATTCGGATAAAAAATACGGCCAGATATATTGCTTCGTACATATTCGTGAATAAAGAATGCATGAAACCGATACTGCCGCCAGTGTAACAAAAGGAACAGAAACAAGGCTGCGTACAATAAACAATTAGGTGTGGGGCGGCAGGCGCCCCGCCGGCTGGCTGATTGCGTGCGCCGCCCGCCGCCGTTCAAAGCGACCGCCGACAACACTAAGCGCGTACGGAGCCGCTCGGTTAGACCGAGCGGGCACTAGTGCTCAACACGATTAATAATCGTATTGAAGTGAATAATAAAATCACAATTATATTTACCGATCACGAAATTAAATAATAGGCAAAATGTAATTATTATTTTGTCTGCTCAATAAGTAATGAAGTATGTCTCCAAATTTGGAATGTGCACAAAATCTTGTTACGCATGTTAAGTGTTGCCGAAACCAAATAGAAAAAACCAATTAGCTACGAATATAACTCGTACTACGCAGGTTCTGTACACATTTTGTCACTTATAAATACCCAAGGATCCAATCAAAATTTGATGTATTAATTTTTCACAACGTAAATATGTTGCCTTCTATATTATTTAAATATATTTAAAAAATGATGCGATCCAGGATAATTTTTCTGTAATCTATTAGTAAGATTTTGCCCACTCTGTATTTTTCATGATTTTAAATAAAGAAGTTTCAGAAAGACATTAGAATTTAATTTAATGTGTGGGCCATAAGCCACAACCTTTTCTTTACAAATGGTTAAGAAATAAAAACAAGTAATCTGGCCAAAAACTCGCCAAACAAAATTTCCTTCAAAATAAAATTGTAAAATAATTGACTCATAGTGGTCAAAGGATCTACATGGCAATTAAAACACGGAACATTGTAAATACGTTTTTTACCGTAATATTTTAGAATATAGTTTATGGTTTTCTTATATTGTAACAAGAAAGCGTATTTCGTTGAATATTATCGAGACGTTAATTGAATTATTTATTTTGTCGTTAAAGAAACAATATTACTAGATTGCTTCAAATTTTTTAAAATATTTCAAAAAATTTTTAAATGATAACTTTCATCCATGATTACATTTTGCTTAACTTTGAATATGTCTAAATGTTATCACCAGTAAACGATTTCTTATTAGGTACATTTTCATATAGTATAATATAAAAGAGTCATTTCAAAGTTAATTCTGTAATATTATAAGAATTTATATGAGGCGAGATAAAAATATACGTGCATATAGATGTGTGTGTGTACCTATGTATTTAAAA
Source organism: Druceiella hillmani (assembly GCA_039881145.1). NCBI lineage: Eukaryota > Metazoa > Arthropoda > Insecta > Lepidoptera > Hepialidae > Druceiella > Druceiella hillmani. The sequence continues at coordinate 44,218,805 of JAYKKI010000001.1, read as the reverse complement.
ATACCATAAAATTTAATTCATTTTCTAAACTGTATGTACTTCAATCACGAATTTTATTGATTCAGTTTTTAAAAATTTACCAAAATTGTCAACATTAATCTGCATAGATATTCAGTATCTATATGTGAGTAGAAAACTGCTTTTTTAGATTAACATTTTTTTGGAAAAAGTCTAAAATATAAAATTAATTTATGCGTTCATTTTTGAGTCGGAATCGTTTAATATCTTTCTTCAATTTTTGTCAGCCTTCGAGGATTTTTTCGTCTGTCATTCTGTCCTAAAACATATTTGTATCACACTTCTAGATGCACTCGAATTGTCATACCACTAATTTTATTAATCAGTGTGAGGATGAATGTATATAAATAAAAATAATAATCGCATAGAATCGTTATGTTATTTGAACTAACAATATATCTCAGAACAAAAAGCGCTCGTAAACACCGAACCCAACTTCATCTCGCACCACCTCATTCAATTTATTTCGAAAGAGCCCGTTGACTTTAGATCATTGTGTACGGTGACAATGGAACTCGTTGGCTAATTGTCGAGTTCGCGCTGTGCTCCTTCCATTATTGTTGTAAATAATATTGTAATTAATTTACTGTTCAAACGGACGTTGTGTATCGGCACTAGATTAGGGTTAAAGATAAAGCTGGCCGGCGCCGCCGAATCTATTATCTCTTCTATGCAAGATTTAATTGAATTCTAAAACAGCAACGCTCTTCCGCTTCGAGGTGCTTGAGCAATTTTCGCACGGTTGCCCGCATATTTAGATTGATGGTGGCCTCTGTAAGCGGTCATGAGATCGAGTAGTGAAATAAATTGTGTCAATATATTTTAATTCTGTACTGCGATCGTCTCTATGATTTATCAAAAGCAATTAGAACGTGCTTATGAATATAAAAAATAATTTATGAGCTATTCTATATAAATAAAAATAACTAAAATGATACAGATTTCTTATTTATTTATAGCTAAAATATATTACACTTGTCCAGAAAATTTAAACAAAACCACCAGTTTAGTGTCTATATACATGTAAAATATAAATAAGCGTGATGTATAAATCATAAGAAGGATATATAAATATGAGTTCGAATCTCTATTGAGACAGATTTATGTGTTACGGGAAAAAATGTAATGTTTATGTTATATTTTTTTATCGGGGAATCGGAACACACAGTCAATTTGATCTAAAAAAATTAAGTTAAGTAGAAAACCATTTGCCTATATTAATTCTTTAAAATGACAGAAATTTAAAGAAAAAACTGAATTTGCTATTTCACATTCGTAAAATGCAATTTACGGAGAAATAGCTAAATATTGTTTTATAATTTTTCTCATCGATAAAACGGTGTTCGGCCAAATGTATGACGTTAATCAAATAAGCATTTGATAAGATTAAGAAATGTTATAAAATAATGCCCCTTTTAAATTAATTATGTAATACAACCGTCACCCGTAAGATGATATATATCTCTTCTGTTATCTTGAGATATAATTAAGAATATGCCATAAATTTCAATCAGGTTTAGTTAACATTCCAAATGTCGCAACAAAAGCATTCTCTGTTATTCATGAATATTTTATAACAACGAATTTAGTAACTTTTCTAAAACGATTTATCTATTACATTTATTTTGAAATTGAAACAAAGGTGTGTCTGTAGATCATCGAAAATATTTTTGAAAAAATTGGAGAATCAGGAGGAAGTATCCGAAGGGTATTCTCCCCAAGATTAATAGTTTCCAATGAATTAAATATTGAGAATATCCGCAATCGCTAATATAATTTAAAACATTTTTTCGAAATTAATGAGTAGTAAAAGTAACTAATAAACAGGCAAAAATAAATGAAAAACGTAGTCATAAACCTCGCACATACATAATAAAAACATTTAAAAAAAAGTAGGGATGACTATCCCAAGGGAAGGGGCAAGAATAATAAAACAGTGATAAAGATAAACCATTGGGATAAAAATAGTCAAACTAAATTCCTTTTTTATGACAAAATGGAATAGCTACAAAAATACGCTACAATTAATTTTACAAAAGAAAATAAAAAGAAGAAAAGTAAACCTATCTCCTTAAGGTATCTTTAGAACAGTAGTTCTTCAAATGGCTTTATGTAAATCTGCAATTACTAACTTAATCTGCGTCGTTGAATTAAGGACGCACTCGAAGCGTCCACAACTGCTGCGTACACTATTAAACTACTCCGTGGATTCGATTTGACGTAGTCGTTTTTCAATCGGAGGTCGACATTAATTCCGGCAGAATATTCTTGGTTTTAATGAATGTATACAGGCTGTAACAGAGAAGGTCTCTATTATTCATACAGGCGATTTTGTGCATCAAACTAAATAGAAAATTTAAAAAACCACGTAAAAATTCTGAAACTTTTCTAAGAAAATCATTGTCGAGGTAGTGATTTCAAGGTAAAAGCGAATTGTATAGAAGTAACCACATGTGAAAGTTTATGCAATTAATTATAAACCTTCAAATATACGTAAGAATTCAAACGGTATTTGTATAGTAAAGAAGAATGTATATATGCAAAAATATGAAATTTTATATTTATGGAGGAGTGTACATATTATTTAAAATGTAAAGTTTGTATTAATATTAAACACTGAATAATATAATTTAATGGTGTTTAAAGTAACACAAAGACTAGAAAGAGAAAGGCGTTTTTGTGCATCAAAATTTTTAAGTAAATAAGAAAAGAACTCGAACTACGAAGGATCCGTATATATACATGTATATAAGTATATACATGCATGTGTACGGTATATATATATATATATATATATATACATGCATTTATATAGGCATGTATAAATATTTAAGGGTACATAGTATTTCCCTCGAAGTGCTTAGAATATTAATATTATTTTTCACCATTTAAATATGTGGCCTAAAGTATATTTCATATCTTATAAAAATATTGTGAATTTTTAAAAAAATTATGAGATTTAGAATGATCGTTATAGTTTTCCCTTAAACTTAAGAAAATGCTGGTTTTTCCATAATTTTGATCTAGGCAGTTTTCGATACAAATTACGTGTTTTTTTTAGCAATACGTTAAGAACTCTCTTACATTACTTAAATTAGTTTTGTAATCTTTATAGTTTCTGTTTCGATTGATAATCCACACGGTAAATAAAATTAAAAAAGTTTTCGAGTTCTTTACTTCCCGCTTTAAGATAGACATATGAACATTGTTCAGTTTTGAAAAACCGACTGTGACAGAAAGTTGAATGGACACATGAGTGATCTCATAAGAGTAAAGTAACAATCTTTGGTGTATTATAACAATCATAGAAAAATGCTATTATACAATTTTCTTTTTAGCTCTTAAATGATAGATATCTATATGTATAGGTATGTGTGTGTGTATGTATACACACACACACATATTACATGTGTATATATATATATATATATATATATATATATATATATATACATATATATATATTTATTTATTTATATCTCATTCTCTATATATTTTCATGCGTTTTTCTCGCATAGATAAAGTATTTGACGAGGAAACTTAAGTGTAATAATTTATCTTTTGTGTAATTTGGCCGAACTATGATAACAATTATGGAGTAAGTCGGAAAAAATCATGATATATAAAAGCTTCACAGGTATGGACAGCGGAAGTCGTTAGAATGTCGGAGGTCACATATTTGTTTTGTAAGACAGTGTTGTCTGCTATTTTTTTAACGGCTAGCATTTCAAATGACAATAAATAAAGAACAGGTATGGGCTGCATAAATCTTGCATGGACTGGGACTTAACTGGTATGGGCTACATAAATCGTTAGAATATCGCAAATCACATATTTATTTTATATGACAGTGTTATCTCTCATTTTTAATGGCTAACGTTTGGCATGATAATAAATAAAGCAGAGGGCCAGACTTTAAACGTTGCTGGAATTGATCTCAGCGTTCAATGTTTTTCAGACGGCCAATTTTATATTGCCCTATCACATGTGACATCAAAATATAATGTGTTTGTTTTTGCACAAAATCCGGAAGAAGTCATAAATGTTGTACATAAGGAAATATTTTTGGTTTTTATATAAAGGTACGTTTTCTAATTGTTACTTCTAAAATTTAAAGGTAACATTTAGTTATCATGTTGTTTTATGAATAAAATATCGCGTTGTTTTATTAATAAACATAAAAACTGCAAGTTTGTTAATTCAAAGAGATCTCTACGCAACATGGAATAAAGAAGACCTAAATGCATGCATTTACATTTTATTATGCCAGACAAATGATACGGATTTAGATATTTGATACTACCCCAAATAATTGATGTAAGTGTTGTGTAAATTGGCCAGTATATGACGATAAATACGGTTAATCCGTCGGAAAAAATCCATATATATATATCAGAATTTTCCTTTCCATCGCTTACTTTCCATCGAAGCCAGGCCGGATCGCTAGTATGTAAATATATATATATATATATATATATATATATATATATATATATATATATATGTATATATATATATATATATATGTATATATATATATATATATATATATATATATATATACATATATAATTTTTACTAGTCTTACATACTACAATGTAACCACTGCGACATTCACATGCTCCGAAAGCAACCTAGCTGCATGGACAAAAATGATTATTCGTACCCTTTATTCGTTTATTCTGCCGTATTCTTATGTCCACAGTATCAATTACAATAGAATGTTTTGAAGATACTTACACTCTGAAAAATATACTATAAATTACCAAAATAATAGTTTTCAATAATATTTCATGTGTAACTTATAAACGTTTAGAAACCTGTGTCATCCTTTACTCGATAGTGCCGGTCAGAACACAGTAAGTCAAACCTGGCACCAACTCTCTTTTCTGAGGATGGGCATTTGTGCCTACGATCCATGTGTACGTGTTGGTTTATTGCGATGCTGTAGTTCTAGCTCAATTAAAATACGATCTTCAATTCAAGAAGCAACCTCTCATTACTTGCTTCCAAATACGAGAACTAAGTTGCCGACGATTGAAGCAATTAACTTGCCATTTGTTACAGAAAGTCCTCAATAATATTTCTATTCATTGGAGTTAATCACATAATTTATTGCACTGTTGCATCTAAAGTTAGTGTTGTGGTAAAGCACATAGAATTATAATTATTTTCTCTTATAATTTTATACTTGAATGGATTAATTTATAAGAAGTGTGGAAAGTTAGAAAAATATTGTTTTAAATGTAATTTAAATTAATGAGTTTTCTTATTAGCAAAAAAATATTGTTCAAAGCAGATATGGCTAGTAAACTATAATGGAATTTTAATAAAAATAATTTCGTACTAAATCGTATACTGAATTGCATGCAATGAGCAATATAGCAACATAAATAGGTCAGAAATGAAATAATTGAGGGAAACTACCAACATCATTCAATATTACCATTATGAAGTCTTATTGTGCATTGATTTGAATAAAAAAGAACCACTCATATTATCGATTACTGATGACACGTAGTGGCTATGATGTAATTTAATAGGGAAATGATAGCGTGTTCAATGTTCAGCCAAACTTAAGCAATAAAATTAATATTTATATATCAGGGTCCATTAATTACAGGTTATCCAATACTTAGGGGAGAGTAACGTATATTGAACCACTTTTCACATGATAGTACTTATCGTTTCGAGCTATAAAAATGAAACATAACCCATAATATAGCTTGATTCATTGGTTAGATAATATCAATCCGTAAATATTGTAGGACAGTCGCAAGTAGTAAATAATAGTTATTTATTTAATGTTAATTATTTTGGAATTGTTACACCACGTTTATTAGAAAAGGGCGTTATATTTAACAGTACCCAAGCAACATCACGCTGTGATATAATAAAGATTTTTCTCCTATAGTAAATTTTCAATGAAATTCTCGCTTTGTTGATATTCTAAAAGATTCTTTATTTTTCAAGGACAGTCTTCTGTCGATTTAGAAAAGTAAACCATAATAAATTATTTACAATTTTAAAAAAAGTTAAATTTGTTTACACCTAAAACGTTTCAGGAAATTGATACATTTTTACAGAAATGAAGTTAGAAATTAACGCAATCGGTATCTTAAATTGTACCACAAGAACCCTAAATTGCACCAATTTAAAAAAAAACATATAATTAATAAAAAAATATACACAGTTTAGGATCACTATCATTTATATTTATTTTTTAAACGTAATCAGTATTTCAGATAGGAAAAATATTACTTTAGAAAGTCTATGGATATCTTACTTAATCCACGCCTATATTTAATATCTTAAGCTCTCTAATAGATTATAAAGTCATTATAAACTCAGGAATACAAAATAATCAACAAGAATACCTCTTCTAATGATAACAATAATATAAATAATTAATTTAAGCAATGACCACACACGTCAGGGTTTGTGGTGCAGGTCTCATGTAGTCATCTCCTGTATCGCACGTACTGCAGCCACTCCACTTGGGGTCCACTTGTGTGGAAGTAGTACTTACTATACGAAGCGCACACATTTTCATCATCATCGTCGTCATCTAGTTCGATTACAATATCAGAATCATTTGAACTACTGGAAATTGACCTTTTAGTCTCCTTCACTACTTTTTTTTTGTTAGTTTTTGTTGTACCTTGTCTTTTGCTTTGCCAGCTTTTCCTCTTCGTTGCATACTTTCTTCTAAAGATAATTTATATGGGGATGATGTTATTTCAGCCGCTTTTTGTACAGTTCTCCTTTTTGCTATATTTTCTGGTACAGAATGGTTTCTCAATTCACTTTGATTTTCAATAAGGACATGTGCTGCTTCAAACAAGTGTGAACGAAACATGTTTCTGTCTACTGGACAAACTCCAACACAGCGGAATCCGTTTGCCAGATTGCTTATGGTAGCTGCTCGTAGGTATGCTTCTCCAAACATTCTAGCAATTTGATATTGAGTAAGTTGCCTTCCTTTATCCGAAGTCATCTCTCTGCTCCTTGTATATGAGAGGTGTTTAATGGCTTAACGAATGACACATTAATGACACAGGTTGCAAGCGATTTGTGGTGCGCCCAGGAAGTTGAACCATAATTATTCCAAGGTCTCTTACTCGCGTTAACGCTTCAACATTTCTTCACTTCCAACAGAAGCAACACTTTTTGTCTTATGTAGGCTTTACGTTGATAACGATATGCTTAAGCCAGTCAACATATAAAGCTGAATTCATGTAACCATTGTCCGAAATAGTAACAACGCTGTCGGCCGGGGCACCATCAGCTAATACTGGACAATTTCTTTTTCTTTTGAAAATCAATATCGGTGGAATAAATTGACCAGTTGCATTGGCAGCGCATACCGCAGTTGTGCTGATCCTGCGCTCACGACTTGCCACTGATCCAATTTTTCTTTTACTTTATTATCTCACAACTTTCTGGGTTTTTTTGTACTATCGTAATACCTGTCTTGTCTACATTGAAGGTGCTGCTGGCCTGGATTAAATTTTATTATCCTGGATTATTGTCCAAAATCTTCTCAAGTAAATCGTAAAAATTAGACACTTTCTCGCGATTAAATCCTTTTAATCTATTAAGTGAAGTACTTTCCAGTTAACGAAGACTTATTTCTGGGTGTCTTTTCTTAAAAGCATAGAAGCAATCCTTACTTGCCATCACTATTTCTCTATTAAAAGAATAAGAGATTTTGTTGCGTTGTGCAATTTGCAAAGTTAACCGCCGCAAATTGTTAATCGTTAACCCAAACATGTGGTTTTCCAGAAGCAAATGTAGTCCACAAGCTCTTTTTCCTGTTCAGAGGAGAAAACTGTCGATCCTCCTCTTTGTGTAACATCATTATAAGCAAATTTATTAAACAGTTTAACGTGACGCAAAATGGTTGCTTTTGGCACATGATACTGTCTGGAAATGGCATTTATACCTATATCTTTCTTCTTATAAGGTAACAATGCTCTTTTTAAGTCTTCTTTATTCCATTTATAATATTCCGTTTTCTCTCGCCATGAAGTCGCCATATAAAATTATTAAAAATTAATTTAAATTTTCAACAGTACAATTTAAGGACACGAGAGTGGTTCAGTATATAGACCATGGTAAATTTACAATTCGTCATAAAAAATAAAAACACAACCTCTCAGATTTGTGCTCATTTACCAGTACTTAAAACGATATAAAAACATGCTCTCTTATGAAATAATTTACAAAATTATAACTTACCATTACGACGAACAACCTTCTTAGACAATCCAACGAAAATTAACATCAATACAGCCCAAAAACTAATTTTTTCTATCACAGTCGTAATATCTATCCAACGTCGATTCAGAGTGTTAGTGCTACAGTCGCCTCTTTTTTTGTTGCCATTGTAAGAAATATAGTGTTATTTGGTAGAAATACAGAAGTGGTATAATTTAAACACCGGTTTACTATAGGTTACTCTCCCCTACTACTTACTAGTCCTAGTTAAACCTTGTATAATAATGTATATATCAATAGAATTAAATTATAAAATAACAATATAAATAAAAAGAAATAAACTACATCATTCAACAAACTCGATTACGATAATATAGAAGTTTAAAAAACATAATTCAAGATGGAGTGATACTAAAATTTCCTTACTGAAATCTTCATTGACCAAGTCAGACAACATTATTCGTTGTTCCATCTTTACGCCCTTTTTTCCAAAAGATCTCCTTTTAGACGATTTGAAGTTGCATCTGTTATTCAGCAAAATCAGGGATCAAAAGTAACTTATGTGTCAGGGTTATATCAGTTCGCAATAAGAAATTAATACAAAAAATATACGTCATTTAAACGTACACGAATTATGTTATTGTCCCTAATATTAAGGATCTGATCAATATACGTCTAATACAGGATGTCCAGTGGCAGATTTCAATGTTTGAAAAATTGTAAAAAAAAAACTACACCTGTAATACAAAATAAACCATGTGTTTTGGTTAAAGGATGGGCTATTCTGTAGTTCTACTCTGAAAAAGTCAATTAATATCTGGGCATATCTCTCCGAATTCACAGTTACAGTTTGGCCACGTTGATTTTCAAAGAAATAAGGCCCTATGATTGCAGATTCAAACATGGCACACCAGACTGTTACTTTAGGCTTATGTAAAGGCTCTTGATGCATTTGTCTTGAGTTGTGGACATCCCAGTAACAAAAGTTCTGCTTATTCACATATCCTCCAATGTGAAAGTGAGCTTCGTCACTAAAGAATATGTTGCCCATCCGGGTAGCAGTACGAAATCTCAACTACATCACCTCCGCGTAAGTTTTTCTTAATTCAAAGTCAGAATAGTGTAAATCTTGAACAATTTGAATTTTATATGGATGGAACTTGTTTTTTTTTGCATTATTACCTGTAAAGTTGATTTCGGAATTCCCAATATCTATGAACGTGTACGCAGTGATAAACGGGTATTTTCAACGACAGAAACCATAACACGTTCGACATTTTCATCCGTGGCTACCAATGGTGTAGGCTCTGGCATGGGCCTATTTAATGTTGATCCTGTAGCTCTGAACCTTGCTACCCATGACTGAATGAGGTTGATCGATGGTCCATCACGTAATCGACGAATACTGTAACGATTATTAAATCGACGGCGTGCTACAGACAGCGAAAATCCACTCGAAATGTACGCCTCGACGGCAAAAGCGCGGTACTCTCCACTCCACTGTTCCATGGCTACTAAAACATCCGCACCGCTTGCGCTTCTAACGACGCCCCCGGCGCCCCTCTTATGTGTTGCATTCAGAAACTATCTTTGTTCAAACTTTGAAATCTGCCACTGGACACCTGTATAACCTTTCTCGCATATTTTTTATCAAATATCATCCTCATTCCACATTTACCCTAAACGCCAACTAATCGTATATATTTTTTTACTTTTTTATACGTTATAGACTCTTTCACATTACACTGCATTACATGGAAAATTTGTAAAAAATGCAGGGACCTCTTCCGCATTATTCCAATATAATTATGGATAAATGATAACTAAATTTATTTGCTTTATTTAAATACTTTTGCCGTTCTTTTCTATATTATATGAATATTTAAATTGCATTAAAAGTAAACAGAAATAAGTGGCACTAATTATTAACTTTTCCCATCTCAATTATTTTCAGTCCTTTAGCAAATCTTAGTATATTTGCACAATTTTAATAGATGTATTTTGCAATATATAGTTTGGCGTTATCAAGAAGAAAATGAACTCAGTCCTTTTGTTTACTCACTTTGTTCCCTAGTGGATCTAATTACTGAGAGCCACTCCTTATATTCACCGATCTACGATACAACAGCCACTGAATTACGCCCTTGATCACCAGCAGCATTACGTTTCTTGTGTGCAATTCAGGTATATTACTGAAACTCCTTTTTATGGCTTAGTGCATAGCCATTGGGCATTTGCCTCCAATGGTCTGTAATGGTTAGCCTGTGTGATTATCATATGTAACTTGCTTCTTATTACCAGTTACTATGCTTCAAACAATTGAAATTTTATTTAATATTAATGATTGTTGATTAACATTAACTTGCAAACTCCGAACTCGATATCAATTCAAATTCATTTTCCTTAATATAATGGACTTAAAGGCTGAACGCTACTTTTCATCAACCGAGCGTAATTCAGCCTGTTCATAACTTATAATAAAATATTCTGGAACTTTAATTATTCATATTACGTGCCCCGAAGTGATATCTCCTGAAATGATAATAAATGCCCATCGTAAAAGCCGCTTTCGTTTTTCCATTGTGTGAAACTACGTGAAATCAAATTACAATTTTCTTTCGTACAAAAATGGTGGAATAAAGTCGTTTTACGTTTTAGTAACATGCGCTAAACGTTAACAAGAATTCTTAAACAGCTATTCTGGCAACACATATTCACAGGAATTCAAATACAACTGCATCCCAATTTCAAGATTCATTCCAGAAACTCGAGCACACAGCGTCTCGAATCGAAGACAGAGCCTTAAAGCCGCGCCCTTCGAATCCCATTATCACTTCAATAAATATAAAAACTAACTTTAATCGTTTAAAAATAAACTGTTAATAAAACGCGGCCCAAATTTGAACAGTCACTTGCAGTTTGCGGGCTCGCGGCCATAAATCTCCCGTCGGCCGATTCGCCTCGGTGCCCCTTTACAAATCGAATTTCCAAAACGATCGCGGAAGGGGCCTCGAAGGCAGGGGCAGGTCAGCGAGAATGGGATCGAATACCACCTATTCTAAGGTTCCATAGCTCCTTATCAGTTTATCGCTATAAACCGGAGTATCGAAGGGTGGAAATTTACAAGATAGCTGTGTCCTGCTGATATTTATACATTTTTTCTCCTGTTATTGTGGAAGATGACTGTTGAACATCTTTGCATCTCAGTAATCCTAATTTATATTACAACTGCAAGGCTTTGTTTATTTCTGTTACCTACTAACGCTACAACCAAATACGAATCGATAATACGTATGGCGTATCTACAATTCATTTAGCGAAATAACTTATAAGCTATTACCGTACATTCGCTCGCCCGATGTTTTTCTCACAAATTTCGATGTTTGCCTAAAGAGCCAACTATTTTTCCGCTAATATTATTTTTTGATAATAATATTCGTATATAAACCATGTGAAGACAAGAAATTGATTCCTGAAATCAAGAAACGGATATCTAAAATTATCTTAATAGTAAGGGTATCACAGTAATATAATAAAGTTAATCATCCAATCCTCGCCGCGGTATGTTAGATTGATCGCAAGCTTACGGACCTTGCGGACTTTGCTGATCGTCGAGCGGGGCTGAAATGATGTTTATAATCGTATAACTAAAATTCCACAGACTAAGGTAAGCAGCAGTGCCTCTGGTGTGAGAAGCTATGCACTGCGACTTCCAAGCTCACTGCCCGGCGTGGTGATTATGGGCATCCCCTCCAATGATATGTGCATTGGGAATAGCCAATTTCCAGCAGTGGATAAAGACAGGCCTTGATAAGGTATTAATTACTCGATTTGAATATGACGTAAAAGAGGATTACACTAAAAGAGATGGTCTTTTGAAAATGTATAAATATTTACTGGAAGTATTGGACCCTTTCGAAAAATAATCAACAGATTACTAATGAAATAAATACATTGCTTTTTAAACTTATATACAGTTGGTAAGATTAAGAAGAACATTTTCGGTATACCGATCAACCACCGTGCCTGAAAACTTTGCCCCGTTAAACGAAATAAACAGCGCTAATATGGCAGAATGACACGTGCTCCTTTCCTGTGTTAATGCACCAAGTTCTACAGAGAGTGAGCTGTTCAAATCGCGACCAAGTTTCCGCCGTCGCTCGCTGCTCCTTCCGACTCGTTACCGAAACCGGTCGTATTCGCCTCGAGGTTAAAAATTATGTGTATTAATTTAATTAAGGGCTAAATATTTATGCAATAACCTCAGTGTTTGGAAATAAAAAGAAAAACATTACAACAAAGCTTGTTACAGAACGGAGCCATCATATTTTTTTTCTTTGATGTTCCCTCTGGCAGACAAACAGATTGATGTTATATATAAATTAGTAGGCTATATTCAAATAAAAGATGGTATAGATCAGGTGTCCTTAACTGGCATCGCGCCCCACCTAATGGGTACCGCCCCCGATAGCGCCGCCCGCCCGCACCACCGCCAACTCCTTTATTGTTATTAGCTCCGATTTGTTATTTCACGGGTTGCTTTAAAACACTCTCAATTAAAGAGATAAATGGTAGTACTCCGACTGAAAGAGGTTATGAAACGATTTGTGAGGTGTAGATGCCAAGTCTGTGTGGTCAAATATTTTCGAAACCTAACAAACGCGAAGCCCAGAAAAAAATTAAAATAACGTGGAGCAATGTGCCGTCTTTTAATGAAAAAACCAAAGCGGCTTTCAAGGTGGGCCATGGTATATTTTTTATCATTTCAGGAGATATTACTTCGGGGTACGAAATATGAATAATTCAAGTTCAAAGATTTTGGATATTTTAATATGAGTTAAGAACAGGCCGAAGTACACTCGGCTGATGACAAGTAGCGTTTAATCTTTAAGCCCATTATATCAAAGAATATGAATTTGAAATTACATCGAGTTCGAAGCCTTCTACTTCGTAAGTTAATTTTAATCAACAATAATTAATATTAAACAAAACTTAATAGTTCGAAGCATAGTAACTGGTAATAAGAAGCGAGTTAGATAAGTTGATCACACAGGCTAACCATTAAAGAGCATTGGAGGCAAACCATAATGGCTTAGTGCATGTTAAAAAGGAGTTTCAGTATATATAACTGAACTGTACACAAGAAAGGTAATGCTGCTGATGATCAAGGGCATTATTCAGTGGATGTTGTATCGTAGATCAGTGAATATAGGAAGTGACTCTCTCCAATTAGATCCACTAGCGAACAAAGTAAGTAATCAAAAGGACCCAGTTTATTTTCGTTAGGACAACACCAGATTATATACCGCACAATACACTCATTAAACATTACAGGAATTTGGCTACGTTCCGCGAATACATTTAACATTGCGCCATTAAAAAATTGCATAATTAAAAAAGGTTCAAAAATTTAATTTTTGTTTCTTTGAAAAGTTATGAAAGTGAATGACAAGTGAAATAAGTATTCCCTAACACAAATTATGTTATAATTAAATTAAAATATAATGATGACCATTATTTATGCATTTTAAATGTACAGCACAGTGAAAATTTCGAATACGTAAAACAAATGTTGAGAAAAACTTAATAAAGCGACTAAATTTGATAAAAATCAAATTTTCTTGTAATGTTCCAAAATAATACCTCCACTGAATGCTTTTTTATATATATATGGCTACTATATTGATAATACTTATGGATATAGCATAAGTAGGTACTTACACATTTCACTAAAATACCATATAACCATATTATATGCTTACTGACGAAAGTGTATGTGGCAAATTTCAATAATAACAGGGATAATAAGTGGTGCGGAAAAAAAAGATTTTTAATTTTATATTTGAGTTTGAGATGGAGTGAATGCAACAAACCTTGATGTATAAACACTAAGTGTGGCTGAAAAACAAAGCCTTGAGAAACGTTTTAAGAAGTTTATTGTAATTATCTCAAATGCGGTATTCTCATGTATTAAACTTATAGACGGTTAAACTTTTTTAGCATATTCCCTTCTTAACAGCGGGTAAACTCTTTCCAGGACTCGACCGTATTACGCGGTTCTATCGATACCAGACATATATTTAATTACGGCGATTCAGACCATTGTTACAAATAAAAGCATAATTTATTGTAAGCACAATGATCGGCAGGTTCATAATCCATTTAAAACAAAATTGCTGAATCATAAAAGAAAATAATTGTCATAAAACGGGCACCGCGCCGGGAAGCACCGTGACCAACTTTCATAATTTTCTTTCATCTCAATACAAAGAAAAATGACAACAGCACATTTTCTTTAGCAACAACGGGCGAGAAACAAAAAGTGGAGTTACCTAGCCAGCTATTTTGGCAACCATTGTACCGCCAGCGAGGGCGCAAACTTTAATGGCGTTATTATGTCGCGGCAAACCAATCTACGGGCGAAATTACGTTTTTATTATTATTTTCCACTTTATCGTAAATCATTTTTAAACCACACAAAGTTAAGGAGCGCCCTCGGATTCAATAACTCGGGTCGGGGCGCGCGGGAGCGTGTCGCCTCCCACCGCTGCGATCCCATTAAAAATCGGCTGACGTAGCCGCCGCTGCGCTGCGCTGTGCTCGGCTTCTGCCTTAACAAATAGCCTGTCCGCTGGCCGTGGCACTGAAATATGGAAATCCATACCGTTACCAATGGAAGGCATTATTTTGTCAAATCGTTTGCAGAATGAATTTTAAATATTGCTAAAGGCGCCCCCTTAGTTGCAATTTTTTTCCATCCTCGTGGTTTAAGATGATCTAGTGGTTGAAACGAAATGTGACGGTTGTAGGACTGTAACTGGTGCCTAATCGTTTTCACATTTTACGAACTATGCAGAAGTTGAAAAAGTTGGGAAACAACCAAATATTTCAAAACCTTCATTATTTCCTTTTTTTGTCTAAAGTCTATTAATCTTTCTCGATCAGATATCTAATTGTGTAGTTTGTTACCAAAGTGTATTTGCGATTTGATAAACAGAGTCAATAGTTATAATAATTTTTCGATTCAGGTATTATTTGCATGTGTAGATAATTTTACCTAGTTCGTTTTGTTTTGAGTTTAAAGAACAAAATATTGACGCAATTGCGATGTAATATTTTTACAATTATTGGCCGTATTATTGACGTCGCTGCTCAGCAAAAACAAACCTTAATTTCTTGTGCTTCTGTATAAAGTTTCTGACACAAGCATACCTATTCTATATACTGAAAAATACAAAGCACTCTTAAATTAAATTTTTATTAAATAATAACACATAAATATCAAAAAATATTTCAATTAAAATACAATGCATCACAGCAAATGACAACAATAATGTAAAAACTTATGTCTCAACATATCTGATTTCTTATCTGAAATCTGAGCAACGTTTATTCTCCTTTTAGCTTTAAACAGTTATTTATAATAAAAAGCGGTACATACAAGCAAAAAAATCTTCTATAAACTTTTAACAGCTTCGTTTTTTTCTACGTATAATTTTGCCCTAACCGAGCCCATTGTAGTGAGACTTGACAACAATACAATACAATTTATTCGACTATATTTTTTCAGTTTTTATGGAAGAGAGAAATCTTGAACTACTGTTCGTTTTTAGCCTTATTTTTAAACGAAAACATAATTTTTTTTTTGCAAAACTCGTGTAATAATATTGTCTTTCATAATACTTTGACGTGAAATTTAATTTAGGAAAGTTGCCCACGGTATTCTGATTAGCGATATTTTCCTGTTATATTAAGTTTAGTTATATTTTTTAATCAGAAACACCGACATTCAAATAAAGTTGTATTACAAGCGACCTTTTTAAAGTAAGACTGTCGTCAATTAAATAATTGCTTTAAATAAATTTAAATAAATCATACAAAGTCCGACAATATTTAAACACTTCCCAGGTTTATTTTACATCTATAGCTTTTGGTATAACCCACATTAAATATCACTTACTCAACTTATCCATATCTTTCCCGTTTTCAAAAGAGATGTATATTTTTTATCAAATTCCAGAACAGAATTTTCATAAAACTAGATTTTTTTATTTTGTATCTTGCATTTTTTCCTACTATATTTCTGTATTTTTATTCTTGTTTCAGTTACCATAGTAATGAGGTAACTGAAACAAGAATAAAAATAAAGAAAAAACAAAAAAATTCTTTATAGCGATATGAAATAGAATAAAGACGGAAGAGATGTTACCTTCGACATTACTGATGTTACTATTCGTTTCAAAGTTATGTTTATTGTTCAAGCTCAAAAAGTGATTAACTGAATTAACTCACACTTATGGAATTAACTCAGTATCCGTTCATACATTTGTCTCGAACTATTTTCTCATAAACTGTGCGACGTAGAAAGTTAGTTTTGATATAGATCTACTAAGAAATGAGCCATATATCGACGTAAAGTACAACAATTTTCATTTTCAATTTTACAAGTAAGTTGGGTGGGTCAAATAAATTGCATTTTTGCTCTCAATCCTGCGAGGACGGAAAATAAGGCTTTCATTAATATGGAAAATATGAAAAACGATGTTCATTTATGTACCAAAAACTTTCTTCAACAAGATTATCAAAAAAAATAATGAAAATATTAAAAGATTATAGCTATAAGATGTGATTAGCCCAAAATCGTCCAGGTATTAAATTAGCAATAGCGTATACATATATCCAATACTGGTACCGTACATGTGTAAAGCTAAAAAATAATTATAATCAATTTACTGAATGGTAAACTTTTTTTGTTAATCAAAGTGAAGAATTCTATTAGTCAGATTCAACACTACACCGTCAACAATGTCGAACATTTTTATGTTATCTATAAGTACTTTACAGAAGATCGCATAAGTAAGGTGACGAGAATGTACGGGAGTCTTAATGCAAGATTGTAGGATAAAAACTTCTAAAAACAAAACATTTGCACAATATTTTTTTTATTTTCCTTGTTAAAGCGAATTTTTCGTCATTTAACGTTTTTTTTATAACTTACCCTTTTAAATGGTGGCATTAAAAAACAAAAATAATTGAAGTCAATTTTTTTCCTTTTTTTTACAAAATCTTTATTTAGATAATAATTTATTTAAATAATAATTTTATTCTCTTGAATATGATCTCCAAAATATTATATTCCAAGAAAAAATATTCATTTGAGTTACCAAATAATGTTATTTCCAAATACCTTTTAGGTGATTGATAAAATAAATCCAGACCTCGTATTTTTGAATTTATCTATTTGTTTAATAAACTTGGTGCTACGATCTTTTACTTAAATTGAACAAAATAAAAAATCTCTTACGACAAACTATAAGAGACCAACCTTGTAACAAATGTGTGACCATAATGTATTTTAATTTATTGATACAAGATAGCAATTAACAAAAAAAACACAAATTCATAAAAAAACATATTTAAGTCATTTAGACCCTAGAGAGGAATTTAATTCTTACATTTTATATCAAACAACGTCTCTGTCTATCTGTATACACTTATAAACCGAAAACTACTTTTCAATTTAAGTGTATTGTTCAATCCATAGATAAATTATCTCTCCGAGTGGTAATATGTGTATATAATTAATAAAGTAGTAATATGTGTATATAATTAATAATAATAAATTATTATATCATAATTATTAATATACAACGTACCGCTGTACTAATATTTAAAGGAAACAAAAAAATAATCGTTTTTGGGAAAAATTTAAGGGAATTAAAATTTAAACAATCGACATCCAGTCTGGCATACGGCCAGTCTACATCAAGAATTGCAAATGCTTAATCCGCTTCATACCACAATTGTGTGAAATAGTCAGTACACTGAATTATCATATACGATTCGCTACACAGAAATATGTCAAGCATATTAATAAACTTACCAAAAATGTTTTCAAATATCAGCTTATAGAACGACCCTATTTCTCTATACGCTACTCTTTCTTCTTAAATTAGCAGAGATGATGTCATGTCATCCGAACCTGATATTGATTCCTATTCTACATACAGGTATTTAAAAATGGTAGTTAATTACGAAGCCATATTGTGCTTTTGAGATATCAGCTCTCTATTTGTTTATTAATCCTGATTTCATTCGAATTATGTTTAAGAGAGATCCACGTGTCTCTCGTTTACCACCTCCTTTTACCACTTAATCAATGACAGGAAAAGTGCGGCACTCCATTCATTTTCTTTCTTACGAGTCCTCCATATATATTTATTAAATATTTTCTCTTTGAAAGTGTTTCCTGTTTCTAATATATTATATAATAATCTCATTTCCACTGTGTATATTTTCTATTATTAATAAATTTGTAACACTTTTTAATTTTATTAATTTTTATTTTAAGACCATTATAATACTTAAAGCCAGTTAGTTAATAATATATTCTATATTACCCCAGAAAACTCTTTTCTATATTACATATAATATAAAAAATTAATATTTTCTATAATTCCTATATGTAAAGGTACATAGCTGATAGAGATGATGAACCAAAAATATCAATCTAAAAAATTGGACTTCAACTCTATTCCAACCAAAGGCAGATTTATAAACTGAGCAAAAGTGAAAACTATTAAAGTTATTAAATAAAACATTCATTTTTCTAATTACTATTTGGCACGTTTGTATAGCTTATTTCGTTTTCTATTTTTTCAACGTTATTTATTATTTATTCGCCACAAAACCCCAAACACAAAAGAAACCTTTGTTAATGACGTGGCCCTGGGGCCGAAGCACCCGGGGTCGGTGCCACCCAAGAGGGCAATACTAATAAAATTAATTTATCATAATGCAATTTTGTCACATTTATATCACCCCATATTGTCACAGTTAGGTTCCCCCATTCCGTTACTTCGTGACTCCGGAAAACAGCGGTTAGTCCCCCGGGGTGAATATTACCCGCTCCAAGAGTGAGTATTGCAATTTAATTTTTTATTGTTATGATTTTGAATTTAAGGGTTGGATTACATATTTTTTTCTATAGTCTCTTTTGACATATTTCTGATTGTGTTTTGTGTTACGTGCAAGGGGTTTGGTATTGTGATTTTAACATTGAGTTTTAACAGCATTTTTTTTGTTTAATTCTTAAATAGTGTGACTATGTATATATATTTTTTTAAAAGTATATCTCCTTTAAATTTAATTAATCACATTTAATTGAATTAATATATGAATTAAAATATACGATACCAAAAATTAGAGAAAATGTGAAATGATCATTTGCTTTTCAATTAATACTTTGTGGAATACCAAATTTAATGAAAAAAATCTTTAAAATCGTTTATTATTAAAAAAATTAAGAAAACTCTATTATTATTACTGTAAATTTATCCAGTTTCGCGCGACTTACGTAAGTCTTCGTTATTACCCGGAACCCTTAGAGATGCGTCTATCTGTCTCTCTGTCGCAATCGATTTTTTGAGAAATTATTAGAAACTTGAATATTGGCATGATAATCAATCATATTAAACCAAATTGTTTAAAATGTTTTTTAAATGTACACATAAGAATTAAAGAGGAGGTAGATAAAGTATGGAAACCTTTTTTTTAGTCTACCTATCATGTCATAATTTTAAATTGTATATTTAAAAAGGTATTCAAAATAATATGCGAAAATAGCTCATCCTCCCCTTTATCTCCAAAACTACTAAACCAAAAATCATGAATAAAGAAATGGTCGATAAAACTGACTCACACACGATCACACGAGAGCTCTAGCGATTATCCTTGATCTTACAATCTTTAAATATATATCATGTCTTAACGTATCTGAAAGACGTAGTAGACGATATATTTACATTGTGAAAAATTAACGCCTCTGAAAGAAGTAATCGACAACATATTTACATTAACGCCTCTGAAAGACGTAGTAGACATATTTAACGCCTTTGAAAGACGTAGTCGACAACTTTAACGCCTCTGAAAGACGTAGTCGACATATTTAACGCCTCTGAAAGACGTAGTCGACAACATATTTACATTGTGGAAAAATAAAATTTTAAATAATTTGATAGAAATACTACACATGTACCCTTGAACGTCTCGTACTTGTCACGTTTTTTACTCCATTCAACAAATGGTGTAAAGATTTTTATTACTTCTTGAAATATATAGTCTATGGCAAAGGATGGATCTTTGCCGTACACTATATATTTTCAGAAGCATCACATTACATAAAACAGAACAAACATTCACCACTATTTGCTGCTTCTTCCTACTTTATTTCATTCGATGATTACATTACTTAATTTGGTTCCTTTGTCCCGCGCCGACTGCGGACCGCCAACGCTGCTCCGAGACATCACCCTTCGACCCGTGTCGTAACTTGTGTCTCTCGTTGACATTTACTACCTCTGTTAATATTATAATAATATTAATCGTTTCCAGAAAGCCGACACGATTAGGTAGCCAAGTATTATAAACAAATATACTAAACCTTCAATCGTATATGTGATTCGTTCGTTGGGTTAAAATCGAGTCGCATCTTTTTTATAGCAATATCACGTTAGTTAGGTTGAAAAACATTGCTTAATTACAGAGAGTTCTGCCCTTAAGTTAATATGATGGTAAGTATTTTTTCAATTTAGATTTTTAATCGTTTGAATTTCAAACATTCTGGAAGTATGTTAAATTAATCAGTTACCTGTAGTGAAACCTATAACTTAATGAAAATTATTAGTCTTTAGCTGTTAAGTGCGACTTCGTCTACGTAAGAATCTAATTCTGTGTAATATTTGCATACGGTCAAAAACATTAATTAACCAAAGTTTAGTGTTTAAAATGCTCAAATTTCCTTCTGTTTACTCCATAATTTATGTAGGCCCTTTGTCATACGAGATTAATTATACGGTAAAGCTTACATATGTGGATATTTGTAAAATAAATATCTTTTGTGAGGTTTTCAAAAAGGGTAAAAAGGTTAAAGAAATAACTAGCACGTCTTGCCATTTTCATCCATTTCCGCCTTCCACCCCACTTTCAGGTTTGAAATTTTGAAAAATCCATTTGTAATAGATGTCCGTGTTATAGAACGAATAATCTTTCTAAATTTTATGTTTCGGGTGCTAATCGTATAAATAGAATGATTAAAAAAAAATCTTTACCGTTCATCATTATAACATAAGAAACAAATTTTACACTTTTATAAGTATCCTCCAAATCCCGTATTTCCGAAACCAGTTCCTCTGTTATTTATAAAACAGTTATTCAGTAAGCTTTAATTTTCATACATCAAGCTATATTGAGCTATTTAGAAACTTATATAAGCTTTTTAATATAACTCGTTGGAATAAAATTAAATTTTTCCAGAGTTAAAGCACTTAATGTTTTTTTAATAACAACCTTAAATTAAAAAATAAATATTGAAGAAATATGTTTCCATTCATTGTAAACAAATCACAATTTGATGTGGCTGCAATTAGAGGACTAAACTAGTGAAGGCGCTTAAGTTAAGGATTCCGATATAATTTAATCCAATTTACAGTCTCTCAAAAAAGACTTAATCAGCTTGTGGCTAGATACCAGAGTAAAAAACTTCACCAGGCATAGAGTTAGTTTTTTTTTCCTTTGGTAAATAAAAAATAAATTTCGAAAAAGAAATTTTTTTCTGAACTGTGAAGAATAAAAACGTAACACGACTGTGGAAAAATCGGTAGGGAATAGAAATATAAGTAACCATACAGTTTCCTTTAAAGAAGTGGTAAAAAATGTCTTTCGGTCACATTTAGTTATCACATAATATTTACACTTGGTTTCAAAACACGCTTCAAAAGAGTGCTTCCTGCCATCTTTAAATGAACGTTGCTTTAATAATACGGAAAAGGCATTAATGAAACGCATCCATACCGCACTACTTTTCTTGCACGATTAGATTGTTATTGTTAACACTATTTTGATAAACCTTTTTATAGAAGTAAAATGCTTATAAATAAATTGGTCATTTTCATTTTAATTTTACAGTGCAATTAATGTTACTATTAGATATATAAAAAAAATTAAATATGTTTGGGTATAGTCTCCGTGCATGTCCGTTTTTTGTGAATTGACTATTCACGCAAGGCTTCTATGATTGTAACTCACGAGTATATATAACTCTATATTTTCTCTTGCATCGTATACGCCAAATATTTTAATATATCCCTTTCGAGAACAAGTCAATAAACAATTCGAAAAGGATTTTCGAAAATGGAAGTAAAATTCGCACAATAAGGGCAAACAAATCTTTTAAATTTAATAAATAATACTAACAATTTAGACAGTACACGAAGTAATGTAACGAGTACACAAAGCTTACAGAAAGAAAGGTGCTCTTAGCAAAGCATTGAAGAACAAAAATACACCAGACAAAGCGATAACATTTACACTCCGCTACAAAACTACAACGCACCACACGTTACACGTTTGTCCATAATATCTCTTAATAATGAGAAACTTTAACATTAACATTCTACAGTAGAAGATGTTTAGTTAAAATGGACATAAAAACATAAGAAAGAAACAGCTATGTGTACTTAAAAGTGCCACATAAGATCGTGCTGCTAGATCGGTGACTTGCGGTTAACTAGGTAAGGATTAAGACGTGTTGTTTTTGTTTTCTGAGTAGTATATGTATATCGATGTATAATGCTGACTTATATTTTCATAATGCCATGCGGAAAAGGACAATACAGTTGAAGTTAATATGATTAATAATTTTAAAAAAGTAAAAAATTATCATGTCACAAATAGTGATTAGTTATGGAAAGATTATTACGAATAAGTTAAGGGATCCTCATAGACAGAAGAACAATTTTGCGAAATGTTTCAAATTATGTATACCAATTAAACCACATCACTTTCTAACAACTGGCTTAAAAACGGATGTAACGGTGAAAGGACAGGGAAGGAAGAAAATTGCAACATGGCGGGTGCATTTTTTATTTAATCATTAAAAAATGCTGTGAACGACGTGAAAATCTTCAGTAAACTACAAAAATGTTGCTTATGCTATACAAGTTTCTGCACTCAACTAAAACAGAAAATAAAAACTTAACCATTGAGAATAAATTAATCATAAATAACTATTCATTATTATGGTATAAAAAAGCAATTAAAGTAAAATACAAGCATAGTTCCTTCTTTGTTAATCCAAAGCCAAGACCAGTTGCTAGTCCATATCCGTCATATAAAGTAACGTTTATTTGTCTGCCTATTTGTCTGTTCACCTATAACTTGTGTTCTACTAGATGGATTTTAATGTGCCATTATTTAGAAAACAGTAGTGTAGGTAGTCAGACTACGGAACCATATCAATACTAAGAGGCGCATCTTAGAAGATGGACAAGCAAGAAGGCGCAATGGGTACGCAAGGGCAGCCGCAGGACCTCTAGTAAAAGCCAGCAAATTTATTAATAGAATAGTTAATTGATCACATTGCGTTACATGACAACCCTACATTTATTCAAAATATTAATTGGTTACATTGCGTTATTTGTTTACCTTACATACATTCAAAATATTAATTGGTTACATTGCGTTATCTGTTTACCTTACATACATTCAAAATATTAATTGGTTACATTGCGTTATCTGTTTAACTTACATTTATTCAAAATGTTAATTGGTTACATTGCGTTATTCGTTTACCCTATATTTATTCAAAATGTTATTTGGTTATATTAACAACCCATCGGTTCTGAGATTGGTACATTTTTTTTCCCTAGACCATTATGCATGAATATAAATACACCAACCACTTCGTCTACTTCATACACGTATTATCTTCCGATTGCTATTCTTGACAGCAGCTGAGTTTGCTTAACAAATTCTCTGTATTCGAAGCACTGTCTCACTTCGACTTGCTCTGATATTCTACTTACGACTTTAGAATCAAGATAGTTACTGTTTGTG
The DNA here is from genome assembly GCA_039881145.1 of Druceiella hillmani. NCBI lineage: Eukaryota > Metazoa > Arthropoda > Insecta > Lepidoptera > Hepialidae > Druceiella > Druceiella hillmani. The sequence continues at coordinate 44,194,673 of JAYKKI010000001.1, read as the reverse complement.
ATAATTATTTCTATATACCGTCTGTATTCCAAATGTTTTTTGTATCATACTAATGTATTTAATTTAACACATTGGCTAAATTAGAAGTTTAGCAAGAATTTTGCGTAGGAAAAATGAATAAACTATTGAGGAAGAGAGTGGAAACATAAACGCAAAAGGCAATAGTCATAGACGAACTTTATTAAGGAATATCGAACAGATTGTAATCGAAGGAGTCATAAAAATAAGGAAGCCCCTACGAGAGCATGTGTGAGGAAAGTGACACGGAAATGGAAAAGAACGATAGAGAAGTATGACATTATTACTCCTTGCTTATCCTAGCTAAGTGGGAAATGATAAAAACGCTTTGTAAAAAACTTTTCGAAGCTAATATTATATTTTAAAATTATGTAACATCCACAAATTTTATGTCGATTATATAGAAATATTTCTCCTAATTTATCCTGTAGTTTTTAAATTATAACATTAGGTCGGAACTTGATTTCGATAGGACACAGAACCTCAATTTATACAATGAATATTGAATACATTTGGCGTTAATTTTGTAGAAATTAATTATTCACAATTAAATGGAACTACGCGATGTATTATTTCTACTTTCTTTAATTTCTTTACCACGACCTAGGTTTTGTTGTATTACATCTTCAGGTGGGCTATTAGTAAAGAATGTTTGATAATAGCCCACCTGAAGATATTGTAATACAACGAAACCTAGATCGTGGTAAAGAACTTAAAGAAAGTAGAAATAATACTACATCACGTAGTTTCATTTAATTGTTATACAATGAAGTTAATTATTTTACGATACTGGATGCAGTTAGGATTATATTAATTAAGTAATATATTGCGACGATACGCCACGTAGTTTAGCGGATGCTAGCCTTGTAAGTAAAAATGATAAATGATTCCATTATCATGCATAAAAATTTTTTTTTTCAGTTTTATATTAAATGAACCGTTGGTAACAGGCATAACAATTTTTTTTCACTTTTATATTAATAATACTACATCACGTAGCTTCATTTAATTGTTATACAATGAAGTAATTATTTTACGATACTGGACGCAGTTAGGACTATATTAATTAAGTAATATATTACGACGATACGCCACGTAGTTTTGCGGATGCTAGCTAGCCTTGTAAGTAAAAATGATAAATGATTCCATTATCATGCATAACAATTTTTTTTCACTTTTATATTAAATGAACCGTTGATAACTTTTTCTTGCTGTGATAATATTCATAAATATCGTTAGAGCGAGGAAAAATTATCAGTAGACAGCATGTCTCAACGAGCAATTTAAATTTTTTATAACTATGATATCATAAATTACAGAGTCATAAAGGTTTAATTTTTTTCTTGAACGATACGTTTTTTAACTCGGACTCTGTTATAATGAAATGTGAAATATGCTATAAGTACTTCTACATCTTTTCTTCTACATTATCTTATACAAACCCATTATTTTTTGATAATTTTTTTGTTCATTCTCCTCACATTGACTACTTATTCCGCCTTAAGATATTAATAACTTAAATTGTACACAAACATAGTTTTCACCCTGCAAATAGAAAAGAACGTTAACATTAATGGATCTTTGTTTCATTCGTGAAGAAACAGCTGAGAAATCAACAGAATGTTAACTATGATTTCTGCCCAACAACAATGTAAAATAATAAACATAATAACACCCGAATTATTGTTATTGTACATTAACAGTCATTTTCTTTTCCTTTAAAAAATAATCCTTTATTGTACCTCAAAGCGTGCCTTGTGGTCGCTTGCACAAGTTAAATGGATAGAAAGCCTACAAAAGTCGGTCGACGCCGTCAAAAATGCGGTGAAAACGTGAAAGTGTTAAGATGGACTTTTAATGCATAAGTTACTCCTTTTTTGTTGCTAAATTTGTGGATGCTTTAATGACTGCAATCGTTTAAAGTTGTTATTAAATTAAATTAATATTAAATAATCGCCTGCATCTTGGTGCAAATTCGATTTACGTAACGGTGTGTAAAGGTTTTTTTAATAATTTTGATTGCAGCGAGATGCGTGTTTCTTTGGCATTTACGATTTGCACATAAATATTTGTGTCAAAACGGCAAGCAAATTATTATTTTTTTTTTTAATTTGAATCCATTCTAAATTTTAAAGTGTGAAGTGAAGGTTGCAGAAAAAATATCAATTCAGAAATGTGCGTAATACTCAGATTGAAATAAAGTATGCCTATTAAACGAGTGCATAGATAATTTTTATATTTAGAAAGTTATTCTACGAAAAAAATTAAAGAATTTTGCCGATATTAAGAGATGATTGCTTGCAGATACTCGTAATAAAATGAATGGCGTATTAAAAATGGCGAAGCATAGACAAAGAGAAAATAATCTAAAAGTGGTCCTGAACGCATCTTTTTCGCGCGTACACATTGTTGATTTTAATTGCTGCAAAAGAAATATTAAATTAAATTGAATGCAATAAAAATAATATTGCTTAATAACGTTTGGGAATAAAGTGCATCTTAGAATCCACATTTAGAGTGTCTATAATTTTCTAGCAAGATAATCTGATAATATTTAAATCACAGCGGACGTATTCCAAACGTTTTCATCATTAGAAATCAAAATGAAATTACAATAAAACAACATAAAAATGTAAATAACCGGCTATCCAATAACATATGCACACAACGATAACACAGAAGACTTGTAAGCACTACCCTTAGATAATTATTCATCTGTATGTTTTAACTCTCACAGACCATATTATCACCTTCTGAACTAATTTTACATCATAACAATGTAAACACATAACAAAATAATTCAATTTGACATATACAAGCTTTAACTGCTAAATTCAAACATTCAGAAACTTCATTCTTATTTTGGTTTATTGACACAACAAGCGATATCTCCGAGTCTATCCCAACTTCATGTTAAAGAGGTTTTTTATCGTAATATCGATTTCGATAAATTTTATTAATTACCCATATTTATATAGATATGCATATAAATATACGTGTTGCAACCCTTCATCAAAAGTACAAAAGAGTAATATATAAAACCTCGTTAAGGTCTTAAATAACGTTAGAAAATTAATCTAATACGAATTGTGTTATGTTAATGTATATTATATATTATAATTTAAAAAATTACACATATTACACGACGCGAATTATTGCAAGAACGGTTATAACTTTTCAAGGATTTGAATGCTATTATATGATGAATTGCGATTTTATAATTTTTAATGTATTTTAGAAGTTATACAGGCAATGGAAATTGTTCACAAATCATCTTAGTTCCATCGTTGCTTAGAGTAAGTAAATAAATATTATTAAAAAAAATAAACTTACTTAAACTTGAAATAAAAATCTATTAACGACTTTCACCATAGACAGATAACCACAGTAAATACGAGAGAATAATGTGTGAAAACTATAGATTATAATAATATTGTGCTAAATTCACTATGTACACTCGTGTAAAGAAAAGGGATTAACTTTATTATTACAACACGAAAACATACTTCAAGGATGTAACATTAAAAAGAATCAGGAAGCGGATGATAAAAATGTTTGAACTGTGAGTGTAAATGTAAAAAGCAAATATATTTAAACTGTAATCAATCGAAAAAAGAGAACGTAGGGCGACGATCAAGAAAGGTAAGATTTAACATTATTAAAGAGAACATTATAAAAAAATTAAAAATGGAAGATCAAAAGGAAAATTTAAAAGTAATAATAATTACAATTCAAGAACAGATCAGCTGAAGAAATATATAATGGGAAAATATTTGAAATTTCTTTATTGATATTTACCTTGTAGAAAACGATGTAAAGCTATAGTGAGTAGTGACTTAAATGTATGGATAGAGACGACAATAAAACGTGTACTAAAAACTCAATTTATTAGTGAAAAATTGTAAGGCCATGCTAGTGTCCGACAGAAAGTCGATTTTTGGCCGAAGCGGAAGCCGATTAATCGGCTATCGCCACAACCTTCGGCCGAAGCCGAAGCCGAAGGTTTAATAATTCAGTTTAAAATTGGCTAAAAGTGGATAATTCAAATTAAAAGTTTATGTTGGCTGTATAAAAAGAACTTAACGAGATGATTAAAGTTACTTTGCAACTTGTCAAAAATAATGACACTTCGAAATAATGTCAATTATAATATTTATTTACTTAATTAAAAGTAATTTAACCTTTACAATAAGGTCAATCAATCTCAGTTTGTCTCAATTAGCATGAAATTAGACTAGGAAATAAACTCTTTCTAAACTTAGTCAATTACATGCACATTTTTGGAATTTTCAGGAAATTAAAAATAAAAAGTAACAATTATAATAATTAATCATTATAAATAATCAGGTAAAGACTGTTTTACCAATAACAAGTTACAATCATTTAACTTATCAATAGATCACATATGAGTATGTTAATAATTATATTAATAATTGTAAATAAAAATATTGTACTTAGCCTTCCCAAGAACTTCTTATTTAAAGCTACATTGATTGCTTTTGGAAAAAAAACCACATAATAATAGCCAAAGGAGTCTTGAATTCTCATTACCGTTTTGATATCTGTCGATTAAATTAAAAAATTAGTTATTAGTAATCAAAATTAAACAGTCTTGTGTTGTAAGCTGAAAATAACAATCTACGTTTCTGCCAAGCAAGTTAGATCGCCTGTCCGCATATATTTGTCCCGCAGAACTGAACAATTGTTCACTAGGAATGATAGTGGGAGGAGCAGATAAATATTTAAGTGCATTTGGCCGTAGATAAGTGTATGGACTAGAAGCCCAATATTCATAAATGTCACCATTCCTCAGAAGCGAAGTTTCTTTTAAAAAGCATGTTAGATGTTCTTCGAAAGGAGGATAATGATATTCCAAATCCAACTCATTATTACTCCTGACAGATAATGCAAGTTTATCATGCGTATCCCATAAATCATTACCATTTTTTGAGGATGCATTTACGATAGCTGGTTTTGATGTTGTACAGTAAGGTCTAAACTCATCAACATATACGTCCATAGGAGCTGTTTAACTTAATCGAGGCTCATTCTGTCGTAGAAATTAGAATATTTCAGTCTTTGTATTTCCCGTTTCATCGCTAGTCAAATACTTCGTTTGAAAATGGGGACCTATTAAAGTGGCAATCAATAAATACGGAGTATTTTTTGTGTAAGACAGTCTTCTGTCTGGAGACTCGCACGACTGGGTCTTGATCAGTTTTACTTTATCAGAATATCCATCTTTAACTGTCAATTTTGAATGAAGCATGAAGATCAATGGTATTATCAAAGATATTGATGAAGAGTGGCTTCAAATATCAATTGTGGCTTGATAAAAGCACTTAAGTACAGGTATATAGTAGCTTATTTGTACCCATTCTTTTACAGTTGGGACTTCTATCCCACCACGCTTCTGCTGTATATAAATTGATAGCAGTTTTTTGTTCAGCGACTCTTTCCAACATCAACGACCCTTTCCAACATCAACGACTCTTTCCAACATCTTAAATCAAAACGTATTTAGGTTAGTCGCGTATTTTTTAAAACTTATTTAAATATCGAGAAGCTTGTTCACTTATTTTAAAATGTCCTAAAATTTTGCAACATTTTTTTATTATATCCACTACAGCAGCGTCTTTGAATATAACATCATGAATAATTCGTTGCAGCGCATAATGGATGGAGCGCATTGGATGCATAAAGGATGGACCGATGGAGCGCATTGAATGCGTAGCTCATAGCTACACATCCAATAGACGCAAAGTTTTCGCAATGCATGGCCGCCTGCATTTTGTAAGCATTGCCATGGATGCCCACATGGATTTTAATTATTAAATGAAATTCGGGAATAATTTGATTAAGTTTCTCTGAAATATGCTGCCCTGAGTGATCTTATTCCAGGATACTAGCTGCCAGTATAACTTTTGCCCGTTTAGGGCCTATAATGAAATGAGCTGTGCAACTCAGTAGTAAAGCTGACCCATTCAGCCTTTTCTAAAAGAAATACGACTTTTCCTTTTTTTCGCCCGTCGCTGGCATTAAAATCATTCTAAAGTATTACTCAGACTTTTTCCTTTACCTGGATAGAGTGTCAGGGTCAGTCAAATTAAGCCTATTAAATGCTTCTCCTTCAACAAGGTTGTATGGCAGCATGTCGACCCTAATGAGATCCATAATACGTTTATCGATTCGTTACAATATGGGATGTTTTTTTCAGGCTACGGAGGAGCTAATTTTTTTTCCAATTATATCTGATATAGTAGATTTTTTGACATCGTTTTTATCTTGCGAAGAGTGGAAGGTCTCTGGTTTTTTTTCAACAAACTCTGGTGTTTATCATATTATGAATTTTTTCAAATGATTCTTAATATTTCTTGTGATCTGTTTTTTTTGGTAAGCCACTGCGAAGAGGCAATTATTTACTACGTATTTTACAATTTGCTATGTCGTTGTTTTTTTTCAAAAATATTCCCAGATATGATTTAGACCCGCAGATGTCGTTATGTACCTGAAAGAAGAGATGATAAATAAATATATCAACAATCACACTAATCACTAACCCCAAACTAAGCTGAAACTTGTACTATGGCGACTAGACAACAAATAAACATACTGAAATACATATAAACATCCATGCCTTTGGTGTAAATGCTCGTGCTTATCACACCCACCCTTCACCTTAGTAGTCCGGAACGCGAACTACTAGACTAGAGAGGCCGCCGAAGATGAACATTTCATTAATTAAATAAAAATGAAAAAATATTTAGTACAAGCTTTTCTTAAAAACTGACCTAAAACGCAAAAAATAAACTTTAGTAAAATTTATTATACCATTACAATACATTTTAAAACCTTGAGGCTCCATCTATTACAAAGATTTACTAATTCTTCAGTGCCTCAAGCTTTTAAAATGTATTGTATGATAAATTTTACTAAAGTATATTTTTAAATTTTTAGGTCAGTTTTTTTAATAAAAGCTTGTATTTAAAATTTTTATTTCTTTTTTTTAATTTTTTACATTTTAGTCTTTAATCATTTTGAACTTATTTAGATAATCATTAAACTCTGGATACCACACAAGTTTATAATTTTTATGAAGACAAATCAAACGAGCTGAACCTTCTTTCCGGTTTCATCATTAGACCCTGAATATAACACACGAATATAGTTTTTGTCAAGATAAACCAAACGAGTCCAAACACGACAGGTTTTTCATGTGTAATTTAGGAGTTCCCATGGCCACCTTCCGTCACCATCATCGGTTCAACTCTGTGGTATCATAACATTGCATCGTCACCGAACTCACATAAGTATGCTAAATTTCAACTCAGTCGAACACCAGGAAGTGGATGAAATTTAACTTGCGAGATTTGATTACAAATATCGGAATAGGTGAAACTAAATAAAAAAAACGAGTGTGCTTTAGACCACACGACTGAAGTAAAACTTCAAATTCACAAAATATGAACTTTAAAATGAATTTACGATGTTATTCACTTTAAACGTAGCAAATTTAATGTATTGAACAAAATAATAATTTATAAAATTGTTCAAGAACGAAATGAAATTACAAAATAATCAAAAAATCACTGTTCCCATAACGCTAACAAACTCGCATATATATATATATATATATATATATATATATATATATATATATATATATATTTATATATTTCATGCACTGGCTATGAGAGGAAGAGAGAAAGAAAATGTGCGCGCGCACTGCTCTCCCTTGCTCCTACAGTGTGATACAGACAATAAGATTGCACTGTGTCTTAGATATATGAAACATAACTGGCTATGAGAGAAAGAGAGAAAGAAAATATGTGCTCGCACCTCTCTTTCTTGTCCCTACAATAATACAACAAAAGGTAACTCTCTCTCTCTTTCTGTCTTCACTAACTTATATCTCCCTCTCAACTTCCGTTCGCCTCGTCCGATCACACTTTTCGTAATGCTCTCGTCACGCATTCACCAGCTTACTCCCCAAGTCAAGCGTGCGTAAAGAAGTTTTACTTCAAAAGCTTGTAAAAATAAAATAATCCATGTACGCATAAGTGGTACACGTATCTATATCCCGCTGCTGCTATTGGAAGGCCTAAACAGGACATAAACATTTTTGACCTTAAATTAAAAGACAACTAACAAGGTAACAAAAGTAATAAAAAGGAAGTGGAAATAAAAATGTTACGGAACAAGTACCTATCTGCTTACTAAATTAAAATATGAACCTAACCTATAGGTTCATTCCATAATGTCCATAACAAATACCTAACGAATGGTGACACTTGCTTGGCTCTAAAACTATAACATTAAGAACAGATATTAAGAAATAAATAACGCTCAAAGTATTATTGAGAAGTAAACAACGTAACGTAGTAAATACTTTCAACAAACCAATACTTACGTTTTTTAAGTTTATGTGGTTTTCACAATTTTAATCTCATCTTCTTTTCTTAATCAAACAAGAATTTTCACAATCGAGATAAAAACAAATACAAAACACCAAACAAAGTTGATAATAAAATTCGCGTACAAAGTTGTTTTGTTTTTTATTTACTACTGGCAAGGCGGCCGGCCGGCGCAAGTGCACAACGCGGCAGTGTGACCCCTGCCCCCCGTGCGTTGCCTCCTCCATCGTGCATTCGTAACAATTCCAAACCTTCGGCTTATTTTGGGGGAAGCCGAAAGGTTTGTCCGAAGCAGAAGCCGAAGGCGAAGGTTTGGTCGTGCCATGCCTTTCAATTTTGTAAATCTAATACATTTATATAAATAAATAAATAAATAAATATATATATATATATATATATATATATATATATATATATATATATATATATATATATATATATACAAATACCTAATAAAGTACGATATCGTAAGTATTATAAAATTAGAGCAACTTCATTCAGAGACAAAAATTTTAAAAATTGATATATTCCGATAAATAAATTAACGATTCTAGTAAAAACTTTATTACGAAAGGAAACTTACGAATATGCCAACGTATAAAAAACCGCAGTAAATATTTTAAAGGCAAGTCGGTCTTTGACCTTTGGTTTTAATGATAACAAAACATACAACAGTACAAAAAACCTTTCACGAGCAACAAATACATACAAATTAAAACGTGAGTGTTTTATCGTTGATGGATTGGACAATTGTATTTACACCTTTTTTTAATCAACTGACAAAATACTATTATATCTGAGTTCTTTAGAAAACACCACTCATTTTTTTATTCCCATATACTCTTCTGTCCGTAATGAATTCTACCTAAAAACTACTAGATTTTCAGAAATGCTTGATTTTTTTTTACACTTGCCACAATACTATTAATCGTGCTACTATTTATGTGAAATAAGTTATTTTGGAAATACTTCAATATCTAAATTAGCCTTGATACTTTAAAATATCGTTTATGATAAAAATTAGTTATAGGCTTTATCTTTTCATTCGTAATCAAAAACTCACACTTCTCTGATAAATGCGCTTCTGCCCTAGACTCGTGTCATCTCATTCAGAACAGGTATCGTTCTACAGTAGGTATATTAGCTATCACGTGTCAAGATCCACTCCGACACCACTTTATAATTAGATTGATTTTTTTCAAGAGCAACAAAAAACAAATTCCCCCAACAATTACAAGCATTTAAAGGCTAACAAAAAACAAAACGCGCCGGCGGCCCAAACACCCACATCACGCTGGCCGCATTCAACATGTCACGGACAAAACGAACAAGAATGCAACAATAAAACTAATAATACTCGCAGAGCACAATTTGTTTGCTTTCTTATTGATATTATGTCAAGAGATGGGATGAGTAAAATATTTACAAGTCCTTCAGAACGACGCCGCACCGTTTGATCTCGCCGCCCTAATGATGATATATGTGAGATTATCGCTTTGAGACACCGCGGGGGTGAGAAGTGACAGGTGCCTTTGATGTGGAGAAAAAATCTAAGTGTTATATTGTGTTGATTCATACAGTCGTGTATAATAATCAACGTGGGACATTTCAATAGGTTCCCGACAGGAAAAACTAAAGTTTGTTGCATAGTAAGTGATTATCCATCACAATCTTATTACGCAGAAAGCTAACTCGTAGAATAAAATGGACCTGACGAGGTTCTCCATCACTTTCCTGAACGTCATCTCATAAGGTAGGTAAAATACTTTTTATAATTCCATACAACTTATTATTACTTTCTCTTCTGCCCATATCTTATCCGTTCCATTGCATTCAACCATATCACTACATATTTAAATTAGTGACATTTTGCTCAAAGGTAAAATTTTTAGTCTTGTACATTAATTTACATTAATTTTTATAAATGTATGAGGTGATTTTAATAATGAAAGAATTTTCGCTTAGCTCTCAAATTTATAAATTTGGAAATTAAAAAAATGTTTTTCTGCACGAGAAAATATTAACAAGTATAAAAAAACGTTACTTCGGTCGAAGATAAAAACCTTTAAAGACAGCGGATATTGATGACAAAGCGTCTAATGTGTTACTTGGTTTGGTTACAAACAAAACTGTTTTTTACATGCTAAGTTTCATTTTCTACACTTTTTTTTTCTCAATATCTAAAAGCCCAAAAAACTGAAACTTCTGTAACCGAATATACTGCTTTGACAAAATATTTACAACTTAAATTTAAATACTTACAACAAAGTATCTACACATATATATATATATATATATATATATATATATATATATATATATATCAGATATATATATATATATATATATATATATAATTACCAAATCGCGAAATCAATGGATTTTGTAAGCGACTATACCCGCCCCGCCACTCGTCGTGTAGTTATACAAATTGCGGGTCTCATCGACAATACAAGGAAGGCAATGCTCCGATTATTACGTGTGAATTTCAAATCGTTACCCGACTACAATATTTTACCTGTCCCTCGTTCGAGTCTCCCGGCTGACACCTTTTTGTGTGCCGACCCGCAGTCGCAGCGGCGCGGTGGCAACGGCGAGTCCTAATCGCGTTAGACCCGCCCCGAGCGGGTAAGGATACGAGTAGGGTTGTTCATAGGTAGATCCGAAGAAGAAAGTGATTTGATTACATTTATTTAATTCTTTTTGATTGCATAGCTTCTATTATCAATTCTTTTCACATTATTTTAACTACTGTACAGAGCCTTATATCGTTATGTTTCGGTGACACAAGACAAAACTATGTTTCCCCGAAAGCTTCTCCGTGAAAATTGTAATAAATTGCTTTTTATTTAAATTTATTATCTCAGTGTGAATATATGCTAAGTTCCAGTAATTTGAGAGCATACCAGAAAAATATATTGAGCCGCCGCTCTATTGTAGCGAACTATATATTATATAAAGCTACCTACAATAGAGCGGCATATGTAACAGCTATTTAAATATATTTAATAGCTATTGAAAATATTAAATATGTACGATTGGATTGCACTGCTAAGGTGCAAAAACTCAAAACTTTTGTGTTCTTTCACAGGTCTGCAACATAATTTCAATTTTCAAGCACGAAATAAATTGCCACCAGCCTCAGGGCGGTACAACTTAATATTTTACCGAAGTCGCATCGAGGGAATTTAAAAGTTCTTTAAAGCAGCGGGAGAATTCCAAATTTTCCGAAAAACGAAAATTTGCTAACGTCCCGCGATTACACCAGCCGCCTTCTTTATTTTCACTGCTGAGCTTTTTCAATATTATCTTCAAGTACATGCTTAGTTATGGAAGCCTACCAAATGTTATTAAATCCATTAGTTAATCTTGATTAAAAAGTTTAGATTAAAATACATTACCATACGTATTACCTATTCCAACCGATAAAATTATTAATCAAAAAAAGGTTATAAAACTAATAGGGAAAAAGGGAACCTTGTAAACGCATTTAAGTGGCACGGTTATTCATTAAAGGATTCATCAAGCAAAAATATGGTTTTGTATTTCAGGTCTTTGCTTCTTGCAAAAATTGTAATTGTAAACACACTAGAGTCCTGCAGCATGATTATGTTACGTTTTTTGCCAAAAACCTAAAATGCCATAAAATTATTAGTTTCTGGGCACAATATTTATTTGAAAAGTATTATTTTATCTCTATATTTAACTGTAATCACCTTCAGACTTTATTCCATCTAAATTAAGTAAACATTTATGATAAAACATCCTACTCCTGGTGTATTATTGTCTCTACCACTTCACTAATTGGGTATTTGACTAATTTTTTATTTCATTAATCATACTTTAAAGCTGATGAAGAGCGAAAAAAATTGTTAATAATCTTGAAAATTTACCGAGTTATAAAAGTTTACCTTTAGAGAAGGACGGCAATACTGTGTTGTGAGGTCATTTTTAATATTGCACATTATATTCTACGAGAGGAAAAGAAACAGGTATATATCCAACACTATCCGTATCTTCAAATTTAGAAGCCCACAACTGTCTTATTTTTCAATCAATTTTTGAATTTTTTTCAAGACTGGTTTTTAATTGACTTATATTTATCAACATTGTACTAAAAATATCAAAATTTAGAATGAGTCAACTATCGTATTCTAACATTTACCTTCAATTGCGATTTATATTTTTATTATATTATATATCAGTGATAATATTATCATTAATCTTTATATTTTTATTTTTCCTATAAATTTAACATGTATACTTTTAAAAAATTCACGAAAATGCACATTCAAACAAAAAAAATTCAAGTAAACGCTTAGCCTTCGCTCTTTGAATAGTCGTATATCTACTATTTGAGTTATCAGAATCATACCTTTTGTTCTGAATATTTCAGATTTTGTCGCTGTTGGAGTCGTTTCATAGTCAATGTTCATGTCAAAATATTTTATTTGTTTTTTTTTTGTAATTATTATCCTAATTTAGTTTCGAACTATATACTTTAATTTTTATTTTAATTTAATTATACAATAAAATTAATTGTTATTTTAATTTATTTATACAATAAAATTAAAAAGTTAACGCTTATTTACTAAAATCAAAGTGATTTTATTGGAATGTATATTTTAAAGGGCTAATTTTTTAAAGTCAACAAATTACACGCCACTGATACATTAAAAAATTACAGTAAATGAATAACTATTTAATCTAGTTTTTAATTTATTAAAAAAATCACAACTTCATTCAAATTTAAACCATCATTACGACAGATTTAAACATTTAGTACACCGTGAAAAAAGAAAAACCAGAATAAAATTATAAGTTTTTCATAGCAACGCTAGTAACAAAACAATACCATTTTACAAAAGTAGTTTCATACCGAGAAAAAATAAATTGAATGACGCACAACCCTAACTATAGACGTAGTGGCTTAAATTCATAAGAAGCTTAGCTTATACTTGCCACTGGACAAACACTCGTCCTGTCAACGCAAACACGTCAAGGATTAGTTGGTCTGCGTGAAGAATACCCCACCTCGCGGTAGCGGGAGTGAGATATCGTATGCGAGCCTTTGAATCGATCCAAAAGTACTTACGTATGTAAATATATATTCTTATAGTTAAGTACATTTTATCTTAACACCGATATTGACATTTGCTTACAATATTTAACTTTAAAGACCACATTTATTTATATGTTTAAAAAAAAACTTTGAAAAATTAGAATTAAGGAAAAAGGAAACTTATGGAGCCATCTCAGTGTCTATCTATCTATCTGTCAAATACATTATCTCGGAGATCGTTTAAGGAAGCGTAGTAAGAAAAGTGGCTTAAATTCAGACGTCGTGTAAAAAAATTATTTTCATTTTACGGGTTGCTTTTTCTATATAATAACTAGTATATAATACTAGACATCAAATTAAATTTTATTAAAGCACGATTCTAAGAAAGTGCGTTATTTCCTTCACGAACATGAAAACTATCGGTTAATAATAACATAATTGATTACGATAATATAATAAGTTATAACAATAAAATTAATTCTTAATATCCAATAAACTTTTTTACAAAAAAAAATTTAACCGGCTTCAAATAACTACCGAATAAGAAGTGCACTGAAAGCTTAAAATGATGAAAATGCGAAATTCTCTTTCTCCCTCACGTTCATGCACACTCAAACAGATTAGTGCTACATTTCACTTGGCACCAACTTTAAATTTTTTTAGCAGTAACAGTATTTTGCAAATTTATTTATGCTCGGAAACAATATTGTGCCGCAAAAGTTCTAACTAGTATTCGTTTTTTCTTCATTTTAAATTTTCAGTGCACTTGTTATTAGGGGTTCTTAGAAGTCGGTTAGATTTTTTTTTGTAAAAACATTATATTTTTCCATTTTAGGGTCTATGATATCCTAAGTTACCTAGAATATGCAATAATATATAATTTATTAAAACCGGATCAAACGTTCAACATTTATTGAATCTAAATATATTCGTGCATTTCTACATACACATATATAAGTTACACACATACATACATATGGACATGTAAATCCCTTTCGGTCTTTTGGTTTCACCGTAGTCAATTGTACATGCCTACATATACATACTTGTGTGTACTACTTACCTGCCTATTAATATTTTAATTACTTCATGCATATGTTTATACTTATATTTATTTACTTATCAACCTACCCACTAATAACTTAGTTGCTTCACGCCTTTGTATTTACTTACCTACTTCATTACTTTCTTACTTACGTCAAGTTACGTTGCCGAAGAGTTTCTGTCACCACCTTCCAGCTCCATCATTGTATCTTGATTTTGCTAAAGAGAAGATTGACGTCGCTGTAAATCATTTCTTTGTAGACTTTATAGTCTTTATTATTATATCAATATAATTATATCAACCAAACTCCATCGTGACACTTGTGCTGTTTTTTTATTGTTGGTGAATTGTATAGTATACTTCCAAATTTCATGGTCAAATTCTAACCAAATTGTCATGTGACCATACTGGGTGTATACCTTTTTAAAATTAAAAATGATAATGGAATGCTATAACTGCTGTAGATATAAACTAACATAAAGAAAAAAACGAAGTCGAACTGAGAACCTCGTCCGTTTTTGAAGTCGGCTAAATAAATAAAACATGTTTTATCGTCATTTTCATTATTCAACATTTGAAAAACACAACTTAATTTTCACCGTCGCTCTAGTGCACGGTACTGATACGGGTTTCACGTATACTTCGAAGCCTGTATATGTACGTACATATTGATACGGAACACTATTCTCACGAGTGCGACTTGCGTTTAGCCGATTTTTTCATTGGTCTCACTTACTTTAAAAATCAGAATACCGTCAATATAAAGTTTCGAATTATTATTTCCGGTCTGTTTATTTATTAGTTCATTGACTACATTTTATGATGACTCAAGGTATTAAAAAATGAACTGAAAACTTTTAAATCGATATCTTTTATTTAATCGTTATGAAATAAGGAGCAGAAAATGTTACAAGTGGTGTAGTTGAATGGAAGAGGTGACTGCTACAATCATAAATGCACCCCACATATACACCATTTTTTGTATTCATATAAATATAGAAATCAGTAAAAATATAACTAATTGATAGTTTTCAACAAATCAGTAGCAAAATTAACAAATCAGTAAACATATAAATAAATTGGTAGTTCAATCACAGTTATTTAACAAATCCATGCTTTGTGAAATTCTTCATTACTGCTTACCTTTTCATAACTTTATAATGATTTAATCGGATCTATATTAAGACTAAGCGCGTACATAAAATTGTTACTACAACCAAACTATGCTCACACAATCGGTCTATGACCTGCTGATGCGCAGACCATCGACCAGTTGACTCGACCAATTGTAATAAATATTTCCAAACAGTAATTCGTATATTGTATCATAAAGTCGCGGATCGATAGTTTAGACAATGGTATACACACGCCAATACATAACCATTTTATACATCTAACTGGCGATCGATAGGTGTTCGATTGTTCCCTCAAAAGACAATCGATATTTTTTTTTATTTTATTTATATGAGATCTCTACAAATAGTCGATGATATGCGCACCAATATCGGCTAAAAAGTTTAGACGATCTGAAATCGTGACACACACTCAACTCAACTAATATAGATTGTTTGACTGCCGGTCACTACAATAAACAAAACGTCACTAATAGCAATTACCGATTAATAGGCCGGTATCAGTTATCGGCGGTATATTTGCGTCCCATAAGCAAAGCCGCTATCTATAAATCTATTTTCAACTGTCAGATCCTTACCGCAGATAAACGTTACGTTTTGTTGTTTGAAAATAGTTTTGCATCATATATATTGAAATTTTCCTTTTTGATAACTTCATATTTTTTTCCTTTTTATGTGTTTAATCTAATAATAAAATATAATAAAATCTCTGTCTGTTTGTCCGTGCGCACCTTCGTTGCGCAACCCTAATCTCAGCAACGGTTAACCGATTTGGATATGGTTTTCAGTGAGGTATTTAGATAAACTTAGGCTAATATTTAGTTTCATTTCAATCGGCTTATAAATAAAAAAATATTCGTTAATTAATCTTTAGTTTACGTTCGTTGTGTACGCTAATATTTGAACCTATATTAGCTCTCAGCGTCATCTATTAGCGTTTTTGTTAAACTATAATCATTGAGTTCTATTTTAATTACAAGGGTGAAAGAACAATTCAAAAAAAGGTAAAATATCTCATAATGCTAACATCAATTGCATAGTTAATAAAGGACAAGTAGACAATATTCTTAGTTCTTTATGTTTTTCCAAGTGATATGGGCAAAGTTCTAAAATTAAAAGATTATGAAGGCAGTAACAACAATAATAAATATTTCTAATTTTAATTTCTATATGGAACATGTGATTAGTCAATTAATTATTTAAGATTTCCACGTCACTTACACCGAAATCGACATTACTATTTATTTACACGATAATTATTTATAATAGAAGATAATGTTAATCGGACAAAATCGAAGGATAGCATATTTTCTAAGAATAGCAATGGTTGATGTCGGAATTTTATAGAGACGCAATGAACTATCATTTCCATATATTACCACCGTTAGCAGATATTGGTAATATCCATATTAGTAGATAATAGACGAAATGGTACATTACTAAATAACGTAAAAATTACGGTAATACCTAATGTAAAATAATTTAAGTATCCAACGAATACAATGAACAATAAGTCAATTCTATTTACAAACATCATTTATGACGTATAAGGTTTTCAATTATTAACAATATGTACAATTTTACGCTTACCAAATATCAAGATAGATGAGCTATATTGTGTTTGAATTGATCCGAAAAAAACTACATTGAATCGAATATAAAATTTTATATAGAATATAAAAAAAACTCCTTTATTTAACCGATAATGCTAAATTCGTCTAAAGAAAGTTACATTATTTCGGTTTTGATTACCTTTCAAGTGATAATAATGGGGGCAGTTAGCACTTTAACAAACCAGTTATATTAGAGACAAGCGAGGTTGCTTACGTAATAATAAATTGGTCTAATTAATAGATATTACTGACAAACATGCTCTGTGAAGACATAAACCTAGTTTAAAGGAAAAAAAACCTGATTCCAGCACTCATAATAGCGCCAATATAGCTGCCGTCGAACAAGATTAATAGATGCGACCAAGTTTAGTAACTCCCCAATTATCGCACAGGCGGCTGCATCCGAAAAGCAATCGAAAATCTTCAAACTCGTTCATTACAACACATTCAGAAAGAAAGACAAATGAAGATTTACAGCTTTTGTACTTCATATGGCTCTTAAAATTTCATATACACAATTTCTGTATTTTTTTCAGAACGAATTTTCAATTACTTTTTTTTATTAAATAATTATGGATTTTATCTTCTAGTCAAAGAGAAATAAATTGTACTAAATACTTAAGAACGTTCATCTCGGTAGGCGGATAAATAGTGGAAACATAGACTTTATATGTAGGTCAACTATTGGTATTATATCTAAACATTGAAGAAATATAGGTTATCTAAACTATTATATTATCTTATATACTAAACATTTACCTCAAACCAATAAGATTCAAGAATAAACGAGTTAGAACCAAGGATATAATTGGACCAAAATATCTCCAGGAATATTAATATATTACGTAGGTTCTTTATTGTATTTTTTCAGAACAGATTTTCAATTACTTTTATTTATCCAACAATTAAGTATTTTATCTTCTAGTTAAAGATAAATAAATTGTACTAAATACTTCAGAAAGTTCAACTTGATAGGGAGACGAATAATTTAAACATAGACTTGATAGGTAGGTCAGTTGTTAGTGTTATATCTAAACATTGAAGAAAAATAGGTTATCTATTAAACAATTACCTCAAACCAATAAGATACAAGAATAAACGAATTAGAACCAAGGATATAGTCGGACTAATAGGAATGTAAATATATGACATAGGTTCTTATTATAGTTGAGCATCTAACGTTTGACTAACGTCGTGAAAAGACCTTGTTAGAAGATATGAAAGTGAAAAAATTCTTACTTGACCTTTTTGAAATGAATAATAAGAAACTAATGCTAATTCACCAGAAGATTAATTTATGGCGATTAAAGTCGACTTGTTAACCATCCAAGAGGTGCAAGAACTTGGATAGCGTTTTGTTTAAAAATAACCGTGTTGTCTTAAATTAAAATACATCTTTCTGTTAGATCTTGCATTGAGTAAGTGACTTTTTTAATTCGTTTTACAAAAAACATCAAAATAATACTGTCAGCTATGACGGATAAATACGATAAACCTAATGTTAATAAACAAAAAGTTGTTTTCTTAACAGTTGAGCGCAAAACTATAATTGTAGCATTAAAATATTCAGAATACGATACGATATATACATTTCTGGATGGAAATAATTTGACCAAACTTATTATGTTACTTGTGTTACTGACACAAGACATCTATCAAATATATTTGATGTAAGATTTTATCATCATATGGACTTTGATACTGATCGCGTTTTAACGCTATATTTATTGAACGAGACAAGAGTAGAGAGAGAGAGAGAGACAGAGAGATAATATACTGCATAAAAAAACTTTAGGGCTCTAAAGCAAGACAAACTATTCAAGATAAGTGTGTAAGATGAGTGAAGGTCAATTATAACTAGCGAGCATTGAGCCCATTAACGGCTGCAGAAAAAAATTAAAAACGCATAAAAACTATTACAGATTTCAACAAAGCTATTTTGAATACAAACAAAAAAAAACAAAACATAAAGACTGGTATGATGACCTGTGGTAATGATTATGTGATAGCCTATTACCAAAGATTCAATTTATTAATATACGCTAAAAAACGATATAAGAAATTAAAATTAAGAACAGAAAGCTATAAGGAAAAAAGAATAAATTTCAGGAACATACGTTTAGAAATATAACCATTATTTTAGAGTTTTTAAGGAAATTAGAGATTACTTTAAGAAAAGTAAAATGTAAGTTCATAAACTTGCAAAGAAATATTAACAGTTTAAATTAATTTTTGAAAAGCAAATACAGAGAACAATGGAGAATTAATTAGACCATTGCCTCTGAATTAAATCCAAGGCTGACTAGATTAATTAGAAAACAACTGAAGCAGATTCAAAAGAATTTTAATTCTGAACTATTTTTAGATTACAGCCAATACCTTAAATTATTTTTCCACATTATTTTCGTTACTTTTAAGACCTTTCAACAGAGCGTCACGGTTTTAAATATAATGCAAGGGCCTACGAGAGCTAGGAAAATTTGGAGTACAGTATAGTACGCTTGAGAATTTGGACCAGTCTACTATCAGACAAAACTGTCTCCCAAGTTAACTGTATCTCCTTGTTTTCTACTTTTCAGTTAAGTTTTTTCCACGCAGACGGTTTTTAATTTTTTTTTAATTATGGCTGTCATTCTAATAACGCTGAACGGGAAGCACCCTAAAGGTTTTGATTTATTTGCGAGTGTAAAACATTCGGCACAAATGGCCGTATTTTTAGGGGTTTTCTTGATTGCGTTGATTTCAAGGGACGGTAGACTTAAGTATTTGATATTAATTTCAACTTTACACCTCTACGCGTTCCTAAGAAAAAGGATCTTGACTCACCGATGGATCTTATTAGGGTTCCTTTTTTCCGTTTGTGGTACGGAACCCTGAAAATCTGTAGCATTCTTGAGGGATTCAGTCTTTATAACGTAGAGCTCGTATTTGGATATATTTAAAGGAGCCATATTCCCTTATATCGCAGATACTTATTCAATTAACTATCCAACTTGAAAAAAGCAAAACGCAAATCATGTTAACAAACGATACAGACGAAGCTCTAACCCTAGCCGTTATTCCTAGGATTGAAACAATAATACTTTTAAGCAATCAAATATTCAACATCACAAAAGCAAGACAGAAATCCTATTAGTATAAAGCCAAAACCATTATAACATTTTCTAAAATTAATATTTGCACACGCGATTCTCAAATCAAACAACCGCTTAGAGATGTCCACTCCTAAGGACATGTGCCCTCATGTGTTATTCGCTTGCGTGCCTTCACACCCCACCCCACACGCGACATGTTGCTGTTCAACCCCTTGTGCGTCACCGACTGACTGAATTGTTAACATTCATTTGGGAACGCTTAGTTAGTTATTAATTATTACTCATGACAAAAATACCATACACCACTGATTTTGCTATATATGTCACAGCAAAATCAGTCGAGTGTGGTACATATTGCATTACAAATTTAAATATTGTGAGCGCTATTTTAGATCTGTTATAACGCTATATACTTTATTTTACCCTGAATAATATGCCGATTTTACCGGTATATAATTTACTAAAATCGGTTAAGCCACTTCATGCCTATAAAGAAATTCACATGAATCCCAAAAATACAACACTACTTTTTGTAGAATCGTACAAAAGCTATTATATACAAGTGTAGAAATAAATAATTACTTTTTTAATGTAACAATTTTTCTAACAAATTTTCCGAAATTCATTTAAAAATCGCTATTCTCCATCGAAAACTATCGATCAGAAAAAATCTGAAAAGAAACGGGAATAGTTGTGATAAGGTCCATATTAACCAAATATTATCAGTTACGGGAGATAAATTTTTCTTATACACAATTGAATTATTTTTTAAATTGCTATCAAAGTATTAATTATAGCGGAAAAAATATTTAATTATAAAAATACCTTACATTTTGCATGTTGTTATAAATTATCAAATTATTACTTTACCGTTACACTATTTACTCGAACGTAACACATGCATTAGTCAGGACTGATATGAATTTCATATATGCTTGGAAGTCTGTACGGGTTTACATAATGGTACGAAGCACTATCCGCACAAGTTTAACTTACATACAGCCCCTTTTTTGTTGATAAACTGATACAACCCATTTTTGCACAGCAATTTCATAATAAGTTTATACGTAGATAACTTATTAAATTGTCTATCGCTTAATTGTGATGTAAGCTTGGCAAATATATTAGGGTACAATGAGCTTTCAACAGGAATATATAGATAAAATATTAATAATTATATATATTTATTTATCTTTTTATATGTGTCAACTTTAAAATAAAGTCTTGACTTTTTAACCCTGAACATCATTTTAAAATGAGAACGATGTAAATATTGGCTAATTAGAACATATTTAACTGTGTTTAAATGTTACTTTATCATTTACTAGCTGTAGCTCGCGGTTTTATTTGCGTAGAAAAAATAATCAATTGAAAAATACTATATTAAGTCATCAGTCAGAAATTAATCGCATTCAGAAGCATTCGATGAGAACGCATCCGTTGAGTAGGGACCGCGGGGCATGCTTTTCACTGAATTTATAGATAAAGAAAATAATAATGAACATAGCGCCACACCAAACGCCCGATCAATAAACCGATAGAATTAAGAAAGAAAATAGATGTGAAATAACAAAAAAATATTTTTTTTTTTGTTATATATATATATATATATATATATATATATATATATATATATATATATATAGATACATGGCAGTATAGGGGATAGCGTATAATGATTTATGGTTGCGTTTTTGACTTAGGTGGTGTATAGTAAGTCGTTTAATGTATAGTGATGTATATCATTATAGTGTATGATGATCTATAATAGTGTATGGGGTATTGATGACGTTTGGTATTTCCTTATAGTGTGTGCATTATAGTGTAGGTGGTCATGTACAGTTTAAAATAAGTTATATTATTTATATAGGTTCCTGAGGTTAATTTTTTTAGGCAAGTCTGATTTTCAGATTGGGAGATAACTGTCTTTTAAGGATAACATATTCTCATTGTCCGCCCCAGATATATTTTTACAGGAACATCAAGTTTTCTTATTTCAAGATTTCTAGTGAATATCGGATCGATCATTTCTGGCAACCAATCATTTTCGAAAACGATTCTAATTTTCTCTTTATTAAGTTTGTTCTCCCAAAATATGTTGTCTTTTTCTGTCGCTTCGGTTTTGAAAGTTTCTTTTTCACCTGACTATAGTGCAAAAAGGCCGATTCGTTATACGCAACTATTCCTGAATTTGGTAACACCAGTTATGATTGGTATTTATGGTTAAACACCCTTCTTTATTTTTCTTCCAAAAATTTACTTCTTTGGAATTTATTGCTCCATCTAATCCTAACTTATATGTTGTTATAGGGCTCTCAATTTCCACAATGGTACCTTCATCAGCGAGGCCATTAAGACTTGCTCCAAAGGAAGGCAATTCCCTGTCGATACATAAACTGCAATGGTCGATTGCAATATTTACTTGTGTTAATTATATGATAGGTGCTTTTAGTTTTGTATATGTTTAATACAAGATACATAATCGAGGTTTCATTTGTATAAAATATCTTTGACTAAATTATAGCATCGACTTTTTAATATCCTTTTAATAACACGGGCGAAATTTGAAGTTGTTAATGAAGAACGACGAAGCTCCATCCATTCGCTATTGGTGTCCCGTCGGAGATTTTTTTTTTCTATGATTTATCGTTTTTTACAGAATCCAGAATTTTTTCAAGGACTTATTTTGGTGTCAGTTTTTTTTTCACTACTCACTATAATTGTAATCTGGTTTTTTGTTAGATATAATTTGTCTTTTCATTTTATTTTTTTTTACATTTGCTGTTAAATTCTTTTTTTTCTATCTTTTTCCTTTCAACATTTTAAGTTTTCGTTGTGGGTTTGCCTTTAAAATATTTGTTTATAGTCAAAATATACTTTGGTTTGTGTTATTCTGTTGCCATGTAATTGTTTTTAGGAATAATGTATTCTTTTTCCGTCCAACATGTTGCGCTGCCGCGCTGTGATAACGTTCAATAATATTATTCTCGACGTCGTGGATAAGACTCCGGCCAAGTCCTGCAATAACTTATTTTAAACGGGAAATACTCTGTCATAGGGAAACAAAAAAAATCGTTTGGAGTTCTATTTGATTCGCCTCTTTTTCTCACAAAAATAAGCTTTACACCGGATATAGTTCCCAAAAGCATAATAGTGAGATAACGGAATGTCATCAAATAGATGTTGAATATCTGGATAGACATCATTCTTGTTTTTGGCAATTGTTTTGTTAATCGTTCATCTTAAAGTCGTGACATTTTTTGTTATTTGTTTTCTGTGATTGGATACCGCGTGACAGATTACAATTTTTGCAACTTATTGTAAAAATTTCGTAACAAATGATTATCATATTCGATTTTTTCAATACTTATGCCTACCGTTTGGTACAGTCGTAACTGAAGGTTTTATCGTAGGTTCTGCAGTTACCATCGGATATTAAGCAACTATAAACAAATGAAAATTTGAAATCACCTAATCTGCCAAAAAACAAAACTTCTAACTGAGACCATATTGTTTTTTGTCTACTAAGTCAATATTATTTCCGCAATAACCTAGAGGCCCATGATTTGAGATTTCTTTTAACTTTTTATAAAAGTGTGTTTATGATTAGCTTTCCGATCAGAGTTCGTTGGACATATGGATGACCCTGTTCGATCTGAAAAAAAAACAAAATGATAAATAAACTTGAATTATAGTTTTTGTTAATAGCAAATGTAATAATCTAAAACTAATTTAAATATATTTTTCTGCTTTAAAATAGTTATAAGCTTAATTATAAACCTATAAACAGAAAATTTTAAGGTCCCGAAAAGTTTACTATTTACCTCAAGATTATCGTTAGATTGAAATCGCTAATTAGGTGAGCTTTGTTCTTAAAGAACTTAATCTAATCCCTTTTTTTATTTTATTTATAATATAATTTTAAACGTGACACAAATTACCTTAGATCAAAGAACTATAAAAAAATCCCATTAGTTCGAAATATGACAAAAAATTTCCGGGACGTCCCACACATGTTTTCGATTTACTATGGGAGGCCAAATCTGATATTTTCATATTCTCACTACCGTGGCTACTTACTCGATTATATTTTCAGTGGGAATTCCTGGAGAGGTGCAACTGTTGTAACCTGTAGTAGGAACGACGATATAATTAAATAAGAGCAAATAAAACCAAAATATAACTGCAATAAATCTTAAAATTTTTCAACATTTAGAAGAAAGCCGTTTTCCCATCTAAATATTATCTATTATAATGGTAACCGTATTTTCTTAACTTTTTTTGTCACAAAATTCTGTTTATAGTAATGAAATGTTTACATATGATTAAGAAAATGTTAAAAATTATAAAAATATTATTATAATAGAAAATGTTTCCTCTATACAGACCAGATTTAAAAAATATCTTAGAATATTTTCATTTTGTATTTTTGAGAGGAAGCCTGGAAAAAATCTTGCTGTACTAACTAACGAAAACTTCGTATAGTTTTTTTGAAGTTACCGCGATAGGTGAGCCAGAAAATAGAACGCTTTCTTCATATAATCTAGAGAGTTTTCAAATTTTTCAAAACCACGGTTAAAAATTTAGAAGGGTTAGTACCTCGCACGGAATTCTAATATTCCGCAAACTAGTCTAAAAAACTAAAAATGGTAAACGAATGACCTATCCAATGATAACCAACTCAACGAGTTGCGCGAAAAAAATATTCAGCCAGATTTTATTTCTATGGAGAGGCACATTACAAAAAGTTTGCTTGGAAAATTGAAACTGTGACGCATCTGCTTGAAAAATAGCATGCGTATTAACCTAAAAGTTTAGAATACTGTGATACTGTAACATACAGAGAAATAGATGACGGACGAACGAACGTGACAAAATTACAAGGGTTCCTCGTTTCACTTGATAAAGTCGCACAATCATAACAGTGTTTTTCTTGTGAACCTGTTTTTACGTAACGTACACAATGCATTAAAATTTGTACTTTTATGAAACAGACACGAGTATTCGATTTACAGCCACATGTAATAAATTTTTAGCTAAACCAACTCAAACATAAATATTTTTAGTATATAATTGCAATACAGATTACCTGGCCATCATTCGAAATATCCTATTTCAATTTAACCCTTGTTTTAATTGACCATATTTTATTTGAATGCGGAAGATTACCTTAGCTGTAATTAATTCTCCAATTTCGCCGGTCGTTTCAAACTAATAACAGCACATTCACTCGTATAAATAAATATGCAAACACTCCGTCAAAAAGACATCGCCATAAAATTATCAGCCAAAATATTATCCCGAATCAACGGATGAAAATTGTATTTAAGTCAGTCCCATTACAAACTATTACCCACACCGATTCAGACAATAAAATCAAAATATTATAACACCCAATACCCCGTAACTACGCATACTAAACGTATTGTTGGCTCGCTTTATGCACGGCGGCCATGCTGCTTATAAAAACTTTAATAATCTCACCGGAGGAATTTTAACAGTCCATGTCTAATTTCATATCACAACTCGTCCGTATTAACCCTTTCAGGCCTGAACGTATTCATCAGTTTTCCACGTTGTCTAATTTAGACATACTGTTACGAAATGTTTTAATTACAACGTAATTATGTACTTTGTTTGCATATTTTGTACATCGCTCTTTTACAATTAACATTTACCAAACTTATAACAATATTAAAATGTAAATGAGAATTACGGAATGTTTTTTCCTGAAACTTGTTCTATATTATTCTTTATATAATCTGAATAAAAATTTTTTTCATGGATATAATATAGCTTAAGACTAATGAATATATTTTAAGTTATTATTATATTGCCTAATAAAAGTTGAGTTTGGAATACTTTCGATACGTCTTAAGTCGTCGAAATATTTTTCAATACTTTTGTCATACAATATTATCGATCTTTATAACTAGAGATTGTCAAATAAAATAACCGCAATCAATGAATTGCTATTTATAAAGACTGATAACATTGAGATTATATGGGTTCACTGCCATACAATAGTCGTTAGTATAGTGGTATTTAGATATTCACAGATTTAATATAAAATTAATGCTGCATCGCAGGAAAACTCGTGCGATTTTCTATAGTAAATACAGTATGATAACGGAACGTTAGATAAGGCATGAATATGGTGTACTTTTTTTAAATCTATAATGAAATATTTTTTTATTTTCATGTAATTAAATGAATGAAATTCATATTAACATGTTGACTAATATATCAAGAAAAGAATTAAATATACTCTCACGATACATTTCCAATACCTTTTGCGAGACTTCAAATTTTCATTGCATTTGAAACATTCTCAAAAAATATTTTTATTCGACATTTCCAAAATGGCGGATTTTGGTCAAAATTGTACTTGGATCGAGAACACACATGCATATGCACAGCAGATCGGCTCTACGCTACTCAGATATAAAATATGTTGCTACGATAGGCTACTTTATATTCAGGAGAGTGAGGAAATTGTATGATTTTGCTTTTATCAAAATATAGAACTTGTTTGAGGGTCCATCGCCGCATTCTCTCCTATATGTATCATTACATTTTGAGTTTATTTGCTTCAAGCCTATTCATAAACTACTTCTGTCTATTTATACCTACCAAAGATCTCATCACACCAACATTAGTTTTTTAGTTTTTATAAATATAAAAATGGAAATTCTTAATAATCCTCCCATATTTCAATTTGTTCCTTCATTAAAGGTTTCCTCATAACCATGTAAATCAGAGAACTAAATATTTGAAATTATTATACCGATAATAAATTAAAATAAATCGCAATATAACATTTTTTAGATATGTTTAGCTGGTGTAATGTTTTTAAAGTTAGAAAAAATTTGAAAAAAACGAAAATAGCTAATATTAAAATTTTAAGTTATTTTTTAATTAGATGGGATCTGCAGAAGCCTTACACATAATTAACTGTTTTATTTTCTAAGTAAATTATTTCAAATAAAATTTGTAGGAAACCCGTATTGCAATCATGGTCTTCGATTCATGGATTGTGTTAAGAAACAAATAAAATTATAACTACGATATATGTAGCTAATCATGTACGGTTATCACAGGGTTAATAAATATTTTCATTGGCGCGGTTGTTAGGAGCAATTAAACGAGTGGCGGGCACCTGTGTGAACTCTCGTAATCGACGTGGCCGTAAAGTGATTAACAGACGTTTAATGGATTGTCACAAAAAATAATCTCAATAACAGATTGGCTCTTATTAAACTGGACAAATAATGTTTATAATGCTTTACGCCGACAAATTGTCGGTAATTTCTCAAACTTGTTATTTGGTCATTAGACTACGTAAATTCAAGGTGTTGTACCTGTAATTTACGATATTAGCTGAACACCTTGCATTTGATTTGGCTGCGGGTAGCGAAACTAATCCATGACCCAATTTTTTACCACGACCTTCGATTTATAGAGCACCAATATGTGTAACATCGTTTCAATACATCAACTTGCAAGCGTTGTAATTTAACGGTATTGCCAATTGCACCTATTGGAATATATCATACATATAATAACATAACGGCTTTGAACCAAAATTATTTGTTAAATATCCTATGTATACATATATATATATATATATATATATATATATATATATATGTGTGTGTGTGTGTGTGTGTGTGTGTGTGTCATAATGGTGGTCTTCTTATTATTTTCATTATCAAACTAATTTAACTACTTGTTCTAACTAAAAGTTTCAAATTCAAATCCCGCCCACCATATAACATCGGAACAAAGCAGTGATGTGTTAGTAGTTTCATGAGTGCTGAAATTTCAATCCGGGTAAAATCTTTTGGAATGTAGTGAATTCACCGAGAAAAGCTTCCGAATTACATTTTGTCGATTTCAGTGATCATTTCATTTTGTCGATCATTTAATTTTCTTGTACGTTTAATTTGTTTACGAACATTTTACCATAATAAATTGCCCCGGTTACATTAAAGAGTCTACTAAAAATTATATAATCTACTAGAAATATATATGTTGATAAAGTTTGGTTTTTTTTGGAAAAATCATGATTTCATCTACATATATTTGAGCGTGAAAAGCTTCAGGGAATGTATTTCCTGAGCATTTGCTAACTTTTTGATAGTTTAGACAAGTTTTTTAGGTTATATTTAGTTTTAAATACCAATCTAAAAACATTGCGTATTACGAATTTTGTAATCCGTATTTCTCCCACTTCCCCGTGGGCTAGAGACTTGAAATTTGGCCGCTCATGTGTATTTCCGGTAACAACATATGATGATTACAATGTAGACAGGATCTGATCATTGAAAAAGAAGGTGAGCAGAGGATCTCCTTAACGGTCAATAGTGGATTCATTGAGTTTAGACTCGTTTCACTTGTGATAAGTTCTTTGTATTTCGTAATACTTAAAAGAACATTTCAAATAAAAGCTTTTTAAGAAAAAAAAATATTTTTTATTAGATATTATTTGACTCGGAACTTATTACTAAACCTATAAAATTGAGATGCTGTGTGAATTTATGTGGTTTGGATATCAAGCAAGATATACCATTACCTGGTTATCCTTTTATTTTAGTCTATTGCGTATAACGAATAGCGGTATATGCAGTACGCGCCGGTCAAATTTGAACCGTAAATCTTCTTGTTCTTTTTTAAAATAAATAGATAAAATGTAAAATTGATATTACACACATATGCACGAACTTGTATATTCTTGACGTGTATTTGCTTTAGCTACTAAGCATGCAAACGTGCTTTAAATGAATTAAAGGAGTGCGAAAACCTTGTATGATTGCAATTTTAGGAAGATGCGTTTTAAAAAACTCGTGTATAAATTTAAACAAAACCTAAAATTATTTCATAAACAAAAGGCAAAATACAACGCACAAAACAATATTAGATTGCCGAAATGTCATAAAATCGAATAAATTACTGCTAGTTTTATAGACTCTGTTTAATTTAACACAAACTGGCGATTTCGTAAAAAAACGTTTATTATCTCGTGGATAGATGGTCTCAATTCGTAATTATTTAAATTATATAAAAAATAATTCATAAAATTTTCTATGTATTCCAGAAATTTAGCCAGGACGGTTGATCAAATCTTCTAAAGAGAGATAACAACCTACGCCATACAGTGTACAGTGACCATATACAAAAATGAACTTCAATATTTTTCTAACTAAAAAAATTAGCTACTGCTACATTGCATATAAATATACCAAACTTAAGGAAAAACCTCGTAAATTTATTTTCAATTTAAATTTGGAATTTTCTTAAACTTGCGTCAACTTTTTTTTAATTATATCTGTACGCACGGAATTTTTTACTTAACTTTTCAAAATTCTTATCCACATAAGAGCTTGAAGAAGCAAGAGCAAGAGGAGGATCTTTTTAATTAAGTTTGACATATTTCTATTCGTGCAACATTTTATTTGGTTAACTTCACGATGTTTTATGCATGCGTAAGCTCTTTAGGTTTCCGTTTATCAAAAGAAAAAACAGAACTTATAAAATTACTCACGTGTCCGTCTGCCTGCCTGCTACAGCCATTTCTCCACTAACCGTTCCGCTTAGAAACTTTAATTTGGCACAGTAATAGAACGTATTAACCCGCACATATCTCAACAGCTAACACTCAAAAGTATTTATTTTAAAATTTTAGTGGGGTGGATTACATGTTCCAACATTTAATTCCCTGCATAGTATAGGGTATCGTTTAAAAGTAATAATGATAAGATCCTCAGAAATATTTTTTTCATCATTTTAGGTTGTACGTACATCTTTAGAAATATATTGAAAAATTTACAAAAAATATGAGCCCTTATTTCCGGAGGTACTCAAGCTGTAATTATAACAAATAGGATTTTAGAAGCCTACGCAAGGTTGTAGGAAAACTATGGCCATTATGCTAGACTTTATATTTTTTTGAAATATGCACAATGTTTTTACGCCTGTGAAAAACATACTAGGCAATATATTTACGTTGTGTAAAATTAATATTTTTAAATAGTTTAATAAAAATCCTTGCTTTATTTTTAATTAAGTTCGGCATATTTTTATTTATACATTAATTTTTCGGTTAAATTTACGATGTTTTATGCATACACGAGCTTTTGTAATTAAGTTTGGTAGATTTATATTTATGCCAAAACATTTTTAATTAACGTTACGGTGTTTTACATAAGTAGTTTTTTTAAATAGATTTAATATATTTTGATTTATGCACAAGGTTTTTTAATTGAATTTACGATTTTTATGTACATATAATGTTTAATGAAGCTTAGTACATTTTTATTTAAGCACAAAAATTAATATAGGCTACGCATTATACAGTCCAAGAGTTTTGTTGCTATAGGAGAGATTAAAAATTGAAATAAAAGCGTACACATATCCTTATTCGTTTCTTCATTTATGCTTCTATATTTTTATTGTAAGTACCCGTAAATATACTTATTTCCTTGATAATTTTTATTTATAAATTAAATGGAATATGAATAAAAACTATTAAAAATGTGAAATTTGTGTTTTTATAACAAAAACTATTCGTAACCAGATTTATATATTTCAAACCCATTCATTGATTGTATATATTTTCACATAGTAAAATAATTGTATTTTCAAAACTGTTTTTTTATTAAATTACGTATGTACTTTTTGGGTGTTCTCTGATATAATTTGTGTCGGAACTTAAGGGAAATGTTAATACTCTTATACTGTATTAATAATAAAAAACAATATTAATCATAAGGACAATAAAATAAAAATAGACGTATATAAATTGTTTTAGCACTACAAAATTGTATTATTATTCCTAAAGGAAAAGTAACACAAGTCAATGCCCTCCACTGTGCCAATAATCATAACTGAATAAGGATTCGGATAACCGTCAAAGTGAAATGATAAACAAATATTGCAGCAGTGTCGGACGATAAACTGCACGCTATATCGTATGTAAAAATAAAAGAATATCGTTCCCTTCATCTAAAAAAGAGATTTGTTAAAGATATCAATTTATAAAAAAAAACTTGTCATGCACTAACAGAACTCGCACTATGAAGGTTCCATTCACATATAGTTCACATATCCTGTAAATATTTAAGGCTACACAGTATTCTTATTAAACTAATTTTTAAAATTAAGTTTTACAACATAAATATATTTTCCACTATATCTTTCACAGGCGTTAATACATAGTGCGTATTTAAAAAAATATAAGATCCAGGATAATCGATATAGGTTACCTACAATCTTTGCGTAGGCTTCTAAAAGCTCCACTTTTTCATAATTTTATGTTCAATAGTTTCGGAGTTAATTAATTTCAAATAATAATGAAAATATACTTTTTTGCATATTTTTCAGTATACATCTGAAGTCGTACTACCAAAAATTATAAAAAAAACGTTTTGAAGCTCTTATCAAACCCTTTCAAACGATACTTTATACTATACGTTGAATTGAAAAATAAATTACCAGTACCTAATTTTCCTCCCTCTCCCCTCCCTAATATTTCCGTATAAAGATTTTTGATATATATGCAGGTTAATAGTTTTATTACTACGGCGAATTTGAAGTTTCTACGTCAAGCTATTTGTGAGAAAAACAGCTATGAGAGACAGACAGACCCTGAGTGATCATATAAAGGTTCCGTTTTACCTTTTAGGGTACGAAACCTCAAAAACTAGGAAAAGTACAAGTATTTGAACGAAACTGATAAACGATTTGGTACTTAACGTACGTAATTCTTTTTAGTAGATTTTTATCCCAATAAATAATTCCATTATAAACATTCAAAGACTTTCAATACCGCATAATATCCAACGATTTATGAACCCAAAACAAGAAGTAAAATCATTAAGTTGTAGAAATATATCTTCATGGAATTATCATCTTTCACTTAAGACTAATCTTAAAAGCCAAAAGCTCAAAGGATTTATTCGGAATTTGAAATTGTGTACCAACGTAAAAAGGCATTCTATGTATATATAATGGAAACATTAAATACGAAAGGCGTTAAAGAAATAAAAGAAAAAAAATTTAAAAAGGACATATATATATATCAATTTTATTAAAAAGAAATGTTTTTTACATTTTCCAAATGCAACGCGAACGAAGCTGCGGTCAAAAGGTAATCTATAAATAAAATAATGTTACGGTGTGAACGTTACAACAATATTCCAACAAGTAACATTCAGAATTGTATGTTTGATTTTTTGAAAGGTTATACGGATCTCGCTACAAATATTTACGCCGCGCTATTCATACAAAACTCCAACCGAATAACCTACGACAAAACACGAGCGCGACGAATCAATTTACTCCGTTTTACACACAAACTAAATCGCTCTTATAGAAATTACCGATTGTGAACATCGAAGATCGTTTTCATACAAAGTTCTCACAGCGTAATAGTTCCCGCTGTTGCCGGTACGCGGGCCACATATTCAATCGTGAATCATAGCGATTCTCAACTTTTATATTTTGCTTTACAGAAAATGTGAAGATTCTTCGACGTGTAAACCATAAAAGAATGTGGCACGCACTAGTTACTAGATAAATGAAAAGAAACGTGTACGGAAAAATCAAGTATTTTACGTAGCAATAAATTTTATTTATTTTATATAACTTTTAAATATATTATACAATATTGTTTTATCCAAGGTAACACTCAAGTGTTAATTCGTAAATATAAATAAATATAACACTCAAGTGTGTACACACAAATGTAGCATGACGTTACTATCACGACATTACTATTTCGATCA
Source organism: Druceiella hillmani (assembly GCA_039881145.1). Lineage (NCBI taxonomy): Eukaryota > Metazoa > Arthropoda > Insecta > Lepidoptera > Hepialidae > Druceiella > Druceiella hillmani. Next base: position 44,161,508 of record JAYKKI010000001.1, on the reverse strand, counting down.
CATTACTTAAGAGATTTTCAACCATACGTACGAAGTGAATAGAGGTTTCACTTCAAAAAAACAATGTACCAACATTTATGGCCCAAAAATTTTGTTATCGTACCCACTGATAGCATTATTGAGTAAGAGTCTAATAAAAAAGGTCGAGGCGATTTATTCACATCCCGTACTTACGTAAAGATTGTAACAAAGAACGTCTCTATAATTATCGATTCAATCGATTCAAGTGAGTGAGTATATAACTTAGTTTATTTAAAGCGTGTTTTTACGAAAGAATATAAATTTGTTCGTTTAAATTTTGACAATGATTTTTTTTAGAAACGATGAAGGATTTTTATAGAGTTCCTTAACATTTTCCACTCAGTTTGGTGCACAGAATATAGGTGACTATATAAATAATAGATCTATTCTTTATTATACTTATGTACTTCGAAAATATTGTAGTAGGAGTGTAATATTGATAAATAATATCATTATTATATAAGTTTCGTATTTTCCGTTAAATATATTTTACGTTTTGTGATGAAAAGCACTTTAAACTATCAATGCAGTGATATTCATTTCCCTTTGTTTCTGTCGTACTGAGTTACGTGAAAATATAATGTTTTGCTAGAAAAATAAAGAACAGAAGAGTTATTTGCATTAAGTATCAAAAACTTATTTCTTTTCATTTTCCTGAAATTCATTTTTCTTTACTAGGCGGGAAGTGAACAGTGGGATGGATGGTAGTAAGTAATGGACTGGTTTTCTTGTGAATACTAACAGATACAAATTAATAATTGTATTTCGATAACCTTTCATGTTATATCTATCAAAATTAGATTCGAGTGACGTAAATTATATTTCATTCTTACGCAAATTGTTATGTTAATTTATATCATTTAATTCAATCATGCATAAAAATAATTTATAAAAAATGTTATTTAAGCGCTTATATACCTAAGAATTTTATACAATGATTTCTAGAAATCGACCAAATAAAATCGATTTAGATAAAAAAAGATTAAGTGATCTAATTTAAAAGCATTACATTAAGAGTACGTAAAGGAATTAGACATAAGATCGAAATTATAATTAAAAGAAAGGGGATGAATTATAATTATACAGATTTCGACGAGGGGAAACGATTACTACTTACATCTCATATATTCCGACGACGATAAAAATCATATTGAGAAACAGCCGTATAGAGTTCAAAGCTCTATTTACGTTAAACTCCATTCGTCGAGGGCAGCTGCCTTTTGAAGTCAAATTCGGCTCAACCCAAACTCAACACAAATCAAAAACCGGTGTTCAAAATCAGTCTAACAATCGCATTAATTGTGGGTGCCGCATTTAGCTTATTCAAATTCAGTAAACTTTATGGGCGACTCGAATACGAGATATTTGGAATTGGACTATTAGATGTGATTAAGTCGTTCAAATCGGTCATACCAGAACGATTATAATTCGAAAAAGCTCAAAGTCTTATGGGACTTTTTGTGGAGCTTTCGGTATTTGAACTAATTCATATGTTTTGTTTAACGATCCGAGAGCATCGGTATATATTTGATAGTGGCTAGCGATAGAACGAATCGAAAATGAAGTGTTAAGAGCGGTTTGTTTAAGAGAATGGAATCCGCAGTTGAAATAGATTCCCACGATCTATATCTTATTAAGATTTAGAAGATCAATAACAAAAGTGGAATATTATGTGACGTTTGATCGTTTTAACATACTAGTGTTTATATAAAAGTAAGATTTTTTTATTAACGTTCGAGGCATTGTAAAATACTGTATCAAAAAATAATCCAGAATTTTAAAGTTGATAGCCTTGTGAAAAATAAAAATTAATAAAATTGAAAAGAAAACTGCCAAATTTATTCTAAATATTAATAGAGAACAAATTTCTGTAATAATTATTGAGGCCACTGATAATTTATAAAAAGCATCTAGTGTAAATTAAAAATATTTATATTTATTTAAACTTTTACGAACGACATTTTTCCCTTATTTTCATTGACCCTTCCTCCTGATGCTACTGCAATACTTTCATCATTCTGATGGGAATACAATTTAGTGGAATATACTATTAAAATTTCTATGAACCCAGAAAGCTGACCTTTTTTAGAATTGTTTTCTTTTTGTCTGTCCATCGAATATTCGCGTATCAAACAAAATATACTGGATTAATTTCAACGAAACTTTTGACAGCGTTCATCTATGACCTAGCATTATAACTTATTTGACTTTTTACTCCAATTAGACATTAACTCCAAATTTGTTTATTCAATTGTTGTATTAGACAAGCATGTCATTGAAACTCTAGAAGTAGTTCATAAAAGGCAAGTAATTGTCAAGTATTCAGTACAGCTATTTTGTTAATATGTTCAATCACTTGTTAAAAATTTGAGCATTGTTAACAGATTACATTATTTCTTATTGCTTTTTCGAACGTAAACATTCCAAATTCATAGTTTGAATTAAATTTAAATATTGAGCCATATATTTGTACATATATATGTGTATATGTATATATATATATATATATATATATATATATATATGTATATATATATATATATATGTATCAGAACCCACAATAGTGATACGATTAATAATAAAATAAGCATACTGTTTCTAAGATAAAGAAGAATACAATTCATGAAATAAAGTATCATCTAAAAACTTAAATTCAGCCCATCTCATAGCTTCCGGATCACCACCATTACCCCAACCCCACCTCCAAACATAAGAAAAAGGCCTAGCATTTTTATGGGTCGTAACCAATAATGGAGCAGGCAAAGGCCAATATGCCCTAACTGGTCTTCGAACACGACGCCTGACAAATCTTCGCGTTGAATTCCTCTTCAACGCCTTCGTCCGTCGACGAAATCTCAATAATCTTACATTCTTTTGGAGATTCAGTTACACAGATAGGAAAATTATAATTGGAATAAACGTAATTTTATTTCAACTTAAATCAATAATATTATTATGAAAAGGAATTAGAATTTTCGAAGGTTCGCCGATTCGCCGGACGTAAGAAAGCAGAATATGGTAATGTAATTTATTTTCCTTTAAAATAGGGTTTTTGGAGACAAATTGACAAAACGCAGATTCAATTATGTACTATTAAGAAATATTATTAAAAATAATTTTTTAATCAATTAATACGTCAAAACTGTATACAAGCATTTCTTTGGTCGTGGGAATAATCTTTAAACTACTTCTTTCAACATTTTCATGTTGAATTAAGAAAACTTCATATATAATTGTAATTGAAATACGATTTAAATTTAATTTGAGTATTTTTATTGAAAGAGGCTATTTATTGGATCGATCCAGTTATATAATTTTGCTAGTGTACTGTACATTTTGCAAGTATAAACCATTAGTGACGTTGAAAGAGTCATAGGTGTGTAATGTGCCAATATCTTGAATAGCTTCAAAGAACAGTTTTATGGAAAGAAATATATTTTGTGTTCTTAATTACGTAATACTTTAGTCAAAATGCAATATCAGCATTTTGACTAAAGTATTTTTTGTTATATTATAATCTAAAAAAAGGAAAATTGTTCTAACTTGTTCTAATTTTTTTTATAATTAAAACGACGCGACTTCGACTTGACTTCAAAGCGACGTGCAACATGTACTCAACCCCTCTCTAATCGTTCAGTCTTTTGATTGATAGATTCTAAATGCTAACATTTGATTAGAACTTCCAAACAACTAAAACCTAGAAAACTACGAAATGTACTTTGCGTATGTCCTGCACGCATACGGTCGGCTTTACATAAATGAACTTTACCGAGCATCTGTAGAACGTATTGAGTTTCAAGTGTGAAACACAAAAGTATGATATAAATGCTTTATATCATATTTTTACGCTAAAATACAACCGACATAAAATACTGTCACATAAAATACTGCATCAACAAAAGCCGCAAAGAAAATAGATTACAAAACGCAGCACGTACCGAAACTCGCAAACTTGTTGACTTGTAATTAATAATTATGCGAACGTATTGCTCCACGGAACACGAGTTGGTATGATATTAAATATTTACGTGTAAAAACAATAAAATATACCGATTAAATATTTATTTAAATAATATTTTAGTATCACGCTTACAGAAGACATAATTTTGTCACGTTCGTAAGAATTTATTACCTCCTCATATGGATTTAGTCTGTTTTTAATATTCTGTTTTCGTTGCAGAACACAGCAAATATTGACTCAATTAATTTTTATTTAAATTTCTACTGCTCACGTGTCAATACATGACGTCAGTGTGTCTATTTTTGGTTTACAAGTGTTTAATAATTATAATGAGCAATGCCAAACATCTTGAAATGCCCGATACGAACGCCAAATTGGCTCATGTGAATTATGATATTGTTAATATTTTTCTTGCACAACGTTTCTGAAAACCCGATATATATGGGCAAGGGGAAAATATTGGGAAGGTATAGTGGACCGGCCAATCCTGATAAAACCAACTTTAGAATAGATCACTCTTTTAAGTCTCCCGTCAGATTTATTGACATACATTAATATTGATTACACCTATTATATTCATATAGTCATAATCTTTTTTGCAACTTTGGTGTCTAGAGCCGAATTACATGTGAGTTCCTCATTTTCCTAAATTTATTAAATTTCTCCCGTTGAGCCGTGTGCAAGGATACTATCAACTAAGTACGTGGTACAATATATACTTATATTTACAATATATACTACACACTATGGTACAATATATACTTTATACTTATATACGTGGTACAAAAATTAACTTCGCGAAGTTAATATCTATTACTGCATGTGATTAATATTTTTCCATGCAAATGTAGCCACCACTTTTCACCCCCTTAATTTGGGGACGAATTTCGAAAAATCCCTCTCCATAATTTTATATTTCTATCAAAGTTTGGGCTGGACATTGATATATCAGTAAAATATGAGAGTATGAGAATAACAGTTTTGGATGACGCGAATTTAACCTGGGATTGTTTTCATGAAGGTGTTTTAGTTTTTTGATATTGCGATAGAGATCAAAATTATTTGGCTGTGTGATAAAAGATTTTAGCTCCAGTCGTCGTTGTGCGCGTATCGCGCGTTACTTATAGTTTCATTTCTAACTAAATAAAAAATCAAACCCCGAGTTCACTATGTGCCCTTCCAAAGATATTCTAAAATTTCTATAAAGTTCTCAACAATTCTAAAAAAGAAGTGACGAGATTATTTAATTTCGTTTCAATTTTCAATATTTTGTTGTCAAACAGCGAAGTTTTCCTTCCATAATTATACATTATTGAAATTTCCCAAAAGCAGGAAATTATTTGTGGTATTTCCATATTTATCTTAAAACAGAATATTGCTAAAATTGATTCTATGTTATTAATAAATTACGCAAAATTCTTATCAAAATGTTTACCTATTTATTTAGCAATGTAATTTAATTATATTATTTTACTCTCAAATTAAATATTTTCACTTTCTTCTGTCTATTAACTTATTTTCATTAATAACTCTCCACTTAGTTTTGAAAATATAATTTTTCATTATATTACTGTTTCATCCAAAAAGATAATACATACGTCATTATTTTTTTTATTTGTTGTCAAATAAAAAAATACGAAACAAAAAATGAACCAAGCATTATTTCAAAATCAATTAAATCGAAAATCAATTAAACGTTCCAAGATCGTGTTGAGAAATTATGTATTGGATAGTAAATTTGTTTAAATATTGGATAGCAAAACAGATTAAAATATGATACCAATGAGTAACTTTATATTAAATAGACTTATCATTAGCGCTCTAAAATTGGTCCTCAAAGGACACAATAATTGATTTGTCTTTTTTCATCTTGTTTATATACATGTGCTTTCTTTAATTCTCCATCTCTTTATTTATAAAACGCGAGTAAGCGTTGTCTGAAGTCACTTTTCGTTTGATTTACAAGAGTATGACATTTATATTTAATAAAACGGCATTTATATATGCATTAAAAACATATGTACTCATGTGCTATCAAAGAACGAATTTACGTTAGCATAAGCGGTATATAAAAAATAATAACGTTTACTAACAGACTAGAGCAAAAAACACTAACAATCCCAGCAGCAATCAACCTATTAATAATAAATTATGTACAGATGAAATTATAAATTACATGGAATATTTTATATATTATAGATCATGGATTTTTAAATATGCTGCCAACAAGTTAACAAGTATAAAACATGTATTGCCAGTACATTCAACCAAAGTGGTTAACTAACGGAAATACTATATTAAATAAAACCGTGTACATTAACATTCAAAATCTATGGCGTTATTTACGGCACTCTATTATCACTGCTTATATCACTTCTGAGATTTGGGGCAAAATAACTGGTTTCAAAAATTAAAAAAAGATTGTGCCTGTCAGTCCCGAGACGCGGCCGTAGTTTATTCCTTAAGTACGATTGTCTTGGAATGTGTAAAATATGTAACACTGTATATAAATATAAAAAGAGAAATTGCATTCGTGCAAACAAATTAATTCTGTATTCTATTTTCATTATAAACGTGGACATTTGACTGTGCTCAGCCTTTCATTAATAATATCACTAGAATTATGTTTCTCGACAATAGCGTCCCAAGGGTTTTTTTCGTCTTCAGGCTTGCTCCGTCGGTGCGTTTATTTTAAATCACATCTTTGTAAGGGACGATTATCTGTAGCAATAGCCTTTTCTCTGTTTCGGTGTTGTTTCTTTTTCTTGTATTCATTTTACTAATATTTTATTAAACGCAATACTTCCAGCCAACAAGAAACGACGCTTACAACTTTAGTATATAATCTGTGCTTACCACTGTTAATAAATAATTCGATATGTCAAGGTGGGCCTGAAATTAGCTAATGATTGATGCGTAATACGTACTGCACAGGAAAAAGTATTGAATCAAGACGTAAATCTCCGATCGGCCAATCTGTGATTTTCCAAACTCGATAATACTAGTTTAATACGCGTCTATTGTACCGTCCGAGACACATTACGACAATTCATATTAATCTAGACTTACGTAATCGCGATTTAATCTGGTTTAATGTTTTGTCTATTAATACGAGCCTATGTGTGTCAAACTCGGTCATTGCGATTACACCATAAGAAAATACCAAATAAACATATTGATATCTCACTCTAAAGATGCCCAGAATTGATGCGCGTAGAGGCACCTAACGTTTACACTTCTTTAACGTTCTAAACTTATCATTTTACTGCTCATAAAACATAATACAGGACGCTATATATTAAAATTGATTCTTAAGGATTAACTCCAAAAACTTCTTGAATTCGCATATTAACTCAAAGCGTTAAAGTTATGCATGATTTAAATGGTCTTAAAATATACTAAAACAAACATTAATAATATAGAAAAATACATAACAAGTTGAATTAACAACTAATGTTTCATAGTAGAGTTTCATAATCACTTCCCTAAACAGAAAATGGAACCGATGACAGAACGCGTCTCTAGAAATATTGAATATATTTGGCGTTAATTTTGTAGAAATTCATTATTCACAATTAAATGAAACTACGTGATGTAGTATTATTTCTACTTTCTTTAAAATAGTATAAAGAAAGTAGAAATAATACTACATCTCGTAGTTTCATTTAATTGTGAATCTAAAAATATTATTAAAAAAGCCCGTGAAATAGATGTGAGTACAGGATAGTTTAAGATCTCTATACACTTTCTAAACATTTAGTTATATGTAAAAGTTTAAACCACTAACGATAGAAGTACTATATATACTTCTATTAAACTACTTCTAAATATTATTCGTTATTAGTTTTTAAATAAACTTAATTTTCGCTACCGGTTGTTTTGTCTTCAGTATCTGCGCCGTGCGATACATCCATAAGGGTATATGAACTATAGCTTCTATTCAAATGCATTACTTTTCGGCGTGTTATTATAAGCTTTTATTTAACAATAATCATAGTGGCACTGCTACCGTAATTGGCGTAGTAAACATAGGAGATAGTGGGCATCGTAATATTGACATATGTCGCTATATAAAATGAACTTTCAAGCACAAACTTTCAGAGAATACTTTTGAATAATTTATTGTTACGTTAATTGAATTATTAAATTATTAATTATTTCATTTCATTCTTCATTTTCTTTCTTTCAGCGTTTATTGATTTCCCTATATACGATGTAGTGTTCCATACATCAATCATCAACAACTTCTCTCCGTCCATTGCAAGACATAACTCTGAATGTGCGTAAGATTGGCGTTAAAACCTATAATCGCAATCGTGGATAAAATGCGTAAATTCTCGTATCAATGACACCGCTGCCCGCCACTAGTCCGCGATCGGCAATCGACCGGGAATTCAACCCAGAACATCGCGAAGGGCCACGCCGTCAACGGCCGTAAGCTCGTTATAATCCTATCACACCATGGCGGCAACCTGTGCAATGATTTTGTGAAAATACAAAATATTACCCTATCTATGAATCGTTTATGTGTTTCTTTATAAAAAAAGTAATTCTTTAATTCTAACGATTAAATATAAAAGGCTCCCCATTACAAATAAATAAATATATCCAATTAGCCCATCGTGAACTACCGAGCGCCGAAGTGCATCGACGATGAGCTCATCACGAGATGCCATTTCCACGTACTCTCTTATGTAATATAAATTCAGCAAAAACTTATTCCGCTATCATTTAGTCAATCTGACGTAGTTATCACTTTTTGTTACCAAGTCATCGCGATGCAAACAAACGAGCCTCACCGTAAGTCAATAATTGTTCTGGGCGCTGAATTTAATTCGACGTCATTATGTAATTCGTCTCCATTAAGCAATTACGTGAAAAAAGCGGCTCCCAGTTTATCGGAAATGTAATTGTTTGCATTCGAGTGCCGATAAATAGAAATGGTTTGGCAAGAACGTCGATGTAAATTCTATTAATGGTCGATGATTGTTAAACGAGCGTCCGTCTAACTGCCCGTCGCGCTCGGTCGGTTTAACCGGAATTGATTGCAGCAAGGAAATTTTAGAGAAAAATTGTTTCACAGGGAAAACGGTTAGTATGTTGCATAACTTCAGTGATATATAAAGCATATAATTCTACTAACATTTTAGAAATACATTCATTAAAAAGATGTTGCTGTTTCATCCCAAGTACGTATTATTTTTTTACGGGTCCAAGCATAAGTTTTTAATAAATTAATAATATTCAAAGAAGTTCCGTTACCATCTATCCAAACTACCTTATATACGTTTTTTATTACTAATTAGAATAAAAATATTAAATTCTCTATGTTTTGCTTCTAATTTCTATTGTAAAGCCCATTTTTAAGTTTATGTTACTTAAACTATTCAAAAATTTGGTTCAGTCCTTATTTCGCAAAGCTACGTACTTAAAAACATTAGCTATATTAAATTTCATCTTTAAAAAGTTAATATAAGAAATTCCCTACTTTGTAGAACGATGTGATGAAAAAAGTAAAAAGTGTTTACGAAAAATTTGTCGGAATATCAGTGAATAAACTTCAATATATAAAAAGATTATTAAGTACACAAAAAATTGTGAAAAATATTTACGAAGAACGTTGTACAAAAGCTAAAAAAACTAAGGAAAAAAATTACTGCGATCGAACCATATAATGCTAAGTTAGCACGGTTAACTGTGTATTTATGGTAAATACATAAAAACAGTTAAATTGTAAACGACTTAAACACAACATTACCCATCTTTTTCAGCATCAGACGTAAGTAATTTTTTTTTCATTTATTTCCTGGACAAAGAATTATAATTTTCTTTTTTGTCATACTCATCAAAGAATGATATTTTTTGTATCACGTTGTTTGTTTCTAATTTAAATCGTAGTGCGCGAGGTTAATAGCAGAATGACGCGACAACAAAGCGGCGCGGAGCGGGCGCGGCGCGGACGCACAATGCCGGTCGGCGGTCGCCCTCAAGGATAATTTATTAAAATTATTTCAACTTCGAACGTCGTAAATATAATTTTAAAGTGTTTAAATAAACATTCGTATTTGAACTCTCGCGTTTCGTTTTTGTTGAACACGTATTAAATAAATCGTGACGTCAGTTGACGAGTGACTTATCTGAAGGTAGATTTGAATATCGTCGTGAGTGGAATGAGGTAAATAGGGTCTCTATTAAGTATCGATATATTATCGCTTTAAATAAGATACGGTAACTTTAAATAACATTACGTGATCTATATTCTCATGACTGGGGTAGAGTAAGCAGCAATAAAATTATTTCTAAACTTTACTCAAACTCATTCCTACTTTTCATTTTAACATAAATTACATAATACACATTACGTAACATCATATAATTTAGAAAAAATTGTTAGAACATAGTATTTGATATTGTAATATAATTTATGTATTATGTTTTAATACGTTTTCCTAAATTCTCTAAAATCTGTCATAGTTATTGAAAACCCAATTTTTATGCCGACACCATATTATTAATTTTCATAAAATATTATTAGTGTGCATACTTCAAAATAAATTGTTGTTCCCATTTAATAAATTATGCCATTACTGTAGAGAAAATTTATTGAAACTTTACTAAGCAAATAACTTGATGTCCTTAATAATAAGGTACTTTATATTATTGATTAATTAGTAGGTTTTATAAAAATACTAGCTTTCGTCCGTGGATATTACCCTCATGGTATTTAAGCAGATCCCCTCACCTCTTCCTTCGCCTCATGCACATGCACAAAATCCCCCGCTCAGCCGAAATACGTAGGTATGGCATAAATATATGAAAGCATAAAGAATTACTTTTATAATTGGTAAACCATGAGTGATAATGTGACAAAAACTTCTGTAACAGTGAAATTTACTAACATAAGAATTCATAAGATTTCCCAACATCAATGAAGTTGATATTCAGCAATAACAGTAATACAACTTTTATTCATCATTAAAATGATTATTTTGTGTTACCTGTTGACTACTGATTAATTACTTTCTAACATTTAGGTTTAAACTCGTTCCTGCATGTTATGTTTTAATACGTTTTTCTTAATTCTCTAGAATCTGACCAATGTATTGAAAAGGTAGCTTCTTTATGACGATATATTCTTATAAATTATCCTGGAATATTATTGTGCGTCTAAATTCTTATTCCTATCTTTCAAACTATGCCAATTACAATCTTCAATTTCATATTTTTAAATGTTCGACATTTAGTACGAGCTTAAAATGCCTGAAAGTATTTCACTGGAAGCTTTAATGAATTATTTCGGGCTTTAATCGAAACCGAGAAAAAAACTGTCTGATCTAATATGAAATGATGTGTAATGTTATACTGTCTGCGCTTTTTTAAAGTTCTTATGTGCTTTTCGTAGTCCTTTTTTCGCCCTTTGAATAATTTGAAGTCATTCTTAAAATTCTTTGGCTTCTGGATCATTATCAAATATTTCTTAAAATTTTAAAATATTTCTCCTAAAAGCCACCCGAATTATCTCAATCTGGTCACTGCTGAATTTTACTACTTCCTTAGGTGAATCAAAAAATCACCACTTTTTGGATCTTCGTACATTTCCTTAAAATAAATTTGCAAGATTTTGAACATACGATACCTATCATAGGTATCGTAAAGGTCCGAAAAAACGAGTGTGCTGACCACACGACTGAAGTAAAACTTCAAATTCACAAAATATGAACTTTAAAATGAATTTACAATTTTATTCACTATAAAAGTAGAATATTTAATGTATTGAACAAAATAATAATTGATAAAATTGTTCAAGAACGAAATGAAATTACAAAATAATCAAAAAATCACCGTTCGCGTAACGCTAGCAAACTCGTATATATATATATATATATATATATATATATATATATATATTATATATATATATATATATAAATATATATATATATATATATATATATTTCATGCACTGGCTATGAGAGGAAGAGAGAAAGAAAATGTGCGCGCGCACTGCTCTCTCTTGTCACTACAGTAATATACGAAACGTAACTCTCTTTCTGTCTTCACTAATTTATATCTCCCTCTCAACTTCCGTTCGCCACGCCCGATCACACTTTTCGTAACGCTCTCGTCACGCATTCACCAGCTTACTCCCCAAGTCAAGCGTGCGTAAAGAAGTTTTACTTCAAAAATTCATGCAACTTGTTAATTATGCATTCAGATTATTTTCATTGCTACATAATCGTCATCCATGAATTGCCCCAGCGACATAACAGCTATTTTTGAGTCGGTAATAAAAACACTAGCTAAGTAAACAAAAATATGTCATTATTGATCTGGTAATACCCTGTATTATCCCATCATTTACATACCTCTGGTGCCGAACCGCTCGCGTCTCTCTATCGTGGAGCGCGAGTGCCCGAAACTGTTCGTGTCGGACGTCCCTCTCGCGCATCCGCCATCCTCGTAATGAGCCTCTGCATTATGTATGAGGGCGGTGCGGGCGGTAACGAGGCCGCAGACGGGCTGGCGCAACCCGGGCTCTAGTGCGGCTCCCTATGTGAGCTCGACATCGTTATCGAGAAGGGCGCGGTCAATGCGTAGTGATGTTTTTCATGCTTTTATATTAAAATTTAGTTTTTCTCATATAATATTCTAATAATATTTTGGTCATGATAAAAGAGAAAGCGTCAAAATATTATAATGGTAATAAAAAGTATAAATTATTAATGTCTTAATAAAAATAGTATATCATCGTGTTATAGTAATTATATAACATTTGAATTACAATAAAGTTGTTATATGATATTTAATTGTAATTGGAAGGTAACTTTTTTATATCGTTCAATGTGTAAATAAAATAATTTTCCTATAACTTATTTTATAATCATGAAGGTTTGTAAATTGTCAACAGTTGTTTTGGCTTAGCATTTCTAAAAAAACAATTTTTTTTTCGATAAATCCAGATTTTCTAAAATATATCTACTTATCAGTTCTCATTCAATACATTCTAATAAAGGTATTGCAAATATTTTCGTTTTTATCTACGGAGGCAATAAGCTCTCAAAATCGTGATGGTAGTTTATGGAAATAAATTTACGCATATTACGAACTTGACTACAGTTATTTTACAGCAAATTTATTTTAATTGAAGACAATATAAGGTGGCATATAATGTTTGCGGACCTTGCATTTTAGAATACCACAGTCGTTTCACAAAAAAGGTTAGTAATAAAATAAATTTTGAATACATAGCAAAATTACAAAAATAACTACGGAGTATGAATACAAAACTCTAAAAAGAGTATATTTCCAACAACGAGACGTAAATTATTAAGTTTTGCAATATATAGATTAGATGTAGATCGAGATTTAGATCTTATCTAAACGTTATGTTAAATAAATAAGATTGTCATGATGTATTGCAATGTATTATTACTACATTATTACGAATGTAATGAATTTATGATAAGATAAAATAAATTTCTGTAATAAACATAACAAATGAATAAAAAATAATATTAACTTTAAGAGACTTTAATTATTTTTTTGTAATGACTGATCGTTTCTACGAACAATTAATTAATCTGTTTTTGTCTGTACATTACATTATTGCAAATTATGTTTAACATACTGAACGTGGCTATTCATAAAAAAATATGTCTAATTTCAGTATTCATTTCATTTTACTGAAAATATATATATAAATACTATACATAATAATAGGAAGATTATATCAGCACTTTTCATTAGATGATACGAGTTACAGAGACCTACGTGAAGTTTACTATTATTATTTAGTGAAAAACAGATTCAAAACGCATATTTCAATATAGTATTTAAATTATAGTTTACGTTTTTCCCGATTTACAAATATATTTATTTATAACTCATAATTGATTAGTGAAATTCCTGAAATAAGACATTAAGTATTTTAAAAATTAAATGACGTTTTCAAAAAATGTTTCAAACCCATGCGTCCAATCGGAATGACAGAAAAATGTTCTTAACTACTCCAACAGCCATAAATAAATAACTTATTAAATTTCGTCGAAATGAAGTGACAAATACTTTATTAAGGTCTTCCCTATTTCGATATAATTTTTTTCTTTTCCTATGTACCCTTGGAACTATATGGATTCGTAAATACCTACTTATTCGGTATATATATATAAATTATCAATTGCTTTTCAACAGGTAATATAAATGATTATATAATATAATGAGGCTCTCCGTTTTAAATAAAAAAAATTTCAATTAAGTCCAATCATGTAAAGATTAAAATTTAATAAAAACTTAATCCGCCATATTATCGCCATGCGTCTTAAAGAATTCGATGCACAAATATTCCAAAATAGATCGATTCCAGAACTTCATTCTTAACGGAATCCAGGACGGCGGCGCATCGTTTTCGTCTCTCAAACCCGCCCGACGGGCCGGCATCGCAACAGCATCGTCTCTCGTAGAGCGCGCGGCCCGCGGCGGCTGCGGCGCGGCGGCGCTCTGTAAACGGCCTCTCAGCGAGGTGTCGGTCGTATCAAAGCGCGTCGTAATTACAGGGCCGCCGCGCCTAATCACCGCCCGCGCCCGCTCTGATATCGTTAATAACAAACAACCGATACGCGGCTAGAGTGCTCTCGGCGCGATTCCAGTGCCGTGCGCCTGACTTTTAACCGAAAAAAATATGAAAATAAATTTCGAACCATTTACATTTTTTTTTCTGACTGATGGCTGTTCTGTGAAATTCTGACAAGTGGGTTCGTAAGAAATAAAATACAGGTGTTGTGCCCTCAAAGAGCCGAAAGCAAAGCGTTTTTGTGATTTTGTTTAAGTATTTTCTTTTTTGTTTTATTATAGCGAATATATAGCGTTATATATAGCAAAGCATCTACATAAAGTTGTATAGCTTTCCGATCAAAGAGTTAAATCTTCATAATTATTCTTTCATTGTAACAAATCGTTGCATTAGCAGGCTGTAACCACAAGAAACGGGTTCTAAACAAACTTGCGCCAAAAATTATTTTATCGCTTTAGAAAAAAACAAAAGAATAAAATCATCAGCGCAATAAAACACCTTTTCAAAAAGTATAAATTAAAGAGATAGAGAAAAAAAAGAAAAGTTGGTCAACCTTTTTATATTCCTTGAATGAGCCCAGTAAGGGTCACATTAGTATGAAAGTTTAATAATGTGCTTTGACACTGATATTAATGGGAGATGATGAAAGTATATGTTACAAAGTATATCCAAATCAAAATAACTTAATCATTCCAAAACTGAAAATAGTCCAAAAGGTATAAAATTGTATTGTCTACTTCATGTCCAGTTACTTTATTTTACAATAACCATAACTACACAGTGGTTCTCATCAGACGTGAGTTTGCTTCGATAGCCTTATGGCCCCAAATGACGACACGGTTTCACTTAAGGACTTCATTTCTATAAAAAAACCTTTTTCGACAATGAACAGCTCTTTCTCATTACAGCCCTATTATGTTTAAAAATATAGATTGAAAAAATTGGCTACATGGAGTCCAGATTACATAATTTCGCTCGGGCACTCAATCCATTAACAGTTCTCATTCAATAGTTGATAATATAAAAGAAATAACTTTAAGAGCTGTCGAGTTTTGACAAATAGATAATACAGCTTACATTTATTTCAATACAAACAATCTACGCTATATTTCATTTTTTGTGTGCAAAAAAGTGACTAATTATATATGTATTATTGTCTAACTGGATAACGATAACAGAATGCAATTAAAATTTTACAAAAGTTGAAATAATTTCTATACAAACCAAAACATTGATATTCTACGAAGGGTTTTACAATTATTTCACCTTATTTTTTGGGCACATCAGAAACACAATACATAACTACTTATTTACCTACCTCATAAAAAAACTATTTATCTTAAGAATGAAACCACTAAACATTTTACTCTCCACGCCACTGTTCAGTCACGGCGAAAGCTCTTTTCGAGTTTGTATACGATCATTGTGCGCTCGCTCGCCACTATAATATGTTTCGACGTGGTTAAGTATATCAATAAAGCTTTGATGTACTGCCTACGCGCGGCTCTTGGAACTTTGTTGTACCGAGGTTTACCTACCATTGTGCTGTGTGAAGTATGCTTTTGGAGAGCGCTTTGTTTTGTTGCGGTATTGTTTTGAAGAAGTCTTTAATATTGTTAATTTGTACGGACGCAGGGCATTCGTTACTGCGGTAAACGATTGGCTCTCAAGTAATATGAACTATATGGCCTTAAAGATTGTGATCTTTACATTAATTTTATAAGCGAGCGCCACATTATCGATATGATTTAATAGCAAGAGAAAGTTTTCAAATATTTTTTTCGTTTCACACACGTCATCAATGTAAGTGAATAATTTTGTAAAATTGTAAACAATTATTTAAATCATATAAATAAACTTGACCGTTAGACTCAGATTTTACCTGAAATTAAATGTTATGTACAGTAAAGCCTAGATTTAATACAAACAATTGTTTTTATCAAAAATTACACTAAAATGGAAATACTTAAATTATATTAAAATAGAAATGATACTAAATCCGTATCTAAAAAAAATAACGACTATGTATTAACCAGTTTATTAAAAACTATGGTGTAAAAATGATAACATCTAAAAGTAGGGAAACACTTGCTGAAACCAAATAACAGAAAAAAAAAGTTAAGATGTAAAAAGATATTATCTAAATAAAAGGAGAAAATGACCAATTAATTACTAATGATCTGATCCGGTTTCATCAATCTCTTACATACATGAAATGTATGTAACATTTCATATGACAGGAAAAGAAGAAATATATGTTAGAAAAAATGTATATAAGCAAAAGAGTTACTTGCAGGTTTAATAATACTACTACCATTTCATTATTATTTAAATACTTTAAACCGTAATTTCTATCAAATGTTGGACATATTTAACTTTAAGTTATTAAGATACTTAAGGTATTTTAGTATATCGAATCATTCCTTGAAGATTCGAATTTTCGATGAGTAAAGTTTAAATGACCGTTCCATATATTTCCATATTACAATTTTCCTGCATTCATTTCCCGTGATTGTACCTTCATATATTCAGTGCGATTCCTACAAGAATTCTATATCGATTACATTAAAACGCCTGAGTTCGAACTTCAATTACTGTCATTTTAAAGATTATATACTTAGTGAAAATTAATAAATCCACATACTCAATATATCCCTGGAATCGTACAAGGGGTTAAAGAGGTTTAATTATCTCAAAAACGCCAATTCAGACCTTAATTATGCGCGTCCGACATTGGCGAGCCTCGGGGCGATCGTGCGAACGATCCTCGTTATTAACTCATGTTTTGTTTCATTTTTGTCACGTTGTCGTTTAACAGACGCTTCTGAGGTACTGTGAGCTTAATTAGTGAAAATATACGTTCAGTCTTTCGAATTGAGTAGATTCAATTTGTAGTAAGAAATTAAAACCTTAGGTTCAAGTCAGTATGTATAAAAATGAGTGATGTATTTGTGCACTCATAACCCTGCACCAAAATTAATTAATAAAACATTTAAAATAAAGGCATCTTTTAGGTTGCTTGGAGTATTCTCAAGAAAATATATAAATGAATACTTATTTTCAAGCATTAAGAAATAATATTTGGAACTTGACATATTCACGTTACTCGTAAAACTTTAATGGAACTTCAAAGTACCTTCTTCTTTGTCTACTTATGCGACTATGTTATCACCTCGAATATATAAAATTATATTCGTTTTTCGAATATATTTACATGTTTTAAATTTTTGGTAGTATCGACTAGTTTATTCCGTAACGTAGCAGCTCACGTAAAAAAGCGAGCATTAATATTGTGCAGTTACAAGTCTGTATGTCAAACAAGTTTAGACACTTAAAATAGGTTCCACGAATTAGTTATTAACATGTAAGAATAACAGACGTAAAAAGAACACTCATCGACATTCCAATCGCATCACAATCCGCCCTACCCTCTTCCCGCTCAAGGGAGTCCCGCGCGCCAGACCGGATGGCGGGTCGGCTCCATCTTGTCTCTCCCGTCGGCCATTGTTGCCGCTCCATCTCACCGGAAACGCCCAGCGCCTTGTAGCGGCGGAATGCGTTACAAAAATAAAAATTGAAAAAAGAAAACAAAAAGCAGAGGCGGTCAGCGGCGCGGCGTGTTTATGGGCCGGTCGCTCGCGTTAATTACGAACTCAACTGTTTGGGGCTTTCGGCGCTTCGCAGAAGTTGGGCGCTATCTATTATGCTTCAACGCACGGGAATGTCGCAAACGATGCTCTACCAGATTATTTTTAGAAATGTTTATTGCGGGTTTTATAAGTTTTATTAAGGATATTTATTTCTTTATTGCTGCCTATTTTTTTATAATAAACTAGTAATTACCATAATATGAATGGGTTGTTTGATGGGTTCAACTGTTATTTTCTTTTCGCAAATAGAAAACTTAAAAAACACCAAAAATTTTAACTCGGTGGGATTTAACATTAAACAACAAAATAAAAACATAAACGAACATAATATAAAGTCTTGCTCTCTAATTTTTCAAATCGAGAAATGCAATTTGCCCGATAGTAATTCCCCCATGTTCTTTATATCTTGCTGAAAAAGTTTAATATAATTTTTTCAAAGATTCATAGATTTTGAAAAAGTAATCTTGAAGTTATATAATCTTTATCTTATTAACCTTTATGAAAATGGAATAAAAACCGATCAAGCTGTAGTACAGTTCATCCTACGACGGTTACATAACAATACTATTTAAAGTCACATAAGCTTTACTATAAATATCTTTTTTCATTTAAAGGACATGACGCGAGTACATGATTTACTTATTTGAACTATATTTTAAAGGGATACCATTTAAGGCTGTGACAAATAGTAATAAATAGAGTTCCGTTTGTACCCTTTGAGTATTGGAATCTAGAAAATATCAACAATCCCCAACCGTTCGGTCAGTTAAATTTTCTTCTGTAGTAAAATACCTGCCTCTACTAATTAATAAATTATTCACAATTAAATGAAACTACGTGATGTAGTATTATTTCTACTTTCTTTAAGTTCTTTACTACGACTTAGGTTTCGTTGTATTACAACATCTTCAGATGGACTATTAGCAAAGATTAAGCTTTTGAGGTTAATCTTTGCTAATAGCCCACCTGAAGATGTTGTAATACATACAATGAAACCTAGGTCGTGGTAAAGAACTTAAAGAAAGTAGAAATAATACTACATCACGTAGTTTTATTTAATTGTGAATAATGAATTTCTACAAAATTAACGCCAAATATATTCAATGATAAATTATTATTTTAAGTGACTTCATCAAGCGATGTCAGTCAAAAAAAATATTTCAAAATACACTCCGTTAACCGAGATCCGTTAACAACCTAAAATGCATCTTTTAAGATTTGTTGGTACATTACCTTAATTACATTTCAAACCGTGAAACTTCAACTAAGGACGAAATTTTACAACCAATCCCTCAGCATCCAAACAACCAGCCGATAATAAAACCTGATTCAAACGTAAGTCGCTGCCAATGTTAATATTTTAAAACTGTCGGAAACCAAATTATTTCTCATAAATCATGATACACTTGAGTAAAAGATGTTAAGCTTGTTTTGAAAATCATACTCCATGTTTCTTTTGCACCACAGAAGTACATGGTTACTTTTTCGAATAACTTCTTGAAGAACGGATTAAATCAATCCGTTGTTTGATCACTTCAACATAAATAATATTCCTTTCGTAACTGCTTTTATTCGCCTTTCCTTTGCTTATGTATTATAATGCATGCGTTCAATATTAAGATAGGTAAGGAAATAATTATGTAAAAATTGATTACATATTTTGAATGCAACATTACTATGTGTATTAATTGCTGATAGTATATATGTATAATATAAAGTCTATACTATATCTCGGTTGCAAGAAAAATAAAAGTGAAATGCGTTTTTGACAAAATCGTTCATAGCATTTCGTTGTTTCTGTAGCATGAAGTTCCCGCATATTCAACAAAATATCTACAACTTTTACTGTATTTCGATTACGTACAATTTATAAGCATCTTAATATACAACAAATACAGTTTTTTTTTGTAATTTTAATTTTAGAACCAACAAAGACAGCAAAAGATTTTATTAAAACCTAACAAAATGATGCAATTTACAATTTTGTAAAAATTTTCATAAAATAAAACAGTCACACAAAATTAGTTATTAAGTATTTGGTACATCTATATATTCAGTTTTATTTGTACTTATGTGAAACTGGCTATTTATGTATATAGTTTTGCGAACCAACGCAACTATATCAAAATCCTTCTTACGTAATCACAACGCCGTCGACCGTTTGTTTACAAATAGCCCCTAATCCCACGAACCCAGTTCCTCGTCGCACGCTATTACTTTAAACAAAACGCCGCCGCCGACGGGTACAACACCTAGTCATTACCCCCCCCCCCGCTGCTCTTTCCCCTCCACTCTCATGACCTGTATTTTTAGATCCGGCAGTAGCGCTGAGCGACGCGGCGCCTCACGCCACCATTATGCAAATGGAACGGATAATGAAATGTAGTTTTAACAATCAATTAGAATTGTTTGTACGCCTTTCCATGGCAGCTTTCGTCCCTTTCCAATCCACATAATGACAACCGTATATTAGACAATTATATTCCATAAACGAGTGATATATAAATTTTGTACTCTCCAAAGTCTCACATTGTTTGAAAATATTTCATTATCGTCACCGACCTGTTTCGTTTCTATTCTCACTTTGCAAAGAAAAACATGAACTGCAAAAGTTATTGTATAGATGTTTTTAGTGCATTGAGTTTTTAAGTTGCGTTAGTAATTTAAATTCTTCTTCTTCATAATTAAGTATCCGGTTTCATTCTTCAGTATATAATCTATAATAAAATTATAACAAAGTGAACTCTGTACGTGGAAAATATTTAAAAAGACTAACTGACTAAAGAATGATAATAGAAGCCAGAAAACCTGTTTTTGGAATCTGTGTGTGTGTGTTAATTTGTTCATCAATCACACAAAATCTATTAGACGAATGTTAATAAAATGGTATGGTAATAATTTGTACCTAAAAGCAATATATGACAGAAAACAAATTAATAACTTTGAAAAATGAGTTGAAGAATTTAAACGTGAACGAGAAAGCATTGAAGATGTCCAGGCTTGCTCGGGACGAAAGTGTTTTACACCAGGATAATGCAAACGTTCACACGTCTATTGAATCCATGAACCAAATTCGTGATTGTGGTTTTGAATTACTGCCTCACCCGGCTTATTCTCCAGGATTAGCACCTTCATCTGTTACCTTACCTAAAAACACCTTGGAAATCTGAAATTTTCTTCAAATGATGAACAAAGCCGTAGTGAATCATTATTTTGGAGACCCTGAAGAATCATTTTTTTGAAAACCGGCATAGAAACTTTGGGAAACAGATCGAACAAAGGTATTGAGTTAAATGGAGATTTTGTTGAGAAATGAAATATTTCTGTACGTATTTTAATTTCTTTTCTTCTATAGGTCGCGAACTTTTCAATCCACCCACATAGTATTATCATAAAGTGTAAAAGGAAGTAGCCACTAAAAACTATTTAAAAAAAACGTTATATATTTACTCTAATAGTGAGGACACATATATGCACAGTCACTAACAGAAGAATTTGATTTTATCAAAGAATTTTAACTCCGTCTTTTGCATCACTTGTTTTTAAGATTGAGGATTAACGACCAGTGATCACGGAAGGGGCAACAGTGGTCAAGGTATACTACTGTTCAAGGTAGCAGTGGCAGATTAATCGATAATGTTATGAGGTATTTCATACTACATGTTCAACTGTTAAAAATTAAAAGCACGAATAATTAAATGTGTTAAAACGTTTCTAAATGTTAATATAAAATTAATTCCTAATTAAAGAGAAAAATTATATTTGTTACTTACTTACATATTTGCGAGTGTTTATTTTTTAACTGCCTAAAAGCTTGTTTATGTTCGAGGAAAATGGAGCATTTATACTAAAGTATGTTTCAGTTTGATTTATATAATGCATATATTTATTCGCGTGTTGATCTATAGAAAAAAAACGAATATAACAATTATAAAAGTCAACTTTTTAATTAAGTACGCTTAATATTCGGACACAAATTGTTATAAAACACACCTTATAACTTATCCCAGATCCAACAGAAACCGCCAGTAAAATTTAATAGAAATTCTTATAGCTGTTCTTGCGTGATACACTAACAAGTAAAAAGGCTTACAGACAAACATTTAAAAAACAATATTTTTGTTATGTATTACTTTTGTTTTGTTATTCTAAATCATTTTGTTATAAATACCTCCAATGTACGGATGCATCAATTCTAAAGTTTTATTATATGTATAGAAAATAAGTACGTAACTATGCAATTTATACAGCCTGATGTTAAACCTGAAAAAGTAATTAAATTACAGTAATTTAATTAGTTATATTCATTAAAAAGCTCCATTTCAGTTGAAACATTAATTTTTACGTGGTTCATATTCAAGCAGACAAAAATTTCAAAAACTCTATTTATGTGTTTTATTACTTTTATTATTTAACCCCAACAATTTTTACATAATCGTAAAAAGTGTTGGGGTTAAATAATAAAAGTAATAGGACACAAAAAATAATAAGTAATAGAACAAAAAAAATGTACACATACGCCAATTATATAGTTTTATTATATGTATAAATATAGAAATACATTATAAGAGTATTATTTATTTTTAATAATCTTAAATTGGTCTAACTTTTTATTGACAAATTTGCTAGTATAAATACTTAAACCATAGAACTACTCACTTACCAGGTTACCCAGATGTGAGGAGAAAAACGAATGTGTGATTTTAGTGTAGAACGAAAAATGTTAAGTGCGATGGAGAAAAAATAGAAAAAATAAATAAAAATTATAATTTAATATAGTTTTGAAAATATATTGGAATTTTTCAGTTCTATCGAAGTTCTTGCAAACATTTGTGTAACACTTTTATTATTTGACTTCTTTTAGTTAGTCTAGAAACGGTTAACTTGAGTTAAATACCATAGAGTAAATGTTGTATTTATTAAAGAAATACAAACAATCGTATTATGGTCAACTTAAGTCAACCCTAATTAAAGGCATAAATAGCTACATTATCTTTCTTAATTGTGAAACTTTGTCTTTCATAAAATATTACTTTCATCATTAATGCTTCATTTTCTTTCTTTTATAAATTGCGGATCAATAAATGCAGACACCTCACGTCAACGCTTATTTCTATTTAAATACTTACATTAGGTTACCATTTACTGTAAGAATTTTATTTTATTTCGATAAATATAAAATTGTATAAAGTCAGCTTAAATAATACTAGCGGGTACGCCACTGTTTCACACGCGTAAAATTACGGCTTCACTGTCGATACGATTATCATAACTATTAGTAAAAACGCTAATAGATGGCGTTAGTAGCACCAATATCGTAATATTCACCAAGTTGACTTTTTTTAAAATCTGTAATATTTAAATAAAAAGTCCTTAAATAAAAACCCTATCCGTTGCTCGACGGTATAAACTATTATCATACCAACTTTCATCAAAATCCGTCCAGTAGATTTCGCGTGATTGAAGATCAAGTCAACATACACATGGACAGACAGACAAAAATTTTAAAATCATGTTTTCCGACTTCTATTATATACGCTAAATCAATCACTCTTTTTCAAATATTTTTCATGTACATATATTCACGCTGTTACAGGTTTATTATATGTATAGATTATATTCACCATTACTTTTCGACCTGTTATCCCTGCTAATATCATAAATGTTGTTTTAGTTTGTTTGTGTCCTAATAAATTTATAACCTAACAACGAATTGCACTAGTAGAATACTAATATCATGTTTTAATTTTTGTTACCCAATCACGTTAAGCGGACACGTTGTCATAAAAACATACAGATATGATTCGTAGAAATAATTAACACATAGCCTAATTTTTGAATGATAAAACTGCGACAATAAAAAAATGAAGTACTATAAAATATCAATAGGTGGCACAACGTGTATATAAAATCAGCAAAATGGTTATTATTGTTTGTACAGATGTGTTGCAATAATTCCATTAGGTCAAGTACTAATCCCACCATCGAAATTCTAGACAGGTCAAGCTCCATAGCAAAATATAAAGTGAGTAATATGGTCTTTAACTCAATTTGGTATTCAATTAGACGGCATATGTGACAAGAAACTTCGCGTTAAGTGTATCATTCTAAACGTAAAATAAAACTAATTCTCATTACTTTTTTGCAATGACACCGTCCTTAAACACGCCCCGACGATTGCCCATCTATAAACATAATAATATGCGAAAGGCCTTGGTCCGACACATAAAATTCATAACAGAGCGTTCTATATTTACACACCTTTTGAATAAATACCTGATGGCAATAAAATGAGCGAGAGACTAAGTTAATAAATACATCGAGCGACCGTTAAAAAACTCGATATCGATATGTTTTATGGCAAGTGTATAAATTATGTCTGTGCTCATAGCTACAAGGAATCACAATATGGTTCGATGTGTCAACAGTAGGCAGCTGTTTAAATCAAATTTAAATGTAAATTTGATTAATCGCTATGTTCGTGGCCGACTGATTTAGAACAAGACTGTAACGATTTGCCTATTTACGCCAGTCTGAGTAGAACTATCATATGATGATATTAAATAATTTACGATGATATCACATATGTTATATATAGCGCCAAAGTTAAGAATCTGGTATTAAATAAAGGTGTGTTATTAACAGCTTTAGTGAATTATATAATGTTAAATAGTCGTGCTGAAAACTAAGTTTGAAAGGACAAGTAATTTCCTTTCAACTTAGTTTTTAACGTAACTATTAAAGAGAATAACAATCTCCTTGTCCGTCTGTACGTCCGTATATTATAGCATCATAGATCTTTCAATTTTAAAACCGAATAAAATTTTAGCAAGGCGTAGTTGAACATAAGAAATAAAGACAAATATTTTTTTTATTTTTTTACTATCTCTAGTTACTTTTTTTACTATCTTACTATATTAGAAATTAGAATGGTGTTTTTTTTCGCAGAATCCACAGCGTGAAATTTTATTACAGAAATAGTTTTTTTTAAATACATTTGAAAATGTTAACAAATATTTTTGTGATACGGCCTTTTTCTTTCCGCGAAGTATGATTACCAAAGCGTTTGACAACAAACAACGCTAATTAAAAACATCTGTGCTAAATCGGGAAAAAATCAAAATCAATATTTCAATACAAAATATTAACAAATTTTCTTTGATAAATTATATAAATGTGGACAACTAAATCACTTGTGTATTGCCTTTCAAAGATATTCTAAGCAATATTTATATAGAAAAAAATAAAATCAATACGTACTCATATAAACAGTTTATTAAAAATACTAGGTCTTTTTAAATATTTAAACTTGTATACGTACTAAGTGCGTACGGAATCCTTATAGTGTGAGTTCTATTCTTAGTTAACAGGTTTTTTTAATGTGTGAATATCGTTTGCGGTTCAATCCACCCTTATCGCCATGATCTGTGAGCTTTAGGATATGTAATAAGGACTTAATCCCTTTAACAAATAGATAGTGTCGTCGTCGTGGTGTATTGGGTTGGCCATAAGAAATTAAACTTTTGAGGGCGTGGTGCACCCCCGGGACCCTGGTTCAATTCCCGGCCGCTCATCCAGCGGAGCTGGACTCGTATTCTGATTACCTATAGCAGATTGCTCTCGTAGCAATAAGTACACCATATGTACGAATTGCATGCATTAAAGTACATAAAAAATTTAAAAATGACATTCTAACACCCGCTGGAAGGAAGGAAATGCATTTTCTCTTTACGCTGTGATACAATCCTATTAGTTAAGAACAAAGTTTACAGCGCTATATCAAGGATAATTTTGTTATTCGAAAAGATCATGACAACTGATGGTTGTTGCCTCGTCTGTTTGATTTTATATTATACTATATAAAAAGTTTTTATTTATTTTGTTTATAAGTGAATAAACGAAATAAATAAAAATTTCATTATTTTACAAATAAATTGCTAATAATGTACATTTTCCAATCAACTAAGGTAGTTTTATTTTAGCCTTTATTATATAGTAGACTAGAATAATATGTTAAGGTAAAATATTCATCACGAAATAATGGTTAATATTGACAAAGGCAAAAAAAATAAATATATGTGATCAGTGAACATCAAAGTAGGAGACATGGAAGGGAACAAACATGAAAAAAATTAAGTAGATAAATGAGTGTAAAAGCGCATTGAATAAATAACCTAAAAATACAATTTTACACTAAAAATGAAAAATAGAAATCGAATTTGTCTATAACTTACGAGCCTTGTCTATAAATTATGTTTATGACTTGTCTACAACCTTGTATCAAAATTACCATTATCCAACATAAGAGTAAATATGAAACCGAGGTTAAATGGACTATTTGGGTTTGTTTCCCACATTTTATAGTAACAAAACACAATCTTGAAAGAATTTGTCCACCAGTTAAATTAAACAATGTAGAAGTACATCGAGCGAACCATGCACGTGACCTTGGGCTACATCTGAATAAAATTCTAACTTTGTAAAAGGATATATTCGCCGAACGTTAACAATTCGATCTTCAGCTTTGGACCAAGATGTTGGCTCATTGGAAATAAGTCCTAACTATCATTAAGAAATAAACTGCTGCTCTACAAAGCAACACTTAAACTGGTTTTGAACTACTACATCCAGCTGTGGAGTACAGCTTCCCATTCCAATATTGAGATAATCCAAAGACACCAGAACAAAATGCTGCGGATATTATAAATGCCCTATAATCCATAACCAAAAAACAATTGCATAAGGACCTACAAATGCCTATAGTTCGAGAAGAAATCGATAGACACGCAAAGTCATATAAAGACAGAATCTTAAACCATCCAAATTTACTTGCGCAAAAACTGATATATGATACCCGGACCAACCGCTGATTAAAACATAGAATTCCCTAAGGTGTACTACAATAAAGGCGAATAAACATGAAATTTGAATGCGACATAAACTCCTAAACCTGTCCGAGCAACAATGTACGCAATTAATGCTCAATGTCCCAGTGTAGTAACAGATTGCAGTATAACTAGGCCAAAAAAAATAAGGGCCAGAAAGTTTAAACAATAACAAAAAATGTTTCCTTGTTCTACTAGGAAAAATTTCAATCAAATTGCAATTTGAAGAACGATAGGATTTGTGTATTAAGAAATCTTAACACGAGAAATCGGCTAATTCGGTACGTTAAAAACAAGAGAAGGTAACTTAAATTTATTAGTTAAAATATATTTATTGAGTTAATAAGAGTTAAAAATTAGTAGTCAACGATGTCGACACTGGACCGCTGATATCAAATTTGCGAATTTATGCACCTTTTTTTTCCATAAATGTCACAATGAAATTATCTTGTTTAAAATTTTTAGGGGAAACACAAAAATATCATTATTTTTACAAACACAAAATTGTTTACAATAAAAAGATACGAGTTCATGTTTCAGGCTACTATGACAATAATATGGAAATTATGTGAAATATTGAATTGAATGAACAAATATCGCAGTACAGCAAACCAAGATTTATGATATTTGCCATACAATAGTTCTATGATAATAGATTAGGCACTCTTCTTATGCTTGATCGAAAATCTTTGATACATTTTTTTAACAATGTAACAACGACTGCATATTGGAAATATTATTAATAATAATATTGCTTCAGAAGGCACGATGTTGCCCTCAACTATGAATAACAAGAAAAAATGAGAGTTAACCATAGATACCCTCAAGCCCGAGCTACAATAAAATCAAGGTACAAAATATAATACTTAGTTTTAGATCATGCTCTCCTGGATTACTCGGGAAAATAAAAGAAATGAATCATTGTTTTCCGCGTTTATTAATAACTATTAAGGAAAACAAAATGTATTCCTCCTTTTTATTCATTTGTAGGAAAAATATTTCTTTTTAAATAAAAATAAATGACTACCGAGAAAATATATAACAACTATATAATATACTGCGTTGGATTGTTCTTAGTTTTAATGCAGTTGTTTGCGTAATAACTTTTAAAACATGACAAAAATACCTCTGCTTGTTAAATACTCATTGTTACAATTATACCAAAAATGAGTATTTCTTTGACTTCTTTGTTGTGTTTTTATTCATTTTTTTCTACTGCCATTCGAAGTCGAAACTGTAGTTATATGCAACGATGAAACAAAAATTTCCCGTTTACATAAGTATTGAAGTAAATGTACACTGGTATAACATCGGTTTTACCAGCCCAAAGGGTAAGCAGACATGATGTCTAACCCTTTTAACGAATACATGTGTAGCAAACAACACACAGATACATGCACACACACACAAGCACACACGGCGTATATAAAGATTCTTGACGCTCCCGCTTCCATGACCATCTACGAGATAATCATGCTGTTTTCTTGCATTGGTATATTAGCTGATTATTATTTTGGCGTATTATATTAGTTTCAAGACATTTTAATATGCTGGATGAACAATTTAAATGAAGCTTACAGTTAAGATATTCTTATATTTTACTATTAACGAATATGTTACAATTGATACATGAAGTCATATTGCGTATCCATCCATCAAAATATTCAAACATGAATTTAAAATATCAAGAACGTCTTACCAACAGTGATTTATGGTCACTTCATAAAACTCTGAATTTACTTCAATATTGGTATTGCTTTCGAGTAAAGTATTCAAAATTGTCTGAAAAAGTCTATTCCACATTAACATTTACGGATTTCTTCGCATTTTGTTCACTTATTCGTTATGCCAATTATTTTTAAAATTGAGAACTGCCGCTGGAAATGCGTCTAAGATAATATCTCCCTTCATTGTATAAGATAACATTACACATCCTTCAAGTCTCAATGAAGTTTAGAGCATATCATGATTAAGAACAATCAAAATCACGATTTAAAAAATATCGCGAAATAATTAATTTATAATATGGTCTTAATGTGTACTTCACCTCGAAAATATCATTTTGTAATGTCCATTTAATATGTAATTCAATTTTTAAAAAAGCAAAACATTTATATTTTTCCTCAACACTGAAAATGTTTCTGTGTAACAGTATTGTCAAAATAAATTACAATGAATTTAAAAAAGAAATAAAATCTAAAAATAAATGTCAGTGTTCAATACAAGATAAATTTTTAAAAAAATAAGAATATAACACAAATGGAATTATCACCGAAAAATTTAGAAAAGCATGTAAATTATTTCAATTATTGTAGTTTTCACATACTGCAAGAAGAATGCACAACACAATCTAAAAATATTTGTGAAGCAGAAAATAGAAGAATATTATACTTCTTGACGGATATTAAAGAAGGAATTACGTTAGAACTAAAAAAATAGTAAGAGAGATATAAAAAAGAATTGTGCGTGTCAGCTCCGACACGTGACTAGAGTTTACTCCTTAAGTACGATTGTCTTAGAATGTATAAAATAAGTAACACTTTATGTAAATATAAATATCATTAAATGTAAATGGAAAATTCTTTGATAAAAAAATGCTGACAATATAATTATTTTCAAGTAAAACACAAATGAACAAGATCAAATGTATAGAACAAAATTAAAAACATTTAGTAACGTCAGACTAAGAAATTAAAATTAAAAGAGACTTATTAATTTTGTAGGATAGAATTACAGGATAGATACATTTAATGATTACATCTTGATATAAGCGAACGATAGTAAACTATGTGTGTCACACTCCGCCATTGCGATTACGCCATAACAAAATGCCAAATAAACATATTGATTTCTCACTCTAAAGATGCGCAGAAATTATGCGCGGAGTAGCCACCTAACGGTTACAGTTTTTTTAACGCACAGAACTTCGTACGCTCTGAACTTAATTATATTAATTATATTAAGGCCTAACTGTTACCGACAGCTTTGCTTCAGCCTTCAATGTACTAATCAAATAAAATATTACTACGGTAATTTAAATTAAATATTTATTGTTGTATAGTAGATTTATTGTTGTTTAGGGAAGAATTTTAAGTTATAAGTTAGCCTACTAACATATGAATAAACGCAGAAGTTCATGCGAGGTTAGTCATGAGCAAAAAACTGGCTGGTAATGTATATTATATTCTTGAAAATTTATTTTATTACTATATGCGTACTCTATAAACAAGCAAAAATATATGAGAAACGTTGATAATTATAAGTAAGAATTTATTGAACAGTAAGATTCATTAGGGACAAATAATAAGTATAACAACCAAATGTTAAGCAAGATACTTTTTAATACCTACTCTATCTTCAAACTGTTAAATTTTCCGAAATAAAAACTATAACTTAACTAACGTAACCGTTCTATATTGTTGAAGTATTTGGTTACGATATTCCAATTCGCTGAATTATTAGGTAAGTAGTGTCCCGCCCTAGATTCGCACGGGTGCAATACCTACATTGCACCCATGCGAAGCTGGGGCGGGAAATGTGCTGTCATTATTAGAATATACTACAGAATGTCTTTATATACAATCTATACAGCTGTTTTTGCAGTTTTTAGAGTCGCGTTGAAACTTTTTTATTTTTTTAATTTTACTTGCTTGAGATCGCTGAAAATCATACAATGTCATAGAGTGACGCGCGGCCTGCGACACGCTATTTATAGGCACGCGCTGCCGCCGCCCGCCGCCGCCGCCGTCCGTGCACGACATCGGCCTCGCGAATACTGATTATCGGTAATATTAAATATGTGATATCTTCTAAAATGATGATGATAATGATTTGCTGTAAAGAGCAAGTTTTATCCAAATTAAATGCCCAACGCAAATTAATTATTTAATTTGAAAGTATGCCCCACAAAAAAAATAAATATCAATCTCATAAAAATGGTCACTGTGGGTTATCCGTAGGATATAAATATATGCCATCCCGACCTTTTTTGTAGATATTTTTAAAATACACAATTCCATAGTACAACATTTTGATATATCTCGTAAAGTTTAGTCAGCGTTAGCAATGAAAACGCCCAAAATTCAATTTTTTTACAAAACATTACCTTTTTTATATTTTCTGTAAATATAGCATACATGTATTAAAATTATTTGAATGATAGTGAAAACTGCATCAAAATCCGTTATGTAGTTTAAAAGATCTAAGCATTCAAAGGGACAGACAGACGCATAAAGCGACTTTGTTTTATATTATGTAAGAATAAAGAAATTCATATAAAGTTATTTCAGTATCTGTGAAATGCTGGAGAATCGTATCCAGATCAAGGGGGAACGTTAGAGTATCCAATATCGACAAGGCAAAATACACATTCTACCTCAAACTTTTACCAATTTTACCTCATTTTCTCTTTGCAGACGAAGAAATATTATCTAACGGTACTATCTAATTATCAATAAAATAAAATTGAATGGTACAAGTGTGATCTTTACTAAACATTGAAAATATACCATATTTCATGAGAGTATTAATATTAATTAATAATAAATAGATCAAAGTTTAACCAAAAATAAATAAACTCAATTTTCATAAAAAAGTTCGATATAAAAACGCTATTTTGCAATTATTATTTCAATCACAATTAGACTGTCTCAATGCCTACAAGCGCCAAATAAGTGTTAACGTTTTACTATGTAGTAATTAACACAAGTAGTATACAATACAACGATGAAGCTTTGTGTCGTTCGATTCTCGGATGCTTCATTACGACATATTCGTCTATTATCACGGTGTTTAACACGATAACGTTACCATGATAACAAAGTGACTTGTTGCGAACATTTCAAAAATTGTTTTTACCATTTCAGCCCTGAAATTGGTATTGGTATTTCTGTATTTCCCCAAAATTAAACAAATTAAGGGTTTGTAAAAATAGTAATGATACGAATGGAATCATGGAAATAAAATGCAACTAATAATAATTCATTGATTTCTGAGACGTTCACGTTCGTTTATTCGTTTCACCCGGAATATATCTTATTTACTTTCTTCATATATTACCAAGTCATAAAGTCAAGTCAATAAAGGAGAAGTATATAGTAGGGAAAAAATTATTTCTCATCAAAGCAATAATAAAAACAATCAAAGAAAATATCGGAACATGTACAAATTGTTTAAGCCCGTTAAACGAAATTTTAATTAAAAATCCAAACCAAATGCCGATATCAAGGTTTTCCACAAAACCCACGGTTAAACCCACGGTTAAAAATTAGAAAGGAGGGCACTTATACATAACTTTGAAATTTAAAATTTCCCACAGGGACCACAAAAATGTAAAATATTGTATAACCTAGTAGTTTAGTAGTTAGGTAGTTTTATTTTGGAAATTTTGTCTGATGATATTCCACTCGAACGGAAAAAAAAATCAGCCTCACTTTGTACGTATTGATTGAGACCTTCAACTAAAATTGGATACTTAAGTCTAAAACTGTAGAAAAAGTATGGTTGTGACAGATGAAGTTGTATAAGCTGTGTCATCTTTACAGCAACATGCTAGAAATATACTCAATTTGATATTTAGTTGATTACAAAAACGTGTTTATTATTAATACATGTTATACTATACTTCATTTTAAAAAGAAAGGCTTAAGGATCTTTATGATAATTATCACCCGTCTTTTAAAAAACATCCTGCCAAGTACGAGTAAAATTCGCACTATGTGAATACCCATATGGGCATTGTATGCATTAAGATTGCATTGTTTATAAGTGAAACACCAAATTAAATGTAGATATTTACATTAAACTATTTACAAATACTAACATTTCACAACCAAAATACTTTAACTTTAGTAGTCGTTACAACGTAGTGCATATTTTAAAAATCTGCGATAAACACATCTGAAAATCCTATTTTTTATAATTTCAGGTTGAGCACTTTCGGAAATAAAGGCGGGAGGACATATTTTTTTTGAACATTTTTCCGTTTATCTCTGAAAATATATCACCTAAAATTTAAAATAAAATTATTACATTTTTGAAGTCCTTATTATATTAGGTCCTTATAATGTACCTATAAACATTTTTGAGTTTTAGTCAGTTTTTTGTTAATAGGCCAAAGTTCTACGTCAAGCGGTTTTTGAGAACCATAATTGGTGATAAGTAACATTACCTCTACGTTGCGCTGTGGGCAAAAACATTTTCAAAGGCACAACCTATTTAGTTTGACAAAAAAACACACAGGTAAGACAAAGGACACGAAAAAGAAAGAAAGAGGAACGAGAAAGAAACACGAGGTCAAAGAAGAGGAAAAATTTTCTCTAACAATGGCCAAACGTAATCGTTGAATCTCAGCTATGTATATTGTTGGGAGACTGAATAAATAGCAAGTGATATAGTTGCAGGATCAATTGCAAAAATCGTCTGTTATGTGTTAATCTTTGTCTCTAGATACGTTTAACAATTACGAACAGGTTATTGCGACCAATATATAAAATATCTACAACGAGCACCAGACTAAAAGTTGCACGTTCAAGCATTGTAAGACAATGTTACTTCAACAATTTTACAATTCGAACCACATATTATAAAAAAATTAAAGACGTCTTCCAAAAAGTGCCATATACATAAGGATTGAACTGGTAAAACGAATTTAATGTTTATTTAAGCACGACAACAAGGCTGTCTTCATTCATCGCAAATCCAAACCAATATTGAAGCAGCTGCAAGTTCTCGAGACTATTGGTTTTCATTTAACGACATTGTCCATTTCTTTGTTTGGTTTTAATGGGCAAGTGTGTTAACGAAAATATATGGCAGAATACTTGCTTTAACAAATACGGGTACGCAAGTAACATTACTTATGACATTGTAAAGAAACTAGCAAATTATCTTAATTTAAATAAAAAACATTTAATTTTTTTTTCATTTCTGTTGCAAAATACAAGTACTTCACATATAATAGACAAGAAATGTAAAACGTTGAAAATCAGTTAGTTCTAATATTAACCTCAATACCTTGATTCCCTCAAAGAAAAAATTTAATTCATGATCTAACAATGACTGGACGTATATACCTTTTCCCTTTTACATGTCTGTTCATGATTTCAACACAAAAGGCAAAATCTATGGACACCTACCATAATTATCAGTTGTCGACAGGAACAAAATGTTATAACAATTCCAATTACATTTCAAATGAATGGAGAAAAAATATTTCGCCAATTTCAACTGGATATACACCTGTACTCTTGCTTAAACTTAGAATCCGAGATCTTTTACACCCACTTTGCAGGCTACTATCTTTGATGAAAACTACCGTCCATTACTGATCAAGTTAACCCAAAATACAAGGAAAGAAAAAGAATAAAAAATAAGAACCCGAGTCTTTAGTAAAAAGGCCAGGACCGGTCTAAAACGACTAAAATAACTCTATAATAAAACTTTAACTTATAATAACTTAAAACTTTGATGAAAACTACCGTCCATAACCGATCAAGTTAAACCAAAATACAAGGAAAGAAAAATAATAAAAATATAAGAACCCGAGTCTTTAGTAAAAAGGCGAGGACCGATCTAAAACAACTAAAATAACTCTATAATAAAACTATTATATTTATTAATTGGCTTGTGCGATATTCAGTTTTACATATTCTAATAATTTAGTACATCCTAACTGAATTTTAATAAAAGGTTGACAAAATCTCTAAATTTCCTTTAAATAAAGATCATTTCATGTTCCTGCCCTACTCGACATTTCGCGCATTAACAATCAAATCTATGCAAGAGGAAAAGGGCTTAAAGTAAAAATGTGAGATCTTTTTCACTGGAGTTTTAATACTATCTCTTAAGTAACCAAGTAGAAAACCTCATTCAAGTCTCTTGGATAAAAATAGTGTTTAATATTTTATCTGGAGTTTTCCTGTTTCAGTGGTGTAATGTATACGTACATTACCATGCTTACCATCTCCACATTTTCCACTGTATTGGCAGTTATAAAATACAGCATTATAGAACGTGAAAGCATATTGCATTACTCTTTTTAATTATTTCATATGTTTCATTTATTACATTTCACTAATTTATTACATGTCCAGTCGCCGACACACATCACCGTACCACTCGCCCGACATTATACGACTCGACTAAACGTGTCTCAATTTAAATAAATCATTATTGTTTACTCAAACTGTTTATTTAAACCTCTGGACCCACACGTGTATCCATTTATTATT
This sequence comes from Druceiella hillmani, assembly GCA_039881145.1. Classification (NCBI taxonomy): domain Eukaryota; kingdom Metazoa; phylum Arthropoda; class Insecta; order Lepidoptera; family Hepialidae; genus Druceiella; species Druceiella hillmani. The sequence goes on along the minus strand of JAYKKI010000001.1, from coordinate 44,126,190 downwards.
CCATTTACCCGCACTTAGTAGAGAGACTTAAGTTATTTCAGGTGTTTAAGCGTATTAAAAAAAATTTACATATTTTTTCTCAATTTTATTGTAAAGAGAAATGAAATTCAGTGGAAATATTAGTAGTAAAGATACATTTAGGCTAATGCTCAAAACCTGACATCATAAATGAGCTGAAAGGGGCCTGTATCATAAGAAGTATGACTATTTACCCAACTTTAATTCACAACATCTTTTAAGATAAACTTACATCAAGTTCACGGTGCAAAAATGGCTTTAAAATGTGAACCCTAGACGCTCTCTAATATAATAGCGTTCATGTAGATAACCGCATTAATAAATGGAGAGGGTTATGCTGCACATGTCTCGTCCAGTATCAGAAACTCTTCGTATTAGAAACAAAGTTTTACGACCGAAAACGGGCTTTACTAACATAGGAGGCCAGGTTGAATTGGCAATGGGAATATATGAAGAGGTGCCAAGATATCAAGAGTCAAAAGTTGGTAGAAGGGAAACTTCGAACCGAAAGCTTAATACACGGTTGATAAAAGCCAGATATACAAATGACATTGAAGGAGAGCTTTAAGGGAAATCTCCATCTATCATTATCTCCAATATTGAATCAAAAATTATAAAAACTTATTGCCGTAAAATTTAGTATGTAAATAAAACAATCAACGCTTACAGACTGTATAAAAGAATATCATCACATAATTTTCAATATCAACACAAACGAGCAATTAATTATTGTCAAATATGTCATGCTGCATATTCTGTATTACTTAGCCATAAATAATTGTATCTGTGCCCGATTTTTACTAGACATAAAAAATATTAAAATAAAAATATGTTGAAATGTTTATTACAGGTTTTAACAAAATGTACATATGTATTGGCAAATACGAGTATCTTAAAAACATATTGTTTTCAAAATTGTACATGATTTATAGTCGTGTATGACAATATTGTTGACACGATTTTCACAAATATTATTTGCGTAAAACATGAATCATAAGAATTGCTTATTTTACAAGCTTTCATGTCATAAGATTAGAAAATTGAATGCGGCTAAACTAAAAAAAATTAAAATTTCACAAAGAAATAAAAATCGTGAAATAAAAATTGGTACATTGAATTCAAAATCATCTACCGCTATATAAAAACTAAACCCCACAATGAATCTTAGATTAAACGGGATTTACACAGGCCGATATTCGCCGCACTACTAACGCCCGTATGCACCACACACGGTCAGGATTCTCAGTTAGATTTACTGATAGTTAAAAACCTATTTTGTATGGATACTTTAACAATTGGAGTGTGCAATAGAGCACGGTTGATAAAGCAGAGTCTTATAGTCCGACTCAACTGACAATTAATGAGAAACAGAAATAAATTTTTAACTTTTAGTAAGTCCGACTAACTGTCCTGACCGCTTGTGGTACATACTCGTATGGGCGTAAGCCGCACGGCAAAAATCGACCGGTGTAAATTCCGCACGCTTCCACTCATTTTTCCCATTTTAGAATTGAATTGTTGATGATAACATTTGAATAAATGTGGTAATAAGAAAATTTGCAAGTGTTTATGTCACGTGCGGGAACGTGCAGCCATTTAAGATGTTAAATAAGTTAGGGTTGCTACTTATTCACTATTTGTTTAGCTATTTATTAATTACTTTTTGTCGTAAACGTTTAACGGGTTCCTGCGATACTCCATTTTGCAACCAAGTGTAACGAATTCGCCCAAAAAGACGTATCTATATTGTATGTATGTTAACAGGTACATAATAGAACTTTGGATAAAACTCAATCCTTTACGTAAAAACTAAGTAATTTACTTTTGCTGTCCCTTTCATTATTTTTAGCCGCAATTTGTTCTTAGCATGCAGTTAAAGTTAAGATCAAAGCGTGGCGCAAACACGGGGTAAACAGCCAGCAGATATTCCTAAATACAATAAAAAATAATATTTTGAATCGACTTTAAGAATAAAGAACTCTTAATAATTGTTATTAAACAGAATTCAATACAAATACCTGTAAGCAATAAATTATAAATAAAAAATAGAGTGCCTTAAAATGTAATTAGTTTGTATTTCAATTATTACCGTAAAGATCAATTAAGTATAATCATCAAAATACGTAGTTTTCCTTTCAAAATATATTTTTTCATTAAAATTGATTGAATTTAAAAAATTACGAAATAAAACAAATTGTATTCAAATTAAATAAAAGTGCCGTGCGTGCATTTCAGATAGGGTAAGCTGCTAAGGGAGGCACACATAAAATATAACGTTCATATGCATTTACATATATAGTGTACAAGTTGTTCCACAAATCAAGGATTAGAAGGATTTTTCAGCATGAAAAGCACAACAGGTGTCGCTATGTTTAGGCAATAGAAAAATTTGACTATAATAAAAATCTCTTGTATTTCGAGATATAGACACTTTTAAAATTCATGAAAATCATTACTCTGGGTGGATCTTTTGGGTGCCGCGGCTACAAATTAAGTCTGATTATTAATTTGTTTTTGGTTAAATACGGCTGAATAATATAACTTTGGACTAATTAAAACATTTTAGGAAGAATGTTACGATTCTCTCAGAAAAAAATTCACTTGTGTGAATTTTCGTCAAATAAATTTTACTGTTCCTGCTGGAACAGTCAACAGGCACATATATTTCTAAAATCATAATTACAAAAAAACTTACTACCTTTCACTGTAAAAAAATGTAAAGCCACTTAACCATAAAAAATACCCATTTTGAAGTAATCACACTAAATTTTAATTTTCTTGTGAATACATTTTTTAATGGAAAATATTAAATAGGTTATTGAAAACAATAAAAGTAATTTAAATTTAGAAAAAGTTTAACAATTTCTTTAATGAAAAGGTTGAACAATTTCTTTAATGTTCTTGGCTCTAGTGCAGGTGCGACATGAAATTTGTACTATTTTTCTTTCATTTGCTTCTTTCGCCGCGGATTTAAAAACAAAACATAATTTAAAGCAACATATTTTACTAAGTTTTGTGTCTTTTTAATCCTCCTTATTCCCCTCCTTTCCTTAATCCCGACTACATTTATTGCTAAAAGTGCTACGAAAAAGAAGTACAATACATTTATTATAAGGAAGTAGTTTGAAAATGGACTTCGGTCCGCCATTCTCAACTATATTATTTTTTCAATAAAAGATAAAATGAAAAATCTTAAGTGAAATACATAATCGATAACACAACATTCTTCATTGTCACGACGAAATGCACATTCAAAATAATAAAGTGGCAAAATAAACACGAGCGGAAATCGTATAAAAAATAACTAATTCATTGAATTAAATTCACTGACAAAATATAGTACTTATAAGCATAAAATTTAAAACTAGATATTTTACCAACACAGATCGTTATAACATAGTGATCCTGTGTATATATATATGTGTAAATAGACGCGCTATTAAGTTGAAACGATAGACGGAATTATTCATTCTGAATATAGCCATAGTAAGCTAAGGAATGGTAAATTGCTTTCTCCCTACAAACCGGCACCTTGAAATGACTTAATCAATTTTAATTTCTTACAGAATTTTCTTACGAAAGGTACACCACGACGCTATTCCATAGATACATTTAAGTTTAAATATTTAAGAGTACGTAGTATTTCCATTACATTTTTTAAATATAGACATGAAAATATTTTTTTCATTATGAACATCACTAATCAATATTAGTGCGTCTTTCTGAGGCGTGAGACAAATAAATTAGATGCCTATATTTGTTTAATTTCTTAATGCAAGGTGACTGAAAACAATTGACATTGAAGTAATATAAAATTCCATACTGTATAAATCCTTATTCCTTAAATTAATAAAAGTATATTCTAAAGTTATTGCTGTATTTGTTTTCCTCCTTTTCTGTTTAGATTTTTCACCTATTCGTAGTGCTTAAAAAGTTAAACGATTTCATGACTAGTGTCTCGAAAAGGAAACGCCGTATACAAAACCTTTACTAAATTCTTTCGATTGCATTTTATGGGAAAGAACGTGAGAACAATTGTTCACCTCCAAATACAGTGTACCGAGGGAGTACTTTTAAAAGAATTAAAATGTATTTTTTCTTCATTTAAAAGAGGTATGATACACTAACAAAGGAACGGATAGACGAATAAAACCAAATTAACACATTCTTGCCATTTGACTGTAGCCCTAAAAACACGTAAAAACTTTTGGTTTCAATTATATACTTGGGAGATAATAAAATAATTATTTAAAATTTATGTAAATCGTTACTCCTATCAAAATTTGGACGGTAATAATAAGCATTATTCATAACTTACTCAGAGGTTTCTAACTTCTGAACAAAATATAAGATAGGAATTTGAAATTTACAAATAATACGTAGTTTCCTGGATAAAATAAAAAAAGTTTTACTATCTAATTTACACAAGTTTATTTCAAAACTAAAAGAAAACAGTTGGGTCAAAACCCTAAGTTTTCGAAGTATCGACGAAAACAGCGTCGTATTTTTAAAAGGTTCATTAAAAAATCACACGACTAGGCCCCAAAGATATAATTTTAGGCTTGTTTTGTTACCTACGTCTATCTTGATATAATTGAAAGGTTGCCAGTATTAAAACACTTTTCTAATGTCAGATTTTTAAAAATGAAAAATAATGAAAACAAAGACATTATACTATTTTAAACACATTTTATCGGTGTTCAACCACTGACAGAACATAAGATATCCAAAAATTAAACGACAAATTTAATTTAAAAACCAAACCATTGTGGTGCCTTCAATGAACCAGTGGCACCTTCTATGAAACGTTATGGCTGTTTGTTTGGTCTACAGATTCAATAATAGAAACACGTATTGTATGAATTAAAACTACTGAAAAACTTAAAGAAATTACATTAATTAATGATTACTATTGACTGTAACAAGTTATTTAAATCATATTAAGATAGAGTTAGGAATAACAACTTTCCGATACTAAATTTAAAATTTTTGATTTTGGAAATAGCAAATATATATCATGAATAAAAATAATAAAAAGAAAGTGAAATAATATTGAAAACAAATTAAATAAGTAAGTACAAAATATAATACTTAAAGAGCTATTGTAACAATAGTTGCATAATACCAAATTCAAGTCTGTTATTAGCATATAACAATTTTAAGGGTTTAACATATAATAAATTTACTTAGATTTACAGAAAGTAACAATAAGATGAGAAATAAATTTTACTTATATAAACTTTACTTACTAAGAGTTACTAACAGGAAATGGAATAAAACCTAAAACAATCAGAAAATAAATGGACATCCCTGTTTAGCTGAATCAGGAATATTATTTTGTCGTCTTAGATAATACCGATCAGTTAAATTCTTGGTTATACAAAAATATTTTTGAGCTTTTTAACACAGAATCATTTTTTATGTATCCACGCTCGATATATCAAAAATTTAATCATGCCTTTAACAGTAGAAAATTCCCTATTTTAGGATATAACTGACTTCAGTTGTAGCTTTCATCAATAATGTAACTTCTTTATTTTCTTCAACTTGTTTTGTTTCGTAAAGTCTTCAGATCATTTTAGTATGGGGAACTTATTAACTATGTATCTCTTTGAGTCGTATATGTCCTCTTTCGTAATTCGGATTCTATCTTCTTCACACCAGGTGATATTTCATAAATCGTAAAATTAAGTAGTTGGTTTGAGCTACTGGAGGTAGATTATCTAGATATAATCAATTAGGGGCCTCTGTGTTGGAGAAAGTGAATCACCTCACATATCTATCAGCTGGCTTCAGCTAGATTGAAGGTGACCATTGAGCGATTGCAATAAATCTGCTGCAAGTAAAAATAGTGGATTGTTTAATGGAGCTAGCTGTAAATGGTTTACATTTTTAATCATATCAATATTCTCTGATTCGCCTTATAAAGTTACAAATTCGTAATCTGCAAAAATATCTCTGTCAATTGGATCAATGCAACTCTTTCTCTAACTACTGGCAACTACACATAGAAAAGCTGCGCGCTCGTGTGCCTTACCAAAAAGCATAGAGTTATGATACTGGATAACTGTTGTTTTATTGTAGTCACTTTTCCATTTTATCAATGTAATATAAACTAAGAGGTTTATAAAATTAAATGTTGCGCGACTCCAACTTGTTGGATGTATGTGCCTGTAATGTTAATATAATGATTCCATTAATTTGAATCCAAATGGTCGGTATGTCTTACGTGACATCAAGTTTAAAATGCTCAAAGAAATTATGAGGCCAAACTTAGAAAATGTCCTCTCTATTTATACACTACCAGAGTTAAATAAAAAAAATAATCCGGAGGCGCGCCGTCTTGCGACTCGGCTTTGAGTTTTTTTACTTGAATTGTATCAATGAAGGTACCAATGGCCGTGTTGCAACTACGTGGCAAACTGCAGTTCTAGTCGACCCTCGATCACCGCTGGTTATTGCACCGGCGTGATATTTATCTTTCTTTAGCTAAAATTTTGCAAGGTCTTCTTTGCACAAAGAAAAGTCACCACGGCGACACACAGCAACACGCCACTGCGACAACATTTCGCGTAATGTCGTCGTCGTGGTGTGTTGGGTTGATCACAAAGCATATGGCCTTTGACGATGCGGCACACCGCGAGGACCCGGGTTCGATTCGTCGAGCGGGGCTGGATTGATGTTATGGTTGGATGTAAGGGATTGCTCTCGTAGCAATAAATCCGGCACATGTATCAATCAGATACATTAAAGTAGAAAAATATAAATAAAAAATAAATAAGTCTAGTTTCGTTAACATTGTAAATTGTTGTACCATCCGTTGCCATGGCTATCGACGACTTCGGTCAATTTGTCATAAAACTCATTTACTACCTCTTTGTTGAAAGCTATCGCTCTATTGAACTAAAGTTGCTTTAGGTCAGGGTTTCCCAACCTTTTTTTGTTGAGGCTCCCCGGACTATAAATTATATTTTCATGCCCCCTCCTTTGATTTAGTAAATTAAATAAAAATGGTACCTGAAGTTTGTAAATACACAAACTTACCTTTTAACTGTGAAACACAATAATTTTACACACTCAAACTGATTTCTCAACAAAAAATGTACACCAAAACATCCAATTTTTCGCAAGTGTGTGGTAATAATAGTGAATATGATATTTAATTTCCTTAATTTTATGCATGTAAATTAAACATTACATTGTAATGTTATTTGTTAATGTTGTTTGTATATTTTTTTGTTTTTTCTTTCTAAAATGCAAACGCTTTCCGCCCCCATTGACATCTCTCTATGCTCCCCTTGGGATGCGCGCCCCCCTGGTTGGAAACTCCTGCTTTAGGTAGACGTGAGGATGGATTGGAATGTCGTGTCAGTAAACTGTAGTACCAATTGTTCCCACCCATTTTTTTATTTGATTTGATGACCCACATTGCTCAAAGAATTACTAGGCAAGCATGCAGAGATCTTTTAGCGTAGAACCAAATAATCACGGGTCCATTTCTAAAATATATTTCACAGTTGCAGACTCAGCCTCGAGCGTAAGATTACACTCAGAAACTCTTATTTGAATATGAGCTTTAACTTTCTTCTTAGATTTTAAAGTTATAGTCGTGAGGTAGCTCTAGGATAATCACGAATTCTATCAGAATTTAAACCAATCTGTTTTTTGTTTAAACTTCACTAGTTGATTTCATATTTTATTCATTCCAACTGTAATAGCCACCTCTTATTTTTCTACTTTGAAGCAAATCTCTTAAAATTGAAGCAAGCACTCTAACTGCAAGCAACAGAAACACATTAGTTGCATACATTGGACTGGTTCAATTATGGAATATTATGGGAGGTTTATGATAGCAACTAAGAGTACAATATATTTATTTTTAGGTCAGCTCTGTATATTCAAGGAGTACAGCTTTGTTAACATCAGATAAATACATTTTCATCGTGAAATTTTAAAGAATGTCCTTACTTTTCTGTGCAAGGACGAACAAATATTGTGTTTGTGTGTAAATATACATACCGGTATTTTTATATTGAAAATAAAAAAAAGAGATCAAAAATTATCATAATGGCCACGGTTTCAAGCATATTGGCGCCGCGGCTGGCTCGAATGAAACGCAATCAGGAATTCCAATTCATAACCACTTTTTCGATTTGTTCAGCGATGACGCTCATTTTTGGTTGATTGGCTACATCAATGAACAATATTGTCTGATTTAGAGTAAAGAATTTCCATGTGCCATCTTTGAGGTACTATAAAAGTCACTGGTATGCTTTATGGTCTAGTAGAATAATCGTTGGTCCATATTTCTTCATAGATGATGCCGGCGAGAACCTTACAGTTAATGGAGAGGGTCTTAGATCCATTATTACTTTTTCATTCCCCCAATTGAATACCATCAATGTTGAAGAGCTTTGGTTTCAACAAGACGGTGCTACATTCCGTACAGCACCCGACACGTTGAACCACTTGGAAAACAACATTCGCTGCGTTATTGCCAAAATACGACCCCAACTACTCGAAAAAGTTGTTATGAAATGAAATCGCAGAATGCGCTTCATTCGATCCAGCTACGGCGCCATATGCCTGAAATCGTATTTAAACACGAATAAAATTACTTTTTCAATAAAGCCAATACCATGACCATTGTCATAATTTTTATTTGTTCTTTTACGTTTTAAATTTGTGCACCTCTAAAAAAACATCCGTTATATATTTGTTTATTATAACAGTTTGTACATTGTGACAAATAAAAATAGAAATTTCTATACAAATACAACATCAACTGATAACATTTATGTGATTATGAAACGCTCGTAGTGCGAATTCAATTCGCACTGGGTCAGTTTTTATTTTTCTATGCATTTTTATTCGCATCGCGTTTTAACCTAACCTGAATGTTCATTTGTCTGTTAAAGAAATCAAATATTTTTATGGATATTAAAAATGTATAGTTTTTAATATATTAAAAGCATATTGAAAAACTTTGTTATATAATATGCGATTGCCTAAGTGAAATCAAAACTAAACAGCGTAATTCAATAAGGGAAAATTTTTTTCTATATAATACAATACAGTTATAGAACGACATAAATATTGCCACAAATTATGGCATATAAATAAAAGAACCATTGCTTGCAATATTGCTGAATAATCGTGCAATAAAACGTTGTCGCACTACGTTGATTTGTAGTCGCAAAGGATAATCACCCAATATCTATTTTGTTACTAAAATGCCATAATACGTACATTATATTTGCTTAGCTATAAATAATTGTGCAAATGTTCGATTCTTATTATTTATTAAAAATGACAGAATATTTCACTGTTGTTACAGGTCTCAAAAATTATAAATTTTTCAATATATTTCACACTGTCATCGAAATCGTTCATTGTTTAAATTCTACGTGAATATTGCTAATAAGCTTTTCTTAATATAAAAATATTAGCGCATACTTAATATTGCTTAATATGAAAATATGATATGCATAAGCGAATACATAATATTAAATATATACCGTCAAGCATTTATAATTGCATATTATAATATTAACTCTTGGCCTATTTTAGAAATATACTTGACCAATCCATTTTCAATATTTAACTTTATTTCAATATTACATTTTTTTTAGCTTTAAAAAATTGGATTTTTTATTATTGGATTTAAAAAATTGAATTTTTAAGCTTTTTTGTAATTGTGTTCCTAGATCAAGTAGAAATCCTGTGAAAATGTGCATGATATATTTTTATACTTTAAGACGAAGTTTACAAACTGATTCTCCCCACTAAGATTTTTCTAATGATGTAAAGAGGTTGCATGAAAAGAACTCCATTACATATCAAAATTTGGTGTAGAATATTACATTTGTTAAATAATTTCACGTTATCTTAAGTGTCTCTATATTATTTGTATTTGTATTCTGTTAAGGAAAAGTTGTTGGAAAAAAAATCTACGTGTGAATATGGACAGTGTGATACAACGCCATCATGCACGTTATAACCCTTTAGAAAATGTAAATTATATTCACATAAACAATTATTTTATTTATTTTCCAATGCTTATTTTCAGCTCGGTACCAATGTACTAAAGTAATTTATAATTTGTCATACGTAACATAAAAAAAGATATATGTTTGTGTGCAGATTGTAGCGCCTTTAGTCATATTTAATCGCTTTAACGTTAATTTTCTATCATTATTCATAAAGAAAAACTTTTGAACGTTGACGTCATGGGATCAATCGTGTTTCATTCTACAGAGGTTAGACAGTTACTGAAGTGCCACATCCACTGCGTTGCATCGCCGTTCTGCCGACATTTCGGCCGTAAACAGACCATATATCAGGTTTTGCGTCATTATAATATTTGATGATTTTTGGTTAACGAAAAGTCAATATTAAAAACATCTGTACTGCAATTAATGGTAATTTATTGTTGAAAATATGTATATTTCAGTGTCAACTGTATTTAGTCTTAAAATGGTCGACCATTTTTTTAATCCAACATTTCATATTCAAAACAATTTACTTTGCAATAATGGCAATTACGTGGGTTTCACAATAACACTGTTAATGTTTGTAACGTTTCTTAATGTTATTGCCGTAATAATGAAAAAAATAAAAACGGAAATGAAAGCTCTAAATCGCATAATCAAAAGAATTAATGAAATGGATATCAAATGCAAAAAGAAGAGTTTAAAAAACCCCTTTGCATCTATGTATTCATACCTGGAGAAAAAGTTTTGTAGCCCTTTTTAAGCATATTGCGCGCACAGAGGAGTGTGAGATTTGGTATAGTTAAAATTTATATGGCTAAAGAGTACAGAAAGCTAAAATTTATATGTAATAGGCCTTCTATATATTGATACGTGAAGAGAAAACTTTGTACCCCTTTTTTAAGAATACCGTGCGGAGGAGCGTTAGGATTTGGCATAGTTAAAGTTTATATGAGGATGAAGTGCGGAAAGCTACATTTTATATATAATATGTATAAGAAATACATTAAGTAATGTATTATAAATACATTAAAAGATTCATTGTGTACGTTCATACTGTCAATGTCAAACACATAATAGTCTAGAGATATCCTTTTTGAAAAAAACATCTTCTAAAACTTAAAAAATTAATGAATTACGGTCGAATTTCGACCACTGGGTGACCACTAGTCATATTAAAATCACATAAATCCCGTGGCTTCTTTTGGTTACTGAGAAGAATTCTCACCGTTACTAATTCCTTACCACACAAGCTAGAAATAGTTGCAGAAAGTTTCATTTGAATATTCCGAATAATCGAAAGGTTCTAAAACTTGCAATAATAAAATTAGTTATATTGCAAACAAAACTGAAAATCGAAGATTTTTACCGACAGTTTCTATAAACTTTTCTAGGAGGTGATTGAGAAGAATGAAAACTGTGTTATCGATCATGTCGAAGAGAAAACAGGCTACAAATGTCGTTCGCAATTTGTTACTTGTCGTATACTAAAAATCTATCAAATTGTTCTACCTGTTCAGAACCTTACTCGACTGGGGTACATTCTCTATTCTTGAAACTATAAGTACACCCTACATAATTAAAATTAATAAATTATTATATATAATGAGAATTAGCATTAAATTCTATAGTTACGATTCAACTAAAAAATTTGGCCTATATGTTTGAAATATATTTCATATGTATTATTATTACGTATTTCAATAACAATGTAATTGTATTTCAACATAATTTATAACCGCATATACTATATTATGTTCTGCAACGTCGAGGAAAAATAAGTTTAATGTTAATTTTTTTATTTATCTTAAGTTAGATTCTACTCTGGCCATTTTCTAAAAGTAGAAGCCAGAGCTACTTTATATTTAAATAAAAAGAAAAAGTCTTATCGTTACTTTTTAAGTTTTTATTACACAAAAACCACCATTTTAACTTAGATAATATTAGTATGATTCATTTTATACTTAGGTAATTATGTGCCTCGTTATCTCTAATTTAGATTTATAACTTACAACCTACTCAAGTCCCAAGTATCAATATTTTAATTGCGCTGGAGTATAATTTCAATTATACCCCAATATCATGTCACCATATTCCTAACAAAAGATAAACCCGTATTTTTTTCAGATTTAATAAAACAAAAAATGAAACCATAATACAATAAATATATATGTAATTAGAAAAATATTAAATACTCTCCGACTGCACAACTGCCAAACGTTCCACAATAATAATATGAAATTTATAAATCACACAATGAAACAAGTGGAAATTTGCCAACGCCCTCAGTACTGAGCTACGCAAAATTAGAGTACGCGTTGTCAAAGTTGTCAACTGTACATGCCCTGTCGCTCACACTTAATTAGTCAGGAGTATAAACGAAGCCCAATTGATTACAAAATTATTAAAATCAAATTTTAGAGAAACTCTGGACTTAACAAGAAGTAAGAATGTTGTATAAGTACTCAAAACAAAAATAATCGTAGAATTTGAAAAATATTTTATTTTTCAACAAATATACAGATATTTTATATTAAGGATCAAACGATGTAATTTCTTTCGAATCTACTGCCAAGAAAAATATGAGATACATTTTTATAGTTTATGTATTGAACATTCCTGACGCGCCAAATGATGAATAAAAAAATGTAATTAATAATTTAACCATAAAATCCATTTATAATATAATTTATAATTTAATAACAACATCTATTTATCAACATAATACGATGTTTTGAATCAAATCCCTTAATTGCAGAGAGCTCGTTTATATTATAATGTAGCTTGTTGCCCAGACTCCACGATAAATCTGAATCGATGTGTCTCTGAAGTTCTCATAACTTTAAATCGTTTCTATATCTTTTTCTCGAGAACACATTCAAATGATCCGCAAATAAAATACACCCGAGTACTTGTCATCACACATTAATCAATAAATGAGTGTACATATGTCTTCTGCCTTATTCTATAGAATCTTTTGCCATTACCGACACACACACAAACATAAACAGATGCGCGCCCTAACTACTCAGTATCAGAGAGAGAGGCAACGTCTAATCGCAGCGTCGACACCATCGCAATCCGATATCCTAACAAGGCACGGCGCACGTACGGAGGTAATAATCGGGCGCGGCGTTAAGGAGGCGTGGACGCGGCACGCTAATCGCGCTCTCATACCGTCTATGATTTATTTGTGTTTTATTGAGTACTCTGCCCCGGCATTAGCCGACCGAAGCGGCTGCTTTGTCGGCTCGAATCATCTCGCGGTCGAATTGTTTCAGCGATAGCGCAATCAGCGGACGCTGGATAAGTGTGCGGCCGTTCGATATGTGTGGACGCGGTGCGCTCGTTTCGTTGTTTCTGAGGGAGGTTGTCTTGTTGGCGGCGAAGGATTTTCTTGTTTGTGGGGAAAGTTGTTCTTTTATTTCTTTATAAGGATGGTTTTTATTTGCAATAAGACGTTTCTTAATATCGCGGTCACTTTGACTAGTTACCGATGAGTCTTCGTTATTTGTGAAGCAAGTTTTTCTATTCTGCCGGAAACTACTTAAATCAAGAACTGCTATAATTGCATCATATACCTACGTCCGTCCATCTATTTCTTAAATTCTGCAACTTTAGAACGATTCATATGAAATTATGCAGGTGGATGTGTCAAGCATAGATTTATGTTAAGCAAAAATAAATTTAGAAAATCATAAAAATAAGCTTCGAGAGGAGTTTGGTTTATAATCATTCAGGAGATCTTGCACTAATAACTTTATTTTATGAGGTAATTACGTAATCCTACTTTTACGAATTTGACTGGCTTTTTTGTTTCATTATTTTTGATAACCGTACAGAAATATTCACGGAAAAATCGGTGTTGTTATGGAAGGTTTAATATTTTTCATAAAGTTTTTAGTTTTTTTCTCAATCAATATACTATTACCAATAATACACTACATTGTTTCGTATCAACTACTTCTTAGAAAGATCGAGTATTTTACAGAATGCAATAATTTAATAATTTTTGTTTTTCAGATATCGACAGAACCATAAAAACTAAAAATACGAAGCGGATATGTCATTGTAGGGGAGTAGAAGAATAGTTCTAAAACCATAATCACTGTCATTGTACTTCGAAATACTGCCAATACACAATTTCATTTTAGACACCATTTGTAATATATACGCGAGGCAGAATTTTCGAGATATTTTAGTCTCGATAATATCACATTACACTTTTGGAATTTAAGCTATGCGAAATTTAATACAATGATAACCTTTGACTTTTGCTCTATACTCGTACAAACAAATAGACAGATAAATACACTCCTTTGCAAAGAAGGGCAACTAAACCTTTTGTTATAGGTATGGAAACCTTAGAAAATGAAATTTTATATGCATTCGAATAATCGAAAATATTTGTCTGCGTATTAAATAGTACTGGCAGACAAGACTAAAAATTCTAAATTTCAAAATTTTAAATGCATTTTAAAAATATTCGATTGGAATTAAAAGCTTTGTAAACGTTGTGTGGTTGCATTTTGTGTTGTTTATTTAAGAATAAATGTTTAAGTAATTTTATTTATTGATATTGCTGTTATATTGTTTAAATTTGCTTTTCGTAACTATAGCGTTTAACGTACTGTTTATAAGAGTAATCTCTGGTAATATAAAGAGTATTCTTAAAGACGGCTGTACGTAATATTATATTTTGAGAGAGGACCTGGAAAAGATTTGAAGAGAGCCATTCATTCAAAAAATCGATATATTGTTAGCCAAGCTTTATAAAACCGGAAATCTACCTACTCTACACCAACATCAAACACAGAAGTAAGAGATGGAAGTATTAGCCTGTGGACTGTCAGAAGGAGACATCCAGAGACATTCTAGAAGTTGGCATCCACAACTGAAAACTAGCTAGGGGTCCTAAATTACTCCGTGGGCACCGTATTGCAAAGACGAGGTTTGTCCAAAATTGTGCAACATGGACCGATGTGAAGTGGAATAGGATTTTATCTTCTGATGAATCCAGAATCTTCTTATTTGGTGAGAAACGAAGTCACAAAGTTCTCAGAAGACCTAGAAAGCGTTAAGCAAAAGAATTTTTCGAAGGGATTAGGCCTTACGACGAAGGCTCTCTTATGTTTTGGGTAGGTATAATTTCCGAAAATCGTACGGAGTTAGCTTTTTCTTTAAAGTGGGTCTATAAAGATTAAAGGTTAAAGCAGAGAAATCCTAATTCACAAGGTTAAAGCAGATAAATCCTAATTCTTCATGCATAACCAGCATTAGCCGTCACGGGAGCCGCTGTTGTCTTCATAAACGACAACGCTCGAACACATCGAACGGGCAAAATAGACATTAACCTGACTGAGGTCGGGATTCACCGTTTAGATTGACTAGTATTAAGTCCCGAGCTCAATCCTATAGAGCATCTGTGGGAAATTCTATAACGGCCTGTTAGAGCTGTACATCCAACTTTATAAAAGCTCTTATTCTTAAATGTATTAAGTATTATGCAATTTGCAGCAAGCCTAAAAATAAATCTACGCAAACTAGTAGTTAAACGGAAGTGAAATTACAAATTACTGGAACTGTCGGTTTTAATTAACGACCTTGTAACATAAATAAAACAGAGTGTGGAGAAAATCAGTTTTTCTTTCTTATCTCTAAACTTTTCTACCCTTTCCCATCTCTCTCTATCTATCTGATACAAAGTTTATCTATCCAACCGACCAAAATTAACGTAAACATAAAAACGTCTTCCATCTTCATTGTCGACGTTTCGTGCGCGATAAGGGCTGAAGGATGGCGAAAGGGCAATCAAAGGTGTCGAGGGTTAAAAGTGGTAAGGCAAATAATCGCCACAATTTATTTAATCGCTTTACTGAAAATGCTCATTTATTTTCCACCCTTAATTTCTAGTAACGTGATAAATGAAAAATAACTATTATACACAAAAAGAAAACATTCTTATTTTTACAAAAAAAATAAACTGAATCATTACTACGATTTTATTGAAATTATGTTAATATCCGTTAAACGTATTGAAGAACACATGAAAAAACATAAAGATGTTAAGCGATACCAGTCGAGTCGTCTCCCAAATGTACAGAAACTAAAACATCAATCGCTAAATCATGTACAGCCCATGGAACACATTTCGCCCCATCCGAACTTAACCCCAATAATATTCCAAGCATCGTTAAGGGAAATGATCTCGCGCGATGGTGATTAGCGGCGCTGCAGGGCGGCAGCCACGCCCCGCCCGCTGCACAGATGCGACGGACGGCGCGGCTCATTACGCGTGCTACAAAACAAATAGCCATCGACGCCCATCGCAACTCGCTGGGAAAACACGATTTTGATAAAAAATTGACCGAATAAGGGCGGATACAGAATGGTGGCTGTTTGTGAGATTTGGAACCGCAAGCAGCCTATTTTTTGCCCTAAGGTCTAATTATGGAAATTTTATTTAAATTATTCTTAATGTTTACGTAGTTTGAAAACTAAACTATCTATTATATCCCTAAATTATTGCCTCAAAGTAACTTCTAAATCTGGACAGCTCCTGAAGCCAAAGTTGTTTAAATCAGAGAAACAAAATACAGACATAGTCTGATTGAAGTCTATAAATCAGAATAAATATGTTCTAAAACAATGGATATTTACAACTAATATTCTCAAGTATATAATTCATTAAAATTTATAATACCTTTTATATATTCTGTTTTGTTTAAAAGTGTTTTATTTTGAAGTCTCACGATTTCTAAGGCTGAACACTTCAAAAGTCCCCTAGCTTTAAATAGTTTTCTAATTCATAATTAGTCTTTGTATTTTATTTTATACTTATGCAGATTATGTAGGTCACCATGGTTAAACGAGCAATGAAATGGTCCGAAAAAGCTTAATCATCACCGAACAAGAATTGAAAAGACCGAAAAAGTTTAAAAAACAGTAGATTAAGTGTTACGCAAAAATGTTTCCTTGAAGTGCATCGAATAGTTATGGCGTTACCTAAAATTATCGTGTGTATAATTGAATATATATATATATATATATATATATATATATATATATATATATATATATATATTTATATATACATATATATATATATATATATATATATATATATGTATATATTTATATATATATATATATATATATTTACCATTTTATTTGGTACTAATTTGCATGTATTGCACAACAATTTATGCAAAATTAAACGTAAGCCAATATACCCGTTGGCGATGTTTTGGTAACAAATACTACTTCAAAATGGAAACTACGAACTGTAATGGGTCAAAAATAATTCTTTTTGACACATTATGTTATCTGTTACGTATATTGTCTGTATAAAAATTAGGGGACGCTTTTCAATAAACGGTTTCCAAACTTACGATTAGGTCAAACAAACATTACAAATTAGTAAGTGTAAATAATTTCTATACTTTTATCTTTTTAGACAAAAGAATATGTTTAATGAACAAATATTTATCTAATAGGTTTTTAAAGGGAACCGACAGAAGTACATATAGGTACAATAATCGTCAATTAAATCCTTTGAAACATTAAAAAATTACAATAGACAAAAGGAAGTCCCGTGATAGTTTTTTGATTAGGTTTTTAATCAATACTTCTACTTATGTGATTTATTCCAATTTATACAAATTGTCTTTCCTTGTTATTTATATTTCTATTGTGAAATAGGAAAGCAAGAGACAAATTAAAATTTTTTTTAATTAAAGGGACGAGCCGAATGGTATGGTAAAACGATATGGGTATCAAACTGAAACTATTGAAACGGCTAACCGTGTCGTTTTTTTAACTATAAAAGTATGTACTTTTAGCGTATCGTATACAAAATTATAAAAAGGAAAATTCATAGAACACTTAGGGTTTTTCCATGCGCTTCTTATTTACTAACCAATTTTTTCCAACCCTTCGTGTGGAATATCGAATGAAAGCTAGTAAAATATTAAATATAATATAATTTTAATATTGAAAACTTTCTTAAAAGAAATTTTCGTCATGGTCTTAGTGAGAAAATCTTATAAAATCGAAACGATGTATTATGGCGTGTATATTATTCAAAATTTATCAGCAAAACACGTAATTAATCTATTTAAATTGTGATAAGAAACACTTATCGCGAAAATTCGAATTGCACTTTATCACTTTTCTACACACTTTGAACGAAAATGGCGAAAACGGGATACTTATAATTTTGTCATGTCCGTCTGTCCGATCCTCTTTTTCACACCCTTGTATTTTCAGTAGTTTTAAACCTATATACATTAAATTTTGCAAGTAGACTCTTCATATGGAGTTATAAACTAATATGTAACAAAATCTTGAAATATGTTTTAATCAACCTGATAATACCGGTTGCGAATTTTTTTTAATATTTTCCGTTGAGTGGAGTATAGCTGGATAAAACATTTAAATTTACATTAAGATACAATTAAGGAAATGTAAAGCAACTTGCAATGTGCGCCTTTCAATTTTCTACGATGAGTTTGAAAAACCTGAAAAAATTCTGGATATAGACTTGCATTTGATTAGAAATATCAAATTAAATTATTTCTATTAACTTGGGTCGTAAATTTCAGGAAATATAGGAAACTTCGCAACGGTATTTTTTGTGGGTTCGAACACGCATCTGGCCGGTTAAAATTCTAATTATTTTTAATGAAAAAAGGTTTACTTTCCAATTATTTTTAATGAAATCTGGGAAACCATTTTAAAAATATATATGTTCTCCACTTTCTTTACATTTTTTACCACTATTAGTACTAGTTTTTATTAATTTTTAAACCAAAAACTACGATATTACGATAAACAATATCCAGTGCCCTCACTGTTAATAAGCTATGTGAGGCTATCCGACGTATCCGGTACTGCTCGGATATTTAATTTGAATTAAATACACATGTCGCCGTTTATTATTTTTAAAGCTACATTTATATTGATTAGCACAAATCATTAACTGATTTATTAAACTGGTTACAAACACCGAATAATTACGAGAAAAGTAATAATGAACAAGAGGCGTGTTCGGTATACAATATTTAACAAGACTGAACCCAACTCGACCTGAATATATATATATATATATATATATATATATATATACGTATATATATATGTATGTGTGTGTTTGTGTGTGTGTGTGTGTGTATATATATATATATATGTATGCGCGTGTACAAATATGTGTGGTATACCTGAAAGACAAAAGGACATGTCAGATAATAAATAGTAGCGGCCGTGAATTATCTTTTACGGTACTAATGTGCGATAACAGTGATATCAAATAAAAATAATTTTTTTAAGACGAGATCAAAATCCTTAAAGTTATTATACATGCTAATTCTTCTAATATTTACAGAAATGTTAAACTAAAACCTTTGAAATCATAATGATTATGTTACTATTAAACATAAACTTAACACCAAAAACTTTAAATTATTGTATATAATTTATGTTATGGAAACTGTAATAGTTATTATATCTGTGTGTTTTAATAACAATAACAAAATAATTAAATTAATTAAGTGACACTACAATATTTGACGATGATACAATTCGATAAGTTGATTCTCACTCGTCACAAACAACTAAAATTAACACATAAATTAATCATTTATATACGCCGATTCCATAAAATTACTGCCGATACAATAACTGAGGGCGATATTATTACGATCACAATTAATTACTATATATTATAACACTGAGCAAATACTGGGGTTAAATTGCAATCCCCTTACTTCATACGATTCAACCAGGTGGAAAACTTACACGTACCGCACTACACACACACCGCACAATGGACTCCAACATCACCGACGCACAACATTCCGTTGTAAAATTTAAAATTGTTTAGTAATAACTATGTTCATTATTTAAGTTTTGTTATTTTTAATAAACACAAAAAACACTGTACAATAATTGTTACCATGTCCATAACTTTTACCAAAACATCTAGTTTTATGTCTTTCACGAATATTTAATATTTCTTTTAACTTTCTTATTTCAATTATTGACCTTTATACAAACAGATGATGATATTTATTTTAAATAAGTTTCCTAATTCTATATAACATATATATTATATTTCTAAATACTTTTGTCTCGGGAAATCAAACTCAATTTATTTCACACCCAATTAAATAAAGATTTATGTTAAACTGACTGTGCCCTCGACTTCGTTCGCCTGGAATTTAGAGTAAGAAAAGTTATCGGGAATGCTTTTTGTTTTTTTTCCTTTTTTTTGTGAACCGATTGAAATGGAACAAGCTTAAATGTCGAGCTAACCTAAATATATCACTGTTATCAAAATCGATTCAGTCGTTGCTGGAATTAACGTACACAACGAAGATGCATAGAGACAAACAGACAAACCGACAAAAAGTCAGACAAAAAATAAAAAAACTGTTGTGTTAAACTTAGTAGCCTGTCTTTAGTACGCAGCGCTTAGTTTTACTTAAAAATATTCTATGTACAGATTCAGTTTTTTTTACAATTTTATTATATGTATAGATAATTTTTCAAAATGTATTTTTCGGATTCTATAAAAAACAGAAATCCTAATAGTGCTGCAGACTAGTACATTAACTCATCAAGTGGAGTATCTGTGTATACATTAAGTCGAGAGCGAAGTTAGTTTATTTAAGTATTAATTAATTATGAAAATATCAAAATCAATTGCACGGGGAACGAAAGAACGATGCAAATGATTAGGCATTTAATTCTATGTAATCACCTTGATGAACTTTGTATAAATAAGTTAGTGAATTCCAAGCGTGTGTTGTTCTCCACATGAGAGCCACGCGTTACAAATTTTCTATTCAAGTCGATTTATTTAACCTTGAATCAGTAATTTTAGCGCTTATTTAGTTGGAAAAGAATTGTTATTGCCTATAAAATTACGAATTCATTTTGTGAATACAGCACGAAAAGCCACCGTGTTATTTCTTGACATATGTTCCGTCCATTTGAACAATGGCGTACGTAAAACGTGACTGCATATTCACGATGGTTTTGTAATATTTAACAAAATGTGCGTTAAATTATGTGCTATTGATATACATACAATATTTTTTGTCTGCTCCATAGAAGTGGACTCCATTAACGCTCTTAACTACCGCGAGTGTGAACTCGCCTCAAAACAAAAGGACAGGTCCAATTAAAGCAGATGATAAATGATGTACTATAGCAAGGGTTAAGACGTGCGCAGATCAAGTCGGTTGAGGGATTGATGAGGCTGTGGCGTAACGAACTTCGGATGGAATTATGAGATGTGACCTTTAAAAAATGTAGGAGCGAATATCATTTTACGATTAGTAATCAAAACGAGCATAAATAGCCGCTCGATGTAGGCTTTGATTTATATGCTTTGCTCCTGCCGACCTTGAATCTAATAGCATTTTTAGTTTCTTGTACGTATGTATCTGTCTATTATGTTTAAGTAACAATGTCTATGCAATTCTAACGACTCGAAAATTAGAACAAATTACACGTCTAAAGATATTTTTTTGATTACGCCAGGAACTCTATATATATAACTTACTAATTTTTTTAAACCAAATTTAAAACTACCAATTTAATATCGCTTATAAAAACTACCAAGGAGTATTTTATACAATATCATTGAATTCTGTTAAAGAAATTAATATTAAGAGTATTTAGTATAAAGAAAGAAAAATACGAGTGCGAAACACGAAAACTTGAATTATTCCTACTACAGTAGTCTGCTTTATTATTTTACGTAGTATAACTTGCTTACAGTTTTAATTGTAAGCGTAATACTGATGTTTAACGATGACGTTTAACATACAATAAACGTAAAATATTCTTCCAAATGAAAAATAAATATGTTTAGTATGTGTAAAACTCGCTATACGAAGATTCCCTACAGATTTCCATCAGTACGTTTTGTCATTTGAGGATATGAAATATTTAGAATAATAATAGTTAAACGATAGTAGTAAACGATAATAGGGATACATAGTGTTTTGAAAATGTTAAAGTTATAGTGGCATAGTACGTTTTTCGTAAGCGTAAAAAATCGTAAATTTCTCAAATATACTTTGATTTTATTACTTATAATTTTCTGGCTGCATTGTATTTAGTTTTCTCTAGTATTTGTTATTTAAATAGATAATATGAGATATATACAAGTTAAAATATATCTTTCTTCGTAATAGCGTTTTTGAGACAACGAAGTAGGTATAAAAATAATAACTTGGATGGTGCAACAAATTGTTATTTTTCAATGGAAAGATATTGTGAAAAATATTGATTCTTACGCAGACTCCTCCCCTCCCCCCTCTTCCCCTCAAAAGCTCTGAAGTCCTTTCCCGATAATATATTTAAATAATAAATTTTAATAATATTCCTTGTCTCCAAAAAACTACACAATATGTGTGAATTTCAAGTCTCTATCTTATATGACGGGTATACGGATAATCGGACAGACGGAGAGACGACGTTGCCACAACAGTAGGATTTTCTTTGCACCCTTTGGTTACAATACCCTATAAATTGTGGTGCCCCTACGTTAAGAGGAAACTAAAGCTCTTCCCTCGCGCTCGACTCCAGAGGCGCTGCACGCGAGGTTCCACATTATGCCTCCCGCGCTTCAAAGAAGTTTACATAAAAAATATTTCACATTTAAACGATTCTAAATTGTATTATCGCGAACATTACGAACTTACGCGGTGAGACGAATCGATTGACGTGAACGAGCGAGAGGCGGAGAACGACGTGAACTGAATTATGGAAGTGATGAAGCCCCGTGGACGAGGCATCGAAAATAATTTTTTTCTAAATTTCTTTAGAAGGATAAAGTCGTTTTAATTTTCGTCTGTTATACATTTTTTTTTATATTTTCTTTTAACTTTCATTTATTTTTTTCGTTTCATTTTTTATCACCAACCAATTGTCCCTCACAAATATTTAAATGAATATTGGTTTAGTTACATTTTATACTACGGAACATAAGCGAAAATTTAACTTATTTATTAAGGGTCAATTGTATATATTTATATTATATTATAAATACATTCAATTAAGTTACAAACACATGGAAAATTGCCATCATTTAATTGAGTAAAATAAAAAAAACTATGATGAAATTATGTAATATTGAAATATAAAGGAAAGGAAGAAAAATTACGACTAACGAAATATTTCACATGTTAAAAAATAAAATAAATGTGTCTTTAATACTTTTAATTTTAAAAAATATTTTTGTTATGCTAGGAAGATAGTTACAAAATATAAATGTTAAAGAAATCACTAAAAGTTGATTGAGACTGTTTATTATATTTATTAGAGAATTTATGCTGATTACTTTTGATTTTCTAATTAAAAATCTATTTAGTTTATTTTCCTGCTTCACAATGAAAGTCAAGGTATAGTTCGAAAATACGCAATGAGTTTCATATTTACTGTTTTATGTTTATATTGAAGAAAAAACTATAAAATATTTATAAAATTATTATTTAAAGACTTGAATACATTTGCCGTTTATTTTGAAGAAATTCGTTATCCACAATTAAATGAAACTACGTTTATACTATTATTTCTATTTTATTCAAATTCTTTACTTCGAACTAGGTTTCGTTGTATTACAACATCTTCAGGCAATTAGCAAAGGTCAGTGTGGCAATTAGCAAGAATCTTTGCTAATTGCCCACCTGAAAATTTTGTAATACAACGAAACCAAGGCCGTGGTAAAAAATTTAAATAAAGTAGAAATAATAGTATATCAAGTAATTTCATTGTATTTAAAGACTTTTATTTAATATACACAAAACATTTTTGCAATTTCTCTGAACTATTCATAAAAAAAATAAATTATGACCGTGACCTATAATAATCAAACAAATTTAAAGCTGAAAGCAGTGTCGAATTTGATTTTATGCAATTTCATTTATACCGTAATTAAGAGTAATTTGAAAATCAGTCGAAACCAGATGCATTTCTAATCACAACGTTATATAGAATCAATATAAACCTATAAAGTCCGTCTAAATGACCCAGCTGGAGCATACAATAACAAAAACAGTATATCTAACTTTGTCTAGCTACTGTCATACAATGAAATTAAAACTAGAGTTTTGAATGTCACAACCAGCCGTTTATAGATAAATCAGTTCTAAAACTGAGAACATGTACGTGTGTATATTCATGATAACTTCCAATATTATCGCAAAAAATGCCATATCCATTTTAAATAAGTCAGTGCGCTAAACGTGCAATAGTTCGTTATCGTGCATTCGTGCATTGTGTCCGCTTATTTGAATATTTTGCAACGATTAATATTTCTTTGGAATCTTTTTTTTATTCATCTTTCTCGTTACATCTAACTTTTCTTTCTTACTGTCTGCGTCTGTGTACAGAATGTTATTTTTTGTATCGACAGATCATTGGAATAACCAAACTAGCACTGGCCATTGTAAAATATAAAAATCGATTGAATTTTATTTCTTGTGGAACAAATATTAGACATTAACATCCGACCAATAAGAATATTAAAATGTACAGCTTCATTTACATAAATTATAGCCCCCTGTTATATATAACGCTCAAATAATTGAACGTCAAACCATACATAAAAAATCAATAAATATTTTTAAATAATTCATCGCTTTATAAACTCGACTTTATAATTTTTTTTTATTAGATTTAATAACTCTGCTAGCAAACTCTCAGTAACTAGTAGTGAAGTAACTTGAAAATTATGACGATAAGGTTCTAAAGTCTCAATTAAATATGTTGATTTTGACAAACAGAATACATATTAAGTGTTTGGACGTGACATATATATTAGTCAGTCGGCCAATCCTATTGATGAAACATTGTAAAGAAATAGGATTCAATTCGAACGGTGGTGAATCGTTTGTCAGTGGTATTAAACTATTTAAAATTTCGCCTAATATTTGGAGAAATTTGGAGCTGTAAATATTAGGACCGCATAGAAAAATTTTAAGTTGTAGCCAAAAATTCATCGAAAACAAACTGAGCTATAACCAACCAAGGTGTCTACATCGCTTAAAGTTATTGACGCAAGTCAACTGAAACAATTATAATTGCAAATTCTAACCAAATTCTAGAATCAAGATTTTTCAGAAAATATTCAAAATTCATGGTTGAAAAATTGGACACCACGTTAAAGCTTAATATTTCACAAACGAAGCTTTTATATTAAAAATGTGAATTTGGGCCTCAATTTCACTTTGAAAAATCCATTGTATTCCACTTAATGAGAGCGCAAAAATTTTTTTCTTTTTTTAAACATGTACAAGACATAAAATTTATTTTAATATTTTAATATATATCAATTGAGATCCATACGTAAATAATTCATTTACAATATCTCATCACCGTTTCCCATTATATTCCACTTATTAGAGAGCGCAAAAAAAATTATTTTTTTAAACGTGTACCTTTGAAGACATAAAATTTATTTTAATGTTTTATTATATATCAATTGAGATTCCTACATAAGTATCCACTTACAATATTTCATTATCATTACTTTAAAACTGTAAAAGCTGTAAGGTAGTGACAAGCAAACAAACAGACCAACATGACAAAAATATAAGGATTTCTTATTTCACTACGGAAACATAAAAATACGCCAACGACTGACAGAACCAACTATTATTTTATTATGTGAAGTAAACAATGATTTTATGTGAAGTAAGCAATGATTTTATGTGAAGTAAACAATGATTTTATGTGAAGTAAACAATGATTTTAAGTTGCCAGATTATTTCCTACTAAATACTTTTGAGATATTTATTGCCATCACCTTCTAAGGTTTATATATCCATAATCATGTATATGATGAATCATAATGCAATTCGGTAGTTATTTTGAAACTCTGAAATACTCACGTATACAAAATATATTTACAGGACTTTCACTAAATGACATTAATTGAAAACAATAAGATCCATTTTTTTCTTTTGGATCCCTTTGACAGTACTGCAAATAAATATTTCAGACGTAGCTTTAGAGTATCCAAAGTATCCAAGTCGGGATAGCTAATGAGAAAAACAACTTATCATACCTTTTCTAGCTTTTTACCAGATTTAGTCAAAAATGACATACCGAATAAAAGCTCCACAATTACCGATAACTAAATTTATTACGTCAAGTGATACAGTTGGGAAATATCGAATGCTCTGAATATCCTAGAATCCTAGTGAAAATTATAAGTAAGCTATCCATAAGGATTATTTCACAAAGCCACAAATTGGTATAAGTTCCAAGTATCATTATCATCTCTCATAGAAAAAAAATCGGTATGTTACAAGACCAAGATCTAATATCCCGTTATGCATATATTCTGCAAAAGCATGCGGAAGAACTTTACGCGTGGGTCGATGATTTGAAACAAAAGCTCAATCGTCATGGTGAATATCAAAGCAATTATCCTGAGACGAAATCAATTTACATACAGTGGAGCACCAAATAAAGTCGAATGTTGAAACCCCATCAAATATATATTTGTTGAATATAAGAGCATTGTTGGTATAAACTTGTTACAAGAGATTAAATAAAAAAGTAGCATTCTGGTATAATCTAAAATAAATTAAGTAATCTTTATGATACAAGCAAGCATAGTAAGTTAATAATTTTAAAACAATATTTTTACTGGAATGCTCGTAAAGGAATGCGCGTATAAGGACGGGGTCCGTGTCCTTATACGAGACGAGATCTTTATACGATATTCCTTTAAATACTAACTTCGAAACTGTAAAATGATAAAATAAAGAGAAATAGCATTCTAGTATAAAGTCAAATAAATTATGTAATCTTTATGATACAAGCATCGTAAGTAATCGATTTTAAAACAAGTTATTACTGGAAAGCTCGTAAAAGCACGTGTCACTCTCTTTAAATGCTGTCAAAATACTGATAAAAAACTAAACAAATAATTTCTTCCTCTTTCGTTTTAAATAAAAGCCCACATTTAAAATGTTTTTTATACATGTTTATAAAAAACTATACGTACTATTTAATTTAAAATATCCTAATTACTATTAGTATTTAATTTAAAATATCCTAATTAATATATATAAAAAAAATTATACGTACTATTTAATTTAAAATATCCTAATTGCAATTTTATCATAACCCTCAAATTTCCCTATTAAATTTGGCGTACCTACAAAATTCATTGCCAATCAAATCACTCTCCGCCTGACTACAATCGAACGACCTAGTTCCAAATTTCACCTACAGCACAGAGCCGAATGGCACTAAGGGTGCATTGACTTTAATTCGAGCCAACTCGCATTTGATAACATCTTCAAATTTTCCTCTTTTTCTTACCAATTTAATTTAAAAATAAATTTAAATTTTCTTCGATTAATAAGTGAAAATAATTACTGTTTGTTTTATTTTCGGCAATTGGTCGTTGTAATAGAAACAATGTTTAGGAAATTACAACGAGTGAAAAATCAGCTTCAAAATTAATATATAAATTATGTGACGCTTGAAAAAATTTACGATTTTCTAGTAATTTTTTTCAGTCATGAAAGGGTGGGCATTCACACGTACGTACGACACGCCAATTACTTTAAACTACAATAAAATTCAACTCGCCTGACCACTTCTCGGCAAATTAGCAAAATTCATATTTGTACATTAAAAATCATTAATATATTATTAATTTTTTAAACACTTCCTTGGAGTATTATCGCTACATAATACTCCAAGGAAGTGTTTAAAAAATTGTGTCGATAATTAAAAACATTATTCACGTTTTTTAATTCAACAATAAAACTGATTATTTGAAAAGTTCAAAAATTACCAAAGTCCAGCTCAACGCAAAATGTTGACTTTAAAACTATTTTATAATTTGAATATAACCTGTTTATTAAATAAGGAAATAACATCCGAATAAAAAACTCGAACCGAATTCAATTAGACGGACGTTTGAAGTCGCCGGCACAGCCTGTGTATGCTCATGTTATTGATAATAGCGGTAATTTCATTTAAATTGTTCTGCCTTTGTGTTATTATTGTCAAAAGTGCGCTTTCTATTCTCACAAAGTGGACCTGAGTGGGTACACAGCAATCGTTTGCGGTTTAGCTAACGATCGAAATCAATTTATGAGTTGCAAATTTAAGTTATCTTTTTTAAATAATTTGTTAAATACTTGCATTACATTTCTTGCAGCAATGGGCAGCTGGATTTGTTAACTTTACTTGCGGAAGTTTTAAAAAATCAAATTACTCGGATTTTTGTTAGCAATAGGGGTGATTCCTGACGTGCCCTCATTCAAAGATAGATTCCAATTGCAATTTATTTATTCAGTTGTTGCAACTTTGTTTAGAAATAAAAGTTAGGTTGATATTAAAATTCTGCTGCCATACAAATAGTACAATATACCCGCGAAATGTATGTGAAACTTGTATTTATATCATAGGTAGTAGAATAGTTAAGAACCTTTAATATAGGATTACATTTGCGCTAGGTATCCCTTAATCCCTATCTACTCAACCTCGACGGTAGATGGGTTGAAGGAATTTTCACCAAAGTACATTTCCAAACAAGAACTTTCGCTCCTAAAATAACGATTATACTTATATCCCTACATAACACAATACCTCGATAAATTTTAGTTTCACCATTGTTGAAATACACATGTTTTGTATATCGAAAGAGTATATTTTTTTATAAGAATCGATCAGGACCTAAAATTGATTTTTAGGATTCCGTAGCTAAACTAGGCACCCTTATAGTTTCGCCACGACCGTCCGTCTATCTGTCCGTCCGTTGGTCAAGGCCGTTACACTAGTAGACTATTATTGCTATAAACCTAAAATTTGGCATATTTATACAAATGTGTAACGCCTACAGTTGCGAAATAAAAGTCTTTTCAAAAAAAATTTAAGGTCCCTCCCCTACATGTAAAATGGAAGTATTTTTTTTGCATACCCTATTGTGTAGGGTATCGATGAAAAGTCTTTAAAAGATATAATGAGCTCCGTTTACAAAATACTAAACTTAAAAGTGATCATTTTTGTTTTTTATTCCTCTCGAGTTACTTGTCTCTAACCGTTACCTTCGTGTTATATATATATATATATATATATATATATATATATATATATATATATATATATGTATATGTATATATATATTAAAATGTATATATGTTAAAATGTATATTTAAATGGCGAGAAATAACATTTAAATATATACCATGTTTTTTCGCCTATGAGGTTTTTTCAGAGTGACACGGAAAAACGTTCAATAACCACTTTATAACAACTCTTTACATAGTAAACACAATAACTGTAAATAAAATAATGATGCGAACTTTTCTTTTGAATCATCGGACAAAAACCCAATGTTAATGATTAAACCCACCAATGGCTTGTGTCAATATACTATGACAACCAAATGCTAACTTCCAGTCTTGTTGAATGACAGATATTAGTCAAAATGGATAAAGAGTACTGGATAAATCTTGCACTCCTGCCAGCAGTTTCAATATTCATGACAACGTCTAAAGACACAGTGATAACTCTATAAATAAATCTTTTGAAATAAAATTCTTACAGTTGATTGATCATACCCTCACAATTTTTGTTTTTTTTTTCTAATTTGATATGAAATATCAAAAATATGAAGAAACTTGGTAATTTTCGAAAACCGTGAAACAACTTCTGTTCATAAGTTGTATACTTTGACATGTAACTAACTAAATTTTACTACAATAATTCTCTTGAAAGAAAAATTTTATTTCTGGGTAACTAATTTTCTTTTCTCTTAATATCTAATCTTCACTT
Source organism: Druceiella hillmani (assembly GCA_039881145.1). Taxonomy (NCBI): domain Eukaryota; kingdom Metazoa; phylum Arthropoda; class Insecta; order Lepidoptera; family Hepialidae; genus Druceiella; species Druceiella hillmani. Next base: position 44,096,365 of record JAYKKI010000001.1, on the reverse strand, counting down.
GGTTTTTGTCTTACCACATACTAAATTTCAATTGAATTAGTGTCGGATGACGGACTTTTTATAATAGTTTTATATTAATTTATAACTGGTAATTAAATTATAAATCGATTTACTAGAAGTTTTAAGAACCGGCTCATTAGATGCCTAAATTAAAATCTAATTTAAAACCTAACCTAACAAAATGTGTGTTATTTTATACTACTTACTCATACCTATGCATTTGCATTTCTTAGTCCACGTAACTGAATAAACGATCACGCCAAGCACGTTGAGTGCATTCATATCCGATTTGCTGAAAGCGTGACTTGCATCAATATGAAATGATTAAATTATATATCATTACTAAAACGCATTTTCGACTAATGTATTCCTGTAATTGTATGTAAATAAATAGAAATAAATAAACTTTCCGGTACACGAATATAACACGACAACGTTCGCCTGACAGGCGAATAGCAAACCTTTAGGCCGTCACAGCTATTTACAACAAGCAAATCGCAATACATTGCACGTCGAATCGCATTAATATATCAATTTATATGCAGCGCCTCGGCGATCTTGCGCCGATAGCGTCATTAACCATTAACGCCGCGACAGATATCATTACGGCCAACGTCGATAGATATTGTTACTCGATCATATCTCGCGCCTCGGTATCCAGCGCCGCTCCGCGCTGCGCCGCCGCGGGGTGTAATAAAGTCGATTATTGTTATGAGTTGTTAAATTTATAATTACCACGGAATTACAGCACCTACTGGGTGTATGACAGTGTTTTGAAAGTGCTGCTGATGTTCATGATGTAAGGCGTCGTTTAAGACAACTTGTTTAAGTGTCTCTTTATTGAAGTATATTAATTTATACTTTATTTTTCTATCACTAAAAAGCGATAATAATGAACATATTATATCATGTTTAAATGTCAATTTCTTGTACTGTTAATAAAATAGAGGTGACACCTACTTGCGCGACTGCCGAAACACATTCTTTTACTATTAATAAAATAGAGATGACACCTATTTGTGCGATTGCCGAAACACATTCTTTTACTGTTAATAAAATAGAGATGACACCTATTTGTTTGTGCGACTTCCGAAACTTATTCTTTTACTCTTAATAAAATAAAGATGACATCTATTTGTGCGTCTACCGAAACACATTCTTTTACTGTTAATAAAATAGAGATGGCACCTATTTGCGCGACTGCCGAAACACATTCTTTTACTGTTAATAAAATAGAGATGACACCTATTTGTTTGTGCGACTTCCGAAACTTATTCTTTTACTCTTAATAAAATAAAGATGACATCTATTTGTGCGTCTACCTAAACACATTATTTTACTGTTAATAAAATAGAGATGACACCTATCTGCGCGACTGCCGAAACACATTCTTTACTGTTAATAAAATAGAGATGACACCTATTTGCGCGACTGCCGAAACACATAACGTAATTCATAATCAAATAGACCTTATATCCGAGCGTAGTCACCACTTTCTCTTTAATCTAGTAATTATTAATTTACGCACTTATTAAAAACTACTATATATATTTATATATATAAATAATTTACGCACTTATTAAAAACTATTTACTGCTTCCCCATATATAATTTCACCATTATATATGGGGAAGGAGTTAATAGTTTTTAACAAGTGTGTAAATTTGACCACCTCAAATTTAACCTTCACACATATGTAATAACCTACAAGAAGCTACATTGAATTGTTATATATATTTTCCCAATAATTGGGTTATTCGCAATAACAATCACGCGTTTTACAATTAAAATTATTTTACTGGACAATATTCATGTTCAATAAACAGTTACAAAGAACACAGCGTTTTGAAATAAATCACACAAAGCAGATCTCAAATTTCAAATAATAATATTAACATAGCAACGACAATAACACGACAACCATATCTAAAAAGGAATCCGCTCAGCTTATTCACTATTTGACACCGAACTTGCCAGTGACTTCTGAAATATTCTACTGTCATGAATGAAATTTACGAAATATTCTCAAATACTTGAGCAAAATTATAGGTACTTTCCACACTCACAAAATGTTGACATGAACTAATGTATAATAATCATAATAAATATCATTAAAATATACGACAGTACGTTATAATTTTAATGTAATTATGAATAAAAATGATAATATGCTTGAAAACTTCCTTATTTACAATATATGGGTATTTAAAAAAAGTATTTTCATCGCAGTGAGTTTTGAATTTTTGCTTACAGCAAAACTGTATCGCAAACCAAACGTACCTGAAACTCTAACATATATAAAACTCCCTCACAAATGTTGGCTATTACTGACGAAACCAAACTTAAGAATCATATTAATTATTCTATCAACCTAGGCCTGGTTGTATAAACTCCGAGGTTTTCCATCGCTTTCAATTCGATGACAACAGCCGCAACAGAAGTTTCACTTCTCTTAATATTTAGCAAAGATCATGACTTAGCATGTAAATCATACATAAAAATTTAATAAATAAAAAAGTATTTAAAAATGATTCGTGTTATTATCTTAAAAAAATTGTACATTAAAATATTATTAATTTTACAGTACAATATATGATGTTATGAAATATTTATTTTATTCACAGTTTATTTAATTTAAGTGTGCATATATTTAGATTTATCTGCAAGAACTCCGATGTGGGTAACGGCCTTCTCCAGAGTGCCGTTTCCATAGCCTTTTTAACCCTAAAGTCATCGATCTTCTCTTCCCTTTCTGCGTCCGTTGGTGCGTGTACTTAAATAAGGGTTAATCTGTAACAATGAAAATTTAGATTTAGTGTTGATACACGTTCTACGAAGTCGTCTATATCTTGTTTAAGGGAAACCATACATATGAAAACATAAAGAAAGAAGATATAGAACAAAAATATAATAAGATTACAATAACCACTCCTAAATGGGAATCAACTAGCACAAAACAATTTTTATCCAATGTTTTAATATTCTTTGATAATGAAAACTAAATTATAAACTAATAACGTTCAAAGACGTAAAAATAAATGAAAGTGCCAAGATTAGTGTGCATACAAAATTTGTTTCCGGAAACAGGGAAAATTAAAAATGTACGGGACCAGTCGGTTAAGCAAACTTGACTGTCTCTTTTGTGGTCGGCAAATAGACTGATTCCGAAAACACCGACTAATCCGTTACTGAAAATGCAGTAAATCTATTCCGTGACAGTCACATCGATTTTAAATGCTATATTTAAATGAAAATGTATTGGTAAATTGAAATTATCTTGGTTATTTTCTATTAAGTATGCTTTAAACCATCGTTCCAAATATATCTACTAACTAATCACAACCAACCATCAATCACAATTAATATGGGTGGATAAATGAAGGAAGTATTAATTTTATGTTGTATTATATTTATAATGATTGCTGTAAGATGGTCGACGACGTAAGAACCGTGTTGAAATAATCCTCATACGCCGACTAGTCGGTGGTTCATAAACCGAACAGTCGGTTTGTAGGCTTGTCGAGAAAATCCCTACTTTGTATATGTCTAAAAAATATGGTGGCTAACATAATGATATGACCTTTTTTAACATGATAAAATCAAACATACTCCACGGTTTACTCTAGTTTTACATACTTCTGGATACTTATCGTAAAAGGGAAACTGATGTTCATATTTATGTAACTTTAGAGTTTTGGCATTTCATTCAACCTAAATTATCGATAACAACTTATCGAACAAAATACCTCAAAAATTTATTAGATTTTTTCAAGGGAGCCAAATTTTTTCGACCTTGTTTTTTCAAAAACAATTTTATTGAAATAATTATTTTTTAAGTTAGCGACGCTCTCTAATTTTTTTAATATATCCGAAAAAATTAATGGACAAGCGGTCCATCAGGTTAGATAATTGTTAATTTTTTTATGTGAGATTGTAACACTCGCAGGGTATATGTTTGAGTTATGAAAATAATATGGATGACGTAGGTAACAAACAAGTTTACGGACGTCATTTAGGACAGCCTGTACACGTGCCTAATTAATCGTGCGTACAGTTGCATAGACAATTAAAATGTCAGTAAATAAGAAATCGTTTGACGTAGAAACTTGACTTTTACCATAGCGATAGCATATTAACCGGAATATATAACACAAAAAAGGGAAAAATATACATATGGAAATTTTAGAGGAGGCAAATTAAAATATCCGATTTCATTTTTATTTTATGCATCTTGTGGGCTATCGTTAGTAAGGGCAACTTACAAAGATTAAAAAAATATATTTTTTCAAAACTTCACATAAAATATTTCTACAAGTATCATTGAAAATTTCCACCAAAAATATGTGAACCTCTGCTCCCCAATTTGGCGATGATTCTAAATTTCATAGTTTTTGAGATATGCACGAAATGTTTAAACTTGTGAAAGATATACAAGACTGTTTATTTACGTGGTGAAAAATAAGATTAATATTTGTTTATAGTTTAATAGAAATACTATGTATCCTTAAATATTTATACCTATAATATGTGCCTAAGTTTGTACGAAACCTTCGTGGTGCAAGTTCTACTTTGATCTTATATTGTGGAAATATTACAACAATGTATTAAACGTTCACAAAAAAATAATATTTGTTTTTTTTTCTTATGAACCACTACCAACTTATGACACGAGTAATAGAAGTTTTATAATAAACAGCTTAATTCCTCTAATCCTGCTTTCTAAAACGGTAGTTATCATCATAAACTACCCCCTTTGTTTAAAATCTTTAGCAGAAGGATATGGCTCATATTATTGCAGTATTCTACCAAATATTCTCATAGTCTCTTAACTCTTACCAGAGCCTTTTAGCCTATATTAATATACATAAGATAGAAGGAAAAGAGCACTTCCAAAGTGCCTATATAAACAATGATATAGGCAGAACAACCTTGAGGTTTAAGTAAAAAAGTAAAGAGCGAACAATTATTTTTATTACAACCTCAGTTTTTTTATTAACGATAATTTGTGTAATAAATTATATTATTAAATATATCTACATAACTGTAGATGTAAGAGACATCAATTTAATATGTTATCCGACATGAACGTTTCACTGCACTCGGCCTTATTCGTGTATGCTTTTTGGAGTTGTGATAATGCTATATTTCCCTTTGTAACTGTCAAATGTAGCATAACTTAGTGAGATCAGTTTGTTTTCCGACATAGTTCAATTAGTAAATTTAAATAATATTAGTAAATAAATTGTAATTTAGTATTTTGACAATGAATAACATGCTATTCATCAGTATAGACGGCTTTTATTCATGACAAAAAATTTAAATTCATAATTTAGATTTTTTTTCTTCTATTTCATCCATCGACATATTTCTCAATTTGTTAATTATATGCAAAATATTCAAAACACTATTTTAAGTTTAAAAAATTCAATGTTTTTTCCATAAAATTTGTACATTTTTTAAAATTCTAATTTGACGCATCTACATTTCCATTTACATTATAACATTAGTGAATAATCAGTAGTAGACAGAATTTATAATCTATAGGCACCCGGCCTATCCTCAGCTTGAGTAGCATGCTTTCGCACAATCTTAGAAATATTGTCTATAAAAAAATTCGTATCAGAGGCTTCTACCTTCTAAATGTATTGAGATATTGACTTAAATTTTACCCGTTTTTTAACCCAACTAAAAATGTTGTATATGTTTATAATTATGTACAATTTCATGTCAATGGAAGTGCGAAGAAAAACAAGTACCTACCTAAGACAAATCTTTGAAAAGAACAGTTTGCGTTTTTAATATATTTTTCGTTAAAAAATAAAAATACGGGAAACCGTCATAGTTGTAGACCTATTTTGTTACCGGACATAACTAGTAACCTCGACACATAGGCGACGGAAATTTCCGCTTGATATCACAATTAATCTGTACGTAACAGCAATATTTAAGGTACATACTAACATAATAATAGTTTGTAAGTTATAAGTAATACAAACTAAATTTTTTAATTGTCACGGTCTTCTGTGGTATTATTTTGATACATAGTGCAAATAAGTAAAGTTAGTTAAACAACGCAGGTATGAAGTCCTAGTAGCGCCAACCCGACTAGAACTTGACCGATTTAAGTTCAGCACGCCTAGACAGAAGTAGCTAATACAGGAAATGCAATATATCTTTATGTATTTCTACACCCGCTCACATAATTAGCGTTTAGATGTTCATCAGTATTAACATGCTTATGTATTTCTGTCTATTGCTGTTAACTTTTTCGAACACATCCTTTTTGACGATCTTTCCTTAACCATATGTGGGATAGTTATTTAATTATAATGATTACGCCTTCTGTCCTTACTTATGAAGTGATTTGATCATAAGTCATCTTAAGTTTTATACCAGACCTGAGTAAACTTGACGTGATCTCAAAAAATTACAATGACTATTAGCCCGCTTGAAATCACTGCCATCGGTCACTCGGCAGCGAGCAAACTGATCCTGTGTCGTGTAATAAATTGTTGTCACGCAACAGCGGAACGCCGACTGACATCACACGCAGTAGCCTTTGTCCAATTATAGACGTGACCCCGACTCGAGAAGTACCGAAATACCGATCGACATATTTAATTTCTGCGTGTGCAATATGAGCAAATACTTCCTCGTTGACTTGTTTTCGACCCACAAATTATTGCGTTGGCGCACTTGCCCATACGTAAATATAATTTGTAGCAGTGTTTAAATCATAACATATTATTGGCACGCGTAAAAAACGCAGTAGAAATGAGGTCATTTAGCAGAATATGTATGCGTAAGAAACATATGGGAAAAATAAAAAATTAGACATAAATAATTAATCAAGTGTAGGTGTTTAAATACAACCGCTCTTTGCTTGCGAGAGAGCAAAAAGAGGAGTAAAAATTGTAAGAAACTCATTTCCCTAAAAGGAATTTAAAGATTCTCCAGAATTCATATTGCTACGGGGCGGGGAATTTAAATTGCTAATTTTTTCAAATACTTCAAATCTCACTTGGAAAGAAAAGGGACTATTTAGTTAAATTTATTCACTTTTAAGGTTCCGTAACTCAAAATAAAAAAGGAACCCATATAGGATCTTCGTTGTCTGTCTATCTATCAGGGCCCTTTTTCTCTGGAACGAGTGGAGGTATCAAGTTGAAATAAATATCAAATACTCCGGTCCCTTGGAACTGTAAAAAAATGAAGATTCTAAGAAACGTAATGTGAAAATGCGGCCATTTGTGCCGCACATTTTGACACTCGCTAATAAATCAAAACCTTCAGGATACTTTCCGTTGACCTAGAAACATGAAATTTGGCAAGAAGCAAGTTTTCACAGCACAAGTAAAGGAAAAAATCCGAAAATCGTTAATTTGTACTTATATCACATAAAAAAAAAATTTGTTTAAATGTGCCTCTGTGGAAAGACGATATAGTAGGCGATATATTTTCGTTCTAAAAAATTAAAATTTTGTACATAGTTTAACAGAAATAGTATGTACCATTAAATGTTTATAAATGCCTAAATGTGTACAGAACCCTCATAGTGCAAGTTCCACTCATACTTGATAGGTTCTTTAATGTTTCCTATACTTAAGTTTCCTTGTCTTTTATATATGGAAATATTCTTTGGAAAGACCCTAAAATCTACCAGAAAAAAGAGAACTGCCCAAATCAAAAATTATTTCCTGATATAACGTTGTTTACACAGAATATATTTTATAGAAACATAGACACGAAATATGCGCAGGTAAAGTAAGAGGATGCCTAAAATTAATCGATGCCAGCAATTTCATTACCACACATTTTTCGCCAATGTCTTTAACCAAATATGTTGTTTATCTCACGTTTAATATTCGCACATTCTAAGTGGCAAAAATATCAAAGATTTGAAAAATATCATATTTAAGGAAGATGAATATAAAGGGTTAAAAATGGTACTGAACTCTGTAACAATGTGAACTCTCACAATAACAGAAAAGAAACCTAATATGGCTTTCTAGCTTTCAAATTTATTTTTATGAGGATTATATAGAAAATAAAAAATGAAAACAAATCCCTCTCTTATTTACACACGCTAGCATGTTTCTATTATTTTTAAAAAAATGTTGATATTTATGTAAAATTGCTGACTTTTATGCTATATATCCATTTATTTGTCTTAAAATTTAGTAATTTTTTGACAACCTAACTTGACTTTCTTAGTTCAAATAAATCTGACGTAATACAAAAGGCTTATATCGGCATGAAAACAAAGCGTTTAAAATTTCACAATTCCACAAATGAAAGAACTAAAAATTTAGTTTCCTTTAGTTTTATCTATTGAAACCAGCAAAAGTTCGATATTTATATGTTATATGTAGGACGATACCTGGCAAGGTTAAATTATAACCGATCATAAGTTGGAGTTTCACACATAACATATTTTTATTACAATTTAATTAAATAAGATAATGAAATGGAATCTGCTCACCACGAAGTCAAATCTAGGCATATACCAAACCTATGGAAATAAAAGATCTGTACATTAAAGATATCTATGTGGAAAAAATTATTCGCATGGATATAAGTAGGTTATAAAGAAGAACTAGAAACATTTTCGTCGGTCCGTTTGTTTCTTCGTCTCTTTTTCTTCTATGTTTGTGTTTGCGCACATCACCATTGTCTATGAGTCTCGCAATTGACTAAAATATACAGTTCAGACAAGCGCCGTCGTAATCAAAAAGCTATTAGTGAAAATTTAGTTTTGGGAAAAATTGCTCCAGGGCACACAATGATTTAAACTCAGAGAGCACTTCGGCGGTATACGCGTTTGACTGAAGTATTTAGATGTTTGGGATTTTAATAAAAAAAGTGAGAAATAAACTGTATTTGGATATTAAACATTTATTAAATGTTTAATATCCAAATACCATTTTGTAAATTAATTGGCACAACAATAATACTTTTCATTCAACCAAATAATTACAAATTAAAAATATTGTGTGAATCTGGACATAGTAATAGATTGTGATACATTTAAATTTTGTAAAAACACAAAAAAATAATAACCGCTTCATTATGTTTCTCCGGTAATCTTCAGGTTTTTAAAAGTCTAATTGTTTCCTTAATATGTAAATATTTTTCTAAATGTGTATAATGAATATTTTAGTTAACAATTTTTTTCTGATAACATTAATATTTCTCATCATAAATTTCAATTGTGAATACTATAGAAATTTGTGAAAATACTGAATATATTTGGCATCAAATTTGTAGAAATTCATTTTAATTTAATTTTCCACAGCTAAATGAAACTACTTGATGTAGTTTCATTTAGTTGTGAAAAATTAAATGAAATTTAAAAGTACTAACAAAATTTAGTGAAGAAAAGGATTTCCTTGAACATCAACAGGAAAAACTTGTGTTATTTGAATCAAACTAAAAAAAAGAAAATTATTGATTTACCTAAACATAAGTCTGTCATAAAAACTATTAACTTGTTCACTGCCACAATTTAACTTTATTTTTCTATTCGAGATTATTCGGGACTATTCGAGACTATTTCAAGAAAATGTCACGAAAAGTACCTATTTAAAAATCGATTAGAAGAATTTATTAAAGACTATAATGATTAACAGGCAACTTTAATCATCGTGTCCTGTGTAGTGTGCAAATAAACAAAAATTATTGAACAACATATTTTTAAAATGTGCAAATAACAAACAATAAGGATCTTCTTGAAGTGCAGGGTGCAATTTTTCAATTAAACTTCTAAACTATTATAGCTACATTAAAATAATGTGTAAAATTATTGTAGATAATCTAAAAATCTACAAAAAAGGCACACGCCATATACTGTTAATTATTACAGCTTCTATGTTATGACCCGTTTTTCCTTTGGAAAATTGGAAAAATATTTTTGAGTTAAAGAAATTAAACTGTACTAGCTACATTAAAACAATAGTTATAAAATAACGATAATTATATACAATTACGAAATCTACAAAAAGTTTCAGGTTATATATAGCTAATCATTATAAACTATTTGTGGCAAACTTCTTACATTACAAGATTGACCCGCCCAGTTCAGCCAAATAAGGCTTAGAATAAATATTAAACAGTTAAAAATATTAATTAATTAATTGTGAACAATTATTACATAATATAAAACGAGTACTTTATTTTCTCTATAGAAACCGGGACAGGCAGCTATTAAAACATAAACTTAAATCAAAAGTAACAGACTTTACATACGACAAAAACCATATTTTATCGTATTAACAGCCAGTGGCAACATGCGCCGGTCGAGAGACACGTCACATACCTGCAGGTACACGGTCGACTTTCTTACAACGCAAATATTTACCTGCTGCTGAATTATCGTCTTATTATTTAACGCAAACCATATACATTGCGTCGATCTGGCGTCATGCTAAAATCAATATTTAAATAAAGCAAGTATTTTTATCCATATATTTTTGAGTGTATTCATTTAGAAGTAAACACAATATACGATTCTCTGTTTGCACGATTAATGACGCAAGTTGATTTTGTATATCGCACTTGACAATAGTGTCGATTTTTTACTAAAAATAATTGTATACCTTAACTCTTTTATATTCGAAAACATGCGTTTTCTTGTTGTGATATTATCTAAAATTTAGTAATTATTCGTATTCACATTGAGCATATGATTAAAAATACATAAATAGTAGTACAATAAGAAACGACTGGTGCAAAGGATATCTTCCGGGTCAAGTAAGAGATAATGTGATGAGATTTAGGTGAAGGTCGAGCTTGAATTTGTATTGAGGCTTCTCTCCGTAGGAAATGAAATTTTGTAAAATCCTTCTTAGTCAGAACCTATACTGTAAAAATAAGGGTTCTTTCAATTTACATGCATCTAAAGCCAATGCTCGAAGTTTTACGTTGATATATCTATCGGTCACTGAATATAACTTACACGCACGCACAAATTCCCGCACGTATATAGGCAGGCATGAATACAAATATTCACGCTCACGCACACACACATACATACACACACCCATACATATATAGTCAAAAATTAAGATAAATATACGAAAGTATAAGCTTTCGCACATGAAATATCAAATTTCGTAACAAAATTCGTTTTCATGCTGAGCGATGCAAAGTAGAGTTGAAAATTCAATGTTCTTGAATGATGAAAAAAAGTGGGGTATATGGAAAGTAATACATATTTTAATATTTTCGTATGGATATATTAAATTGTTATGCATCGTATTTACTGCTAAAATGACTGTTGCAGTTATTTTAGTGCAATATCAATACGAATTATTTAAAATTATATTAAACAGTTCAATAATATTAATACAGGTGTATTAAAAATATCGAGGTCATATACAAACAATGACCAAACGAAATTTATTTAAAGCGTTATTTACCTTTTAACGTTACTACTAGATGTTCGTTTTATATATGTTAGTTGAAAAACAATTCTGTTTATATTGCTATTTTTGAATTTCTCTGTTCAGTTATAAATTACAAATTTATTTGATTTATTAAAGACTTAAAAATTTCTGGAACTGTTTTTAGATGCAATATACTCTAATCAAACACAAAAACAGGACGTGAAGAATACATGAAACAAAAATCTAGTGCAAATCAAAAAAAATAATTAAAAGACAGCAATAAAAATAAAACAAAATGAAAAAATATACTTACAATTAGAGTACAAATACTAATACGAAGGATGATAAAAGCTAAATGGTTTCCCGTCTCAGATACAAGTGTATTTGAAAGTAAGTAGAGTAGCTTTCCAATGTGCAACAAAAGTCAAAGGACATTTAAGCCTTAAACTCATAAATAAATACTTTGGACTCTGCGGACTACTTAAAATATTGCAGAAAAGCACAAATATATGGAAGTCGCAACAAACTTGAATCGTGATATATTTGAAACACAACCTGTGTTGATAAAGGCAATAACATTTTATAAAGCCAATCATATTTATTTTTATAGAAATTTAATCAATAAAATAGACAATTAAACAAAACAATTTAAAATTAAGATAAATAACTGATATTAATACATTGCATTATGTTAAATTGATATGAATAAATTATACCCTATAATAGTAAAATGCGACCTACGATACATAGTTAGAAGTTTAGAAGTTTAGAACGCAAGTTCAAAACAAATATTGGCACCGCTATAAATCTACAATTGTTTCCCACGTGTCTTACATAAGTATTATATATTTTATACGTTTCGTGATGAATCAGAATTACTCAGGCGAAGGTAATAATGGTTTTATATAGAATTTGTATTTTGAAACTATTTATTTTATACGTTTCATAATGAATTCAGGCGAAGGTAATAATGGTTTTATATAGAATTTGTATTTCGAAACTATTTATTTTATACGTTTCATGATGAATTCAGGCGAAGGTAATAATGGTTTTATATAGAATTTGTATTTCGAAACTATTTATTTTATACGTTTCATGATGAATTCAGGCGAAGGTAATAATGATTTTATATAGAATTTGTATTTCGAAACTATTTATTTTATACGTTTCATAATGAATTCAGGCGAAGGTAATAATGGTTTTATATAGAATTTGTATTTCGAAACTATTTATTTTATACGTTTCATGATGAATTCAGGCGAAGGTAATAATGGTTTTATATAGAATTTGTATTTCGAAACTATTTATTTTATACGTTTCATGATGAATTCAGGCGAAGGTGATAATGGTTCTATATAGACATTGAATTTCGAAACTATTTATTTTATACGTTTCATGATGAATTCAGGCGATTGAAATAATGGTTCTATATAGAATTTGTATTTCGAAACTATTTATTTTATACGTTTCATGATGAATTCAGGCGAAGGAAATAATGGTTCTATATAGAATTTGTATTTCGAAACTATTTATTTTATACGTTTCATGATGAATTCAGATAAGTTATTTCATTTTCATACAATATACGTAACTTTTTCAAGTGGTCTTTCATAAACCTTTCATTTGTGCATAGGGGCGTTGATGGAATAAACATATTCTTTTTCTCAATTTTCTAAAGATTAATTAGGATATGTTGACTAATAATTTAAGGTTGAAAATTTAATTTTTATTTAAAATATCACCGAATATATAATATAAAGTTTTGAACAGACTTAATTAATTTTTAGATATTTTTAAAAAAATGTCTTATTTATCTATACACCATTTTAGATATTGTTTGAAATCTGTTCTTAATTTTATACTTATCTTGATAGAATTTTTAAATTATTATTTTTTCATATTGGGACAAACTGGCTATTGTCAGCCGCCATATTGTACGATCGTGGCATAACCTAAGAACAAACGGAAGATTAAAACAGTTCTAATGATAACTCATTTACCCAAATCGTTGTTCTAGCTTTAGAAAGTAAAATCCAGACACATAAATATATATATATATATATATATATATATATATATATATAAACATATATATGTGTGTGTATATATATATATATATATATATATATATACATACGTACACTCACATAGACACTACATACTTACAAAGTCTGATAAACACAATACTCTCTTTAGCGCGTCGCTGTCGGGTAAAAATACAATAGCCAGATAATGGTTTTCTGTATTAAACTGACTTATTTACAGAGTTATCAAAAAGTATATTATCTTTATCTGTCTGGATTGAAGCAAAAAATATTGTGTTGATGTGACGTTTAAGAAAAGGAAAGGGTGATAGATAATCGGACGATATTGCTGTCCTGTTCATTGACTGTTGGTGTTTTAAAGCATTTCGATACGGGCTCGATACTTCATAACATATTCTATATTCACACCGCCCTCACCAAACACCACAGCTACATAAATAGTCTAAAATATAGTTTAAAATCTTACACAGATAGTGTAATACACACCACTCTCCCGAACTATTGGATGGATAAATAGTGTAATCCCAAACCACTCCCACGTACTCTGGCAGCCTACGTACAAGGAAATGGTATAAAGAAAACAAAGTTAGAATATTTTGAAAATCCTTACATAGAGTGTAATCTTAATAATAGCTGACTACCTACAATGGAATTAGTTGTACAGAGAAAACAAAGTTAGGATCTTTTTAAATCTTTACATGATTAATGTAATCCATACCGCTCTCCCACACTCTAGGTGACTGCGTACAAAGGAATTGTACAGACAAAAAAGTTAGAATATCTTGAAAGTACTTACACAAATAGTGTAATTTACATCACACTCCTTGAACCTTACCCAAACCTTATAATGGAACCTATTACGTACAAAGAAATTGTAAAGACAAAACAAAGTTAGAATATTTTTAAAGTCCTTACATAAATAATATAATCCATATCACTCTCCCGTACTCTAGCCTACTACGTACAAGGGAATTGTACACACGAAGAAAGTTGGAATATCTTTAAAATCCTTGCACAAATAATGTAATCAATATCATCCTCCCACACCCTAGCCGACAAGGGAATAGTACACATAGAGTAACACGTCTCACACTCCAGTACTCAAACCAACCGCGTACATAGGAAGTGTACAGAGAAAACAGAGTTAAAACTCTTACGTAAATAATGTAATCCGTATCACTCTCCCGTACTCTAGCTGACTAAATACAAGGAAATTATACAGACGAGACAGAATTAGAATTATTTTAAAGTCCTTACACAAATAGTGTAATCACTTTACTCTGCCTTACTCGGGTTGACTGCGTACAAGGAATTGTACAGAGAAAGTCAATTTAAAATAATTTTAAAAATTTTACACACATGATGTAATCTACATCACATTCCTATACTGCAGCCTTACACAAACCTTACGCTAATCCAAAAGATTCAAATTTTAAACTTTTGTTTACCTTAATTTTATTACCTATTTTGAACAAATTTAATATTGTCGATAGCCTACGGACTCTTAATAATTTGATAATAATTATTAAATCGCAAATTAAAAGCTATTTTAATTTGCGACTAATATCATACCGACAGTATTTCTGAATGCTTTTGTTATTATTCGATATCTATGATATTCTGTATAATTTTATAAACATTGAAACAAAGTATATGCGAGTATAACATATTTTGAAGTTTTTCTTATTTGATTAAATATTCATAGCAATTAAATTCGAAAAGTGAATTTTGTTTAAATTGGTACAAAAGTTATAGACGCTCGATTTATTATACCGAAATGAGGATAACTTAATTAGTTTGGTTATTATATTGCATCATTGATATGCTTAATAGCAAATATGTGTATATTAATACGTACTTTAACACCACTATTATAGCAAAAATTGTCGCTTCTAAGGTATAAAGTATAAAGCGGCGGATAAATCGATGCTGTTGAAATCTTGAAGAAGAATGCTTTTCGTAAATATATTGAAACTAGGATCGTAACTTAAAATACAAATTAAATAAGAAAATCGGAGATGAAATCACATTCGAACAATTTATTAGGGTGAGATCGAGAAGGCGTAATCATTAATAACGTTAACAGTCGTAAAAATTGAGATGATGGATAAGTTATTAGGGTACATGATATCAAATGGTGTCAGGTGATCTATATAAAATTTTCGTAAATATAATTATTCATAAGTATTTCACACAATACAATATTTATTAATGGTGCCGAAAAAAGATTAAGATCGTAATTTTTATTTCCATATATTATTCAATCACACTTATTTGCCTGAAAGACTTAAATTTTCCTTTGTCGTATTTATTATTTTGCTGTATAAGGAACATATAACTGCTAAAACACGTGAGGTTTATATAGTTATCGACATTGAATTAACTTGTAATACTTTTCTTTAAGCGATGATTTCATACCGTTGAAACGTCAGCGCTTATGAAAATATCGGTTAAAAAAAATAGCCGTACTTAAATGGTTGACGTCTAAAATATGAGAATGATTAGTTACTCTGCTACTCGTTAATTAGATTATTAATAGAAGCTATTAGAACCAGTCTCCATGATTTTATTGCATAATGACTAGCAATAGGAAAGGTCAAAAGACTCTCTCTGGCTCTGGCTCTCCCGCCTTCACTTATACAATCAATTTTAGCCTGATTTCTAAGCTTTATTCCAGTTAAAATTTCATTTAAATAGATTCTAAAGTTTTACTGTGGTGCTCTAACAAACAAACAAACAAACAAAAACAAACAAGAAATATTTAACCAAAATTAAAGGAAATAGGGATTTTAATCTGCACTCTATGTTTTACACGCTGCTTTCACAAACACACTGGCAAGAATTGCAAACAAAACTTTTTTAGTTGCAGCTCACACATTTTTTTCCAACTGAATGTATTACGTTATATTCTGAAAATCATTTTCTAAAAAAAGTTAAGCCTACTAGAAATTGGCTCGATTACGCAATCAAAATTATAAAGAGACAGATTGTCCATTAGACCGCGCTACCGATGTGACTATACTTGGATTGGATAATTTCAGAATGATAACGACAGTTTAGCTGACTTTCCGCAGCACCTCTTCCCATCAATATAAGATATCGACTGCAGACCGATACGGACGGTACCCATACCATAATAGAACAGAAAGCTTGTCCATCAGATCGCGGTACCCGATATGACTGTACTTGGATTGGATAGTTTCGGAATGATAACGATAGTTTAGCAGACTTTCCGCAGTACCTATTCCCATTAATACGTCGGCTGCAGACTTAGGCGGACGGTACCCATACCATAATACAACAGACAGCTTGTCCATCAGACCGCGGTATCCGATATGACTATACTTGGATTGGATAGTTTGAGAATGATAACGACAGTTTAGCTGACTTTCCGCAGCACCTATTCCCATTAATATGTCGGCTGCAGACTTATGCGGACGGTACCCATACCATAATACAACAGACAGCTTGTCCATCAGACCGCGGTATCCGATATGACTATACTTGGATTGGATAGGTTCAGAATGATAACTACAGCTTAGCTGACTTTCCGTAGTGCCTCTTCCCATTAATATAAGATATCGGCTCCAGGCCGATACGGACGGTACCCATACCATAATATAACATACAGCTTGTCCATCAGACCGCGGTACCCGATATAACTATACTTGGATTGGATAGTTTCAGAATGATAACTACAGTTTAGCTGAATTTCCGTAGTGCCTCTTCCCATCGATGTGGGATATCAGCTGTATACCGATATGAGCAGAACCTATACTATAATATAAAATACATCTTGTCCATCAAACCGCGGTACCCGATACGACTATATTTGGATTGAATAGTTTCAGAATGATAATTACAGTTTAGCTGAATTTTCGCAGCGCCTCTTCCCATTAATTTGTATTATCAGCAGCAGACGGATGCGAGTGGAACCCAGACTATAATATAACAGACAGATTATCTTTTAGACCGCGGTACGTAATACGACTATACTTGGATTGGAAATTAATATATTCGATTCCTGTTATGATAGTGTTCAATAAATATCTTAACGATTATTGTTTCATACCAATTACGCATTCAACGTGTGTATTAATTGTGCTATTCGAGAAAAATAACATGTATGTTAATCAAATTCAACGCAAAACATTTGTTTTTGTCAACACCATAAAAAAAAATAAACATGTGCAAAGGTAATGATAGCTATAATTTAAAATAATGTTCCACGTGTCATCGTCTTCACTATAATTTATTTCCATTGTTATGCGGTGTGTCAAAATATATATTCAATTTTAAAGTAATCTATATGTCATACATTAAATATGATATTGGAAATTGGTCATTTTTGTTGGCATAAATGATCATTTATGTTTTTATAATATTTTGCTAAATGATAATTATAACTTTTTTTACCGTTCAGTTTTGATAACAGTTGCTCCCAAAATTGTATAATTTTGATATTACAGGAAAGTAGTGATTTAACCATATTTCATTTTATTTCAAGAAAAACGCAAAAAAATTTATTTTATTTAAACTATTAAAGTGATGTTATATTAACAGTATGAAAAAAATTTTCCAATAGAAAATTTTTGTAATAATTTTTGGATCTTACTGTCACACTACAATTACTTTACAATGCTTTTTTTGTCGTACAATGCTTACTTCATGTTGAAAATTTCTGATATTTTTTTGATAAAAAAAGCAGCTGACACCTATCTTCGAAATAGTCTTTATTGAAAAAAGAAATCGTATTAATGTAGCCCGAAATCAGGAGCAGAAAACGTTAAATAGAGAAGTAGGTTTATATAAATTGTATTTTATGTCTACACAAAAAAAGAACTGACACAATAATAGTCCACTGCTTTTTTATTCACATGTGTCAGCATGAAATTATTTTTCTGGCACCTAATTATAACAATTCCGTATATTTTAATATTTTGGCAATATATCGAATATTCTCGGAATACAACTTGCCTTTCTGTAAGTTTGAAAATATTTGGAAAAAAACATGTTTTTCTTTTCATTCTCTTTTATTTATTTGTCCGCTTTTCTCTCGCAAACATGTACCAAGGTTTCATATTGTGTCAGAATGTTTCTCTTTATAAAGATTCTTGAATAACAGTTCTTGAATAACACCCAAAAACATATAGCTCGATAAATATGTGTACTGTCTTACAGGTGCGTGTCACCTTCAACTTTATATATTTACGCTTAAATACGTAAATACAATATAAGCAGCTTACCAAATTGCAGTTGTTACATTTACTTGAATTTTCGAATTTATCATCGTCATTTGAACAACTTGTTATTCAAATATTTTTTAAATATGTGACAAAAAATAAACTGTAAAATTTGCACATTGGTTTATTACTATTTACAAATCAATAAATTATCCATAAACAATTCCTTCGACTGCCAACGTCGAATTTACAGCCATAGTCATATTTGTAAACCTTTTAAAAAAAAATCTTTGTTTTCAGATCTACTTTTTGATTTTCCGTATTATCCATATCTAGAGTGCAAATATTTAGTACAACCACACATAAATACTAATACCCGTATGCAATGCATCCATAGAAATACATTTCAATATAAATTGGATCATGATATAATAAACGTTCTTAAAATACAATCAGATATACCATTGATAAACATTGATAAAAGAGTATATCACACCATAGCCACATGTTCGTAGGTAATAAAATGAACTTATTTTTATTTGTAGTTGTACATTGTGCGCCAATTGGGAGACTAATATCTCGCGAAGGAAACGCCGCATCGGAAAACATTATTACATATTTTTTTATTGTTAAAAGACCTCTTGAATGACAATCCAGATTTTCTTGAAAAACATCCCACTACATGTGGTCTATAAGAAAATAATTTATCTCGCCTTCAAGTTCGATGAAGGGGTAATTAAAAAAATAAAAAATATTTTTCCCTATTTCTATGTGTTCACATAATTATTTAACTACGTCTTTCTATAAAATTTCTATTACACACATATTATATCTGTTATCTTATTTATTAATATATTACCTAGAAAACCTTTCATATATAATCTATATACCTTTTGAAATATAAAGCTATTTTTATAGTTTAATTATCTCATTTGTATAAAATTTCTATGAACTTCTTACAGACCCAACAACATGTTTTGAGATGGTCGACTATTACTCGTAAACTAGTAGAGCCTACTTATCTGTTTTAATTTTTCTGTAATTTCTTTATATACACTATTATTTTCTACACGTTTAGATATTCAAAACGATTTAGCTAGTAGAGAGAAGGGACACATGTAACTCTTAGAAAAATAACTACTTTAAAGCTTAATATTTCGCAAACGGTTCCCTGTATCGAAAAAGTTTGTATAACGTACACCCTCCACCCCACAACAAGAAGACTCATTCAACAGTACCCTACACAAAGAGGTATACGAATAAAAAAATTCACTCCTCCACTTGATATCACACTAGAAGAGGTATTTAAAATAAAATAAAAATAAAGTGTAAATAAAATAAAATAAATACCTCTTCTAAAATTAATAGGTGCCAAAAGTATGTATAACATACCAAACTTCAATTTCGTATCACTAAAACGACTATAAGATTCAGACAGATTGACAGACGGACATGACAAACTAAAGGGATTCTTACTATTGGTTACGGAATCCTATAAAAAATGAATTAGAGCTGTTTTCGAATTTATTTATTATTAAAACATTTCCTTTTGCCCCCAGCATAAAGTTACTTTCCTGACTTTAGTATCGTGATGGTACTACATGAATGGATAATACAGTATTCACATATGAAATCACAAGTAAAAAACATAGATAAAAATAAAAAGATAGTTTTAATAACACTTACTGCTTTGTTTAATTCGAGCCGTAATAATGGACACTGTGTTCAAAAAGTAAATTATCACAAACTTTATATTTAACTTTTAATTGTGGCTCACAGAAAAAGGTTTAAAATATATAATAAAGAAACATTAGTCCAATTTGAAAGACTAGTTTACAACAAACATTAGTCCAAGTTTCATACACGAATTGAATATGGAATATTTGTAATCTAAAAACTATTACTCGATTTACTTTTAAAGTGTATTTTAGCCTATTTAAGAGTTTCTCTATAAAATTGCCTCAATGTGTATATAGATGGCAGTTTCATAGGAACGATTTCTTTATCAAATTATTCTTTATCAAAAAAAGTCTTTCATGCGTACACCCTATAATTAAAGGGTCTGATACTTATTCAATCAGCACCCACGACTATATATTGCCTGCTGTTCTCGGAGAAAAGCAATCGAACTACGCCGACCGCATCAATCCACGCTACATCCGAAGCTCGACCGCGTAGGACGTCCTCATTGCAAGTCTACTTTATTGTGAATTTACGAGGGCGGCTGCGAAAGTGGTCCGAATCAAAGGGTGCCGGTGGATTTACTACCTTTGTCTACGTTTGATGTGAGTAGTCAATTAGTTTGATGGCCGACGATATAAACCTGGTATGCGACAAGGTCAGGATAGGACTAAACATCCAGTGTGTCCGACATTGAGATGCCTGACACCCAGGGAAAAGAGCAATGACATTTCATTTTAAGAACATATCGAGTAAAATCATATTTCATTTATTTACAATAGTAATATGTGAGTTATAATTCAACTTAATTATTTTCCCAAGATTTTGAAAGTATCTCTTTAACCAAAATAAAAATAACGGTTATATTTAGAATATGCTAGTATAGTTGAGTGCTTGCGAGGGTTAAAGAGGAGAAAGAGCTCTTCCTTGTGGTAAAACCCACACGAAAGATTTAGAAAAAAGTATTTTTAATACACATATCATATTCAATAAAAATATTGTACTCAATAACAACGTAAACCTAACCTAGCCTAACCCAACATAAGAAAACCTAACCTAACCAAACCCAACCCAACCCAACCCAACCCAACCCAAACCAACCCAACCCAACCCAACCCAACCCAACCCAACACAACCCAACCCAAACCCAACCCAACCCAACCCAACCCAAACCGACCCGACCCGACCCGACCCGACCCGACCCGACCCGACCCGACCCGACCCGACCCGACCCGACCCGACCCGACCCGACCCGACCCGACCCGACCCGATCCGACCCGACCCGACCCGACCCGACCCGACCCGACCCGACGCGACCCGACCCGACCCGACCCGATCCGACCCGACCCGACCCGACCCGACCCGACCCGACCCGACCCGACCCGACCCGACCCGACCCGACCCGACCCGACCCGACCCGACCCGACCCGACCCGACCCGACCCGACCCGACTCGACCCGAGCCGACCCGACCCGACCCGACCCGACCCAACCCAACAGTTATCAGCTAGTGTTTAGTTATTTTCAAAATTTATTTTCTCAAAAAACAATCTATTTCCACGGAGAAAGTGGTACTGTTGGGATAGTGGAATTAGTACCTTTCCTCCCTCCGCCATCTTCCGAATTAAGGTTTTTAAATCCGACCCAAAATAGCTTGAACAACATTTAATCACTGCAGTAATCGCGATTATTTCTAATCAGCAGTTTTAACCACTTCTACAAAAGGACAAAAGGTGCCACCAAAATTCTAGTAATTTCGCATGACACTTGAACAAACGAACAGACAGAAAGACAGAAAACAATTATAAAAAAATGCGTTTTGGGTTCAACGAAACCTAAATAGCATATTTTATTAATTTTTCAAAATTATCTTCAAAGTATAGACACCCTTCCCTCTTATTGCTTTGTGTTAGTGAAGACGAATTTTATTTATTAAGATAAATAATTTTTTTAAACATTATTTGCTTTAAGTTATTTTTTTTCATACTTAGATAGTAAATTTTGTTAATATTGGCAAATGATAAATGAAATATGGACATGCCAATTCAAGACCATTGTTTGTTTCGTATAAGAACGACCAATAAATTATTAAATACATTTTTAAATAAATTGAATATGCTTGAAATAATTGATAACCTAAAGTTTCCACGTGCATTACAATTTTGAATTCTGTTTCATATAAAACAAAGTAAAATTATCAATAGGATATTCATGTAACTTTGCCTTTGTGGTTAGATTTTAAAATATGGCTACAAATTTTATATTGCGTGGTGGGAGATTTTTTTATAAGAAAAAAAAGTTAAAAGAAAGGAATATGTAAATTTTCTGAAAACGGCTAAACTCCTGAGAGGTATTATCTATTGTTTCTTGCACCTCCATTTTTTCAAATATTTCTGACCCATATTTTCAAGATTTCAAGGAAGTAAATTTTTTTTCAAAAAATATCTAGCTACAATGTCTTATATTATAAAATCTCATATGAAGGAAGAATAATAATTTATTTTGGAAAACAGAAAAAAAATGTAAAAAAGACTTGAATTTATGAAAAAGAGTTTTAGGGTTTTTCCTTTTCAGAGTGCAAGTAATTTTCGATGAAAGAAAAAATATTTAGATTAACAAAACCTTAGCTTTTTCAAACTCTATAAACTTACAAACTTTTAGTCTTTTTATTTGCGTCAACGTATTCATGCAAGGATATATATTTTTATATATATATATATATATATATATATATATATATATATATATATATATATATATGTATATATATATATATATATATATATATGTATATATATATATATATATATATGTATATATATATATATATATATATATATATTTATATACGTGTGTGTGTGCGTGTCTATGCATGCGTATCTACGTGTATACGTTTAGCAAATATGTGCGTATGAGTGCTTGCTTCGATCGTACGTGCGTGCACATGCGCGCGTGCGTTTGTGTGTGTGTGTGTTTTATATATACATTTGATATGGGAATTGCAACGCTTCAACATCGTCATACTAATTTAGAAACTCAAATAATATGCAATTCCGTAGTACAAATTTACTAATATTATAGACTATATAAACTGCAGCAAAGCGATATGTCACACGAGTGGAGTTTAGAATCGATATGTCTTTGGAAGTAGACTTTTAAATGCAAGCATTAAATAATATTTTTCATTGAGAAACTATGATTGCTAACTTTAATTATAACAAAGGCACGCCTTAAATAAATATTAAGGATAATATTAACCACGCATTTAGAAAAAAAAAAGTAGCTTACAGGGTCTCCTTTATGTAATGTTGTTGAACATCTGAATATATTTTCGTATTGGCTTAGTATATATTCTTAATTTAGAAAGTACTATATCGATGTAACGTCCGTGCACGCAAAGACCGCTTTTACTGAGATAAATGTCTTGAACTTTAAATACTAATCGCATACTGCACAGCACATTTTTTATTACACCTTATTCAATAAAATATTAGCAATCAACCTTTTTTCTCCAACTCATTTCCTTCCACTTATCGTTCAGGATACTTTAAACAAATCCCTGTGATAATTTTCTTAAACATATTAAGCGTCACTATCGATATCGTCAACAATATCATTAGCTTCATCTCGATGTTCTAAGTAATGAAAGAGTTCTGATAAACAAACATATATGCTGCCTTTTCATAACGTTTATCTACATTACGTAATTTTTTAGGGTCCTAGGTAAAACGGTCGACTATTCAATATATTTATAAATAATTACCAATAAATTATTTACTTTTACAAATGAAATTTTCATTGAATATTTTGTAATTGCCCGTCAAGGCATATTGATCATGTATCTTAAAGTGCTTTGTTTATGAGCCATTCATAAACATGATTACATCATCTCTTACAAGTCTTGTTTTAATTACGTTTTGTTTGAATTGAATAGTATCAATTTCTCTTTCTCAATTCAGACGTTGTTGGCTTTCAATATATTGCTCTCCAAGTATACCGCCATATCATACACCGTAGAATGCCACACAATTTATTAAGCGCTCCGCCTAAACGTCGTACATTTTATTACCGTACTTTATTTTACACCTAAGTGAGGTTTAAAATAATTTCGGAACATTAGTCCGCAACGTAATAATGGTCAGTGCTGATGTAAACGCTATCATCATTAAACTTTTATAAACTGTTTATGAATTCAAATGGCTTCCTTTAATAATAACATTATTGAGTAATTTCTAACAGCTCTACAGTCAGCGTAACCCACTTGCGGGGCGGACGACACTACGCGTGGTTTACTTTGCTAAAGCGGACCATACTCGACCTGGCTTGTGTTTGCATCCTCGATAGAAAAATAACTACAAGGGTGATCTGGTCTCAGTTGAAATGATTGCATCAACTGATATTTGTAAATTTATTATTATGTAAAAGCAAATTTCCTGGATAATAAAATATGTTAAATATCGATAATTAACGCCAGTGGAAAATGTAAAAAGAATTTTGACAACTGAATACGATATTTTCTCTGTCTGAACGACACTTTTCGTCTCACGGTTATATTATTTCAAGGGAGCTCCGCAGCCGTTGAAAATAATTAAAAACTTTCCTTGAATACCTTTAAAATACTTGAATTAGATAGATATAAACATATTTAATTTTATCTCTTTTCTTTTAAGAAAAGTTTCTCTCAGGTTCTTTTGAAACATATAGTCATTCAAATCCTATTACTATAACTTTTTCAAATTATTTTGAGCCAATATTTTTTTCTTAGAATATCTATTCAAATATATATATATATATATATATATATATATATATATATATATATATATATATATATGTAATGTGTTCATAGTAAAATGTTAGTTTGTTACTAATCATTGCGTTCTGACAAATATTATAAATAAAAAAAAACAGCAAAAGTTTGAATGGACGCATACATGTGTATTACTCTATAATTCCGTAATTTCTGAATCCACAAGAGATAGGATTCGAATAAATTATAGCCTGAATTAATGACCTCTAGGTTGTTTTTTATTTAGAAATCTGAATTAGTTCCAGCAGAAATCTGAATTAGTTCCAGCAGAAATCTGAATTAGTTAAGGAACAGCGTCCCTCTTTTATAACGTTCATTAGGCTCTTATTTTATCATGTAGCATTTTCTGTACGAATAATTCTGTTAGTTTGATTTGAGCATTTGTTAACTCATATCAAGTAAACATAATTTCCACCTCATCTGCTTCCTAATTAGCATCAAATATTAAAGGAAAGGTTAAAAAAATCATACGTATCAACAATTCTACAACAAAAGATGCACCAACAACTATACGATGCAGAGCATCAATCGTTTCACATCAGCCTCTTTTGCTTCTTAGTACGCACCAGACAGGTAAAATAAATTATATGTATAAATAACCGCACAACAAAAAATGCGACAACAATACAGTAGTTGACTAACTCTAAATTTTGATATTTTTCGTACAATATTGTGAAATATAAGTTAATTAAAAACTAGTCTTGAAAAAAATTCAAAAATTCATTGAAAAATAAGCCAGTTATAGGCTTCTAAATTTGAAGATACGGATAGAGTTGGGTATAGCCCTGTCTCTTTTACTCTTGTAGAATATAGTGTGCAATATTAAAAATGACATCACGACACAGTATTGCCGTCCTTGTCTAAAGGTTAAATTGAAACTTTTATAACTCGGTCAATTTTTAAGTTTATTTAAAAAAAAATTCACTCTTCATCAGCTTGTACCTTGAAATTGTGATTAATGAAATAAAAAAAAATTAATCAAATACCCAATTATACGACGCATAGCGTATCAACCGCTTGATACCCGCCTCTTCTGCATCGTACGCGCCTTACATTGTCAAAATGAATATCAAACGAAATTATATGTGTCGAAAACTAAACAACAGAAGGTGCAACAACAAGTACACAACCCACAGCATATGGACCGCTTTACACCCACATCTCCTACTTCCTAGTATCCGGCTAATGTTGTTAAAGTGAATAGTGAAAGAAGTGATATGAGTATTGACGTCACAGTTGTGTTACACAATTGTTTGTTACTCGTCATTAGTCGGCGTTGTGAAACCGCCGTGATGTGTTATCTCATCTTTTTCATCTGGACCATTACGGATGCAGCTATGGAACGAGTATAACTAGGGGCAGAATATAATTCGTAAATTGGCAAGCATTATGCTGGAGAAAATTACTTTTGTGTTTTCTCATTTTAACTCAACAATGGCATTTGAAAATTGTATAAATGTTATTATGGATAGCTTTACTCTGTTAAAGCGTTTTACGAATACGAAAGCGTTGCGTATTTTCCAGTCAATTTTTCATAAATAATTACGGAATGTTGGAAAATAGTGCTATATCGGATAAAGTGCAAAAATAAACGAAATAAGCTCCTACTAATGTTAATGTATTAAGTTCAGAAAATACAAAGGCGCATCTTACGCTATTAACCAAATGACAAGAAGTTTTTTAATCTATATTATTTTGTAGCTAAAATACGATATTGCGAATAAAGAAAAAATGCCTTATTAACTAATTGTATGCATAAAAGGAATTAAACAAAAACTTGGATTTTCTCGATAATCGATCGGAACACTGATGATTATCCTAGAAAAGCATTATTTGTAAAAGGTGTTTGATTATCCATGAAATAATCCTTTTCATATCACGACTTTTCATATATTCTAAGTTTTTAAGTTGTATTTCAATTATCTCATTCTTTTTGTTATTTGTAGTGTTTTAAAGATATCCATAACAATATTATTAAAGCAATAAATGCTTTTTATCTGTCGCAGCTATAATAACATCCGCACTTTGGTTCTTCACATTAGTTCATTTTTAATCGACATATGTAAAAAAAAACTCATTTATAATCTATACGCAACGGAATTGGTGGTTTGGTGGAGCTTCTTTACCGTTGTTATAATTACAGTATTATATGCGTAAAAAAACCGAATTTCTCCAAATTATGATTAAATGAACATTCCGGCAATAAATTGTGCTCCTTTTCCTTTCAAACGAAGTAAGAAAGTATTGAGTGAAGGAAGTATTGTAATCACCCACACATTCCAAGACAAGTTTTTGGAAAAAAATATTTATATCACACTAATAACAGAATGCAAAAAAAGATGAAGTTAATGAAAATATGCGTGTTGTTATGCTTGTGTGTGCGCGTGCTCTCGAATGTTCGCTTACTTTGTGCGTGTTCGTTTGCATGCGTGCAAGCACACATGCGTTTGGGTGTGTGGAGTGGGCAGAGTTATATCTATATGTATGTAGCCGGTGAATTAGAGCCTAAGCAAACGTACTTATTTGTATGATTTTTTATATTTCGCAATTTCTTTATACACTTCATATCTTCGATCTAAATTATTTTTTTTTTTTATAATTTCTGTCTAATTTCAAAATGTAAAGTATTTTGCATACAATGAAATCCAATGATTAGTGCTTTATTTGCCCAACAATGCAAGTATATTATTTAATTATTTTAATTATAAGCCCGACAATAATATAAAATAATGAAAACTTATTGCAACATTAAAATAAACATGGATACATATACTCGTATATGGGTTTACGTTTTACGAAATCGTTTACGCACCGTTTATTATTTAAAACAATCAGTGCCGTTGATCATAATACTATTTACTGAATCTAAGGAAGATGAACCAAAGAAATAAACCTAGTAAGTAGATACAAGTAGACATCGCACTACGAGGTTCCGTGCACACTTACTCCGTAACATTCAAGAATATACAAATGTTAGTATTATTTACCACCATGTAAACCCAATGCCTATCTTTCATAGGCGTGAGAAAGTCACGAATTCTTCAAAAAAACTTCCGTAGTATTTTTTGTTAAAATAAGTTACACAACGTGGATGAAAAATGTTAAGAGCCGAATATCACCTTTCTCCCTACCTAATTGTGTTTTTTAGAAAGACCAATAAACGACGAAACTAACATAACTACATAACAGAAATGGTCCGGTAAATCGACATAACATTATATAATGGTCCATGAAATCATAATTTTTTCGGGAAAATAATTAAAATAATACACATATACTCTATTTAAATTTTTTTTGTCGACGATGCTTGTACAGATTTTTTTTCAGATCCTGTTTACATGTACAAACCCCCCCCCCCCCGAAACACAATTTTAAGTCATTTTAAATACCTAATAACATGTATGAAATTCAAGTCGCTAATTAATTCCTGTATGAGTTAGGCCTCTGATAGACAGACGGGTAAATTGACGTTTCCACAGCAATACTCTAAAGATTATTATATTTTTTGCGTAATCTACAAAAGATTTTCTTATTCCAAGCGAGGAAAAAGAGTTTTTTTCATGTTTTATTTTTATTGAAACAATAACTAACAAAGTCCAATATATATTTATTCCATACCTACTGAAATATATTTTCGAAAAAACTAATCATATTCTAATCAGTCAAAACAATTCCACAACTATTATATAACTATCATGCTTGTATATACTGTAAGAACAAATGTAATATATGATATTATGATTTAATACGTGTTGTAAACATTTTAATTTTTTCCATTTAAACTTTCAAATCCAACCTGAAGCAGAAAGATGGACGAGTAATCCAATATACCTTACGGAGTGGAAATTACGGATGGAGCAGAAAAAATAAAATATGAAAAAAACTCTTTTTCCTCGCTTGGAATAAGAAAATCTTTTGTAGATTACTCTAAAAATATTTAATATTGTTCTCGAAATCAACTTCATCTTGCAGATAAAAAACTATTATAAAATCGATGAAGCGTTATGAAATCCAAGTTTTCTCAGAACTACATTCGACAAGTTCAAACGAGTGCAATTGTGAAGAATAACTTGTGTCAAACGTCAAAAAACATTTTCATGAACTATATCTTTGTACTTATTTATTTCCTACCGTTGTTTACAATACGACAGCAGTAAAAACTGATCGCAGAAAAAGAGCGAAGCATGACGTGCGCAAAAGCCTTCTAGTAAAATCGTTTAGGTGCGGGAATCCCGTAGTAAAAATTGTATTATGATTTTATTAGCTCAGAGGCTAAGCAATAATAGATGCCTTCGGCGAGTTTGAAACGAAAAGTAATTGGTAATCTATATTTATAACAAGAATTGACCGGACAGGCAATTTATATTGATACAGCGAGACCTGCCATTACGGTCGTGTGCCACTTGCGAACGTAACAAAAAGTTCAAATCGAAGCGGGGTAACACAGTGATCGATAATGAAAAGAAATTATTTATCTTAATAGCATCGAGCTAGTCGGGAAATAATACTACACTATTCTTAATTTTGATGATTAGTTTTATGCAGTTATATAACTATGTTTTGGCAAAGAAAATGTCAAGGTGTTAAAAATTGTATTGGTTTCTCATTATCGACTTCTAGCAAATGCTTCAAATTAATTTCATTGATTATATATACGTTGAAAGGAATCTGAAGTTTATTTTTGTAATTTTTAGTTCTAAAGTATTTAGCATACAACTTTCCAAAATAAATAAGGTCCTGACGCATACTCGTAATAATCGATTGAATAAATTTACTGTTTTATATTTAAGTAGCGAATCGTAAAATCACGGTTCCTTATTTATATACGTATGTTTGTTGGTCCACAGTAATATTTTAGTGCCGCAATAGTTCCATTTTGTTTTGATTATGATTGTAATACTTTTTATTAATTATATATTTATAAAATATCAGCTAATACATATGGGGAACTATCCAAGTATAGATAAATATCAGATTTTGAAGACGTTCAATGTAAATAAAAATGATACAGAAAATTATTAGCAAATTAAACTATTATATTTTACTATGTTTCACGAGAGTGCAGTATGTATAACTTTTACAATATCTTACACCAACTGTACAATTTTCCTGAACAATCAGAAATATATATATATATATATATATATATATATATATATATATGTATGTATGTATATATACATATACCATAAAGCATTGAAATAGTTTAACCTATTCAATTTGAAAGGGAAAAAGGATTTTTCTCATCTCATTGTATTTCAGCGGCAAACTTTTCAGAGAAGTTTGTATCTTTAGAGGCTAATTTTAATGGTATTTTTACTAGAAAATAGAATAGTCATTATTAATATATATTAGATAAAATATATAAAAAAAAACTAAAACTCCTAATACTGAACACAGTCTTATATAAATCATCCTGCATCATTAAAAATCCCAAAAAAAATACCACTATTAGATTACTATCCAATTTTCCATATATGAATGGCGCTATGGGATAATGTACATCTTGATATGCTTTATAATTATAGCAATTCAAAAGTTTAAAGTTGGCTAAAAAGGTGTCATTATATATTTATTTGGATTGGATACTGATTTATCTTCACAAATATTTAGTTCGCTAAATATTTTTTAAAGGGTTATGAAAGAATACCAAAAAATATGGTATAAAATTAATAAATAGCTAACATTTTGTTTTCGGTCCATTCTGTTCTAATCACAGAAAATCGATTTTAATGTTAGGGATTTTTACCCCGTATTTCTGTCAGAGATTAACCTGAAACACGGTATAAGGGTACGTCAGACAAGCAATATTAACAATACAAATAGACACAGTACAGTTTTTAGAGAGAAAACCAGCTAGATTGTTTAATGCAGATTAATTTTTTTCATAATTAAAACAGAGTATACCGAATCCTATAATTATAATATTTGTTCGATATAAGTATAAATTTCGAACATAAAAACCAATCCAATAAAACATGATCTGCCACTCTGCATTACGAAAGATATTTGTAATACTTTATGTGTATATAGTTCCTGCTATCGATTATGATAAACACGCCTATTCGATTAAAACCCGTTCACAGCTCTTTCAATAATCCCTAACCTCTTTGACTCAAGATACTCAACACAACCCGAATGAACGCACAATTAATAACTCCCAAAATCAACCCTAACCAATCCGACGCCTACCGCGAGGCCCTAGAACATAATGGCCTTCAGGACCGCCATAGAATACATCGTAATGGCCCTCGGGCTGCGGCCGCAGGTGTCCCGCAGGGCTGCCCAACACCTCGGCTCTGTAATTTAAAAATTAATTCCCCGGCGTTTGGCTCGTCCGCCGTTTTCACGCGCCTTTTGACGCCCGCCGTATAATTACACTGATTACATCTGCGGCCAGCTTTGGATGATTACCGACCGCCGGTTGTTTACTGCGATCGCCTTTTTTTGGGGATGTGATTGGGAAATAATCCGCTGCGCTAAAATAAATGTAAATATTAGTGCATTGGCTTCGAAACAGGGCGCAAATAAGGGAAACTTTCTTTAAATGTATTTAATTCAGTGTATCATATAATAATTCGCACAAAACTATTTCACTTTAAAGTACAGTGATACTGAAGTTAGGCATTAATAAAAAGAAAATATTTTTAAGGCCCTCATAATTATTTCATACAGCAACCCTTAAAGCCATCTTCAAGTCGGTAAACAATTGTTGTGAGAATTACTGCATGTGCTGTTCGATTTTTGTATTGGATACGAATTAAATTCATTATGTGAATTAATACACCAACAAAATTATGAAAAAAATAGCTTACATCCCAAAACAAATAAAAAATTTTAATAATAGTTTTTTTACAAAAATATTTAAACGATAAGTATAACGATATTTTTGGAAGTCACTTTGTAAACTTGTGTAATTCAATAAACCGAATACTTATCAATTGCACACGCTTCTACTGACCTCATGACTTTAAATTAATTCCTAATATTACAAACCTCTTAACATTAAACAGGTCGTTATTAAAATTCGTAAACTCGAAATAAATATTAACTTATTAGGTTCCCACTTGGTAAATTATTTTTGACTTTCTTCTGCTGACGCGTGATATACGTGCAACTATTTTAACTCATCAAAGTAGTTCATGTCACATCTCATAACTAGTTAAGTTTTCTTAATATAGGTACTGCTCTTTACTCAACTTCTTCTAATTCCCCAGTTACTGCCTTTATTCACGTTCAATAATGACCTTATCTATCTTACTATTTTTAAATATTACAGCTAACTTTCCTTCTTGTTTTTTCTTGAAATTAGTAATTAGCAGTATATCAAAGTGATGCGTCTTCATAAATCTTTATTGGCATATTTGATATTATTAAAACTGGCTCAAATAATATTTTGGAAACGTTTAACTAAAAAATTACAATTTTATCAAACTTTACGTTTCGTAGATGCGCCACGTCTTGCTCTATTTAATAGATCCACTAGTAATCAAACCAAAAAGTAGACAGAAATAATGGAAAGAGTAAAAGAATATATTTCCCTACTTATATTTGAAATATCTCTGGGTACAAAACTACGACAAAGAGTATTTATCTGTGAATCTGAATAAAGAAAACAATAATGGCGAATATATTTAAAAGTATGAAAATAACATATTAAATGAAAACAAAAAA
Source organism: Druceiella hillmani (assembly GCA_039881145.1). Lineage (NCBI taxonomy): Eukaryota > Metazoa > Arthropoda > Insecta > Lepidoptera > Hepialidae > Druceiella > Druceiella hillmani. The sequence goes on along the minus strand of JAYKKI010000001.1, from coordinate 44,063,590 downwards.
ATACGCGAGGCCAAACGATGCTTAAAAGTAAGTACAAACGGATTGAACCCCGACCCCGGCGAGAAGACCAAAATTCCTAACCGCTGTGTCGCGGCGGCGCTGAAGCACCACAATAAAGGCACGGGGCGGGGCACCTCGCGCCCTTCGTGTGAGAAGGGACGGAGTGGGCTACGCCAGCGAACAACAAACTTGTCAACCTCTATTAACGTTATTTTAATAGTAAATTTTATACGAAAAAACAATAAACAAATATTTCTATTTTAAATTTACCGGATGTACTTAACTATCTAAAATAAATTCTATTATACCAGAAAAAGAAAATTCTAACCTAACTTCAACTTTGCAGAACTTTCAGTGGTTTGGAACATCACGACCTCGGTCTTACTTCTTCGGGCTAAATAATTAAGCTTATCATTCCTAATCTCCACCTTTTATTAAAGCACCCCGTTCGATCTCCATTACTTTCCTAGGAAACTTTCTTATGGTTAGACTAACTGTAACTTTTCTTTTAATCATGCAATCTGGTTGAAAACAAATAGACAAATTGACAGACGTGAAACGGAAAATGTTTATTTCGACTTAAAACTAAAAAAAAAGAACAAAATTGAAATGTTGAATATTGTTATCCAACCAATTTTCTCATGTTATTTATGTGAGCATTTTTTTTAAATGTCTATAGTTGATAAACGATTTAAACATAACCATACACACAGAGAACTAGTCACTTACAAACTAAATTAGTGTATGTTTGCAAAATGTTAAAACGAATTATCTATAACAGGAAGTAACGCTTCTTGATTAAAGTTCATCTTAAACTATATTTTCAGACGACCACCCATTTCTGCACTGGTCGTATCCAACATTGCTTTACTTCAATGACAAAATATCAACACGCTCTGTGTTAACATTTCAACCTTAAGCTCGTAATAAATGCAATTTACGTTTCTAACTATACAACTGGTTAAAATCGTAACGCACCAAACGAAATTTTGCTTTAAAAAGTACTCGCCCATTGCAAAATAGTAATTTGCCAACTGAATAAGATGTCATCTACATAAGAGTCAGTAAACGAATCTATTATATGAAAATACGAACCCAAATACTTAAAACGTGTACTAAAGTGCATTGCACGTCCTATATTTAATATTGCAACAATATGTGTGCAATATTAATTATAGAAAGTACAACTGCTGTCTTCACTTTTCACTACTACATATGAATATATATTTTAGGGCTCCTGATTAGCTATTTATTTGCGAGAGACATTTCGAGTCGGACATTATGAATAATGTACTAAAATTATGTAATGACTTTTACATTGAACAATTCTCCTAAAATATCTTCGTGAAACAAGAATAAACTTCTATCGTTCCATGTACTGCCGTCATTAGCGTCTGGTTCTTAAGTCACCCGTTTTACCTGGAAGTAACTATTTGAAGCAAATGCGATATACAACTAAACATTACATAGTCATGACATGCTTCAATGTTAATTTGACACACTTTCAAAGTTATTACAGGACGTATCGCTGTTGTCCTCACTTTTTACTACTACATAGGTATATATTTGGACTCTTGATTAGGTATTTGTTTGCGAGAGGCACTTCGAGTCGGAAATTATGAATAATGTACGAGAATTATGTAATTAATTTTACATTGAATAATTCATGTGCAATATTATTATGTGCAATATTAATTATAGGACGTACAACTGTTGTCCTCACTTTTCACTATTACATACGAGTATATATAATTAGGACTCCCGATTAGCTATTTATTTTCGAGAGACACTTCGAGTCGGAAATTATGAATAATGTACGAGAATTATGGATTGACTTTTACATTGAATAATTCTCCTAAATTATCTTCTCGAAACGAGAATAGTCTTCTACCTTTCCATGTATCGCCGTCATTACCGTCTGATTCTTACATCCCCCGTTTTACCTACGGAAGTAAACTATTTGAAACGAACGCGATATACAACTGAATATTACATAGTCATGACACGCTTAAAAGTTAATTTGACATACTGTCAAATTGATTAGCCGTGATTTAATTTCAAAGTGATTAGCCGTAACTAAAATGTCAAACAAGCATAACTACACATAGCTATTAAAACTATCCACACTATTCCATTTTTGAAAAACTATTCCATTTTGCTTCATTGGAACCATTTCTGGATACATTTCTTTTGGCATCACCACTCATTCGTCGTTCGGAAAAATAACACAGAAAATTATGTTTACTGTCATCATATTCATTTAGGTTCATTTGTAAAATACAATGCGTTTATCTGATATCTTGTTCGTACTTGTGTCGATGACAAAAAATGTATTCAATCCTCGTCTGCCGACGTTGATTATGTAGTTGATTATGGATCCAAAATACTAGTTGAATTCATCTTGTCAGTCAGATATATAATCTATTGTTTAATATAAATGAATAACGATTCTTATCGATATTAAACCAAAAATTAAGATCTCTCGTATGTTAAATATAAAAAAAGACAAAATGCTTTCAACAAAAAAAATAGTTTCAGAGAAACTATGTTTTTTTTCTTTCATATTGTACTTTTTAATTATTAATAATTATATATACTTCTAATGAAACTTAAAAAGGTAACACAAAATCATAATAGAAATAGAAAACAAGTTCAAATATTTAAAAAATTCAATACCCCTCGAGCGTTTTGGGTCTTGAGGAAGAACATCGAAATCTCATTATTCGACATTCGCATTCAAAAGGTAAAAAGCAAACGTTCATACTACCGCTAAATATAAACATTCATACTACCGCTAAAAATCAAACATTAATACTACCGCTAAAAATCAAACATTTATACTACCGCTAAAAATCAAACATTAATACTACCGCTAAAAATCAAACATTCATACTACCGCTAAAAATCAAACATTCATAGTACCGCTAAAAATCAAACATTAATACTACCGCTAAAAATCAAACATTAATACTACCGCTAAAAATCAAACATTCATACTACCGCTAAAAATCAACAATTCATACTACCGCTACTATTACTGATATATTGAAATACTTCTTTCAAGATTTTTGAAAAGATACTAAAAAATGAGATTAAAAAATGGGGTTCGCTTATTTACAATCTCTGTTTACAGCATGTGCCTAATAAGCAAATAAAGTGTTGGGATCCATATTTTTTGTTGAATATGTTTACGTTGAAGCTCAGCTCGGCTAAGTGTTGCTTTGACGTCAAACTTCCACCACCTGACTATCAAATTGACTATTACGGTGTTTTTATGTTGCCCGAATATAATTTAATAACAGAGAGGCGCGAAATAAATAGATTGAAATTGTTTAAATTGGACCGAATTTCCAACTAAATAAATAATATGTTTATCCTGGAAACACCAGCTGCCTCTTGTCGGTTTTGTTCATGGCACTAGACGCTGCACTTGCGCAAATGTTGGCCAATGAATCGTTATTAAAATTAATGCTCGTGTTTAAAGAGATATCAAAATAATAATGAGTTATTATCTTATAAATTAGCTTTATGTAGAGAAATACAGACTTAGTTTGACTTGAATCTAGGCCGATATCTCCGTGGTCCGGAAAAAAATACAAAAGAAACATATATGTTCGTTAAATATTACCTCATTAGTATTTAAACATATTGAAGTAAAATCCAATTCCATTTGAACTTGTCTTGTTCTTATAAGAACTGAATTCGCAAATATTTTTCCTTCCTGAGCTTGAACTATTTTGTGGCACTATTGGAAAAATACTAATCTTTACCTAAGCTATCACACTATATTTTCCCGTCACGTAATTAATAAGAATATCAACGTGCCACTTTTCTTCATCCACACGTGCTTGCTGTCTTTCCTTCTGATCATCACAGCACGTCCGCCCTCAAAGACTCGGTCACGTATCAATCAATTACCAATATTCTATAGCGCCATCCTCTAAGTGGAAATGGCTTTTACACAAATACAAATACAACTAATACGGCTACAAAAACCATTAAGGATATTGACTTCTTAACTATCGTCTCGTAGCGTTTTAATCCGTGGGCAACGACCGACTTTTTTCTCGTAAATCGCTCGATCAATTTCACAATTACTCTTAAGTATTGAACATATTTTTCTAAGATATTCTTTTCTATTTTTATGAAAGTATATTCTGCAAAAATGTGAAAGTTTTATATATATTTATTGAAGCATTTCAAACAGATCGCAACTCAAAACTTATTTTTTATAAAATGAAGTAAAGGTATTTTACGACAATATGAAAACGACAGTATAGATGTTCAACAAATATAAGTGAAATTTTTAAGCTTACAAAATTTTATTTATTTATAATTTTAAAAACTAAATATATAAATTTTTATTATTAAACAAAATTATTTTTAGGGCAATATGTATCATGTAAGTTACGTTTGCTTTTGTTGAGTACACAAAATAAGAATTTTTGTAACGCTCAATTTCACACCATGAAAATAATTTCATTTCTCACTTCAAACTTCTCATTACGAATATTAAATATTATTATAACTTTTAATATTGTTTATATCCTTTTAGATTTAGTATCAAAATAATATTATCACTTTTATTTAAAAAGAAACGAAAAAATGGATGCATGGGATTTGCAAAAACTAAGTATACCTTGTTATTGTCATATACAACATCGATTACACTCATAAAACTGTTAGGCACAGCAGTGTATTCCACTGAATTTATTAGAACTATATGTTTATTAGAACATATCACAGTTTTTTTTCCAAAAACGCCAGTTTAGTTAAAAGAACAAGCAAATACTTTCAAAAATTTACATTTTGTCATCGAGAAATAAAAATTTTTGAATCTCTCTTTGAACTATCATTTTGATTAAATTTTAAATTCTTTTGTCGCTAGTACATGCCAGGCAATAATCCCCGGATGCTCTCTTCAGCAATGAAACCGTACAGCGCTCAATTAACAATTCTAAATGTTATATTTGAAAAATATATCAACGTTCCTATGTAGTCGCTTTTATCCCTAACGTCACTAGAACTCAAAATGTATATAACTTTACTTAGAAAAAAAGAAACAATTTTATTAGGAGAAAAGTAATTTTATCAAAAGTAACTTGACCAGGTTTTTACCTATACTTCTTATAAAATATATCGTTCAGTTAATTTATGCCGTCGCTGCCAAAGGTTACTGAACAGAAATCGATGAATACCTTGAAGATAGTTTCCATCGTCTCTTGAGAATTGAATCCTTTACCTTATAAAAACTGATTTGTTCAAAAGAAAAGTGGAAATCAGTCGACATAATATCGGACTAGCGAATAGGTTAAAAAAACTCAGTTAGAACTCCTGCAATTCAGTTGTATTATGTATAATTATGCAATGCTGTTATGCGGTAACAATGAAGAAGACAAAACTCGATTGACCAATTAACGACTTCTCATTATCATATGTTATATTTTACAGTAAATTGGTCTGTATAAACAGTATATATATAAACAGTACATCAACATTTACGGTTTTTGTAGCTGGATGCTTTATTAAAACACGTCTTTGAAACCGGAATGATTTTTTAAAACACGTCTTTAAAACCGGAATGCTTTTTAAAACACATCTTTGAAACCGGAATGTTTTTTTAAAACAAGTCTTCGATACCGGAATGCTTTTTTAAAAAAAGTCTTTGATACCGGATGGCTTTTTTAAAACACGCGTGGTCGTGTGTTTCTCTCTAGTTTTTTTACTAACTACCCGTCAACTCAATTCTCGTATTTTTTTATTATTTCAATTTGACGTAAATAGCTCTATATTACTTTAACTAGGAAATCAAACTATTCTACTAGCTCAAATGTACGTTTCAAAGGGATGCACTTTCACTATTGCCATTGTTTAGGAGGATGTGAATATGGAGGATGTGACAGCATAGACGAGTTGAGATTATGCACAAGACCTATGGATGCATGGAGACTTAAGTGAAATAGAACCCGTATTCAAATTCGTTCCAGAGTCGGTCCATTTTCATCTATACATATAACTCAACTACATAATGATATTTCCCTTTTACCTAATGCTTCACACCACAGAGCATACTAGAAAAACCATCAGCGCCTAGTCGTGGAATTCAAACAAATCGCTTCTGCTAACCGGGTTTAACATTGAGACATCAAACAATCGGTTGAACGGTTTCTGAACAAAAAGTTCAGATTGATATCGGCTACTGTCTTCAACAAAATTTTACAAATTTACCAGTATGATAAGAAATAAATAAAAGACATGAAAGTTTTCAAGGTAAGACATTTTCCGCCAAAAACTTCAGCGGACTTCGATACTACCTACCTCATTTCTTATACGGATTTGACGGTTATTAATTATTCAATGAAGAAATTTCACGCGAAACTTTGCATAGTATGCTTTAATTGGTCTACGGAAGCAAGTCTAAAAGGAGAAAAGAGCAGTGCGTAAAACGCGCGAGGATTATTTTAAAATTTGAAAATGGTTCGAACAATTGTAGGCCAAAGCCAAATGTCACTATGAAGGGGACTGCAGGATAAATTTTATTTACAATGAACCATTTATCTGGACATTTCAATTTAATATATTTCGCCATCATCGCCATCAATAAATACGCATTTTGTATTTATTTAATAAATTTCAATTTATGTATATATATATATATATGTGTATATATATATATATATATATATATATATATATATATATATATATACGGTTCACATGTACACATATATGAGCATACTTGTATTTCAAATAGGCCGCCCTTGTAAGGTTACGAAGTAAAACAAAAGAGTTTAATCGTAAATCAACACAGAAAATTTTTTTTTCTTTTACTCTATCGTGATATAGATTGACCATCTTATCTTCTATACCAACGGTCATGGTCAATAAAATGTGTTTTTAACTAAATTTTATTGTAGCTTCAATTATTAATTATATACCAAAATTGTCTTAAATAACAGTATTACCTACAACTACGGTTTGAAGAATTAATATGCGATAGCTACGGTTAGAATATTGCCTGCCTTTAATTATTTTGATTTCCGTTAAGTCTGCGATAAAAAATATTTGACTAAAATTAGTACACGGGAAACGCTACGATCGTGGTTACGCTGAGAACCTCCAAAACAGTACCCAATGGAAAGCGAAAACAATTACGATAAAATGAAGAACCGAACCTTCAAATAAGACAACGTGAAACTGTGTCATAATACCAACGATGCATAACACAGGTATAAGTATTCTGTCATTATAGCTGATGTGGAAGAAGATACCGTGAAGGTATGGAAAGATATAAAGAAAGCCCACCTCTGAATGTAATATGGTGAAGACAGAAATTAATTCAAACATTTAATTTATAACTAAGTGTATGCCATTTCGCGATTTCTGGCGCAAACTTGCCGTACGCACAGCTCTGCGCTAATTACAGGAACGGACTCCAACTTACTTAACAACCTCGGTAAATGAATTTAAAAATGAAGTAAAAATTTGAAAATATTTAAGTTAAGCCAACCAAGCTTATCAAGAACTAACTTAATAATAATATGTGGGATTCATTGTTTTAATAATACACCAAGATTAACGCCAAGTTAACGCATGCGAAAATAAAATAAGAATAAGCTGAAATTAAATTGCGATTAGAATAAAGTTAGTTTGAGATTAGGATACGGCTGTTATTTCGGTGATTAAAGGAAAAATAGAAAAAGTTGTTCAATTTTTTATCAATAATATGTGGGATTCATTTCATTCAAAATGCAAACGTGGTTTTGGATTATTAGATTTAAATATTTTGGATTTTGAACGGAAAATAATTTTGAATTTCCGCATATAATGCTTAATTTCATATGTAGTTTTCCCTTTTTTATTTTGGCTAAGAAAATCATTAATAAGGTATACTAAAATATTTATTTTTACAAATATTAGTATTCATTATAACCCCCGCCTTAATCATACATTATATTGCGTGGTATAATTAATTTTATCGATTTTCAACAACCAATTCCAGATTATCGTACTATAGATCTTTAGTGAAATTTAATATTACAATTATTTCACTTTCATCGAGCTTCAGCATTAAATAAACTCGTTCGTCATAGCGAATAAAATCTGTGCTAGTTTAGCCATAATATTTTTACAACAACATCATCTAGATAGAACCAGAACACGCCGGACCTCTCGAGTTTCTTATTGCAGGCTGCTACTCATACATTTAATAAATAGGGTCGTACCATGTGTACTTACAACTTGTTCGTGACGAATAAAAATGGTTTTAGAGATGTATTTAGTCCATTAGTACATTTATATAATATGAAAAATTTTCTAAGGGACTTATTTTTATTACAGTATCTGTGTGTATAAATAATATTTAAAATATATAAAAACAAAACAATTTAGCAATGACAACTCAAATAATTGTCACAAAATGACGTATTTTAAGGCTCAAATAGAGAACATTTAATAAATAGGATCGTACCACATGTATTTACAACTTGTTCATGACGAATAAAAATAATTTTATAGATGTATTTAGTTCATTAGTACATTTATATAATATGGAACGTTTTTTAACGGACTTATTTTTATTATAGTACTTGTGCGTATAAATATTATTTAAAATAAATAAAAACAAAACAATTTAGCAATGAAAACTCAAATAATCATCACAAAATGACGTATTTTTAGGCTGAAATAGAGCTTTAAACAGATGTTACTAGTTAGAAGTTTACCTAGAGTATTGTGACTAGTATACTGACTAATTAATTACTTTACTGTAGAATAAAGGGTTATTTAATATTCATAATTTTACTAATAAAATACAGAATGACACATCGACGGTTAATAAAAAAAAATTTAAAAATTTTCTACAGAAAAAACGGCAGAGCAAATTTTTATTTCATATTTTTTCATGCTTTAAAAATTCATATTAATTAAATAATTATTGAAAAAGAACTTGAATAAATAATTATGAAAAATGTAGGTACTCGAAATTTTTCGGATGATTACAAACATTCCATCAATATAGTATTCGTTTTTAATGCAACTTTAAAACTAATGCAGAAATAATCGTAACTGGTAAGTATTAACGTTGACAACATATCAAATAAAAACCAAAAAGAATTCGTAGAAAATTTAAAGTTACTTGAAAAATAACAACAGAGATAAGTAAAAATCAAATGATGTTAATGAATGTTTGTTTAAAAGAGAAATTCGGGGTGAAAATTACTCTAATTAAATTCACTATGAATATTTTACTGATGTAACATCTCTAAGGCGAACACAGAGACTTAATAAAATCCGTCGGAACAGTCACAGACTCACTCCGTATAATAAAGCACAGCAATTATCCGGAACATCGTTCAATTATAATTCTATAAAAATGGTGTCGTTTTTCGCCACCATATAATGTTATTAATACATCATCATATTCCAGTATTCCTTAAAATATTCCTAGGTTAAAGAGAAACATTGAATTAATAATCTTAAGGAACAAAGAAATAAAATGAAACCATACTCGCGAATTTACTATAAAATTTACTAAAATATTTTGTCACAATTAAGGGAAATATAACGGTATCTCATAGACTCCGTAGATCTTGCTCAATTAAACTCAGATTATTAAAAAATTAGTAAACCTTCGCAAGACAAACGGGCTACGCTAGTAAAAACGACAAACGTTCAAAAAGAAGCATAATTTTTCCAGACTCCAGTCATTAAATGATCATCGGAATTATTTTATTACCTGGCTTATTACCATACATCATCATTATTTAAGCTTCGGACTTAGGTGTAAGGCACCATCCAGAAATAATCTGTACGGGGCGCAGAACCGTATGTGATGTATAATATAAGTAAGCTTTTTTTTCTTATGAGAATGCATCTGTAAGAAATATCTCAGTAGACATTTCCACAGCTGTATAATACACACACACACATGTATAATATATAGTTATTCGAAAAAAAAACAACATTTATACAAAAACATGCTGCATATTTAAATGAGAAACATATCGTTGTTTTGGTATCTCGATACGAGTGGTCAATATTTAATTTATTTTTTTTTATTATTACAAAATGATATAGTTACTAAGTTGACTCTTCATTTACTTATTTTACAAAAAATCTAAAACATACCTAATTTTTCAATACTTTTTCAGTAACCTTTATGAAACAAAAGCTATTCTAGATTACAACCGGTTTAAACGTTATAAATTCGAACGAGACATGTAAATTGTGATAAATACGTAATACGAAAAGTAATTCAGCATCCTAATTATAAATAAGCATGTACACTTATTTGGAATGCAACAGAGAAAATCGTTTTGTCTTTGTACTATTTAAAGAGACAAATAGACAAAATTAAATACCTACATAAAGACTTAATATGTTAAAACATTTTATTCTTTATGGACGAAATGAATTTAGCCTGTTATTATGTTTCGTAGAAGAAAGTAAAACTAGAACTCAGTAAACATGAATATGTATTGATGACAACTTGAGAATGGAAATCCAAATTTACGACGAAAAATTATATGTGGAATAAACGTAGACAAAAAACCTCTACAAAGGTCAAAAGGAGCATCCTCTAAACGTCATGTAATTGTAGACGCATTGCGAAAGTATCTGCCAAATTAGACTATTAAGACGCTGAAAAGTATTTAAAACAGATAGTTAATTTATATATAATGACCTAAATAATATAAAATGGTTAGAAAATATTAAGAAATTGCTCGAACGCCACTTTAAACATTAGATGGTTTTATGGATCGAGTATGACCACAGCGATAGAAAATTTTAAAAAATGTGATATCATATTTCTAAAGCTTAACATCTAAATTTCTCTTTAACATTGTAAATATCCGTAAATGATATAAAATATTATATTACAAGACATTTTGAAAGACAATCGCAATGCAACTTTCCCGTCAGCTAATTAAATTACAGACAAATCAACTAACGGTCATTCTCTAAATGAAATGCATTGAAAAACACTTCAATCACTTCTTTACCAAACCGACCGAAAGAGAATCAATATTTAATATAAGTCGCAAAATGTAGAAATCTATGAAAAGATTTAGAACGAAAGCGTGAAATGAAATCAACGCAGAGTTGAAAGGCACTTATCTTTTTCTAACTATCCTGCTAGATTAGAATTATTGGAAATATTCTTTGTGAAGTATCGATCACTCGCAGACCGTGAAATTTATATTTCACTATTATAAAACTCTTTCCTGCTGACCTAAACATAAAATTCTTTCGGCGAATTTGTTAATAATGTATCCAAATTATAAAAACACATCAAAACTTTAAATTCTTTTATAGATTTCAGTAAAAAACAAAGTTTGTTTATCAACATTTATTAATACTCACACATATATACAATAATCATACTTATATAAGCTAAAGATTATTTCAATAAGCGAGTAATTTATGTACAAATAAATAAATCTATTGATTTCTATGACTTTATATATTAAAGGTAATTAAACTTGTTAACATACCCGTTGATTTAATAAGTCATATTTATGCCTGAACTGATCAGAAAATTGACCTACGAAAATAAATACTTAGCCAATCATGTTTCAAACGTAACTTTATCAAATTCAACTTAATAAATGAGCAGCATAAATAGAATTGGTACATTGAGGCCTGCTGTTTGCGATAAATACTTAACAATTTAAAAACAAGAAACTAATTCCGTTTTACATTTTAACACCACTCTATGTATTAACAGATACTTCAATTTAATATAATTGTTAATAAATCACACAATAGATTACAACAAGTTATAACAATAGAATACCATAACATGAACAACTTAAATAAAAGTCTCTCTTCTAGGAATATTTTCAAAGCTTCATTATGCTAATCTATATTCATTAACAATTATCACAATAAATGCATATTTCTCTATCGGAGCCAAGTCCTCTATAAGCAGAGATTTCGCATTTTACGCATCATCAGATGTGACAATCTCAATATAAATAAAAATTGCACTAAACCCGAATATTCTACCGCCTCCAAATCTAAGTGAACAACAGATGGTGACGGTAAGAGACGAAGGGCGCGGCAGCCAGCAAGTGTGCTTGGTAGAGCAGCGCCGGTGGCGGTGGCGGTGGTGACTCGTCGCGGAGTAAACTCTCGATGGTGAATGAGCGTTTAGGGCGCTCGGAGGTCATGCGACTCAATTCTGGCGAGATCCTCGACGTCTCCGGAGAAATTCTACTCATCTCTGACGGTATGCGTGTCATATCGGGCGACACGGGACTCGGTTCGGGCGCAACACGGCACACTCTCGCCGGCAAGCGGCACAACTCCGGCGGCACGCGGCACAACTCGACCGGCAAGCGGCACAACTCAGGTGAGACACCGTGCATCTCTGGTGACACCCTACAAAGCTCCGGTGATATCCGGCACATCTCTGGCGATACACGGTATCCCTCAGGCGACACGCGACACATCTCGGGAGATACCCGACACATTTCTGGCGAGACGCGGCACAGCTCTGGTGACACGTGACATAATTCTGGTACGCTCTCATTTGGCAAAACAGTTAGACCCGCCCTCTCCGCAAGGAAATACCTATTGAAGTTTGCCAGCGCAGCCAGTTCCGCGTCCAGGTTGTCCTTTTCGCCCTTCATGAGCTTGAATCGTTTGCGCCTGCGCAGCAGCGAGCCGTTCTCAAACATGTCGAAGGCGTGCGGATGCAGAGTCCAGTAAGCGCCCTTGCCGGGCCGGTCGGGGCGGCGCGGCACCTTCACGAAGCAGTCGTTGAAGCTGAGGTTGTGCCGCAGCGAATTCTGCCAGCGCTGCGTGTTGCGCCGGTAATAAGGGAAGCGGTCGCTGATGAAGCGGTAAATCTCCGCCAGCGGCAGCATCTTCTCCGGGCTCGACCAGATCGCCATCGCTGTCAGTGAGATGTAAGAGTAGGGCGGTTTTTGATCGCCGTAGGACGAGCGCGAAGGACGCGGCATATCTTTATGTTCACTTTTGTTAAATTTTATTGATATCGTTGACGGCTTGAGTAACGCGAATATTTATTTTATATGAAAGAATATATATATTTAATTAAAACCAATAATTTATTTATACCCGTAGACTATATAGTAATGTCACGAACAAGCGTAGCGCGCTCGCGAGGTGCAGACAAGAACTGGCGATTTACCTCTGCGGTTCGACGTAGGGACGAAGCGTCCCGCCCCGCGCGCGCTCCGGGGGAAATAACTCAGAGGCTATTGGTCGGGCGCCTAACCAATCGCGACGAGATTTATAACCATTAATGGTGTCCAGTTACACGGTGCATTAATGAGGAAGAATTTATATTGATAACGGCGGGCGGCGCGGCGGCCGCCGTCTTTCGCAAGCGAACCGATAAAAGTTTTAACTCATTATAAATAGCAATTTGTTAATTCGTTTATGCCCGAGTCGACAATGTCGGATGTCGTTATCGAATCGGCCCGCTAATGATAAATATTGACTTGTCGTCGGAAGGCCGGGCGGCGGCGCGGCGGTACCGCGTCGCGCCGCAGAGCGGACTCATTTCTCATTATAAACTTTACGGCCTGGAACTAATTCGAGTGATTCTAGTTTAATTCATTCCGTGGGCGGAGCCGTTTATGGAGCTAATTTCATATTAAATCATGATTATTTATCGCCGCGTACGTTGCCTCATAGATTCGACGTTAATTGTTAGGTGCGTTGTACTGAGATCTTACACGACCTTAAAATTCATTAAAGTTGACTTATCTCACTCGTGATACAGTGGCTACACCTACTGTATGTCCGTCTAGGTGTCTCACCGTGCTATCTTTTGCCGAAGTGGATATAAGCCGCGACAATCGCACTTTGAATGAGACTTATAACGACATACTGAGATTTTCGGTATTTTCTACAGTTTTTTGCCACATCTTTATAAAATAACAGTACCATTTATATCAATATTATTATCTTTGTTTTGTTTCTCGCATCTTCATTTGTAAGATAACCTATAATTTAATTTTAAAACCTATTTCTCAAAATAACGCTCTAGAAAATACAGCAAAATATTTAAACATACTCACAGTACATAAAAAATAAGTTCTTCCTTTATGGTAGGACACATAGGTAGATTCTGTAGGTACTTAAATAAAAGGAATCCTACTCACCAGGACAATAGTGTTTTTCCCAGAACCTACATATACTGTAGGGTAACATACTTTGCAGTTTCACTCGATTAGAATTAATAGAATACCTAAGTATAAAAATATAAATAAAAGTATAATAAATATTTCTTCACCCTAATTATTCTAAGGAAAATTTAAATTAAAAAAAATATTAAAATTATTACAAAGACTCAGAAATATTGAAGAAACTGAAAATGTATTTTGCTCTTTTTTTGCTCTGACGGTTATTATGTATAGCTATTGTTATTTAATGGAAAAACTTTCATTTAATCAAAAATAAATAGAAAGGCGAAAAATAATAATTAAACGAAATATCTTAAATTTAATTATAGCAATAATTTCCATTTTCCGAAACCTTTCATACTCGTTACCTCATAATGAAATGTTGAAGATTGACGTATTTTCAACATTGTTTCAATAGTAGGTTCAATGCAAAATTTATAACTCAATGGATTATAATATATAACATTTAATCAAATGAATAGAACCGGATAGATCCTCAATAGAACTCAAAATAAAATCCCAAAAAAGTCTTAAGAACTCTACGTAAAACTATAAAAATCTAAGAATCTATAAATATTCATAGAAAATTTTAGTACCAACGTTTTAAATATCAGAAAATAAATAAAACAAAATCTTTAAAAAATCATCTAACAAACTTTTACGAACCTCTAAAATATAAATAGCATCTAGAAAGAAAACTATACACCGCAGGTTAGATCAAAAAACAACGTAACTTACCAAAAAGTAAAAAACTGGGTTATAAACCCAGGTTAAAAAGCCTGTTAAACCCAAATGGTTAAAATGAAAGTTAATCGACAGAAAAAGATACTTAATACACTCTTTTAATTCTACTAAAAACATATTTCAAAGCCGTAGAAGGAAACGAGTAAGTGTGATGAATCCGATCACAAAAACATCTCGTACACTTCTATAATGATTCAGTAATTTCTGTGATTACCTACGTGTTTGTTCATTGGAGATAGTCTCAGAAATTACTGAATTAATGTAATTTGAGTACTGAATTAATATCAATAGACTTACTGAATTAATATAATTTGAGTTCCCATTAATATTAATAAGAATGATCTCTTTTAAACATAATTAATAAATGAGATAATGAAGAATAGCGGTACCATAATGAAAATTAGCAACCCACGTACTTACTCTTTTTTTATAGAAGATGAAATCAAAATAATGTTTAACAATAATTGACTAGATTGTTCGGCGATCGGATGACAATTTTATTTCAATATTTTTTCTGAAAGACAGAAAATTTAAAAAAAAATCAATGAAATACGTTTAGGCGTATTTCCCAATTATGCCAGTTTGATGTTATAAATTTATTCAGCATATTAAATGAATTTATATTATTTGTTTCGAAAAATTTGTATCAGTTTATGTTTTAACACACGTTGAATATATCCACGATGTATGTAAGTATATTGAATATATTTGGCGTTAATTTTGCAGAAATTCATTATTCACAATTAAATGAAACTACCAAGATTTAGTTGTATTACAACATCTTCAGGTGGACTATTAGCAAAGAAACTAATGAGGTCGTGGTAAAGAACTTAAAGAAAGTAGAAATAATACTACATCACGTAGTTTCATTTAATTGTGCGTGTAAGTGTATTTAAAGTTACTTCCTTGTATATATAGACAGACATCGTAAAACTTCTTTTTACTTGTTTTTATCATTCGCGTTGACATCGTACAAAAATATTTTCACGATATTTGTTTTAATAACCACATTACAAATCTAATAGTTAAAAAAAATTATGTAATAAACCTATTACTGTATATCTTTTCTCTATATTGGTATCTTTTAAATAAAATTATTCAAGTTTCTTAAAAAAATGTAATATAAATAAAATGAGTTAAACAACAAATTCTCCAAATAAACGGTCTATTAGAATATGCTACATCGATGTTTTAGGCAAAGAAAAAGAAATTAATAAAAACATATTAATTATTAAATTCTCGAAAACAACAACTTTAAAAATAATTTCCTTATTAAATAAAAATTATAATAATTTAAAAAAAACACAAGGAAATTCTTTAATTAGCAGTTAATTGTATAAACAAGTTACACCACACCGCCTTACTAATATTAATGATAATATAACCTATTAATTAATAACAGGACGCAAGGTTATAAACAATATAAAAAGTGGCAATTTAAATATTTATTTAAAGACACTAAAATATCATGTAAATACGACGATATATTTTTCCAGAAAATAACACTGACAATAGCACCAGTTGTTAATTTATAAAGTCCATTGCATCTCTCCATAGAGAGGTCAACGTCGAAATTAAAAATAAATTTAGACCAGAATATTATTTTAATGGCTCCCAAAAAAACCAGACGCCCCACGAAAAAAAAGCAGTACTTTTATCTAACGGACGCTTTCACACACTCCTTCCACTTTCATACTGTGAACAGACAAAATGCAACAAAACTATTCCATCATCCTTCGTCCTTATCCTAAATAAACTGAACGATCCCAATCACCATATCGTTTCATTAAAGGACTAGACCACGCTCGTTAGAGGCAATTACCCTGCCAGTACTGCGCGATTCGATAACAACCCGTGGCCAATTGTACCCGCGCGGTACTTTTTCGGTGCGGTGGCAATTCGATGTCAGTACCGAGGGGCCATCGATAAATCGACCGGCAATTACGGCCCACGTCCTCAATCGATAGCCACATCGGTCACAGAATTGGGTATATCTAAGTAAGACTAAAGCCGGTATGTACTTACCTCCCTGTCCTCTTTACCTACAAACGTGAAGAATATTTTTAATGACGGTTTTTTTGTAGACAAAGGGCTTTGTGATTAATATAAGAACAATTACTAAACGTTTTTTATTGGTTACATAAAACATGTATTCAATATTTTATACATAAAATGTCACCATCGAAATAAGAGAATAAAATATTATTAAAACATTTAAATTTACATACAACTAGATTTCGCTTATCCGGAATAATAACAACAACTTAAATGTACACAAATACATAAGGTGAACTTATTACTTCAAAAACAAACTCTTACATAAAATACTGAAAGATTTGACAAACCCCATGAAGTTGTGTAAACAAGAGAACATCAAAAAATATTTAATTTATTAGTATTTTTTAAGTTATGATTTGTTGCGACGACATATTGACATATAGGGGAGGAGTGGCGTGAAAGGGACATTTTTTAATTTGAGGTCCTAGTAAGTGATTGAGAAAATATTTGGAACTGGTTGGAATCGAATAGGAAGCGTTTATTATTAAATTATTGAAAAGAAATGCAATAATTGTCATTAATCAATTGTTAGTTATTTATTTACGTATCTTTGAAAATTGTGTATTTTGTCCCTTTCATAAATGGATTGTATTGAAAGGGACGCAGTAATTTATGAAAGGGACAGTACCTAGTTTCGAGGAAATATGTGTACAATTGCTACTTAGATATGTCAAATTATTACATAAATCAAACTTAAAAGTGACTAAAACTATTGTTATTATTAAATCTTACCGTATTAATGTTAAAGACTAAGATAATAAACACTTTTATGTTACTTAAATAGAAATCAACAATATTGAAACGTTTTTCTCAGATAAAATGAATTAAAAATTATTAATAGCTTTTCTTAAGATACTTATAATCAGTTTCCTTATAATTAACAAGCAATTAAACACTAATATAAAATTAAAGACAAAACGATAGTTTTATATGTCACTTTTCAGACTTAGACTGCACTTGAAAAATAGTAATTGTTTTTTTTAATAGAATTATAATCAACAGTCTCCATAAATTTTGAATTACAGTCTTAAAAAAAGTAAAATTAAACTTAGATACTAATCATTATAGTTTTTAGTGACATAGTGAGCAAAAATAATTAAAAACACCTTTAACGCCACAGGTTTCGTGTGCCCATTTCGTGCAAATTTTACATTGAAACCAATCTTCATTGCTTTCTGAATATTGTTTTTTACAAACATTACATTGATCATCTCCTGTTTTATCTTTTGTAATGGTACGTTTTCTTAATCGTGGAGTGACTTCTTCATTTTCAGAAATATCATTTAACGACGCATCGCTGCTACTACTGCTTGCTATTTTTCGTGCAACCTTCTTCTTCTTCTGACTAACTTTAGCATTTTTCTTAATATCGGTTTCCTTCTTTTTAGCCTTCTCGTTACTTTTGCTTTTGTTTGATTCTTGATCTATTAAATTGCTTTTGAATATTTGTTTCACATGTTTTAAGTTTCGTTTCTTAGTCTTGGGTGTTTTCTTTTTTAAGACATCTATCATATTTTCTAAAAGCAATCTATATTTTTCAGGGGTTTCAGTTATAATTTTTTTAGCTTTAGGAAATGGTCGAACGGCTTCCGGAGTTATCAGAGGGTAAGCAGAGTTAGACGATCCAGGTCGTGTCTCTTTTGTGGTAGATGTTCCAGGTTGTGGCTCATTCAAAGTAAAAGATCCAGGTCGTGTGCCTTTTGTGGTAGTTGTTTCAGGTCGTGGATCGTTCAAAGTAGAGGGCCCAGCTTGCGGCTGACTTAAAATGGAAGGTGAAACGGTTCGTGCATTTGAATCAAGTTCAGGAGCAATAACGTTAGAAGATCTATGGTAGAGTTCTTCTTCATTTGAGGAAGATTCGTCAGAGTTTTCAGCTGAACCAGTGGGGGTCTTAAAAGACTGTGGTTGGTCTGTCACGAAAGCAGGTAAAAAATCTTCATCTGAGAAAATATTTTTATTAATTGGCCATATCCCGGTGTT
Organism: Druceiella hillmani; assembly: GCA_039881145.1. NCBI lineage: Eukaryota > Metazoa > Arthropoda > Insecta > Lepidoptera > Hepialidae > Druceiella > Druceiella hillmani. The sequence goes on along the minus strand of JAYKKI010000001.1, from coordinate 44,044,649 downwards.
CTTGAAACCAGAAGTTATATTATTCATATTAAGAGCAGCATAGAAAGCATTTTTGGCAAATTGAGCCACATTATAAATTGTGACAGTTTTGCCAGGGTTCGATGTCATCCAGTCATTCATGCTGGCTCTATACCGAGCTTTGAAGGGTCCGAATACTGTCACATCGAGGGGTTGCAGGCGGTGACTGCAGTGAGGTGGAAATGTTAGTATTATCATGTTATTTGCTCGGTCATATAGCACTACATTAATGGTTATTTGAGTCTTATGGTTGTCGAAGATTCCAAGAAGCCGGTGATTCAACACTAGGCTTTACGAAGTGAACAAAATATTTTAAAGCTTTTAAAAAACAATCTTCGGTTATCCAACCAGACACATTTGCGAGGCCTGAAGCACCCGTAGGATCATTTTCAAGCATATGTTCCTTAAAATGAACACGCGGAAATATAAAAGCAGAAGGAATACTTCCACCAGCAGCATTTGCGAAACCCAGCATAGTTACAAGCGTGCCACGTTCAGTTGAGCTGATTTGACCAACTCTCTTAACACCTGCTTGGGCAACTATCTTGGGTGCATTAGAGACCGTCGTGCACCTAGTTTCATCTAAATTCCATATCATATTTGGAGGGAAATTATCCTTTTAAGTAATATTTTTCTAAGTTATCGAAAAAGTTTTGAACGTTGTGTCTATTAAAGCTAGTAGTTCTAGCTAGTGAAGTATTCTCAGGTTTTCTTACACTCAGTGAATCATGCCTTTTTAAGAAACCCTTTAGCGAATCTAGACTAGCTTCATTATTTTCTTCCCAAGAAGATGGTATAGTACGATTTAAACGAACAGCATACTGATGTGCTAGTTCTCTGACTTGTTTAGTTGTCAAGCCATGGCACAATTTTGCGGAGGTCTTTAAGTAATCTGCCAGAGAATATTCTTGGTCCACCGTGAAAACTTTTTTATTGCCAATGTTTGGTTTATAAACAAATGAAGTACATTCAGAAGCTTTAGCTTTTGCGATCAATCTATGCAAATGGGATTTGCTTACATTAACTATCTTCGCAGCCGATCTCACAGAAATGCCTTTTTGTAATATTTCATTAACTGCCTCTTCAATTTTGTGTGCATCAACACGCGTTCTCTTCTTAAGTGGTATTTTTAATCTGAAAAAGAAGTAAAAAAATATTACAAACCTAGTGCAAAATAGCAGACTTGAAAGGGACAGTTATGATGGGGACGTCCCATTCATAACCGTTTGTTGTGTCCCTTTCATAAAAATCATACAAAAATTTAAAACATAACCACAAAATCGAAAATATTAAGTTAACGTTCACTGATCTTCTGTTCTTGCGTCTGTGGATGTCCAGCCTATTTTAAACAGTGATTATAACACACACATAAATAAGTAACTCGCAGCACTCGATAAAACGTTTCACAATTATAACAGAAAAAATACTATTCAATGCCAATAACAACACTCCGCAATGATCCGCCATATATGAAATGACAGTAGTATGAAGTTAGCCGCTAACGAACTTATATCAGGGTTGCCATACGACAAAAGTAGTGTCGTCTCGAAATCGTTTTTAATTTACCGGTAATTTGATTTGTCCCTTTCAATACGTGTCCCTTTCATGCCACTCCTCCCCTACCTCTATGGAATAATTTATGTGTCAGATTTTGACATATTCCGCATATTAACAGAAATATGTTGAATAATTTACCATAAAATAATATATTATATTTGTAAACGATGAGAGGAAATAAATACTTTTTAGAGCAAAAACCGAGTATGACATGATCATAATCAGGTAGCAAAAAAACCTTCGCAATCAAGTAGAGACAGTCAATGGGTGTAACAAAAGTAGATTTAAAGAATGTACTACATGTATCTTAAAAATACTCCTATTAAAAGAAAACTTGAAACATTGATAACAAAGTTATGAACTGTTAAGCAATTAATTATATTTGAATTTTAAAAATTACTTAAAAGGACACTCTATATTATTTTCTTATGTGGATAAAAGCTTCCTTGCCTTGTCAATTAATGAGAACAGACAGCTTAAATGTGTAAATTAGTAAAAGTTAAGGCATATTAAAAAAAATACGACATCATTATACCATACGATCATATAATATCTATTTACAACCTCAAATTTAAAATGGTATTAAATTGATTCATTATTATTCAAAATTTAACACTGACAAATTCCTTTCACATGGAAATTGTTGACGCGAAAATTATAAAGAAATTTCAAAAATACAATCCCGTCCTACCACTATAAAATACGTAAGTACATTTCTCATCCTAATAGTCAATGTCTTATCCCAAATTGTTTTAAGAATTTCCCTATTTATATTATCGCATATCCCTATTTATATTATTTTTATTATCGCAAGAAAATATAATTTATCTACTAGTAACAAAAGACAACATTTAACTACAAAGCTTAATATTAATAAACAATATTAGACCCTTTTAACCCATTCATCCTCAGTATCCTGACAAAAGCATTACCAAATCGCTAATTTTTTTGCTATGGGCGATTTGGTAAAGTGTATTATTTTTGATAAACTTAACTAAATATACTGTCATTTATAACAAAATTTTTATTTGTGATCAAATTATCTCTAATTACTTAATAGTACATGAGTAAGAAATTTGAGATAGTTTTATCAAATATCACACTGTTCACCAATGACAATGAATGCATAAAAGAACCTAAATATGCCAGCGTGGATTAAAAATATCTTAATCCAATCCATATTTAGCCTACATGTAAACGTATTCAGTAACAATAGTTTTATTTCACTTAAGATGCTAGAATGGACAGCAGAAAATGAGCTGTCCTGTCCTGCTGCCGTTAGACAACAAAGTTTGGGTTTTTTGCATATCAATAAACCTGGCTGAGTTTCACAAAATATTGCTACATAACAAATATGTGGGCGGATCATCAAATACTTCTGAGTGCTTGGATCTGACAGCTGCGACTCGCTATTTCATAACTACCTAATTTATTGAATAACCCATTGTAGAAGCCGATATTTCGCCGCCTACGAATTTATAAAGACCTCATCATCTTAATGGGCAGTATTTCAATACACTTTGAGGCGCGCAGTAAACACCGACCGCAGTACTGACTCGACGTTGCGCGAGCAATCTCCATCACAATTACGCAGCGATTGCACGCCGCCCTTTCGCCCTGGCGCCACTCCGACACGTTTCGAGAATTCACGTGTGTGAAAATTACGGGGAAAGTCCATCACTAATGTCATTTTATGTCCCATATCATTTTTTAATCACCCCGGCAACTTATAATATTTAGATACACATAAAATTCCATTTAGAACTTGTAAATTTAGCTAATTACTTAAGCAAATAATGGTCTATACTTAATAATTAATAAAACCAAAGATAAAAAGCTTTCGGGAAACAGTGTAACTGAGCACAAGAGCATTTAACAAACATAGCTAATAAAGCATTACGATATGTCAACATCTTCCGTCATTAATATAAATGTCAAAGTAAACATCCAAATGGATAAAGTCGTAGGAAAAAACTTCTTAAAATCTATTATTCAAGTAATTATTATTCAAAAGCATATTAATAGCGTGGTTAATACTATTACAATAATTAACTGTTTTATATTTTAGGGGAAAAAATCAATTTATTAAATTTATATTAATTTTGTTGATTAAAATAAATAAGGACAATACTAAAATTGAATATTTATAAAACGAAACTACAAAGTTCATAAATAAAATGTTGTTGATATCTGTAATTCGTTATTTTATCGAAATCATATATTGAAATAAATAATTATGTATAATTCAATATTTTATAATTAAACCTGTCAAGTACAAATAAAAGTCGTACTATGAGGGTTCCGTAAATATTTAGGGACTTATAAACTCTTAAGGGATTAATCTCTTATTACATTAGAAATTAGTCTCTTATTATTTCTATTAAACTAAATACAAATTTTAATTTTTCATAACGTAAATATGTTACCTACCATGTCTTAGTCTCCTATAGTTTTATCACAATAGTTTCCTTGTGTTCATTCATGATTTTTTATTGAGTAACTTGGAACATTAAGGATGGAGGAGAGGACCTTTCCTCGCACGTTTTTTTTTTAAATCTTTTTATGTACATATTTAATTTAAATGATGTATCGTAAAATATTTTTATAACGTTCATAACAATCCCCTTCAAGTGATATTCCGCATGATACATACAATTAAAAAATATTTTTTAATTACTTTATTCACCCCCTCTTTAATTTTTATATGAATATTTAAACAAAATAGCTAGTGCAAAATGTATGGGATAATAAGATGTCAATTAATTTCAAGTTTCAATTAATTTCAAGTTTCTACATCGCAAAGTTTCTGAGAAAATCGAATATCACAGAACGACTGACAGACAGACACGTGTGTGATCTTATAAAGGTTCCGTTTTTAATTATTGAATTGTGGAATCCTAAAAGTATTCTCTTAAAAAGCATATTATCGCAACCTGAATCGAGAGCATTGCAGAATTTAACTCATCGCTTATATTTTTTTTCATAAACAAATTTTCTATTAACTAAGAATATAAAAACAATTGTTTAACATCGATTAACTTTTATGAAAGGGGGTAACCGTCCCGGGGACAATTGGAATCTTTTTTAATATTTTTGTTTTATTCTACGAAATTAAGAATTATTTAATTAATATTCGTTACGGCGACATATAACGCCGATATGTAATATTTGTTTTCAATACTTCTCACACAATATAGCTAACGATAATTATTATTAATATATGTCAAAATAATGGAATGCAAGTCTTTTTTAGTTTAAATTTTACTATCTAAACAATCTTCTGCCAAAAGAGTGTGTGAATAGCCAAATTTTCAAAAGAAATTTTTTTCTTATAATCAATTCGCAAGTCTCATCATGATGTGACTTTCTCATATATTTTTATACATGTATGACACAGTCATTGTTAGGGCCGTCACTATGAATAATGCTATTGTTTAACTGGACACTGATAGCTTTCATATATATTAACACTCTTGGTATGTCAAAACAATTTTATTCGCGAAGTCAATGCACTAGTTGGAAAAAATATATATTTTTTCTGCCAGGAACATTCCAAAAATAGAAATTTCGTTCAGACTACGAAATAATAGCTCCTTGCAGAATAGATGGTGGGAGTTATGCGATAAAAATAGCGACAATGAACGATCTCTATTCACCCTGTTGATCCGTGTGTGTCGAATGCTTTGTAACTTTTTGTAAACAAACTATTAAAATTGACCACAATAGTTGCTGTATTGTAAATTTCAAAAATCAGGAAAAAGGAGTGAAAGCTTTGTAGGTTCCAAACTGCAAATTGGGAATTAGAACAGCACAACGAATGGATAGCCAAAGTTAAAAGAAAAATGTGAGAGCCATGACCTCAAATTCTTGTTTGGTGATACAATAATAAACAACGTATTAATTAAATTTATTCAGTACTTATGAAAGGACCTGAAATAAAAAATCAAGGAATTTAATATGTAGCGACCATTTTGTCGATGGGGAAAAAATCAGGAGAGTAAGCCAGTCACAGTTATGTACTAACGATATTTTCTCCTATTAACTACTCACGAAAAAACAATCAACCTACAATTACATCACCGTACATATGTATTATGCAACGGTGAAGATATAAAGAAATTAAGAATCAACATCATACCAACCAAACCTCTATCCGTGCATCCCACAATACTAATGCAAGGATAGTAAAGAAAAATTTGGTTTAAAAATTAGTCAAAAATATCATGTGTGTATCTTTCCAAAATCACACAATCCAGTACAAGCATTTCTTTCAAATAGAAATGTATCAGTACAATGATAATAGACAAGTTAAAGTTTACATATAACGTAGCAAAGAATAGCTTTATATACGGTAATTTACTAGCTTTCCAACAAAACCAAGTAAATATCATCTAATACATCCGAGATAAAATACAATTTCTATTAAACATTTACTTATATTTAAGCATTTTAATAAATTAGTCCGTTGCTTATATTATAATCGTTACAACATTTTAGTAAAATTTACATACACTCATTTAATGTTAAAATTCCATCACTATGTTTAGAAAACTATGACAGAGACGACGTAACCGAAAACGCTAGGTGGAGCGTATAGTCAATGCGACTGTAAAAGTAGTAAATCTGAAAAATTATATCATTCGGAATACCATCAAAATATGGATTGTACTTAATTTTAAAATTGTATACCAAAGAATATTATATTTATTTTATGATAAAACAACACTAAACTAATTTTTATCTGTTTTCTATGGTTGGTTAATTAATTTAGGAATATGTTTGTGACTCAATTTTTGACAAGTAAATGAAACTACGTGATGTAGTACTATTTCCACTTTATTCAATCCTTAACCACAACGTAGGTTTCGTTGTATGACAACAATTTCATGTGGGCAATTTGTAAAGATCGCAATTGATGTCGTCATACAACAAAACCTAGGTCGTCGAAAAGAATTTAAATAAAGTGGAAATAACACTACGTCAGTTTCATTTAGTTGTGAAAAATTAAATTATAATTAATTTAATTTAATTTTTCACATTTACAAAATTAACGCTAAATATATCCAAATATGTTTTTGATTATGTTTGAGCAACTAAAGTTGTTTTACGTTAAATAATAATGACTTTTTCACTTCACTATTTTGATATATACATATATTAAATAATTCTATTATAAATGATGTTTATTCTCACGTTTGTTACGAGCCAAGCCCGAACCTCAGTTTACAATATTTTTCACAATGTATCTGTATGTGTGTATGTGTGTGTGTGTGTGTGTGCGCATGCGTGAACGTGAGTAAATTGACAAAAAAATAATAGGTACAAAATGCCGATGGCTCAACATTGCTCTGAGTCAGTTTTCACTCTAACAATTTGAACGATATAGATTAAATTTAATAATTAATTTAAATCGTTGTTAATGTTATTTGAATTTTATTGTGGGCAGTCATTATAATATTGTATGAGTTATTTTAGTATAAATGTTAATACTCATACATTATTATTAAAATCCGTTTCTCACTTTTCATTTCAAAAAATCTTTTATGACATCTCTGCCATTTTTTGTTATTATTAAAATTTCAATTACGTATTTATAAAAAATATTTATGAATTTAAATTTGTTGAATATTAAATCAGTTTTAAATATTATAAGACTAAAATTTATGCATTTTAAATTACTCTGTTTTATTTCTCTCAAACCGGAAAATATTTTCTGAATACCCATAATATGAGTCGTATTATTATTATTATCGATTTTTTATTTTATAACTGATTTAAAGAAACTCTTTATTATTTCAACAATGACAGATTTACCAATATTTCATTCATCAAGAAAATATTTGTAATCAAAGGAAAACGACAGTTCGGAAATTGCCAACAATTTACTTGTGAATACAAGTCAGAGTGTAACATGGATTTATTCAGTATTTATGATAAAACATATAATTTTTTCATTTTTTTATTACGAGATGTAATTAAAAATAAATAATTCTCAATTCGATAAATAATTTATGAACGTTATAAAATTGAACCAGAGCAGTCATTAATTAAAAATATACAGTCAAATAAGAGTGAAAGCTCAGTTATTATAATAAAACACTATCGTATAGTGTAGTTTAAAATATGTATTCCATGCTGCAAAATAAAACGAACACTTACTTAAAAATAAAATAACATGACATAATGCTTTTTTTAGGATTCAGACGCTAAATTATATTTATTCACTCCAATGCATTATAAAGTAAATGATGTGTACCGAGTAGCATATATGGGTATAGACATCATACGTGTCGGAATATTGAATATTTTCCGAAAATGTTTTTATACCTCTGAGTTTTATGCGATCGACAGCCAAGGGTTGTCCATTTTTCTCCTTTAAATTTTGCGATTCATGTTAGTAAAATAATGGTATAATATTAATATTTATAACTTTATTTTGGAGTAACAATTTATTAAATTAATCTAGTTATTATGGCACGTAATTTTATTACGTTTGGGTTAAATACGATGTTTTGTAAATAGGCATCAAGTAATTAAATGTATATTTGTGTCAACCATATTTTAACAACCAAATTGGTTTATTTACAAACATTTTTTTTGGAATGGAATGTAGTATATTCCGAGTAGACCGCACCCTAGGACGGCATATTTTAGAGAGCTGCAAATTTTGAGCATCTTACAGAAATTAATATTATATGCATACCGAAAAAATAGAATGTCTAAACGAAAAAAATATTGAAGAAATATTACTTGTATTGTAAATACCTATTTTCTGTTTTGAATCAAATAAATACATTAATAATCTTTTTTCTATATTTAGAGTGTCAATATATAAAAATATTATATGAATACAATAGGTTGAGATTGTCCAATCATAAGCTCCTCTAAGATACAGCTATAGCGACGCCTGCCAGATAAAGCTACAACAATGAAAAATACAGGAAAATTGTGACTAAAACTACACTTCGTAGCCTACTGTAAAAATTTAGTATAACATTCCTTTTTATTTGTATGAAATTTTAATACCGTTTAACATATCTGCTACAATATTTTCACATCATCAGTGGCTCCGGTAAGTATATTTTGTTGCGCGTAAGGTGCAGCCTTTGCTGCATTGGAGACGTATTATTAAGCAGAAGAAGATAGATTCATCTTAAAATCTTAAAAATAGGATAACCATAAAGATTCAATCTCAAAACTCAGCTTTTAATTTTTTGACTTCACCCAAAATTTAATTATTGGTAATTATTTATTCGCCTACATGATTTTTGTTGAACATATAATGAATTCTCAAATAATGGTTATTTAAGTACAATTATAAATAAAACGCTGGCTACGTATCTTGTATAATAACAGAAAATATGAACTATGATATATAAATTTAGCATTATACTCTTTTTGTAAATTCAAGCAGTGTAATTAATTCTAAATTTATTTTTTGCATAATTTGAGGTAACAAATGTTGAAGGGTTTGCAGACGAATTTACAAAAATCGTCGATGAAAACACACAGTTGCCCTGTAAGTTAGGTATATATTTTCCTACACATTCGTAAGAATTTTATAAGTTAAATTTAAGAAAGCACAATATCAAATATTAGTACTTCTCTATTTCACACGTTATTATTTGATCCACAAAGTATTAAACCTTAAAAATACAGATATAATATTTTTATAGATAAAATAGCAATTTGTTTCCCACAACTTAACCGATTACATTTAAAATGGATCCTGTACGTTCCTTAAAAAGTTTGACAAAAAACACAACAGCGCATAGCAAAAGTTATATAACTACGTGCATGTTGTTAATATGTAACTAATCATTTCGCTGAATTACAAAAATGCTTACAGTATCAGCATAACTTTTTAAAGAATGCGTTAATTTAAATTTAATTTTTTATACACGACAGAATAATTACGTTAAAATTCAACATCTTGTCTTCTCGTTATCAAATAAATTAACATGCGTAATAATGTACGAACATTTTTAAACGCAACGACTTATGCGCAGCAACATAACACCTCGAGACCGACACTCGAGAGCGATGTTTAGCAGAAGACTCCCCCGCGCCGCCCGCCCAATGATATACGACTCCTGTTAATTAGGTTATCTGCGGCGCGGTATCTACAAAGCCAGAACGCTCTCAAAAATCTCATTTGTTCCGAAAGCCGCCTCGGAGGTTACCCGGTAGGTGCCTCGCGCGGCTCTTATCATAAATCACGCGGAGCTATCGCGGGCAAGGGTGCGGAGTGACATGAGAAAAAAATATGCAAGTAATGGCAAACACGTCTCGCACAATGAAAGCCCGCTCCTTCTTGCCCATTCGATGCGGTCGCCTTTCTTTGGGGCTTTCGGCTTACAAGCTTTCGCAATTTCGACACAATTTTGACAAATTCAAAACTAATTTTGACGCATTTTTTTACGCGTCAAGCGTTTAAAATGAGTTAATGGATTTATACCCTTGTTATTTATATTTAAAAATATTTAATTTCGAGTTGAGTCGGATACATTTGTGAAGTGATGAAATTATATTTATTCTTTGATAAATTCGTGCGGTGTTGCCAACTTTTCGCAATAATTATATTGTTTTTGACTATATTAATTTCATTTCGAACTTATTTCAACTACTTGTCTAGTTTTACCACTGTCTTCTATCCCCGAAATACAGTATTTTAAAATCAACCGACAGATGAATCTGATGGTTTATTAATACCTTATGGATCTTTAATCAGGAAATTTTATGCAAAATTCAGGATTTTATGCAAAATTAAGTAAGTTAGAATGAGGTCGTTCTAACTTACCGACCTAACTAAACCAGCACAATATTGGACTTAGGGACGTCTAAGTTACTTTTTATATTTATTGATTACGGTAACGTTGAAAAAAATAATTATGGGCTTAAATTCTTTTTTGATTTCAGGCCGAAGAAAATTACAGTTAGTCCTAATATTATCAGTTTTTAAGATACGGTTCTAAAATGGTAATATAAATCAGCACTTAAAAGTCTGCGTACAGTAGCACGATTTTTATCTGATTCAGAAAAATCGAAACAAAGACACGGTTGAATAAATCCGTATGTGTGATTCACACGCGCGTCGAGAATTCCCTAGGTAATCTATTCACAGCAGAACTACACAACGCAGTTTATTAGCGCTTTGTATAAACGTACAATATCAGTTTTAATTTCTAATGGCAACTCTATTTGTAACAGTAATGACATTGTTAAAAACACAATGATAAATGTTTCCATTTATAATTATTTTCAAGGTGCAGTAAAAATACACTAATATGAACTATACCAATCTGTACTACATACTTACTAATAAACAGACCGAATTCGAACTATGGATTTAAATAGCTAAGTATATTTATGTGTAATAGAATCATAGCGCGTTTCAAAGTAAATCAGTGCCATCTATTGAATTTCACTTGAAAGAGTGACAAGTTTTTTTCTACAGTGTATTATTTAAATTCTGTACCTCTGTACAAAAACTCTTTTTTATCATAGATGTAAATATGTATGTATACATATGCTTGTATATTTGTATGTATACATTATTTAGAACTTCAGTACTAGTTAAGATTTAATATGCAAGATAAATAGAAATAAGCATGCATAAGCAAAATAATTAAATCAAGTATAGAAAGATGAGTTGATATAAATATTATGTATATATATATATATATATATATATATATATATATATATATATATATGTATATATATATATATATATATATATATAATATTTATATTATACAATATAATATTCTACATATACATAGGAAGCACTCTAATTATTATAAGCCACGCCGCAGCCGCCGTGCCTCATTATTATGTTTAGATTAATAAACTTTTAATTGCCATGTAATTAGTTTAGCCCACGAACGTAACATTTTCGAATTAGTTAACCGGACGACTACTCGATGGTTAGCTTGACCACGACCAATCGGTTACCGGCGAGATAACCGCTCGTGTTTGACGCGGCGACGCTACGAGTAGTGGGAGTCAGACGGCCGGCCACTGGAGCTGTAACGTACTCAGCCCGGTGTGAGCAATGGAAAGGGTCACAACGGACAGAGTATGTTCTGAATTATAAACAGGTTTAACAAAAGACATCTATTATTCTTTGTTAATTAATTTGAATTTAGATTTACTATTAAATCACTTGCTACTACATTCGTCTTCACAAAATTAAATTCTAAGTTTATATATATATATATATATATATATATATATATATATATATATATATATATGGCAACACGGAACAGTAGCTGGAACAGGGAAACCATAACTGAATGTCAATCTTCTCTCCTAACATGGTTCGTGAGCGCTATCACTACGCCTTCCTTACATGTTTTCCTATTTTATAATTTCTGTTATTATCATCTTATATCCACGCTTCTATTTATTCAACCCAAGCTTTTCGTGGCATTCAAAATTTTATTTCTCACTCGCATTTTCCGCTATACCTTTTTAATCATACTTTCTCTGTCCATCCCACTTGACCATGGTGAACGTGGCTTAACTAATCTTGACATTATTTTCTTTATTTTTACAATCACCATCGCATTACCATATCTAAATTCTTAATTCTGTCATATTCATTTTTCCACCGATGTTCAAAGCAATCCCTCGCGTCTTTCCTATACACTCAACTTACATTCGTTGTTCTTTTGAATTTGGATAGAAACACTCTCTTTGGCATTTTTATACAAATTTCAAATAATTAGTTTTATTTCCGTTATTCGGTAATAAATTTCTCAATAAAAGAAACTGATTCTTTTACTCCATAACCATTTTGCTTGTCCTCATTTCGTACATTATTTTGCATTCATTCCATACCAACTTTTTCCACGAAACTGAAATTTCAGTGTTTAGAACTTTAACTATTTATTAATTAGAGAATATCTATTTCGTCCTACCAAAACTTCTTTTTTTATAAATACGGGTACGTAAAAATACGTAAGAAATATTTGCCTACCTAGAAAATATTTGTTTAATTATACATATACAATTTTACAAAGCTAACACTGCCAGAATCAAAAGTAAAATTCTTTATTTTAAATGTATATTCTCATAATGAAGAAAAAAGCTCTTTATTGACTTTATTTGTACCTAAGTTTAATTGCGTAATTAAAAACGGCCCACATAAACTTACAATTTATTTATACAAATTAGACTAAAGAAAAGCTCCAAGAATTTAAATCATACTATACCCAAAAAATACAACGTCGACATCAAGTAACCTGAATTTAGTCTAAGATATCGTTTTAATTTTCGCAATTTAATACTAGTATGAAATCCTATTTTCTTAAATAAACCATTGGCAAAAATAGGAGAACGATGCGATCAATTTTCAGAACTTGTCTGAAAGAAAATTAAATGGTTTTAATAGCTGTAAGCGGTCAATTGAAGAGTTTGACTGTTTCCTTTTGCTTACAAAATTTATTTCGGGGGTAACATTTTGGGTTACATGCAACTAAAATAAAACTATATTTTCAACTTAATTTTACAAATAGTTATACGATATTATAATTTAGATATATTGAAAATAATTAATTATTTTGTCGGTTTGACAAAAAAATGAATACGTAAAGTTTTTAATTTAGCAATAACTCTACGTCCATAAATCTACCTTAATTACGTTCGTAACTTTATAATATTTGAATTTAGAATGTATTAAACTTTTTAAAAACCTTGCTCATGCGATCGTAATTTAATTAATATTTAATACTGGACGCATTTTTATTTACAAATCTTTTTGCATTTTTATTTACAAAATTATCTTAAATTAAACTCAGAGCCCCAGTTCGAAACTAATAAAAGGACAGTTGCCAAGTGACAGTTGCCTAAATGAAGCCGGCGAAAATAAGTCTGGCGTTACACAAATGGAATACACATGGTTGACAAAAGCTAGTATTTTTTAAAACAATCAGCGATCGAAAATCGGGAAAGAGTAAGAAATAAAATACAATTCGTAACTATATATTTTAAATATCAAGAATTGTTAATAAGAAATGAAAATAACAATAAAAGTGTAACAAAGTAGACAATAACTTTTAGAAACGAATACAAAAATACTTAATACCGATTGTTTTTTATTGCCCAGCCGTTGCCTAAATTAATTAAAATGAAACTGTTAACTGACATCGACAATTCTGTTGTCAACATTTTGAGTTTTTACATGGATTCTTCGACGAGCCTGTTAGACCTATGTGTTCCGTGGCTTAGTATGTATATTATTCGTATATCTAAATGTGGGGAATACAACGAGACGCTATCTGCACTATATAATTTATGTCCCTGCTTAAAAGAATTCAGTAGAAATTGCAATACTATCATAAAACATATATGAACTATTGTGAAAAATAACCTGACTTAGTATATAAAATACAAGGCTTCTCATTTGTCATTGACAGTTTAATAAAACTTTTAAGGAGTTTTAATTTGTTTTCTCCATTTAAAAGTGTAATTTTATTGTTATAACACCCGGTCACAACGTGCGAGTGAAATCCGGAGAGGTATGAATTTTCGAGCCCACTTTTATAAATGAATATGGGTGACTAATTTCTGATGTGAGAACCCATTTATTCTATAACTTGAGGGTTAAACAAAGAAGTCATATTTATTAAAGGAAGTACAACACTTAGAAAGGATATACGTATATAATAAAATATTAAAATTTATTTATCATTTTTCACCGACTAACATAGGGACAGTCTCATTAAAGCACCAACGCCGTAAAATAATTAGAATTTAATTATTTGAAGTACATTCAGTAGAATATAGCATGCCAACTGTTTTACCTAATTCAAGTACTTTAAATTTAGAAGACAGAGTGTTGAATCTTACATTCTCCTAATATGCATCAATAAAACCTATATGAAATTATTCTCAGGCTCACAATAAAACAATTACCCTTGAATTTTCCCCGTTCCCAACATGAATTTCAAAAATGAAGTTTGCTATACCTTCTGTCATTGACTGTGAATACTATCATCACATGACTAAATATATTTTATTTCCTTTAACCATTATTGTGATAGAAATTATAAGTAATTAACTGTAAATAGGTAATAGATCATTCTTGGCGATCTTTACAGAAATTCATTTCATTGGAAATATATTATTCACTCTTGTGCTAACTCTCGTGATTAGAAAATACAACTTCGTACAAAACAAAGGGAAATACCACTAAATTGGAATTATCACAGCGGCTACACTATATTAAACCAGTTTATTTTACAACCGTTAATTGTCAACCAAAATTAAATTCGTTCACGCAGAGCTTAGAGAATCGCTATCAATCAATGAATATAGTTATTTATCAAGGAAAGTTTCCGCCCTTTGTTCCTGCTTGACAAAGAATCTACTTTTTTCCGCATCTTTAGTAAGATTGTGGAAACTATTAACTGCATCGAAACAATTTCTATTTTGAGTTGCGAATTTTTCGCTAATCTTCCGGCTTTGAAACTTCGTCATTTTCGTTCTTGTGTGAAATACGCTCATATTTCCTAACAAGAGCCGCCGAATTCGTATCTACCAATAAAGTGACCGAATACCATTGATGATTAACATTAAAATATTATTAAATTATCAATTAAAATGTAAGTTTCCTAGCTTATATATCTTAACACAAACGTAAGCTTACTTTAATTCTACAATTTAAAATCAAAATATCAGCAGTTTTTAGAGAAACTTCTGACTAAATAATGGGTCAAACGAAGTAAAAAAAATTATTTATAATAAATTTACAACATAGTCGATCTTCTTACATCCGAGATCGAGATTACCATTGCATTATATAAACAGTCGATGAGGTTAGGTTAAATTCCTTACACAGAAATATAAATTAATTTATAAAATCGTGCCCTAAAGTTAAGCTATTAATTATATCGCACCATTTGTCAAGCGTGAAATGTGCACCTGAGCATTAAATAACGAAATCAATTACAACTCTTAAATATCACTAGTTATAGCTTTCAAAATAATTAATTAAACAATGCTTATGAAAGAAACAATTAGTAAATTGTTGTTAAAAATACAATTATTTATATTTAAACCATGAAACCAAATTTACCACAACAATCGATGCCCGGGAATTAAGCGGTTCTCCCGAAATTACATTAAAATTCTTACACAATTTTACCGTTAGAATTCTGTAATCCATTTTATTTAATTTTTTTATACCCATATTTCCAACCTACAGGTTGCTCTAAAGCGTTGGACATGTGCTAGTACCATGAAAGTAATTAATTCCAAACTGCAATACATACAATCACTAATGAAACACAAAAACAAACATACAGCAATTCGAATCAACTTTAAAGTAACAAATGATCAATAGTGAACTACTCAGAAACTCCATAATTACATTCCTAGAGCAATTAATGGAACATAAGTAAATACCAACATGTTGTTGCGTCTCGCAACGATTCCTTAATCAAGGTAAGTCCTTTAAAAGAGAGTCAGTGGAAATCGTGAGAATGTCGCGTGACTAATCTTAGCCAGTTCTATAGCTCTTCTGACAGGTGTCTATGATGATCACTACGCAATGTGAGTTGGCCATCTATAATCACATAGATCCTAAACGAATAATATCCTTTTGTACGTAGTTCCATTAAGCTAGACGGCAAATAAGGGAATGAACGTCGTTATTGCAAATCTGCTCATATTAAAAAAATAGCTTATTGCTGGCACTTTTGGAATAGCCGATATAACGTCGGTACGGTCGATATAACGTCAAAACAGCTATTTGGTTGTCTATTACTCTAGAAGAGTTTCAAATAATAGGGAAATGAAGACAAAGAGCACTGCTGACTGAAGGTATGTCATTTGACAAAACGAAAATGAGAAATGGAAAATAAATTGCTAACTTGATTAATTCCAGATTTACTAATAATATATTCGTAAAGTCAGGATTTTTACTTTCCATGCTGGATATATTACTTTCGAGCACGAAAGTAATTGGCAGAAATATTACTTGAGCGAAGACTAATTTTAATTCACTTACTATTAGAGCAAATAATTATCCTAAGCGATTTAGAGATATCCTCTATAATTTGTGACAAATAAATGAAAAAAGTGATGTAAACGATTGTTTTTATTTTATCTTTACCTAAATAATTTTGTCTCCATTTCACCACTTCCAAAAACTACGTATAGGTGTGTGTATCTAGTACAAGTTACCAAAACATTACACACTTTGGAAAGAATTTCGTTAGGAAAAAAGTTCCTATAAAAACAGACAAAATAATTTTTGAGTGGTTTTACAAATTATGCTGTTTAAGCTTCATAAACACGTCAAATAATATCCTCGGAAAAATATGCAAAGTAAGCTAAAAAAAATACACCTTTGCATCCTACTATAAAGCACTTCAATAAAACTTGTGAAATGCCATAGCTATGAAAAGAAATACGACAACCAACATTATGCTAATAGAGATCTTTAGAACTGTCAAACTTTGAAACTTGATCGACTGTTGTCCACCATATTTATCCAAAATGAGAGGTTATCAGATCGGTGGCAATACGTCCCATTTCTGCTCCATTATCGCAGCGTGAATAATAAAGTTTAAAGAGTTGTTTTAATCTTACTTTCGAGATATCAGTGGAATAGTACAGATTTCGAGTAATTGATATTTTCACGTCAAATCGAAACTCCTACTTTGCGCCTATTGGACATTATTTTAAACAAAATGCACGATAAAACTTTTAACATGACTGGAACCAACAACAGTGGGAAATATTTCTCCCCAAAATTTTAAGAAAAAGACCTCAAAAAATGACTGGGAAGATATCTTTAAAACTTAAAATGATAACATATTTTCGTTAGCTAATATATATTAAACGCTTCTGTATTCCGCCAAAAAATGGTTTCCTCAATTCCCGTGCTGATCGTATACAATCAAACAAATTTTCATATACATTTAATTATTTATTCTTACCAAATCTTCTATTTTTTCTTCAATTTCTTTGATTAACGCATTTATGAACATTTTTAACATTATTTATTAATAGAAATATTGTCTACTTGATATTTCGCACATTTTAAATATTCATTTGTAACAAACCACTCTCATTAGTTTATGACTTCTTACCAATTCCGAATTTTTAGATCCATATTCTATAATGACTAGTGAATGCATTAAGTTTGCTTTATGTAATCGGCATATAATAACATCATACAAAGTAGGAGTTACAAAATCGATTTCGGATAGAGTTTAAGATAACTATCATTCAATGTTTAATACTTATGTAGCTCAATTTTTTTGTTTTGCTCATTTCTTATGAAGTAATATTGCTTACATGCATTGAAACTTCAGTTTCAAAATTCATTTAATATCATTAAAAGCTGAAAGTTTTCAAAATATCAAAAATAGCAATTATGTAATTTTTTGTTTTTCAAAACAGTCTCCACGATACTCTATGCATTGTTTTAATCGATGGAGCCACTGAGAGAAGAAATTGGCTCACTCTTTCTTGGACGTCCCTTCCACGACCTTTTCGAAGGCAGTCACTGTTTCTTCGTTGTCCGGGAATCGTATTCCTCGCTCTTTATCTTTTATTGTTTGGAATAAACAGAGTGAGAGATCGAGGTTGTACGGCGGATGACCTATAGTTTCTGCGTCTAACTTTGTCAAATATTTGCTTTTTAAACGTGAATGAGGCATTATTATGATGAACGAGGATTCTGCTACGAGGAAGTTACTATCTAACTTTTTCCAAAATTACAGGCAAACCATTGTTGTTATGCTAGTCTGTGGTAACTATTCTTTTTTTCCAAAATAATCGCTGCATAATATCCCGTACTTCCAAAGAACGAGGCGGCCCTCTTTTTTCAGCACTTCATATTTTCTCCACCTTTCTAGACAACTCTTCAGAAAACACCCACTGCACAGTGTCTTGGTTTCGGGTTCGAACAGTATACCCAACTTTGCTATCTTGGCGATGTTGAATATAACATTTGAGTGACCTCCGTTGAATTGATCCAACATTCCACCAAACAACGAGACCATGTTTTTAAGTTTCAATCAAATCTAGGTGTAGCATCTAACACAAGCGTTCAGCGCCTAAATATTTATATAAAATTGTCTATTTGACGTACATTGCTGTCTATTTGAACAGAAACTTGCCACAATCTGTTGATAGGTTACTCTGTTGTCAATATTTATCATGAGCCGCGCAGCATTGACGTTACCTTAAGTTGTCGCAGATCTTTACTGATATTGGTACGACCACGCTTGAACTCATCAAACGCGTTGTAAATAGTAGCTCGGAAAGGGTGTGATTTTATCATAAAATTGAAAGACAGTCGTAACTTTGTTGTTGATTGAGATCCCAACGAAAGTCATAAAAATAATCGAGTTTTTTTGTGTTAAGGCCATGATATTATAATACACACAATTTTCAACTTGCCACTAATTTGTAAAAACCGCGGATTTAACATATTATAAATCAAATGATCGATTGAAACAAATGATCGATGTAAAATGTAAATTAAAAAAATATGAAATATAAATGTAAATAAAATGTAAAAACAAATGATCGATTGAAGCAAAGTACGTTTAATGGATCACATTCTAAGAACGTAATTAAAAATTACTTTAGTATCCTAACCTCATTACGACTTAAGTCAATTAGATAGTCTTCGACATGTTTATAATATGATTATCCCTAAGACAGACAAGCGTCGAAGTCGAAGACGAAATTCAAACTATTTCTTCTATAATATGATTATCCCTAAGACAGACAAGCGTCGAAATTCAACTATAATATGATTATCCCTAAGACAGACAAGTCGAAAGTCCCTAAGACAGACAAGTCGAAGACAAGCGTCGAAATTCAACTATAATATGATTATCCCTAAGACAGACAAGCGTCGAAGTCGAAGACGAAATTCAAACTATTTCTAAAAAAAGCAATCTATTTCTGAAAAGGTGTCTCAAATAGAGTTACATCTGAATAAAAACAAACGATATGAAAAATAAACTTATGCAAATTTTTAAATTACAGTTATTAATAAAAAAATGATGAAAATAAGATAAATGCCACTGTAGTGTACACAATCAAAATAGTTTTTTATGTCGAATATCTTGATAAGTAATAAAATACAATACATGTGCGTCAAATTGCGATAAAAGGCGAGTAATAACAGCCTACTTTATATTTACATGAACAATGTAATGCGAATTAATATCAATGATCCATCAGTACCTTCGAGATAGCCTTCTCTTGATATGGCCCGATAATATCGTAAATGAAAAAGGTAAAAACTTATCAAAAACGGCTAAATTAAACTATGTTAAACACATTTAGACTTTTGCCTTAGTAATCATTAGTACTTATTTGTAGCGAAATTGTTACACATTAGTCTCAAGAATCGAAGTAATTTTTCCATTTTTAATGCCTTGAACCATTTCTCCACTATACACATTGTATCGCTTACATTAATTTAAAGTAAAGAAAGCGACATTAAATAAATAATTGTTTAAATCACGACACTAACCGTGCACGCGAGGGCTGCCGAATGAAAAATATTTCCCATTTCGAATGCGGCAATCACGAAAGTGGCCGCGGTCTATTCTGAACGCTTGTAAATATCACAAACGACCCGCCCTAAATGAAAACAAAAACAATAAAGAAAATTAGTATATAAAGCTAATCGCGTTCTCGTGACTTACAAGTTACGTAAATCTACGTGTACAGTTACGCGCCGTATGGTTTTCCGGCGACAAAATATTGTTTATTGTAACGATTTTCATGTAGAAAGCTCATCACGGCGTAAAAAGTCGTAGCCTCTTTATTATTTCTCTATTTCAAGACACTATATCTAATGTGAAAACGACAGGGAATAGTTTACCATTTATGTGAAAAGTGTATTAAAATAATATAATTATCCTAACCCTCTTTCATAATTCCAACAATTTTGAATCATTTTAATTAAAACTTTATGGAATTTAATAGAGATACACATACACTAGATGTGTTTTTATTATTAGTAATTAAATACTCGATTTTCATACAGAAAACTTAATTATGAATATTATAAATGTGGTATGAAATATAATAATAGCATGATTATATTATAGATAGTGTCGTCTCAAAACATATATGCTTGCAGACAAAATCTCACAGCCGAATTTAACAGAGCTTTTAAATTGGAAGTAAATATTATACTGGCGTTCAAATAATTTTTAAAACAAGCCAAAGACAAAACATGAGTAAAGACGAAACGGAAACCCACTACAACATATTTAATCCAGTCGGTCAGGTGTTTTTTTTTCTACAAAATGAATATAAAACTACGTTGGCGTAGCATTTGAGAGGTATGCCTCAACCGCCATCTTGGAAAATGATTTTTCACGTACCTATATCTCGAAACCTAGCCGGTTTTAAGATATACGTGAAAAAGCAATGAAAAAATACAGTAGACATCTTTTGTAAAAAAATTAATGATATTTCATTTTTTGTCTTCTGGAGAAAAGTACAAGAGACTTTTTTTATAGAAAAAAAGAAATTTTTTCTATAAAATTTTTTTCTATATAAGTTTTTTTTTGTAAAATAGACATTTTTTAAATAATTGCGCTACGAAGAGTTTAATTTCTCTAGAAAAGTGAACATTTTGAAATGTCATCACTCTGAAAATCTCTGAATCTTCATTTTTCTTCATTAGGTCTTTCATTTTTCCCTAAAAAAATAGTACAATTATGAATAAAAATAATATTAGGGGTGGTACCCCATACATGTAACTGAGGGATAAAAAAAATCCGGTGGACAGGGGTACCATTAAATAGGTCTTAATAATGATAAAGAGGTTCCCAAATATTTTTTTTTATTTAAGTAATAGTTAAGTAATAGTAATATTTAAGTAATAGTAGTAAAGTTTTGTTCACAAGGAACACAAAAAAGTGTGTGTTCCTTCTAACTTTTCAATTGACGTGATTAAAATTCTGTACAAAATTAATTAATTAATATATATTTCTTTTTTTTTCAGCTCTCACAAACCTATATGGGTACGCATGTAGTTATATCAATTTATATAGCGGCAATTTGAAATTACTATCTCTCAACTCTGTGATATCCTGACACGATTAAATGTATACCATTGTGCTTCTGTGCCGTTACACTATATGTAAAAATACATATAAATAAATATACCTTCATTAACTTTAAAAGTGTATCACCCAAATAGAAACGATTACTAAATTTGTACTTATAATATTTTATAAAATACTTGAAATATCATACTCATTTTAAAGTAATTAACTTTATTGAAATATAATTTTTTAAACTCGTTATGTTTTATGTCTTTTTTTAAGAAATATGAACCATTTTTAATACAAAATAATCCTCCCCTCAAGATTTATTTTAAAATAAAACAAATTAACAAAAAACACGCCTAAACAAAAATATTTATATTTTTATATTCTTTACAAATATCCCACTTATTACCACCCAAAAATAATTATCAAACTAATGTTTTTGTCAAGTTTTGCAATTTTTAATAAAATCAATGCACATAACTACTTCAACTTATTAGTATTATTTTCACTCAAAATTAGCAATATTTAATACTCAAGCAGGCGGGCAGACAAATAACATCCCTACTTTTTAATTACGAAAGTCTCAGGCAGAAAAAAATCAAGCTTACAAGTTTAAAAATAAATTGACGGTAAGTTTGTTAAAGAAAAGTGGATCTTGTATGCCAGTACCAGTGAGGTGCCTGTTATGTACATTAATTAGGCCTCATTTCTACCTGCAATATTAAATGCTATCCGGCTGAGTTGAGCTGGGCAAAGATTGTTTTATATGTAAAACTATTATAACTACTGAGTTTACTACCGTAAAAAAAAGTATGCAAGAAGGTGAAAAGAAAACAAATTTTTCTAATCCAAGTGGAACTTTTCTAGACTTCTGTATGTTCATAGTAGGAAGATATAAGTACGTAACACCCCATTCAGAGTGGGTAATTTTTTGATTATGGTTAAATTGACGAAAAATCTTAGAAATAATTGGATTGATTTTATTTAAAAGAAATACTGAATTGCGTCATATTATGAAAGAAGTTTGTTTTAGTTTTACAGTTTCAGGGAACAAATTCAAAACATGTATCGGCTTTTACACTTTTTTAATTTACAGCCTCAGCGAAAATCATCCACACAAATGACAAAACTACAAAAAATAAGAAGATTAATAATCTTTTAAAATATATATTAATAATCTTTTAAATATATATTAATAATCTTTTTAAATAATCACTACAATTTATAAACTCTCAACCTAATACTGTAATAACGATAAGGAACGAGACCTTTCCCCATTTAAAATACTGCTACACTTACACAAGTAACATGAACATCATAACATAATTACCAATGAGGATCAGTATTTTATTTTAATGGTCTTGAGACATACTTATTAAAAAATTATGCATTTTAAACATTTTACCCAGCGGAAAGAAAACTTAAAATTACTCTTTAATTAGAAATAAAAGTGCATCTAGACATTAGCACAAATTAAATTTAACAGCTGTCACGCAACAATTTAACAATGATGGAAAAAATTCAATAATAACACCTGCTTGCATCGCAAAGTTTATTTTACAGTGGAAGGAATACGAAAAGCGAGTAAGCGAATGCAAACATTACAAAATGAATAATTATATAACCACACATGAACCCGGCTGCTCTAAGTAGGTCATTGCACATTAACCGACACACACGGCTGACTTAATTACAAGCCACATGCGTAAGAGA
The DNA here is from genome assembly GCA_039881145.1 of Druceiella hillmani. Classification (NCBI taxonomy): domain Eukaryota; kingdom Metazoa; phylum Arthropoda; class Insecta; order Lepidoptera; family Hepialidae; genus Druceiella; species Druceiella hillmani. Next base: position 44,021,310 of record JAYKKI010000001.1, on the reverse strand, counting down.
CAACCACTGTGTGCCGCAAACCAGCAAGCTACACACTGCTATGCAGATACTTCCATATTGATTAACCGTGGCGGCGACAGGAACATCTGTTTTTTATGGTTAAACCTGAATCCTATTCATGTAAAGCATGTGTTTAAACCCTCTTAAAACCGGTGCTTAACAATGTTTAAAGTTAGAAAAAACAATAATATTTCTGGAGATCTCGATTTAGAAAATTGTCAATTTCACATTAAACGGTATTTAATATTTATATCGACTACCCATAAATTATAGAATACAGCTAGAAATTATCTCTTTGTTTACAAGACAAGATATATTGTCTCATGATGACAGCGCTATATAAAAATATACTACTCGTATATTAACTAAGAAACTGAGCGTGTAGTAGAAACCAACTGACAAATATTAAGGATATATTTCGATGGAATGTTCTCCCGTATTTTATATTGGGTCTAAAAGCGACCTTGAGAAAATTCAGGTTAGTATCTGTCGGATGTGGTTACAAAATCATAAGATTTTGTGACTTTCCGTGGAATTTTATTACACTCTAATTAAGCAAGGACACAGAAACCAGACTGATTTTTTTTTGTGTACTTGTTTTCCGTTCCTTCATTTCAGGTCATGTGGTAATTTGCGGTATATTCCGAGAAAAAATGGATAAAATACTAACCAGCACAATTCATTAATTATTAAAGAGGGTTGACTATCTAGTCGCCAAAGTGTAAAGGAGACACGCACAACTTAAACTTATCTTTCTTAAACAAAAAATATCCTAAATTAAACACTAAATAAATTAATTTAACTTACATATACTACCTACCGCCGAGAAACACCGTCGACCTGCTTAGGGTTAAACCGACACGAGCAGGCCCTCGACGGAAGCATCGTATCGCGGCCGCAGCCGAGTTTCGTTTCTTAATAAATTATAAGCGGGAACGGAAGCGGGCTTTGTGTTAAGTAACGGATTTACATATTCATGGTGGAAAATGCGAGTACGGGCACCGCCCAATAACGCTACCCGCCTACGTTTGTATAATGCAAACGCCGTCTAGAAAATTTCCATGATCATAACCGGGCTGCAATTTGGACTAAGTTTGAAGAAAGCTTTCGTTGAAATTAATTTTGTTTGCAATCAATTTGGAAATTATTTAAAAAATAGTATAAAAAAACGTGAGGGATATGAAACATGGTTCTTTTTGCCTAATTGTAAGTTTACATTTATTTGTATTAACGTTTTAGTCTAACCCTATTTTCATTAGGCCATATGTCCAGTACGCAAGATTAAGTTCAAGAAGCAATAAGTTTAAAGAAGTGCGTTTTAAACATAACTTCAGGAAATATTAAAATATATATGGAGTTTATTATATTATTAACTTTATTCATCACTTTCCAAAAAAAAGGATAATCCTCGACCTGAGAATTAAAAAGGTGTAAAAATATTTTTTGAAGTTCTAAGTATATAATTTTTAAAATGTAGAATAGACAAAGCCTTAAATAAAAATAATAACCTATGTCCAGTAGTCAAATCTCAAGTTAAATTTATAGATCAAATATATTTTTGTTAAGTGTAAAAAAGCATAATTTTTATATAATCAAAGTTCAGTGTACCCGAAATTACACCACATATTTTCCACTCGACTGTACAACTATGTTGCCGATACCGAGTTTTGAAAAGCATTTTGTTTTGAACTAACTCCACTTGTTTTGTTAGGAAGGGAATAGTTCGCGGCACAACATTACCACTCGGATCCTCCCACGGCTTACTGGAAAAGGAAATGAGAGGTTTTCATTTATTATTTACTTGTATGCACATTAAGCTTATTTCCTGACCACCGTTGTTGGGGAAACATTAAGCGGTCTAATATGACATGATGGGAAAACTTGTGAAATAATACGTTTCGTTTCCTGAAAGTTTACGTGATAGTTGCGTAACGTAGGCGAGGAAAATAAGTATAGTTTTCCTTCCGGTTTCAATTATATTTAAAGTTAATAGAATAATAAAGCTATTTCACTCACTTTTCTGTATTTTTAAGAAGTTTGCAATGTACTATTTTAGAAACCATAATTTTATAACAGAATTTTGTAATTTTGAACGTAAATCTCATAAATTTTACAACCAGTTTATTGACTTTGTGACATGCAGTCAATGAAAAAAATTTCTTTAAGTATAGCTTTATCGGAATAGTATTTGGTTCTTCATTCATTTTTTAATGTATCAAAAGTATACAAATTGAGGTATAATAATAATTTTGTATAAAAATCAATACTAGACTATGAAACTCTTTTTTAAAAGTTTTGAAGTATTATCTGTTCTCGGTTTGTGACAGGATCGGAAAAATGCTTTTAATTGGTAAGTAAATAAAATAAATATATGCAAAACTCACATCGCTATATTTATAACATATATATATATATATATATATATATATATATATATATATATATATATATGTGTGTGTGTGTGTGTGTGTGTGTGTGTGTGTGTGTTAAAAATCAACAAAACTATCAGTCATCACTTACTTATCTATTCAAAAAGAAAAACTATTGGTGTTAAAAATATAATTCTTAATCCAAATGCAGTTTTCGTAATAAAAAAGTATTTAATACCAAGAAAAGAAAGCATATAACAAATCATAAGTAGATCATGCTAATACTCGAGCCCAACCTAGTATTCATAACATTCCGAACTCCTAGCATAATATATAGACCACAACAAAAAATCCGAGTCTTTTTTTGTAAACCATTTAAAAGAAAATAATGGATGATTAATGAATATAGAAAAATATTTATTTATAAACAATCTTTGTTAGTCCTCTTTTTCTAATATTTTTTTTAATTATAACAAATTACAAAATAATAGGGAATTGTTCTTATCACTATATTTCAATAGTAGTTGTGTCCCACGGTTTCACTCGCGTGAAATTCAGAATAAGAAAAAAAATATTTTCTCTCATGTGTTGCTGTTGGTTATAAACTATTACCATACCAAATTTCAATAAAATCCGTCCAGTAGGTTTTTCGTGATTGATGCACAAAATAACATACAGACAGACAAAAATTTTGAAAAAAGGTTTTCCGGCTTCTATTATCATTCTATACGTTAAATCAATCACTCTTTTTAAATATTTTCTATGTACAGAATTTACTCTGTTACATTTTTATCATATGTATAAATATTTACCATTTATACGTTTTATTAGCTCATTTTTTCTTCAAATTTAAAACTAATTTTTTATGAAACTTTGGTTGGAGTAAGGAAGACGGGAGATTTGCAACCCATGGCATAATCTCCATATTTTTCGTTGAAAACTTTTATAGGGATAATTTGCTCGATTATATTATTACATATAGTAATCAACTATTTTGGGTATTTCTTGTTAAGCTAGGATTTTGAACCTTTGCATTTTTTACCTAATTAAACAACGTTAGAACAAATGGAAAAGTTTGCATTAAGTGTACCTTTATTTCATGGTTTTCCCAAGTAAATAGTTGGCGTAGTGGCGTTTAGAGGTCCGGATGGATACACGTCCGCGGGCCCGTATTCCGATACCAATTTATGGGTCCACGCGTATACCCACGGAATCGAAAGTGCAAAATGCGGTGCATGGGTTGTCAGACATATGTGCATAGTACACTTGTCACCCGCCGTCCACTGCATACATTGCAGCTCCTGCCCAACTCCGAAAGTAAAAATATTCAAACAGTTGTGTTTTACCTTAGAATATATATGTATATTGGTTAATAGTGCGTTCGTACCTCTTCATGTTTTACTGTTTGACTAATTGTAATTAAGTCAAAAGTAAACTCGTTTATTAAATTTAATTATTATTTGTTCGTTAAACACTAGATAATGATAATTATATATGCAGGTACAAATATATAAGCTTCGTCGTGCTACTTAATTAAAAGACCCGGCTGGCGTCACTGTTCGGTCTTGTTGCAATATGTTTTTGTTTTATACTGTGCCGTGTTTTTATATACTATAGTAGTGTTCTGTACAATAAATGTAATTTCGCTATCATAAATTGTAATCAGTGTAGGATGCAATCACTATTTTTATTAGATTTATTACTCGCTATACAATTTTGTCACTACTTTCGATCATTACGGAAATAATCAGGATTTAAAATAATTGTTTAAACGATATATATATATATATTACGATATTTATAAACATCATTTAAACAATGCAGTCATCAATAGTTGTTAGCTTCAATTATATTTAAAATGATATTTAAATTATTTTTTCCTTCTTTGGTAAAAGAAGGTACTTAGCTACAAATTGTGATAGCTAGAAGTTTAAATGTAATGTAGTATGTTTTATTCTTATTTAGCCCATTAATTATATTTAGGTATACGAAATAGGTAAGACTGATTATGGATATGCCACAAAATTGTTAATTCATAAATAAATAAATATTATTGACATAATTGTTTTTTTAAATTTCAGAATCATCCCTTTTTCTTGCTTTCGTTTCATTTTTTCACAATTTAATCGCCCCCCGCCAGCCGATGAGTGCATCGTAAAATAATGCGGATATGAACCACGGAGGTATACGGACCCATATACTTCCATCGAACAGGTAACGGGGATATAAGTTAACAGATCTGGATAAAAATCCTGTCCCGACTCCTTCAAAATCTCGGATCTACCCATTTCTAGTGGCGCTGTCTTGGAATGAATTCCTTTTATTACAATTTTTTAAACTAAGATAAACATTTCTTCCGCAATATCTTCAACGTTAACTATTAGCTCCAAACAGCTGCGTTTTTGTAATATTCCTACGTAATGTGGATTCCTAACTTTTATATTTCATATATCAGTTTCAGAAAATAAAATCCGTGTAAAATTAGTCAATATCTACTTTAGAAATTTGTAACGTAGCTAGGTTTTATATGTCGTTAGTAAAAACCAAACTGAATTATTACATAGGAAGGATTAAAAATTCAAAAGCTGAATATCAGAATAGAAAGGAGCCAATTTTTTTTTCTTTGGACTTGCCGAATGAAGACTAGTTCACTATATTATCTACATATATATATATATATATATATATATATATATATATATATATATATATAAATATATACATATATATATATATATATATATATATATATATAAATATATACATATATATATATATATATATATATATATATATATATTATACGCTTGAATCGTCGATATTTTCAAAAATAATTTGATTCCTCAAAAATTATATAGTTAACATTTGGACGCCTTCCAATGCTCATGACTTCCTGCTCGCGCGTGAAAATTCTCGCGACCACCAGCGCTACAGATCTACCCACGCTCGCTTCCCACTGCAACACTCGTGTTATACCGTTCGCACCTCTTGCTCTACATTCGAACTCTGGTTTCTATTTTTTTTTTGTTCTATTATATTTTATCAAGTAAGCTGTTTTACAACTATCATTAGGAAAATAATTTCTAAATTATATTAATAAATGCAACTTTTCTTCACACACGTTGTCTCCGTGGTGTGTTCGAATGATCAAAAGCATACGACCTTTGACCGCGCAGCGCACTGCGAGAATTCTGGTTCGATTCTCGACCGGAACTGAACCGGTGCTCTAGTTGAATGGAAGAGATTACTCTCGTAGCAATAAGTCCGCATTATGTAACGCATCATGTATCAACTGTATATATTAAAGTACATAAACAAATAAACACTTGTAAAAATGCATATTCCTCTTACTTTAATATCCTAAAACCAAAGATATAATTGATGACAGGGTAGCCCATAGATATACAAATGTCGTTAAGGTAGTTGTCATGTAAAACATGTTGTCGACGAAATTCGTTAATTTTTTATATAAATTATTCAAACTGTAAATATCTAACTTATTTTAAAATTTCAAAATTAGTTAACGGGTAGTTTTGGTACAAATAGCTCCCAAAACTGCACAATTAACTTTAGAGGAAAAGTAGTTACTTCATCACCCTTTTGATTTTATTTAAAAAAACCCGTCGAGCGATTTGTATAAATAGCAAAGTCAATGTAATATGATGTTATGTTAATATTTAAAAAAAATTATTTACCGTTTAGTTTTGGAAAAAATCGCTCTCAAAAATTGTACAATTATCATTACAGGAAAAAAAGGTATTTCACCACATTTCACTTTATTTAAAAATACAATAAAAATGCAAAAATTATTTTTTTTTTCTAAATTATTTTTTTGTTATAATGATAATATACTAACAGTTTAGAAAAAAGATAGTAATTTTCAATAAACATTTTTACTTTACCTTACTAGATTTGTTTGTTAGTAAATATGTTTATATATTTATAAACCACTCATAGGCCACTTTCAAATAATTTACACAAAAAATTCAATAAGTACTATTTTTAGGAAATCCTTTACCATTTTTATTGATAGGAACTTATTACCTACCGTTGTACCTACCAATTCAAATTTCTAGATTTAAAGAAACAAATATTATCACGCCGTAACAAATAGCAGGCCAACAGAGTAATGTTTACAAAATGCCTTCGTTTTTTCTATTTTCGGTATGGAATCTTAAAAAAATGTTCAAATAACTAAGTAAGTAATAGGCGCAATGTTCCAGTTTGATAATAGCTAGCCATTAGATGGAGTCGGCGGCCACCGAGGGCCACCCGCGGTCCAAATAGTTCCTATCACGTCATAAATAATAGCTCCTAATGTACGCGCCAAGTCCCTACTAACTACAGGATGTCCCTAAACGGGGAAATCTTTCACTTTCCAGTACACCATTTATTTATTTGAACTCTAATGTACACATAAGTCCATTTATTGGTGTCAATGTTTCAATCAATCTTAGTAACAAAACTTTAACATTCAATAATGGATAGTGTTAACAAAAGAAAGTTTGAAAAAGAACAAACACGATTTATGAAGGGTTTAAAAAATTACAGAGGATCCAGTTAATAATTTTTTAGAACACAAGAATTACTTTATCAATTTTATTGAAACTTGGACGTCACAAAGTCTAGTTTTACAAAAAGCCATAAATCACAAAATACAATATCCTGCGTAGAAAATGAAGAGGAGAAATGTTCACGCAAATAAATCCATGGGTACAAAACTCATAAAGTTGCAATAAACCTTTTATATATTCTTTATGTATCATGGGAAAAAAAATTGATACGCAATATTAAGACCAACTATGTATTTACATAATAAATGTATCATGTAAATATACAACGACATGTGTTATCTATCTACAATTTTATATACTTCACGCATCTACCAGAATTACGACCAATACGCAACGTCTTTCCGTACATTAATAAAACATGTGCCGGCTTAAGATTTATGGTAATTATAATTGGAACCATCCAAATATGCATCAGTGTATTCACTCATATTACCCACAAAACAAATGTCTGTTTACATACATACCTGAACGTTACATACATATATGTAGACTTATAAAAAAAATGTTGCCCTTTAAAATTATTTTTACCAAATTATATGAACATTAACTAATAATATTTTACTGACGCCAAAAGTACTGAAACTTACGAAATATGATATCGTAGCCCATGACACAAATAATACTTAATAGGAAAAAAGGACCCAAGTCTGTTACGACTGGTTTTTATATAGAATCTAAAGTTTCCAATCTGTTTGTAGTGACTTATGAAAACGTAAATTAAAATAAAACTTAACCTATAAAGTAAATTCATATCTAACGACAAATCATTAAAAGAGTTATAATCTATATATATTAAAACTCAATACAACAAACGGTTCCTAATTTCTTTCTTTAGAGTTATCTTGCTTACGTTGAATAACTAACGTGACTATCGATCACAGTCGTAGCAGTTAGATGAATTCATCAAGGTTAATAATTAGTATAATATAATATTTAAATTTTTTTAAATAACCCTAACGTCTTTGAGAATATTTAAAATGAAAAATACGATGTTTGCTAATTAAAACAGTATATTTCGCAATACTTTCATGATCGATGATGTATGCCATGAACTTCCAAAAAACGGTTGTTTTTCTCATCAAAATCGTATACTGATAAAGAAGCTGGCGTGAGATATTATAGCGGTATTTGTTTTTATTTTTATGAATGCAATCGATTATATAGTAAAGTTAACTTTATAATCACAATTATATTTAAATAACACATTCCATCCAAAAGATATAATGTAACAAACATACTCTCTCTCTTATATCTTATTCTCTCTTTCCAAAAGAATATACAAACTCCATCTAAATCTGAATAAAAACTATTTTCCATACTGTTTCAGTTCAATCCTCTATGAAAATATTGAACGAATTAATAGCAGCATAACGCGTGCAAATTAAGAAAGTACATTACACACTAGCTATTTGTCCCAAAACTCACAATTTTCCATTTTCACTTGTCAAAGTAACCCTTTTAATGCGAGTAAGGCAAGCGAAGAGTAACGTAAACGCGCCGGTGCCCCAGACCCCGTCGAAAGCAAACTGAGGAAAAGAAAAGAGCGCATATAATTGTTATTTGGATTATTACATCGAATTGGCCGCAATAATTCATTCACGGCTTCAGCCGCCATAATTACAGAGCGCGGCACCAACTTTCGGCCGTTTAGAGCGTGATAGCATCGCCTTCCCAGTTATTTGATTGTTCTCGTACAAGGCCGGACTTCACATTTATACTGCTCGTAATTATAGTCTCCCCGCCAGCCAACATAAACATTTATTTTTGTAATTTTCTAACATTCAGCTTTTCGGACCCGCACGATTGGTTAAGCGGGCCGTTCACTATTGCGAGGATGGCAAATCGGACTTCAAAAATTATTTTCATTTTGAATGGGACTAGAAAAATAAAAGCCTACATTCGAGACAGTAATTAAAACGTCCCGACTATCTCAAAACTTAAATTAAACATTGATAGATCGAGAAATAAAAATTTTAAGTAATTTCACAGTTAATTAATTTTTTCCCTAAACAACAAAGACAAAACGAAGATAAACATATATCCCTCTTTATTCAGTTTTATACTTGCAACGTATTTTCTGGATAAGCTACGATAATGCTACTTTACGAAAATCTTTATATTTTAATAAAATATATCCCAGACACTAATTACCTAATTTCATAGAACGCATTTTAAAAAATAAACACAATTATTTATGTACATAGGTTCCTTTAAAAACTTTACCGCTTCCTCCACTCCGAATAGTTAAAACAAAAACCAATAAAAGAAAATTAATGGCAATCCTTGAATATGCGATGCGAACAAGTAGTCTTTCGGCAATTATATAGTAATTTACACCCACTGCCCAACTATCAACGTGATTGCGTCTTCAACCCTTTCGAATCCACCCTCATAACATTGGTCTCTATATCGCAATATTCAAATTGTACAAACACGAAACGTTACCAACACGGCTGTCATTCTTGAGGGCTAAAATTATTGAAGATAATTCATATGTAAAGCTATATCCATCAACTAGTCACATCTATAATACATAGTAGACAATAAACACTATTTTTTCATTATGTTATCTATCTATGGATAAAACACAGCTTAACAACACTTAACTATAATGAACATAATTTTAAAAAACATAACAAATATTATATAAGAAAATATGCGAGATAAACAATATATTATATACAATATATATGTTAAGCCACTTAACAAATTAGTTGGAAATTTAACCAAAAGTATATTTAATGTATCGGTTAAGAGGCTGCCTATCGTTCGAATAGTCGCATGAAAGTGAGGACCACGTAAGATGGCAGAGTATCGCTTACAGCAAAGGGAGTGCGTTAGAAGAAAGTAAGATGCCAGGATAGGTTCTACTCTATGTTTCATTTCATGTAATCATTTATAGGCTTCCGTACCTCAAAAGGAAAAAAGGAACCCTTACAGAATCACTTTGTTGTCCGTCTTCCGGTCTGTCAATACCATTTTTCTTAGGAATGCGTGGAGGTATCAAGTTGAAATTAACATAACATACTTACGGTTCCTTGGAGCTATAAAAAATCAAGCTTCTATGTCAACGTAAGCAAGAAGAACCCTAAAAATACGACTATTTATACCGCAAATTTTGAAATTAGCAAATAAATCAGAAACTATAGGGCACTTCCCGTTTTCATAGAATCATGAAATTTGGCAAGAAACAAGGTCTTATAGTGCAAGTAAAGGAAAAAAATAATCCGAAAATCGTTTATTTGTAGTTGCATCACAAAAAAAATTTAAAATGCGCCTGTAAAAGACATAGTGGGCAATACATTTTCGTTCTAAAAAATTACAATTTTGTAAATAGTTAAGTGGAATATCATGTATCATTAAATGTTTATACAGTCTAAATGTATACGAAACCCTCGTAGTGGAAGTTCCACTCGTGCTTGATGTGTTTTTCCTATAGCATGAAACTTGATAACCCCGTTTGTTTTATCAAGATTCGAATAAAGGTTTAAAAAACTGTTCTCATACTAAGTACTACAAAACTCCATTATAAAATTATTTATCCTACGTGGAATTCAAATTATACACCGTAATATTGTGAAAAAATAAAACGGGCCAAGCGCAATTTGAATTGTCATTACGAAAGTACCATATCTACATTACTGAAATTTACAAACACTATTGTTCAAAATATTTTTATGTAGTTTTGAATGTAAATAACATGACGTGAATACAAAATTTACTTATTTACACTACATCTTAAAGCGTTACCCTACAGTATCATAAGTAAAAAATTTAAGTTAGATTTACTTGTAACTTGTATATTGAATTTAAACTTAGTGTTTATTGCTTAAATACGTATTTTTTTACAAAATTGATATTAATAGGAATTCCTGGTTTCAAGATTATCAAGATACATTTTTGGCCATATTTTGTTACCACTTGATTTTATTTTTAAAAAAAAAAATTTGTAAAAAGCCATTTGTGCTTTATTGAAAACTTTCTTTTCGACGATACCCTGCAAACCTAGATACGTTTTTAGCCCTCTGCCACTCCTCCTTTGAAAGAAAATTGTACGTCATTTTCATCACAACTTTCTATATACTTTGTGGAAATTTCAAATCCCTCTCATATTTATTTAGAAGTTAAAAATCTCTGACGCAGATTGACGCACGCTTCCGTAGTAATTATTGTTATAATGCCATTTACATGTAAACCTACAAATCCTTGGCGTCGAGTAACCAAGAATTCCATCTCGTAATTAATTAGTTACATTTCTTAGTTGTTGATTGAAGGATATTATTCTTGTAGCAATAAATCCACCATATATACAAATATCGCACTGAATACTAATAATGAAATAAAACAGGATCCTGTTAACAAAACCTTTTCACGTTTTTATATTTTTATCAATCATTTTATTAAATAATTCTTTTATGGGAAGAGGCGACATGAACCATAGCTACCAAACGACCAATTTTTGTTATATTTGTTGGACAGGTCAAAAGTTTGTTATTTGAAGGATAAACCTTTATCGCGGGAAAAGATAAATAGTTGTCTTTTCGTAAACGAATGGCAATGTACATTCAGCGTTTTAGAGCTATGACCAGTATCGGAATGGGGTTCTGTGTACCGCCTACCAGTATATATGTATTCGTTTTTAAAATTCTCGTTTTAGTACATATTTGGCTTTAAAAATAACAAAATGCATTGTCCACTATTGAGAAATGGCTGTTTCGGTACTTTTAAAGTTTATGTCCTCGTTTTCGCTTGAATTTCAGGCAAAATATTTCCTATATTCCCGCAGTTCAATAAATATAGATTTATACTTAATACTATATGTATTTTCCGTAATATATACACACACACACACACACACACACATATATATATATATATATATATATATATATATATATATATATAATCTCTTACGTATATCTTTGAATATTATCTATGGAATTTTTATTGGTTCATTTAGTGCGTTGCTACCCTTATGTCAGTGCAATTGCTCCACAAGGAAGCCCAAATTTACAAGTCCTGACCGAGTCATAAATCATACTCTTATATAATATATATGTTACAAATATATTAAGGCTATTCAACTTTGAATCTATTCACAGCTAATTACAGCTATCTCTGTTGAGAAGTTATACAACATCATAAAAATAAATGCTTTCATAACTTGTTCATCGAGTTGGTACCGAGTTGAGATCAAAACGGTAGCTTATGAAATTGATGTGTAAGTTCTCACTCGTTACATATTACTTTTTGAATCAGTCGTTAAAAACGAGATTAATTTTCAGAAGTTGGTACTAAATAAAAACAAAATGTGATCTCTTCAATTACAGCATAACGTTTCGAATGCAATATAAATGTTCGAATGTAGACGTGTTTACAACGGTGTAAAAATATGTTTAATAAAACCATGTTATGTAAAATTACCGTAATCTTATTGTTTTTTCAAAGCTCTTAACAAAGTCTCTAAAATTATGTTGAACACATGACAAAAATGTTACAAAAAATAAACACAAAATTGAATTCCGCCCTCTACTCAATTTTAAGCTAATTATTTAAAATGTTAATAATAAATTACAGATCCTTGAAATATCCGCAATCTTGTTGCTAAAGCCATGAATCCATTAAAAAAACCGTGGGTATATGTGACACATGGTGCATGGAACACATTTTACACAAGTTAATCATAGTTACGGGTAACCCCATGAAATAATCTGCCGAAATAGAACTCCACTATTGTTATCTACACCATCTCGTTGGAAGATGGTATAAAATCACTGAGGTACAACCACCTCGCTAGAGTACGGCAGACTTACTGGAGACGCCATCGATGATAATTTATATGGGTACAACAAGGGCAGATTAGAGGGGAGGTGAAGTAAGTGGTAGCAGAATAATCGCCCATTTCTGATTATCTTTTATCTTTTCCATTCCTCTAGGTTTTGCTTTCCATTGTTCTGTTTGTATACGCGTGAATATTTCGTACAGAGAAATAATAAGAAATACAATTTTCACTGCCCATCACGAAAGTCGCTTCGGCTTCTTTTTTAGAAGCAGGTCATATTTCCATGGAAAAAAGAACAGATAAGTACCTAATTAATTTTTGAATTTGAGACTGTTAACAAGGCCATATTTTCCCAAGAATCGTATTCAACGTCAGTAAACCAAATATTCTTTAATTATAACATGTATCAAATGCGATTATATCGTCGGCTATAATTCAATACGTTGAACAACCATGAGCGTACATGAGCTAAAAGATCGCCAATCGGATGGTGAACTGCCGGCCGTATTGCATACAAAAGTTCCCACAGTAAACTAAAACTGGAAGGAGAAGTAAATATTTGACTAATTTCGAAGTAGAAACGACGCCGCTCGCATACACCTCGCTTGGCGCGTTGTGGCTCTTTAAACTGCCATTTTATTGATGTCCATCTTTACACGATATTGACTTATTTCATAGTTGTTTCACGGACTTCCCACACTTTTCCACACAGTACCCCACCAAGAGTCGTGTGGACGCAAGTTGACGGAGTATCGTATTGAAACATAAATATAGTATGTCACATAGTCTTCACTTTTTACGTCAGATGACAAAGTGTATAGAAAAGATTACGTGAAAAAAATTCTTTGTGAATTATTACTTATGTACTTTATATATTAAAACATTCACTTCAATTTACTTATTTTCTTATAAAACGCATTTAAATTTTTAAAAAGTACAAGTAAATCTTAGCAGTTGATTTAAAAAAATAAACTCATAAAAAAATTTGACGGAAAATGGTAAACATTCCGCATCCAGATACTAGTTACTACTCCGCATCCAAATTTTAAGTGACCGTATTATCTTAAACATCTTTTTAGAGATCTCACTTAATTATTATGTAACAAAATATTATCTCTTCCGTAAAAACAATTAAGGATGTCGGATGTTCGAAGCTTTATATTTTTTACTATTAATTTACTAAAATAACGACTGTGCACCTCACTAGCATCTTAGAAAAGTTAATTATCTGTAATATTCTAAAACACTATTTTTTTCACGAAAAATTAAAAAGTTTCTGTGAAAAGTGCTTTCGTAAACTGAACGGTAGGTATATAACCTACATATATAAAAGCACATTAAACTTAAGTACATAATTGAATAACAAATAATGACATACCTACCTGTTATTGTTTTCGTTCTCCTTTACTGTAATTTCCGTTAATTTCTCTTCCTTCTGTCTCTTTTTAAGATTTACTTTGTACAGCGAGTTACTTTATGCAATACAGTGTGTAATATTCGTGATTTTCACGAAATCAACAGAATTTTGCGTCATGTGTTAGTAAAAAAGTAGGGACATAAGCCGACCGAGAAAATTCAAATAAATTAATTAATATTGCAATTAATGGTTTTTTTTTAAATGGAAAGGAAAGTAAGCTGCTATTGTTTTTGTTCATGATAATTCTATTGGAATATTAATTTCCTTGAAATATAGTTTTCAATTATTGAGCATGAATAGATGATATAATTTCAATAGTCAGTTACTAATATTAAATTTAGTTACTAATATTACCGTTTTACGAGATTACATACTACAATCGATGCTTCATGAGATGGGTCCTACACATATAAAATTATACTATAGAAATTACTATTCTTTAGCTTTCCATTTTTCTAAATAGCCAATATGACCTAAAATGAAACAATATTTATTATTAAAAGACCCGGTGGCCTACAGGTACAGCCAACGCTCCAGCTCGGCAAAATATTTGTTTGAAATTAAACTGAGAAAAATAAACATCAACGAATGTCCTTCGCTATTTCAAAAGTTCGCATATCGAACAATAGAGACGTAGAAAAAAATGTTTTACGGTTCGCCAGAGCGGAACAGATATTTACACATCAATACTTTTTTCTTCTTATTCGAGACTTGCATTAATACAGAATACATATTCTTCAATGCGAACGTACATGCTAATCATTCTTTTTGAATACTTTGTATAATTCGCTTTGCAGATTGTACAAACAGATCGCTCACACCTCGTAGCTTTGTGTATTGATAACATAACCACGAATAGAGAAAAAACAACTGAAACAAATTTAGGAGTAATGGTCGAAAAAGAAATAATAATATTTCGTAATAATTATTTTATTTAATTGTGAATATGAAGTTCATTTTATTCCAATATAAAGTTAACACACAAACATTTCCATAGTTTCTTAATTTACTTAGGGGCATGCAGTGCTTTTTGAGAAGGGCAATCTGCGAAGAAAGTGACCTATACAAATTGTACAGACATACACAGATCACATAGATATTTACATTTCAGGTCTGCCAGGGGCAGTCGCGGCGCAAGCGTCCGCGACCACCCCTGATAGCCCTGAAAATGGCATTGAAGGTGTAATAGAATGAAAATTTGTCTCAATAATTGAATCTTGAACAGTCAACAAAAAAAAATTCTCGACTTAATTATCCCGACTTACTGAACTACGACTTTGATCGTGACTCTAAAAGGTAATTCTTACTTACCTGAAAATACAATAGCACCTATTAACCTTTTTAAATTATTTGTATTTCTATGTCATTATGTTCTCGATTCGTAAAAACTAGTTTTAGTAGTTTTTTATTTCATAATTTCATATTTTTTAGCAGAATTTGTCAAATTACCTAGATTATCAGAACCACCTTTATTCCATTTACTATATTCAGTTCCGAATAATAAATAAGGCCAGTAAAACATTTTATTTAAAATGCAACTCCTGTTTAGCCACAAACACTGATCGTAAATTTTTTTTTAATATTTGAATATTAGATTTACTAGGAACATTTAGTTTCAAAATTGACTTCGATATACCATTCTCAAATATACTATTTTTTTCGCTAAAAGATAAATTGTAAAATCTTACAATAACCATATAATAAACAAAGCAACATTATATAGTCGCCATTGTTTCTTTATTTTCACAACAAAAATACACCTAAAAATATACTAATAAAATATTAATTTTAATGCCCAAAGAAAATACAATAAGTATTTCACTGACAAAATATAATAAATTACTTAAAAACCGGAAAACTATGAAAATTATATATTAAATTATCTCACGAATGATACAATTACGAGAATGACGGTGAACACTGACTGACAGCGTTATAATAACACAATGATTCTTTGTTTGTGTATGAAATAATCTTGGTTTCAGCTGAATATCGGCTATATTCAGACTAATAATCTAGTCAATTCCTTGCCTTGAGGCAGCCTACAATGAGGTAATCAATTTTAATTTAGTATGGACCAATTCCCAGCCGAGAAATTTTTGTAATTTGATAGGAATGAAGTTTGTACGTTTTATCCGAAATTGCACGTAGACTTTCGTTTGTGCTACTAATCATATATAGAAGTGTGGATTTCGCTTGAATACTACGAATTAAATACGTTTAAATTTTCGTAAATATGTGAAGTTTATATGCTAAATGTTCAGAGAAGCTACATGTAATTATTTATAAGGCACTGCGCACCACTGATATTAATATAATTGAGCCAGTCGCGCAGTGCCTTATAAGCAACTACACGTAGCTTGACGTGAAAATTTAGCACTTATACATCACATATTTGCGAAAATTTAAACATATTTAATTATTAAGTGAATACTTCAATACATGATTTGCAGGTCACGTGCACAAAGCAATGTTCGCTTTGGCCGGTTCGTGGAATTTTACGTAAAACGTTCAAAATTCATTCTTATATTTTATCAAATTACAAAAACTTCTCGAATCAATAATGTTCCATACGAACTTAAAATTTATTACCTAACTTCAGAGCGTCAGATCATTCCTTCAGTTTACTCCTACTAAAATAGGTAAAGGGGGTAAATAAATGCGTCTCCTATGATAATGAAAGCATATATATATATATATATATATATATATATATATATATATGTATATATATACTGACATTTTTCCTTTGTAATAATCTCATCCCTCTAGCATTATTAAACATACAATTCATTTTCAATATATAATATTACAGATATTACAGATACTTGTATCCATAGAACTCGTATCATTATGTGTATCTACAGAAAAACGTATTTCGTTTATTTTTCAATTCCCTCCCTGCAACTTTAGCACGAGCCTTCGCTTCTCGAGGTTGACTTAACAAAATTTCCTTGCAGATTTCATGGAGCTCGTCTTCTCTTCATTGTCTCTGCTGCATTTCACGCCTCACGCAAGTTGTTTTTAATTCTTCCATCTGAAGGAACTAACGTGGGCTTAAAATGAGACTGATATCCGAATACTGGCTACTGGTTCATCTCATGCGTATTGATACATTCGTATCTATGTACAACATGGTTTCATGCACCTCACCCCTAAGCTGAGCAGCAGGAACATCTTCCGTTGCCTCGAAAGATATTGGAATAGTTTCTGCAGCTTTAGCAAAAACTTCACTTCTACTCGCCGATTGTTACTCAGACGGATTTGTGGATAATTCATTAATATTACAAATTTACAAATTTTAAATTTCAATTCTTTTTGGATATCACTAGAAAAAGAATAAAATAAAAGTATAATTGAAAGATTCTTAAATGAAGTTTCCAATTTGTAATTTTAAAGGTGATTAAATTACAATCTTCTTTAGTTTTTAATACTGTTTCTTCAGTATTAAATAAAATTCACTTCAAATAAATCGATCTAAAAACTTTCGGTGCCGCGTTTCTGTATTAAACAGTTTCTAAAAAACACTATAAATAAAAAAATAATTGTACACTTTTCGAAATTTCCGTTGTTTACCAAGATTGAATTGCTGAGCAGAATTGTATGATGGGACTTCCACAATTAGCACTGTCGCTAATAAGGAAACGACGGGGTCAATTTGGATGTCGCTAATCGCGTCTTCTGCCGGTGGCCATCCGCTGCTGCCTTTCCCTTACCAACTCTCTTCTTTGCTTAGCTTTTATATTAAGCCAAAGTCGGCACAGTTGACTTCCTTTTGCCTAAAGAAACAGATAAAGTATACGTTTCTTAGCACATTATTAAAAAAACAAATTATAATCGTGCAAACAAATTAATTCTGACTTCATCTTGGACGAGAGTATAGATCCTATGAAATCCAAATATAGAAATAAAAATACTGATCTATTATATTTATATAAAATCATATATTCGCATTTTGATTGTCTCTACCTCCTCTCTCTACTCAACTTTAACACTTGACTTAGATCCAGTATACCATTACAGAGATTATTCGTACTATAAGTTTACAAAAATACCACCTCTTTTTATAACTCCATAATTCCAATGTGCCAATTGGATAAAAAATTGTTTTTCAGCATGCGTTCTTGGACAATTTTGAAACGAAATTATTAACATTTAAAAAGGAAATGCAAAATATATTATTTATAAATTAAAACGAGCTGTGACAGAATTAATGTTTTGTTCATTATATAGAAAATAATATAATTCTGAGTTAATATAAACTTTATTAATTGATCAATACATTTTGTAATATATTTAACAACACCCTTGAAAATTTATACATAAATACTCTAACCATTTTGTGCACACATAATTAGAGTTATAGTATAGTTTTATACTCTGTTCTTTTTATTATACATCTACGTGACTGTAATTTGCTTTGTGAGCCTTTCAATAAATAAATAAATTATATTTTCATTATAAAGGTGAACATTTGACTGTACTTACCCTTTTATTAATAATATCATTAGCATTATATACGGTGTCCGGGAATAAATATCGGATAAAGAAAGACGGAAAAATAGTTGATGGACATTAAAATAAAATTTAAACGATGACTTTTATTTTCAGAAAATTGAAAATAATATTCATAATTATTTGTCATCTTTTTCGTACACACAATACTTGCGCACATTGCTCAGCGCCGCTTGAAGAACTAAACCGCGAACAGCTGCGAAGATATCGCCACTGCGGGTAAACCCCCACACTCCGGGCAATTATTGGTTGTGTTAAAAAGAGTAATGTGTACTTTTTTCACTCAATTAGAAAGCGGGTATGTTTTGCGTTTACTTCAACGACAATTTATGCCTTCATAACCAACGGATAGCGTCTTTCTTTGTCCGACCATTCCCGGACACCGTGTAAACCTCGATATTTTTGTCGTCTTCACGTTTGCTCCATCGGTGCGTTTCTTTTCAATTACATCTTTGTAAGAGATAGATATATGCAACAATAGCCTTTTCTGTTCCGTGTAGTTTCTTTTTCTTGTATTCATTTTACTACTTTTCTTAAACACAATATTTTCAGCCAAAACAAACGACGCTTATAACTGTTAATAAATCATTTTATATGTCAATTAAAGATGTGCCAAATGTTAGCTCGTAATACATTTTTAATGCTCTAAACTTCGTACGCTCTGAACTTTAATTTTACTACTCATAAAACTTCATATCGGGCGCTGTATATTATAATCGGTTCTTAAGGAATAAACTCCAACAAAATAATTCAATTAGTTAGAACAAATTTCGAATTAATACAAACCGGTTTCTGCCCGTGACGTACAGGCTGTAATTTTTCTCTGTTCTATTTTTTTTCAAAATCAGTTCACGTTCAGTATGAATATAGTGAACGCGACATAAAAGGGAAAAAAGTTTGTATGCTGCCCCAGACAAAAAGCGCGGTCGGATTTGAGCATTCTGGATAGACGATATTTGTTAATACATACCAAAGTCAAACTTACAGAATTATTCTTAGAGACGATACTAAAGATCAAATTGGAACATAATGAACATAGTAAAAAAAAATAATGTTATCCCAGATAAAAAATAAAAAATAAATTTATTTGTATGACAAAGTTAATACAGATCCGTGCCTAAATTATTGAGTTATAGAGTAAAATTAGCCATCTATCTATACATTAATTCAAACTTTTGCATTTATAATTTAATTAGGATATTCTCTTCCATATTAGTTACACAGAAAATATAAAACAACTATAATACTAAAGGCGAGAACCATAATTAAATATAAAAATAAAATATAATCAGCTTATTATCAAAAAATACCACCTTAAAATTTTAAAAAATAACGCATGAGAAACGTCAGATATTATATCTTATCTCTGCACTCACTCACAATACTAATTTTAACTGATAAAATTAAAGTCGTGAAGCTGTTAAACTGTGATACCGAAAAACTTTCTATTTTAAATACGTAAATACATATCGCAACAACATCTTTTTAGATTGCATGTCTTAATCAGCAGATTGTTGCAAAGAACGGCCAAAACAACTTTAATTATATTAATATTTATTTAATTAACATTAACTAAATGTTAATATTAAAAACGGAGATAGCTGTATAAACAGTTACACGAAATTTACGGAGATAAATTTGACGGACAATACACCGGAGCGACGCTCTGTTACGCTACGCTTCTTTATCGTCAAGTTAATTAAATTAAACTTAACAGTTAAGCAGTGTTTAACAGACGCCTTCAACATCTTCGTTACTGGCCAAAATTAAAATATTTGTTGTTTTGAGTCTACATTTCATGTATGTTAAAGTGGTCTTATTAATATTTATTTTCACATATTTTTTATGCATAAGCATTTTAAAAAAATGTATGGAAAAATTAATTAACTAACTAGCTAATTAATTAACTAGCTTTCATTAAATTCATAACCAGTCCACTTTAAATATTGCCTTTTTTCTCTAACAACCATGGACAATGTCTTTTATGTCCTCCAATTGTAAAAGTGAACAATAGTATTATTCAATATATCTATCTGCGTTCACGTAACCACCATCTTTTCGCACCACATCTAAAACCAATACACGTTAATGTACAACTTGACTGCAACCGCGCTAGAGTGCGATTTGTGAAATAACTTTGTTGTAATGTGTCACTTTTATTTGTATTTATAACATATTTATAATTACCGCTATGCATTGGTTTATAACAGAGGTTAATTGTATGTTAATAAATAAATAAATCACAGAGTACTCTCACAGTGACGGCACGCTCTCAATAACTCACACATGATTGCATGCGTGGGAGCATGCAATGCGTGGGTTAAATCTCGCCAAGGATATGTTTTTTCTCATTGCTAAAAGCCAATTGATTTATGCTAATATTGCGAATTGCAAAATACTTTTACGTCTCTCATTTAAATAATATATTTGAGTCGAGTTTGATTGAAAACGTCTCCCCACTTACGGTAGACAACAAAAAGATAATTTTTATAAAATAATGAAA
This sequence comes from Druceiella hillmani, assembly GCA_039881145.1. Lineage (NCBI taxonomy): Eukaryota > Metazoa > Arthropoda > Insecta > Lepidoptera > Hepialidae > Druceiella > Druceiella hillmani. The sequence goes on along the minus strand of JAYKKI010000001.1, from coordinate 44,000,150 downwards.
TTCCATGATGTAATCTCAATGCATACAATGATTATTAAATGCCGAAACTGATTTTTTTTTTCAATATATGTATACTTTTATATAATGTCAACAAGGCTGTTGTTAGACGAAATTAAGACGTAATTACAGATTGAACTTATTGGTTATATTAGGAGTAAGATTTGTTATTTTGGACAAGTAAAAAATGAATAATAGCTAAAATAGCTGGAAAGAGAACGATGCAAGTAATAAAAAATGTGTCTATCATATTACATATACATATATATATATATATATATATATATATATATATATATATATATATATATATATATATATACAGATGTACTATATACTACACTCCACTTTATAAACCAATAACGCATATAGCAAATTCAATACTCAATAATATTAATTTATATAAAGATCTTAGAAATAACTAACCTTATATAATAAGGAGCCTATATCGAATATATTGACATAACTATCTACTTATACATATTTTTATTTTAAAGTCGAGTGGATTTTATAATTTCGCTCGATCTTAAGTAACAACTTCAATGGTGTATTAATGATAATCATAACGAAAAAAAATTGTACGTTACTTATGTGCGCGCGTTACAAAAATGATTTTATTTAGCATGCAAATAATTAATGGAAATGAAATAATAGAAGAACTCGATGGTCATTTTAAATATGCTTGGTAAAATCTAAAGTAAATCAAATATTTAAATTTTAAAAATCAAATTGTATACAATGAATTGTTAAATTTACGAAAACAATCTAAATAGAGTTTAATTAACAATAAATATAAATTAACATGCCGAATAAATTTATTGTAATTTATTAATTTTAAGTACTTAATAAATGATGCAGTAATAATGTATAATTTATAATGCAAATAAGTACATACCGAGTCTTAACCTGACTTAGAGAAATCCACTTAAAATATATTTAAAAAGTTTATAAGAATATTCACAAAAATAATTCTATAACGAATATTCTATAACAAATATTCACAAAAAGTAAATGTTTTTATTATATGGACCACTATTAAATGTCAGTTACTATAAATAGTTTTAAAAGCGCAGATATAACTTAGCTGTGTATGAATATAAAACACGCGCTGTGTATTTACAAATGCCCCGACAACTATCATGAATATAGTATCAGTATACACGCATGTAAATATATGTTTAGTAAGCAACTTCCTCCTCCCGATGTTTGTTGCATTGTGAGCAACTTCATACTGTCGATTTTTCTTGCATAGTGCGCGCCCAACATGACCAACTGCATCCTGTCCGCGCATTATAAAATTACGCTCTTATAATTTTTTCGTAACGTACCTAAAGTATATATAGTATATATATATATATATATATGTGTGTGTGTATATATATATATAATATATATTTACATATATGTATATATATATATATATATATATATATATATATATATATATATATATATATATTATGTGTGTATGTGAGTATGTGAGTGCGTGCGCGCATGCGTTCGTGCGTGCGATCCTGTGTGTGTGTGTGTATGTATGCATATACATAACATGACTTCTTTTTCATTGTGCAAGGGGCAACTTGACTACGCGCTAACATTTGCATATGCAATCCTCTACGCCATCCTCTTCACTCTCCACGACTTTCGTTACACATTTTTGTGGCAGATTTACACCCTACATTGCGACAAAACATTTCACATATTTCGTTTATCACATTTTGGTTCGGAATTCTAAAAATTAAAATACAAATTTCATTATTACCTATTCTTACTAGATTTTTTAAATGTAAAGTTAACATATATTAATGGATACTAGGTGACACATAATTACTCTCCCGAGAAGAGAGTCAATGCTCTTAGGTTATAACTTGTAGATATATCTAATTATTAAGATACCTACGTTGCTAACAAGAGGAGAATTCAAATGGTTTTTTCCAAATATTTCCCTCTCCCGTTGTTGCTAACATTATATAAATATTCTATCCGTAACGGAGAGATAACCAAAAAGTTATATTTGTTTCATCAATTTCAAAATATTTTATGACAATAATATGTAAAATTTCAATCTACACACCTACTAGATTTCTACTGTTAAGTTTCTTCCGCCTTTTCAGGGTCGACAAGAAATGGTATAATAAAGTCAAATACGATCCGAGTCTACAGAGGCGTTTATTGATCGGCGTCTCCAAGGTCGACTTGAATGTAGAGAAGAGATAAGTGCACGTGTAATCCTGTGCAACTTCTGAACGCGCAGTCCTATCCAGGTCGTATCGCATATATATTGGTTATCGTTCAAACCAATATTTCTCAACACTTCTAACTGACAGCGATTGTTACTTGACACCGATTCAAAAATATTGAAAATGAAAGGTTGAACTAAGCTGTATGTTTTGTATATTTGTGTAACTTTACAATAATATTTCATTTTTCTTTTTTTTATAACAAAATACTTATAAATCACTAATTATAACATTGCTTCGCATTACCCTCGCCCCATTTCTAATTCAAAAATTAAATCCATTTAATGTATTTTTACGACCTTAGTTGCATTTAAAACTTAATTCGATACGCAGTCAGGATTCGAGTACCTACTCGTGTCACTGGGACGCAGCCACCGGTGATATTATTTTTAATATCTCTTAGAACTTCGAAAACTTTAAACACAAGGAGTGTTTAAAGTTTCCAATAATAATAGTGTAATAATCAACATATCAACATATTACGTAGCGTTCCTCTCGATTTTCGTGATGGTTTTTCATACAATACCTATTTGCAAACAAGCGTCTTAGGGTATATTTGTCCATTTCCCACCGCCTAATTGGCTAGTCATCCTGTGAGGATCCACTACCTACATAAAAGTTTGAATGATGATCTAGTCAGACCCTCAAGTTATCAATTTCAGTCCCTCTTTGTCAGTACAAGTTGAAAAAGAAAATATTCCTCCCATCATCTATTACGATAGATGCGTCAATTGTCATTTGCCTTTATATTTATATAGACATCTAATTAGCACTAAGGTATATTTATCACTGTTTTACTGTCATTTAGTATGAATTACAGCTCACAATACGTGGTTGTCTGTTAGCACTGCCTTGGGATATAGAGCGAGATAACAATAGTTTGATAACAATATGTAATCACACTTGCTCTGCAACAACATGTGTGCCGAGATCATATTCAATTCCGCCTCAGTCTATGAGGAATGGACTAATCCGATTTACCTTACAACAATGCTATCCCATTCACACCTATGTTGTACTCTTTAACCTATAATATAAATTTAGGAACTTTCATAATCATAACTATATTTTTATAGATGCTTCCTTTCACTCAATGTCTCATGTTTAGGTATATGGCATTCTATATTGGTATATACCTGTAAAAAACCATACAGTAAGCGTGAGTCTTGCTGGAATCGCTATTTCTATTTGTGTAAAGATATAACGTGTATATTTAATATAATGATACCGTATCTAAACCACAGATAATTTAATGTCTTAATGATGCTCTAAAATTTCTCCATTTTTTTAAATGTTGCTCATTGCAACTAAAAGAGAGATAAAAATAGAAACAAAGTACTGGAAGAATATATAATAAATAAAGATTTACACAAGTTCAAGCACTCATTTCAACTTCGTCATCAGATAGTCAGACTCGCCCCAAATTAACCGTTCCTCGAACAATATCACCCCATGCGTCGTTCACAATTAACATTCTCGACACAAAACAAACTCGGCCGCATAATAGCGACGCGCTCATCATCAAAATCCACCTTCGAACGAGCCCCGAGCACGAAACCCATTGTGCTCGTGCCTCCGGAGCGAGTATAAGTTTCAAGCGCTCGGCGGGCCGCGGTTGGCAGTTTAAGCAAGTAGGTACAAAAAAATCATTAAAATTTCGACACAAAAAACGTTTATAATTAAGCAAAGTTGATTCAGCCAGCGCGTCACGTCGTTACATCGTTGATGTGTATTTTCATGTTCATTTTAAAGAGATTACCTCCGCGGCCCTTTGAGGCGAGCGCGCCGCCGCCTTTGTGAGCGGCGCGCGCGCCCGGCCCGCCGCCTCGTTAGTGATTGATTATGGTGCCGCGCGTATCGATTATACTCTTTGTGCGCCGCTCTTTCGCTCTTTCGTCCGCTCATTCTTTCGCTCTTTTTGTGTCCCTTCATAATATTGTATTATTTAAGGCGACGTTCATTGGGCGGTGTCAATTATTTATTTGTATGCTCGGCGTTTGTTGGCGCTTTGTCTCTCTTGTTTTTTTGCTGCTCGGTTGGGCTGTGTGTTTACAGCGTTCGTGGTTGGGCGATTGGCTGCGACTATAATTAAATACTTATTTACATTGCTCACCAAACCATAACTGTTGAAGCTGTAGAACTAATGCTAACGTATAGAAATAAGATACGAATTAAAAGCTAGCAGAAAATTATGGTTAGTGTTTCATTTTTATCGTTAACTCTTTATGAATTTAAGCTGTGGCGTGTTCAATGCATTTATCGGATGCCTACATAGATAACAGTCCCTCTAATTGAAAAACAACCACAACACCCAGATCAACCCCAAAAACCGTTTAAAAAAATACGGTTCTAACATTAGCCATTATTTTAACTTTTTAATCTTCATTTCGAGCAGTTTTATACTTTCGTTGTTTCAACATCAAACAACGTATTTTTAATATTTATAAAAATATTCTCCATCTTAAAAAAAGTTTTGATATTTATATCTGCAAAATCTGGCGCCTCTCCTAACGAAAATGACAAGAGCAATCAAAAAGAATAGAAAAATACCATTCAAAAATTCAAAACTCGCCAGCATCCACAGTAGTTTACTGACTATGTAGTCAGTCTAAACCAGATGTCAGTTACAAGTAAAAATGATAAGAATACTAACACCCGTATTCATGAACAACCTTTGCCATAGTGAAGCAAAGACACTGTGCAAAGTGTAAGATTTCTCACAGCGTCTTCTAAGTGAAGCTTTCCGTTTCATAAACAATACTCAATCGCCACTTCGCATAGTATTCATTTTACAGCGCGATTAACAGATTTAACGTTTACCTTGCATCAAATACTAATACTTTTTCCTACAACGTATGTACCGAATATGAATTTTGGGGTAAACGCCTTTTTCCGAAAGGGACATAATCCTCGATATTTCATTAAGGTAATAGTTACATTTTTAGTACGTTGACAGACCTCAGCTTTCACGTCTGCTCATCGCGTCCTTCGTTGCGCAAAAGCTTTCATGATTTTATTCAAAACATTGCCACGTTCACCTAAATTTGCGTACGTTACAAAATGCAATATTTTCTTTCTAAGCCTAAAGTCATTAAGCGTCCGACAAAGACGATAAGTAGTAAGTACATATATGGATGCCAACGCCGGATTAGTGAAAACGTGTAAATTTTTACCACGTATCACGCATTGTTAAAACTAACACTTCGTATTTGGAAACCTATATTACAAAACGTAACACAGACAAATGAACGTTTACACGAGGAGTCATTAAGCGCTGGTGGATATCGCATCTTTTTGTTACCACCGAACAAAAGAATGGGATTTACATTACATTGGAAATGGGATTGCCAAGATAAATTGAAACTATAGAATTAAAAATTTTCTCACTTTCATTTCAGCTTAATATATTGCTTTTAATATGTAAAATTACTTAAATTAAGAACAGATTTTTATTCACGCATATTATTTTAAAAAGAAAAACGATTTGTATTCGTATATTTTAAGTTGATTAAATATTATTTTTTAAAAGTCATAAATTTGAATTAATAAATAAATCGTTTCAAAATATTTTTTTCACTGAAAAATTTAAATCTAAATACAAGGTGACGTAAGCGAATTATCTATGCCGCAAAAAAATTAGGCGTGCTTAAGACCACAGAGTATAAGTGAAAACAATGCAGTGCACATTCAACAGATCATATTTTATCCACTTTGATATCAAATAATATAATAAATATGATATATTAATGCATACAAAGTTTCACGCGTAATTAATTTCTAAAATTTATGCAATTTCGTCCAAATACACCATATAATGAATATATAAATTTGCCTAAGAGAAAACAAACGTCTTCATATAAACGTGGACTTGATATATAACTCGCCCAGCCACTCTCTCGTTCATATATACTCGGCTCACCGTCGAATACATACGAAGTGGGGTGCATGATGCAAACCCACCGTATTTTTCTGACCCCAAACAATACTATACTCAGCCGTTCGACGATTCTCTCGTTCGGCCTCACTTCAATAGGTTTTCACTTCAATAGTCCGTAAGGTGTTGTTTATACTAATATAACCATTTTAAAATGATGGTTCGAAGATAATCTTGCAATTTTTTGTCGGGATATATCATTTGAACTTTACCAAAAATTTTAGATTGCATTCAATGATTGCGTCTATTGCCGTGTATCGTCCACCGAGCGCGATGCGATCCGCGCCCCGCCGACGCGGACGCTTCCAACGGCGCAAGATTGATGATGGCCGGCGCGACCCGCGACACGGCGCGCTACCGCCGCGGACAATATCGCGCCGCACACCTATTTAGAAACCATTTTATTCAACGCCCTATCGGAATGCATTGTGCCCGTGTAATTGTTTAGATTTCTTCTCCGCCGCATCATTAACAAACAAATTATGAGCGGCGAGCCTTTTTGTGCCGCCTCCTTTTCTTCGCCTTCCTTTTGCCGCCCGCCTCGATGAATGGTGAGTAATTTACCTACCTTTATTCGTAACAATGGTTAACAATATTTTATAGTAGGATTGTGAAGTAGCCAGCGTTTTGATCATTATTGATCGCCCGTTTTTGTATCGCGCCTTATTGTGGATGGATAAGTACAAAACGTGAAATGATTTTAATAATTAGATGCTTTGAGTTTTGACGGGTGATCGTCGTTAGGTGCCGGGGTCAGCGGCTGTTGGGAGTCCGCCTCGTTCATCCGAAATTGTGGACCTATCTAATATATTTGGAGATGTCTTACGGCGGGAAAATTGCTTCTGATAATTATCACGACCCGTGGGACGGTACACAGTGTATCTGTCAATGTCAGTGTCTTACAATGGCGCTGCAGATCATACACTTGTACCTATTTATGTACTTTCATTATCCTCGATTATTATTGTACTCCTAATGATTCGTGAGGTCGGTTTGATTGTACTTCTGCTAATTACTCGTGGAAATTTGAGTGACAGTGAATGATCAGAATAAATTGATGTCTGAATACCAGTATGGAGTATTTATTTTTTAACAGACTAAAGGCAAATAAGTAGGAAACCCTCAATTTAAAATACATATTTAAAAACGTATTTGTTTTATTTGTTCAATAAGTTGATAGTTACAATCTATCGATCAATAAGATGCGATCATTTAAAGGTGATACCCTTTAATTCGTCTTTGGTTTATCAAGATACGAAATTAGAATGTTTTTCAAAAAATTTCAATAGACTTTGGGGGAAAGAAGATCGCAAAGGAAAACATTTCATAGCTAAATCTTTGAACTTTCGATGTACCTTGAAGGTACTGGTGTGAGCAAAGACCGAAAAGGAATGAGTACGAATATATTGAACACATATGGTACGAAACTCTGTCTCAAAAAAATGAACTTAAAAAAATCTGCATAATACAAAATTCACAAAACATTGTTGATTATCCTATTAAGACCAGGACTGCAATGAGTTCGGAGTGTTATTTACTATTTAACTGAAATGATTAAATTATTAACTTTCATCTTATAAACAATCAACATACAACAATTTTGTCTATTAAAACTATCTACTAAAACTTATTAAATGTCATAAACTATATTAAAAATAAATAAGATTAAAACAAATTGCGCAAAAAATATACTATAACTAAACCATGGTATAATTTTCATTCATTTGATATCACATTATGTTATGTTTAAATAACATTATCTAACATTATCTATTAGTGTATTAAAACTTTTTAAGTATAAATTTAATATGAAGAAGAAAAACCATTAAAGAGAAACAAGAAACAAGACTGCATTTGATATCTATAGAAATTAATCCCAGTCTAATATTACTTAATAGTAGTAACATTCCCGAAACCTCTTCTGTTAGGATTTTAAAGTTATTTTATTTTGTTATAAACAGTTCACTTGTATCGATGTAGTAACTTTAGTAATCGGTCTTTAGTTTTCAGCCAAAACTATTAAAAAAATTAATATTACCACTTGTGTGATGTGATACTTAGGTGTCTTTATATATATATATATATATATATATATATATATATATATATACGTGTGTGTGTTTGTGTGTGTGTGTGTTTTTTTTATGTGTGTATGTGTTGTATCTATGTCTATAGCAATTGACTACATTCATTCTTTCCTGAAAAAATCAGACATAAGTAAATTTACCCGACGTCATTAATGTTTCCATATTTTACTCTAAAATCCTTTTTGTCTAAGCTCCTGGAAAGGATTTTTTTAATAAAATATGGGAGAATCGGTTACTTTGGTTAAATCCTTACTTATTATGTTATCCAAAAGAAATCATTTGTATAAATATAATTTAAAACAAACAAAGGTTACAAATTATACAAATACAAAGCGGGATATCTTAAGTGCCTATAAATTACAAAAATACGAGATAAGTACAAATTACGTAAATATAAGGCGGGATATCCGCTAAGTACAAATTACACAAATACAAAGCGGATAATCCGCTAAATACAAATTACACAAATACAAGACGGGATATCCGCTAATTGTAAATTACGCAAATACAAGGTAGATTATCCGCTAATTACAAATTTTACAAACACAATACTAGATATCCCCTAAGTACAAATTACACAAATAGAAAACGAGATATCCGCAAAATATAATTTACACAAATACAAGACGGGAAATCCGCTAAGTACAAATTACACAAACACAACACGGGAGCGAAACTAAACAATGTAAACCCAAAATTGGTGTCCAAATCCCAGAGTCCTCTCCCTTACCCCTTCCTTCGCTGATCCCACATTGCTGGGGGCTGTTGCCTTCCGTGGATCCCCACTGCTGGCAAAGAATAAATATAATTTAAATATTATTTACATCTCTATATGTGCACATAGATTACGCATAAAATACCATATTTTCCTATACTAAGGCTACTCTCGGAATAGATGCATTTCGGCGAGACTGTTTGCCACAATTCGAATAAAAAATTAGTCACACAGCCGTTGCTTGCACAACACTCGACTCTCTGGCGTTCCGTTTCTTTATGTCTTGTTGCCGTACGGGGCCGTACGGCCACAATACGAGTCGTACTCGATTTAACGCCAACTTTAGCCGAGTTCGTCGTACGGCGGACGGTGCGCCGAGGCCGACGGACAAAGGAGGCGACTGAATGGGAATCTACAAATATTTCCTTTTCCTTTGGACCGCCGGTAAAGCGTGACGGACCGATGAACGGTCACGTCGCGCTCTCTAATCGAATTAAATCATCCTCAGCCTCCGGCCGCGGGCCAGATACAAACACTCGCGCGGTAAGTAATCAAGTGACTTTTTGTGTACTTTGTGATGTGACGCCGATTCGGGAGCGACTCGCCCGATCGGGGTAACGGTAAGAGGAGATTGATGCATTCAGTGTGAAATGAAACGTGTGAGGTGTCTCTCGGAGTTGATCACGAATCTGTTAGATAGTTTTCGTGATTCGCTCGCCTTATTTCAATTAATTTATGTCTTATACCGTTATATGTTGCTAAAACATACCTTTCACGACATAAATATATTGCCTGCTATATGTGTCACAGATTTAAAAATATTACCTATTTTTATAATCTAAGTGGATCCATAATTACATAATTTGAAGTTTCGGCAATAAAATGAAATCATTATATGGGAACACGCCCCATGAAATGAAATATTGTCCCCTCCTTAAGGGTTAATTAACCCTAACAACATATTATAAATATTTTTGAGTGTTTACTATTGAAATTTGTGTTCGTTAATATATTTCATGACTATGCCAAATTTCAAGTTTCTGCGTCTAGTGGTTTCTCAGAAAAACGAATGTTACAGACAGACAGCGTGTGTTCTTGTAAGGATTTCGTTTCTCCTTTTGAAGTACGAAATACTGAATATGATATTATATGGCGGTCTGAGATCTAGCTGTGTTCAGTAATAAAGTTTCTATGATGTTCGTTATTAAATGTATAACCATTGAATTGTAAATCTCTGTCACTTTATCAAGTTCTGAAAAACTGAGTTTTAATAGAACCCAGAAATTAATAGTATTTTTATCAGGGATAAAGCACGCAAAACTTGATTAATTTTAATACATGGAAATGGTAGAATGAGATGCATAATTATTTTTGTTCAATTACATCTTATGTATTTATATATTATTACATATATATATAACACACACTTTTTTATGCATATTAAGATATTTTTATATTTAATAATTAATAACAACAAAATAATAATGAATGACGACAAAATAATAATGGATGACGACAAAACGACAAAATAAAATAGCCCGTTTCCAACAGACCGTGATCATAACAGATCCCACCGTAAATACTTATATAAGCATATCAATTCATAGCAACTAAACTGAAACCGGTGTGTCGTCTATACATTGATGCACATAATAAAATGGTAACAAGTCGATGTCTGTGCGCACATCACCCAAAAATTACCAGAAGAATTTTAGTGAAAGTTTTACTAACTATAAAAATTGTACTATAAAAATAATCATGCTATTCCTAATGGTATGGAGTAATTAATTAATAGATTACTACTTAGTTACGTAACAGCGAAATATATTTATATCAACGAATTTTATTTTTTATTAAATTCTTTACTAGATGGTGGTGTTTGTTTTATTCATAAGATGTGTTTTTAACTTAATAATACGTTAACATTCACATATAATCCACACAATATTTAAACTCTAAGACAGCTTCCTGGATGCATCCCGGGGGAAGAAAATTAAAAAATCGAGAAATGTATAATATAAGACAAATCGTCCCCTGCAAAAGGATGCAGAATCACTAGTTAATAATGAAATTTCCTTGAAATGAAAATTCCTTGATCAAAAGATAAAAACGAAACACTTATGGTGTAAAATGTTTCTCTCAATTTTTCTCATAGATATACTAGATTTGCGTAACGAGATTTTTGTACTTTTTTATCGATACAATTAGGTATATACAGTACTCCCTTCCCCCAGATGACATCTGATATTTTCCCGAAACTGGTCACTGCGGAACGGTGACAGCGACGGCGGGGTGGTCCGACCACCGCGATGCTGTGCCAGCGTGACGTCACGCGGTCGACTGTCACATTAAACATTTGAATAGCGAGTGAATGGGTCCTGAGTGGATTAGGCGCGCACGATCGACGCCCGCGGAGGCGACTAGGCGCTGACACCCCCATCTATAGGCGAGCTAAACGAGCCAAGGGTCAGAGGATAGGGGATTTGTGTATTTGTGCCACTTTGCATAGGGTACCTACTCTTTTAGAGGGTTCACTTGAGATGTTTACACTTAAGACACAACATTAAAGGGTGTCGTCTTTAAAATAACAAATTTTCATAAGATGTAGTGATCGAGCTTTTCGGTAAATTAATAATTTAGTTTTTATTTCTTTAGTTATCTACTTTAATATATCTCATTGATACATATAGCCTACGAGAGGAATATCTTACAGCTAACCACAAAACCAGTCCAGCCCTGCAAGGCGAACGGCCGGGAAGCGAACCCGGGTCCCCGAGTTGCCACGCGCAACCAAAGGCGTAATAATCCAAAACACTACGACGAAAATATAATTTTTAAACAATTAATTTATTGTTAAGTTAGTCTAATTGTATTAAGTGATTATGTGTATTCCGCAGCATTTAGTTGACTATGGGCGACATAAATGAGAAATAAGCAAAAGGGTGTAATGATTTATGTATATTGATGATATACATAAATCATTATCGTATATAATGATTTATGGATATATTTTTAAGGGTACATGTCTTATTTTTATTTATGCAGAAATATACGGTTTACGAAACGGCAATTTGAAGCAGGCTATGTGTTATACATTTATATGTATGCAACTATATAACTATCACGTGAAACGAAAACATCTCTACCTTTAGTTAAATGTCTATGTAGTCTGCCATTTGTTTGTTTAATATATTGTCATTGAGATGAACACCAATTTTGGTAACAAAGTTTCTCTTTTATTGAATGATCTTAAAACTTCTAATGTGGTGTGTAGTTTATGATATACATAATCTATTCGTATGTAATCTATTCATATTTTTATACACTTTTTTATTCCCTATTACATATCATTACTCTGAGTAAATATATCTTTTTAAACTGCCCTATTTTGCCTGATCACCTTTTCATCTATCAAACCATCACGTCTTATCAATACAATATATATACATATATATATATATATATATATATATATATATGCACATATATATATATATATATATATATATATATATTAGGTTGTCTTTTGCATGGGTGAAAAGTTTTTTTTTAGGATTAGGACTCTGAAATTTTTTAAAATAGCTGTTTTAATGCTTTCTATTAAGTAGCTATATTAACTGAAGTATTTTTATTTTATGAAAATATTTATCAAAAAGCAAGTCTGTATGGTAGGTACTTACTAATTTAAAAAAAGATCAATTTACATATCAGTCCAGATATTTTCTGTCTGGATACAGAATTTTATGTTCTTGTATTCAGCGTAACATAAATTGCTTTTGAAATAGCTTCAAACCATGAAAGTCTTGCATAAGTTTACAGCTTATTTAGCTGTATCATTATTTATTAACTGCTCTTGAAAAAAGAACTTTTTTTGCCTTCAAAAAGCATCATCTTCTTCCCACGTAGAAACGTATTTCTGGGGGAAATTTTCAAGAATTTTTAATCAAGAAAACAAATTTGTTTTGATCAAAACTTGTCAGACGCGAAATCATTCTATGATTTTCATTCAATAATAAAATTAGGTAATATTATGTAAGTTTAGAATCGTAAAAACAATATTAGAAACAAAAGTATGTATTTCTACTCACCATACAAATAATTAGATCTCTCTCTCTCTCTATATATATATATATATATATATGTGTGTGTGTGTGTGTGTGTATAAAAAGTACGTTCACTCCTTCACTGAAAAAAAGTAAGTACTTACGAAGGCAGAATTGCGATCAATAAATATCAACATAGTTTCTTCAAGTTACATACAGTATACTTATACTGTATGTATAGTATACTTATACTGTATGTACAGTATACTTATACTGTATGTACAGTATACTTATACTGTATGTATAGCTCTGTATATTTCTGGTTAGTACTTACTAACCAGAAATATACAGAGCACAACATGCACTATATATTAATAAAATATACACATTTCGAATCATATGACATTCTTAATGATTTTAAGTTTATGATTCTAAGCATATAAGATACATTTTTATAAATAATAAAAATAATATAATAAATATTTGAACGATTGATCGAAATTTTCGCAGTTCTATATTTGCACATAAATTTATTATTTCATTTACAAAATATTATCTGTCTCATTTGCAGCTTCAAAATTAGGAACAAGTATTATTTAAGTGGTTCACGATCCGTTTGTAATTTTTAACTTAATTCTGATCTGCACATGTATTTGTTTCTATTTTCTATTATTATATTTTCCATTCTTTTTAACATACTTTATAATAACTTCTTCAACGAACTGACACTAAGAAAAGTAAAGAGCGCAGTAAAGCTCTCAACTGTGGCCCGTCACTACAGATAAAGCCCCGTCCATAAAAAGCTGTACAGTAAGTGAGTAATGATTTTTTGTTTGTCTTCGAGGCGTGTAATGGATCGAATGAGCGAGTCGCCGCCGCGGTGTGGGAAGCCGGGCGACACCGGCTAATGAAACTATTATTGTGGAGAATCGTTTATATCGACATTCGACGCGTTTTGTTGCGTTTATTGCGGCCGTAGTTGCATTCCGCCCGCACGCCTCGTCACGACGCGCCGACGCCGCAGTTCGCCGCCGGTCGACGTAACACCGCTAGCTGTAAGCAGTGGCAGACAGTCTATCAGTCGCCTATTGACGGGCTCTTTTGTTAAGCAGTTTTGTGATTTAATTATAATGCGAGACAGTGTGAATCTGAAGCTGTCGTGGGAAAATAGCTTTAGAGTAGCTTATTCTCGCAAACAAGTTAGATATATGTTTTTTTTTTAACAGAGATAAGCGTCGTGTTGACAGGTCTCATTATCACTACATCTTGTGTTGAAATGTTGAAGATCTCATGATTTCAATAGGTATTTCAAAAATATCTCCTTCCAACATTCGTATCCATATTTCCAGCAGTAGAGCAAGTCATTCCAACTACAAAGCTTTAGAATGACATGTAAAATGGGCATTCTTAAAGACATAAAAGCTTAACGGCATCCTTTAGTAAATCTACAATAAATAGATTGTCAAAACTTCCATAAATAATTTAGTTAATGCAAAAAATTTTATTAGAAATTCCAGATGACTTGCAGAAAATACTAATTACTATGATATTATAGACAATTTTGTTAAAGAAAAATGAAAATCAACATACGGTAATGGTTATTCACAAAAAAATGCCTAAATTTGACATCATGACGGGAAGTATAAAAAGAAAATGAGGCATAGAGGGACGAAAAATAGCATAGATAAATTGGAAGAGGGACGATTTTACCAGGATCCAATGTTTTCCATAACTTACTGATGTAAAAAGAAAAAAAAATTCATGAAAGGACGAACAATGTTTAACAATTTTCTAATGTAAACCTAGGTCGTGGTTAAAAAATCAATGAATTTTACACATTTAATGATACGGACAACAAAAAACAGTGAGTCTCATTCCAGTGGAAATTTTGTAATCACTCAACCATCTGTGATGGAAAGCACTGGACCGCCCGATTATTTAGCAATTGGCATACAAATTTTTACGTATGTACATATACATATTTAGAGTCCCATTATTCAGAGTCCCCTAGAGCGCATATTTACTTATTCAGAATCCCCTAGAGCGCGACAGACGGCCAGTGCCTGACGTCACGAGACTAAAAGTACCCTCAATAAATATATAATCCTTGCAGGTGCGGATCGCAGTAAACTTCACACGGTAAGCGACTATTAAGTCATTCCGATGACAGCTACCAAGTGTGAAGTACCTAATTGAATGCGCCTTCCTCGCCGCGAAACGCTCGCAACAATGCCACCGCGGACGCTACGCGTTTAATGGCCGCCATTACTATTTTAATAATATTTTATTATACATAAACGCAGTCGTCGGGTTGCGATGAATAATTTGAAATTATATAATGGGCGTTTACCAGCACGGGGAAGAGTTTACGAGCGAGCCGGCCGGCGGACGACATCTCGTCGCGATCGCCATTATGGAGTGTTTTATTGCACCGCCCAGCGCCCGCATGCCCGTCGCGGCTTTGCTAACTTACGACAAAAAAAGTAAATCAATTACGTGTCGAATAAACTATGTACGTATAGAGTACACTAATGCAGGTATGTACTGCGTTTCCACACAGTCACCGATTTGAGTACCGTCCACACTCGACTTGCGGTATCGAACCATAATCAGAGTACTTGGTTATTAATAACCATAACGCATTCCATTACGGCTTGATTTTTCATTCACATCTGCGCATAAAGAAATTTCGCTGCCTTAAGCCTTTTATAGTTTAAAATTTAAAATCGAAAAATACTTGTTTCTACTTTAGCAAATCTACATTTTCAAAATTAAAACCTCATATACATTGACTGAGAGAGAATAATTAGGAAACAATTATAGATGACCAAAAAACAAATCGATATTACTTTTAAAATTTTAATAGCTGTGGAGGCCTGGAAGATCGCAAACCATATATATATATATATATATATATATATATATATATAATATATATATATATATATATATATATATATATATATGTATATATATATGTATATATATATATATATATATATATATATTCTGCATCCAAGTCCATCCTATATACTGCACTTTATATACTCTTCCTTAGAAAACTGCATTTACAACTATTTTTGCTTTGAAAGTACACAGATCAGTTTGGAACTATTTGCCTATAAGAGCGTGTTAGACAATAACTGATAACTTCTTAATTAATTTACGATAATCTAACAGTTGAAGAGTACGAGCTAAACTTATTTTTTCTCCGTTGGAAAATATAATTGATACACGGAAAAAACGCTTCAATAAACTAAAAAATTCGTGTATTCTTACGTATGACTTATTTTATTACCTTTTAATTAAATAAGGTAAACAATTTATTATTTAATAATTTTATATCATGATAACAATTTGGTTCTAAAGAATAAGGTTAGGGTTTATGATGAAAGAATTTTGTTTTAAAAAATTACTTTTTGTTTGTACAAATTCTAAAGAAATATACATCTGTCAATAACCATTTAATTAATCAGATTCAATTTAAACGTGTTAACATTATTAATAATTATAAAAAAAGAAGCTGTAAAGATCAATGACTTCAAAATTGTTATCATATTTTGTTATTTTATATTTTTGTTCTTCAAACTATTACATTTTTCCAAATTCGTCGAGTAGTTAACTTGCAATAAAAATCTCTTCATAAATTTGATGTTAATTATTAATATTTTGCGAACATTTTTATCACAATCAAGCTAATAATTATTGTTACTCTTTAAACGAGAAGAATTCGTGGGGTAATTTTAGCACTCTTAGATGATCTGTAATTGAGCGACACTGACGTTTTAGTTTTTAACACTAAAACTATTATATCATACATAATATTTAACTCTAAAACCATTGTTGGCCAACAATGTCATAATTATTAAAGTTTCTTTCTATTTGGTCAGCTTAACTCTATCTACATTCTTCGATTACTCAGAGGATATTTTAACCGAAATCTATTTCTGACTATTTGCACGATATTGCTAAAATACTGTAATAATAATTTAATTATTCACAATTAAATGAAACTACGTGATGTAGTATTATTTCTACTTCTATTTAAATTCTTTACCGCGATCTAGGTTTCGTTGGATGACAACAGCTTCAGGTGGGCAATTTGTAAAATTCTTTACAAATTTAAATAAAGTAGAAATAATACTATATCACGAAGTTGAATTTAGTTGTGAACAATTAAATTATAATGAATTTCAACACAATTAACTCCAAATATATTCAATACTGTAACAATACGTTCTTTAAACTCAACAAGAAATTTGACCCTAATTTTGAATATATCCTCACTTTATAATAAATTTCAAAACGTTTCTATGGAATGTAATTTCTATATTGAGAATAATACAAACCTTAAAGGATATTTGTAAATTCGTTCTTTATCAAACGATAAAAGTTTGAACATTCAAATTATATAATCAGGTTACAGAATAAAGCGTACCAAAATTGAAAAACGATTTTTTTTCCTCTAAATGTATGTTAATATTCTATAATTTGTATTCTAAATAATACTTGTTATCGTTTATTATTTTTCCAACATGTCAGAGGAATTTGGTCCATTTATCATTTTTGAAAAGAAGGAATCTGGTGGATACAAATTATTTTTATTTCAAAATATAAAGGATAAGGCTAAAATGGTTTTGTATAAAACCATTATTCAATTTAAACATTGCAAAATCTTTGACTTAACGATGTTATGTAGTAATTAACTCAGTCTGGGGCACGTAAAAATAACTCCGGTAAATATAGTACCTACATAATATTTAATAAGTTCATTGTTAATGAAGAATTATCAGTTATATGTAAAAAAATTAAATGAACTCACCGCCAAACCACAATTTCTATTTCTATTCGAAGTTAACTTAAAACTAATACTCCTTTAAATTCGTCTTTATACGGTGTTAGATGCCTTCTCACAAGTTACTGGCACTGATAGAAATACATGACGGCCATGATGGTATGGACTATTCTATCCAATTACGGTCAACTAAAAAGATATTATTTTTAAAAAAATCCTAACTGATAAGACACACCCCTTTTTAGGACTTCAGAGATAAAATCGCATAATACAAATACATATAGAAGCGACGTCACAATAGTTACTTCAAATATACATCTCACCATAAAAGTTAATTTTATTCTTCACCAATGTATGAAGGTGCTTAAATAACTTATTCGTCAATAATCGATTACCACAACCAATAAAGCACTTATTTATCGAACAGATTTGTAATTAAACCGCAATCTATGTGAATTACTATGGGTTGACTTGTAGGAAACCGTTCACTAATGGTCAGCTACCGTTGTAACCCTTGCGATAATTCACATCAAATATAGATATACCACATTTCGCAGCAATGGTAAAATAGCCTCTAGTAAATAGACTTCTAATTTTACCATTACCTTTTTTGTAATAGTAATATTGAAATATTGTAGTTAATAAAATAGTTTACTCACGCTTACTACGCTATTGTCTCGTCAACTAATAACATCAATTTATTCCATTTTCAATAATCTATCTATTGATAATAAACTTAATGAAGTTGGGACACAGTAAAGATCGTTTTATTGGTAACAATTAATAAATGAGGTCTTTAATGTTATATGCCCAAAAACTCTAAATTCAGTAACGAAGTTTTATATTTTCTACCGTAAGTTGAAAATAAAAATTGTTTTTAAAGAATACTAGCAGCTACAATAAATAGTTTATATAAAAGCTTACATATGATTATAAAATAGTATTACATTATATTAAGTTATTTATATTTGCGATATTAGTAAAAATTTCTCTGCACCATTAAATTTTCCTGCGTTATTAAAAATTATATTCATCTTTTATAATATTTTAGAGTTGTATACATTATATTTTTTCTGTTGGCTAATATTATATAAATTTTTTACCTGATCAACGAAAAATTTTATTGCATTACTCAATAGAAATTTTTTAGGACTTCAGAGATAAAATCGCATAATACAAATACATGTAGAAGCGACGTCACAATAGTTACTTCAAATATACATCTCACCATAAAAGTTAATTTTATTCCTCGCCAATATATGAAGGTGATTAAATATTTTATTCGTCAATAATCGATTACCACAACCAATAAAGCATTTATTTAACGAGCAGATTTGTAATTAAACCGCAATCTATGTGAATTACTATGGGTTGATTAGTTCATTGTTTCCTACATACCAACTGCGAGTTAACGTTAGACCGTGACGAGCTACCATAACGTCACGACCGCAAATCGAGTACTGGACCCTAGTATACCGTGACAGAAATAACTGTCGTCCATTTCGATTACGTAAGCCACAGTCATTGACCCAACACTTCCTACAAAAATAAATCCTATCAGCCTGGCGTATCTTTAATTGCAACATTTACAAGAACAAGAGCAATCGGACACTTCATTGATTGCATTTGCGTCTCTGTTTGCTCACAATTGGAGAAACAAAACAATAAATATTATTATTTCTGTAATTAATTGGGCAGCTTAACGACTTACATTTGTAATAAGCAACTACATTTTGCGCCGTTAACTTCTTTAAAGAAAGACACGATCGAAATTAAATTGAGCTATTTCATCTTTTCACGCTATTTACATATGCTATTCTTACGTATATTATAATTTACTATCTTCAAACAACACATTTATAAATACAATAACCTGCGTGGAAACTATGAATTGGTTGAGCATTCCTGTAACGTAACCAGCAAAGCCGTCCATGTCCACGGCGAAACTTCACGACCATGGCCACTATGACAAGAGTGCACGACTGCGATGATTTTGAAATATAACATCATTGATGTTATATATATATATATAAATGCTATTTCGTGGGATAAGTGTGACAGCGATTTTATAAAGGTTGTGCGTATCTGAATAAGTAATCGCATAACAACTTAATTCGATCGTTGAAGCGAAAATTCCGGTCAAAATGTTCTTCGAGTTTCTTTCGTCAAACTCTACCATCGTAGAAAACTTTAAGATGTTTACTTACACACAAAACTGTTAAATGTAACAAAGTGATACATTTAAATACCTTACATCGACTTGACATAAACAAATAACATGTAATCGTTGTTTATTAAAAGAACTTAAGTTTCTGACCTGTTTTTTTAGTTATGTGGAAATTGTTTGATCACGAAAAATTTCGATAACACAATTACCTTAAGACTGCAATTGAAAAAATATTATCTACGTGAATGCAGGCCACCTGAGACGAACGATGCAAACCTCGTCTTGGCGACATGCCGTTAAGTTGGGAAAACCTCAGTCGAGCACCTACACATTTTTTAAAACTCGACCGTAAAGATATCGACGGACGTGATCTGCGCACTGTTTGTATATAATGGAGAAATATTTGACAAGTCCGTTTGCAATACTTACGAAAGTGGTGTGTTACAATCGGCCAGTCGTTGTATTGAACTAAAGCCGTTGCATTATTTAATAGAATGATAAGGGTTGAATTCTGAAATATTTCTGCAGTAACAAAATATGCAATCGACCTTGGACCATTCAATAACTGGATGTTGATCGAGAGAATTATTTAAGAAATATGTAAATAATAAATAACTTTTATGTTCCTTAATTTGAAGATCTAAGTAATACGTACGTGTAAAGTCATCCATCCATACTAGAAGTTTAAATTTATGCTAGAAAGCGCCTTCGACTATAAGTAAAAAATATTGCTAATCTTTGAAATCTGACAAACTATTAGAGAGTATGACATGCTTTGTAGTGTTGACATTTTTTTTATAAAGAATGAGACATAATTTCATGAATTTATAAACTTTAAAAAAATACTTGAAACATTTTTTTCGTTTCAAATTTCCAATTTCTTGGAAACTATTAAAACCTATATACAAAAAAGTTGCACCTTGAGGAACCATAAATGCTTTTCGAGAAATTATTTTTCCTTTGCCATAATTATTTCAAGTTACAAGCATAACACCTAAAACATGATTTTTACATATAATTTATTACACTTACCACTGTATGTTACCTATTTTACTAACTAATACTTCTATGTATTAGAAGCTGAAAAAATGTGTAATATTCTCAATTAAAATAACGGACCATGTTTTTTCAACCGTATTGGTCAATTATAATATTACCCAATATTTACAATTGGTGAATTGCAACTCAGTATTTTTCCTAAGTATCTTTTTTTAATCAAATATGAATTCGTGGCCTCTACCAATGTGTTTTCCTTAAGTTTTCTAAGTACAAAATAGATTCTTACCTCCGTGATAAAATGCTTCTTAACTGATTCTGTATCTGCAAGATCAGCTTCTTAAATTTACTCTTAATTTAAATATCTAATTAATTCGGTCAATCTTTATTAACATCTTACTTATTTTCCTGCAGCTTTTTTATGTGTCTGAAATTGATTACTTTCCTTTATATTGATTGATTATTGTCGTTTGGCAGCACTAGGTACTTTTATATCGTGGCGAAAGTTTTTAACGCATTTCTTTACTGTGCGATTAAAACACATATTTGTTAACAAAATACTGTAAAGAAACTTAACACTACTTAATAAATATCTCAAATTATTGATATTATCAACTTAGCTTATTTAATAATCGTTAATGAAACACCTGAAACAATAGCCGTAACCAATGTTCATACCTAGCACTTAATCAATTAATTTCAAATACTTATTTACTAGACTGTACTAGGCAGCCGCCTTTTTTATCGTTTCCTGCAAGAATTATTTCCAATATTTGGAATTAAAAGATGCAAAAAGAAGATGGAGAATTATTTCGCGGTCTCATAACAAGACGTTTTTTATATATGTTTTTATATATATTTTTATATACACAAGATACTTTTTTATGTTGACAACATGTACTAAAAACACTTCTCCATTGTATTGGGAATGGCGCGTTCACGGACAAGACATGGCGAAGGGAAATATTTCAATATCCCTCATCAAAATAAATCCATGAGCGTGCAATTCATAAAGGTTGTATCTAGAAAAAAAAGCTAGAAATCGAATTATAAAATAATTATAAAATAACAAGTTAATAAGCCATAATTTAAATTGAATCGAAAACATTAAATGAACATATTACATAAAAACCACAATTGCAATTAATTTAGTTTTATGTGATATTTTATAATTATTTTATCGATTTTAAATAGGCAATTCTTGCATAAATTACAAACCCCTGAATGAACCATTATAACATTTTCCATCTTTTTATAACCACTTACATTTTATTCTTTATACAAATATGTTACTTTTGCACTGAAATAAATGTAATATATAAATGCATATGCGGAGTATCCCTTCAAAATGGTCCAAATATATAAACAACCACAGTGTAACAATTCGGTGTAATCGATTTACAATCATCTCTAGCTACACATAGGGAGGATGTGCCGTCCTTCGCACATGCATCGCGCGCATATGTGCAGTGTGCAGCAGAGCGGAGGTCCCATTAAAGCGCCAAGAACCAGTTCTTGTCAGACGCGCCGGAGCCAGGTAAAAGAGGATCCCTTGTTTCAACCTCGGTATAGATGTATGCATGCGTGCTCGCGTGTACCGAACCTATGTATACGTTTGAGTATGTTTTTATTTATTGATTTACACCGCGTGCGTGTAAACGGTGAACGGTTTAATTATAGATTCAATATGTATCAGTTAAATGGAACAGAACACTTTGACCCTATAAAAACAATAACTTTTCAGAAATTAGGGTAATACATCAGGATATGAGATATGAATACAAAAGGATAAAGGAAAAAAATTGGGACACACAGGCAAGTGTGTCCCAAATTTTTTTATGGAAAAAATATGCGTGCGCGAAGAAAAATACTTCAAAATATAGTAAAAATTAAATCGAGGATTTCCTAAAATATTCTTGACTAATCTAGAACTTCAATGAGAGGTGGCCACACACGAACTAAGTAATTTACGATTCAATGAAAAACATGAAAGAACCGTACGAGATGACATTTCGCCGTATCTAATTACAGATAATAGAAAAACATTTAAAACACATAAAAGGCATATTATAAAAAAACACTAATCTATATAGTTGTTCAAAAATATTGGACACGTTTGAAACAAACGTTAATATTATTTTGTTTTGTGTTTTATGATAGTAATCATTACATTTAGAATAACGATAATGGTAATATTTAAAGCGAATTCCCGTCAAGCATGTGTAGCGGAAGCTTTGAACCAATGAGAAATAACGTAACGCTTCACGTTAAAAAAACAGGCGAATTCCAAAGCGACAAAATGAATATTATATAAAAAAGTGACAGGTATACCAATAATTAAAAAATAAGTAGATTTATGTTCGTTATCTCTTTTAGGGTTCTGTACCAGAAAGTAATACTTAAAGTGAGGCTTTTCTGCGTATCTGTCTGTATGTCACCGCCGATTTTCTCAGAGACTACTAAAGCTATCGACATAAAAGAATTATAAATCTTAATTCGTACAACTATACATTTTATTTACCCGCACTTAGTTTAAGAGTTTAAAATTATAAAAGTACTTGCATATATATTTTTAAATTATTTAATTTATATATGAAGAAGATTCGATGATGATAATTTTTCGATCCCACTAAGTTGAGTATCGTTTGAACGGTTCTTTTTGTATATTTTATAACAGTGTTAATTTTTACTTTGTATTACATCATTATTAATTTTTACTTTGTATTACATCTTTATATAATGGTATAGCAGCAAAATAATTTAAGGAAATCAATTAACTACTCCTTATTTCTGACGTAATTGGCACGAGCAATTTCAAAAATTTGTATGTTAGAATATCAACAACAGCCAGAAAAATATTAAAGATAACATGAAAAACAGAGCGAGGTCTCTAATCTTTACGTACGTATTAAAGGTACGGAACATTCGGCGTATGAATTACACTAGCACGTGACCGGTTTCATCATGTATCGTTTAATAATCTCTAATTAATAACTTCATTTATGTTTAAGATATAAAATCGCAATCTTTACTGCAGTGTAATTACAGATTAACATGAATTAATGCTTTATTTCATCATCAATTTTCCATTATAATAGTAATAATGAAATTCCATTTGACACTTACGAGCCAATACAACTGTGCATCAATTATGTGTGTCTTGTTTTGCGGGAAACCGTACGCTAATGGTCAGCTACCGTTGTCACCCTTGCGATAATTCACATCAAATATATGTATACCACATTTCGCAGCAATGGTAAAATAGCATGTAGTAGGCTTCTAATTTTACCATCACCTTTCTTGTAATAGAAATATTGAAATTATGTAGTTCATAAAATAGTTTACTCACGCTTGCTACGCTACTGTCTCGTCAACTAATAACATCAATTTATTCCATTTTAAATAATCTATCTATTGATAATAAACTTAATGAAGTTGGGACAGAGTAAAGATTGTTTTATTGGTAACAATTTATAGATGAGGTCTTCAATGTTATGTGCTCTAAAACTCTAAATTCAGTAACGAAGTTTGAATATTTTCCACCGTAAGTTAAAAATAAAAATTGTTTTTAAAGAATACTAGCACCTACAATAAATAGTTTATATAAAAACATACATATGATTATAAAATCGTGTTACATTATATTAAGTTATTTATATTTGCGATATTAGTAAACATTTCTCTGCACCATTAAATTTTCCTGCGTTATTAAAAATTATATTCATCTTTTATAATATTGTAGAATTGTCTACATTATATTTTTTCTGTTGGCTAATATTGTATATACCTGATCAGTGAGTCAGATTTAGTTATACCATCACAGGCAGAATTACACAATTTAAAAGGTTTAAATAATTAGGTTAACTTGTTGGAATATATGAAAAGCAATAAGGTCAAACACATAAATTATAAAGTATGTGAGAACGCAATTTTGAACATCTAAAAGATTTTAATGAGATGATTTCATCATTTAGGATGCATATGAAATGAAATATTGCCATAGAGTAATAGCAATAAAGAAGACGAGCGTAAAAAGTTGTTAAAGATTTAAGAAATATCGTACAGATCTATTTCCATTAACCATCAACAACATGAGATTAAGTAGAAGATGCCATAACTACACCTGCGTACCTAAATATCACAAATATTAGTTAATAGTTAAGGTACTAACTGTGCAGTTTATTTTTTTCCAATAATAATATTTTTAAATAACATTAATTGAATATATTTGGCGTTAATTTTGGAGAAATTCATTATTCACGACTAAATGAAACTAAGTGATGTAGTATTATTTCTACTTTCTTTATGTTCTTTACCACTGAGCTAGGATTCGTTGTTTTACAACATCTTCAGGTGGGCGATTAGCAAAGATCTTTGCTAAGAGCCCACCTGAAGATGTTGTAATACAACGAAACCTAGGTTAGTGGTAAAGAACTTAAAGAAAGTAGAAATAATACTACATCACTTAGTTTCATTTAATCGTGAATAATATTAGTGTTAATATACAGAGTGCAGACAAAAAATATCTTTACGTCAAATAAACTTTCGCATTTCGCTGATTTTGTAATTTTTTTGTCAGGTGAATATAGTAAACCATGACGGACATCTAAATAAACAAAAAAAATCTATTTAATTAAAAATAGCAAACTGGTTTCCAGAAAGGGGGAAAATGGCACAGAACAACACATTTACAGCATCCGACACGATTTAAATTAAATTTCTTAATTTATAAAACGGAAATAAAGAAAGTTTTAATCAAAGCTGAATATAAAGAATTAATGTAGGTAATACATGACGTGTTTAGTGAAAAATATAAGCGAAAAAAATGTATAGAAAATAAGTAAGCAAATAAATATATTAAATTAAATTATCTATTCAATACAATAAGCGTACCAAAAAATTGTAAACAATATATTCAAACCAGAAAGGGATTACTAAACTATCTCAAGCCATTGAGAAATCCGAAGTCCTCAATTTAGAATATGTATCTGTTGACTAATTATTTTCAATACGCATTCATTTCTATTTTCTAACTATGAAATACAAATGAAATTTTTTTATTAATATTTAATTTCGTATTTTATTGCTGAACATCAAAATTAATTTCTTGTGTTCTGTTATACATAACTACTCGCTCATAAAATAAAAAATAATATACCTAGGTGTATACACAAACATACAGTCATCCCAAAACTGAACGCGTAACAAAATAACGAAATTGAAAGAGCAAACGTTACACACAGTGTAAAAGCAATTTTTACTCCAGATAACAAAATCACTGCAAATTATCAAACATTTTTTTCAATTTACATTATCTTCCGCAACAACATTAGTTTCATAACTGTTCTCAAAAAAAGAACTAAACGCTTTTTTCTTTTTTAAGAAACAAAATGTTTTCAAATGCCAAATAAGGGTCCCTTCAATACCGGCCTGCGTTAAAAGAGGCGGCTCCTATGACGGCAGGTGTCGAATTGTGCCCTTAAACCCCCGAAATGGGGTGTATCATAGCATTTAGCTATAATTCATTCCTCAAGACTTATTTAAATGATAATTAATAACTTCTAATATTACACTGAACGCCTTATTAAGTATTCGAGACGAAACATTTGGGCGGTTGGAATATTTTAATTAGTAGCAAAGTCTGCTATATGTTTTGGATACACAAGTTTCATCAAAAATATGCTCTAATATCTGTCCACTTTTACTTTACTAAAAAGTTTTTGTAAATATTAATTGGTTAAAGATAGTTATGTAAAACCGTTCATTTACAATTCAACTGCTCGATGAACAATCGATAACTTATAGCTAGCTTAAAGCAAATGTACGATTTTGACTTACTTTAAACATCAGTTTTATGCAATTTTAAGCACTGAGGATTACCTGACTGATGACAATGTTCACGCATCATCAGCATTGTGACATCAACACCTCGTAGATAATTTCATTGGGTATAAGGAATTAACTATTATTTATTTTAAACTGTGGGCAATCTTTCGATCAGCAATCACTTTATTTTATTATAAAACTAATTAATTTAAAAAAAATTAAGAATTTAATGAATCATATAATTTTTATTCTCAGTGTTATCTGACGATCATACATGATGTATGATCTTCAGAGCTTTCCCAGCCGTAATTTTTGCATAGTTTTTTCCATTGTTTCCCGAATATATAAACACGTATATAAAACCAAAGCAAAATACGATAATATTCTTTTAATAAAAAATTAAAATTAACAAAACAAATCTATGGTTTTTTATTCGTCATAATACTGAAAATTGAATCGACACTAACAATTATATCTTAAAAATGGAAGATATGACCAAGAACTTAACACCCCATTTCTTATTTTATTTCCAAGAAATATTTTTATCCTTCTCTTTTGTGGAAAACTATCTTCAAACTTTCTTATAAAAAGACGAAAAGTTCAAACTACAGACGATTCATTTACCAGTTTACGACTGTTCGGTTTTTTTTTTAATTTTTAATGAACTGCTTATACGTTGTGTAAGTTGGAAGAGCTTCAGGAGCCTTGAGCCGCTGAATCTGCCCCCGCTCCCCTTAAATACATGCCTAATTTATCCTTTTAATCTAATTTTAAATTTACCATAATTAAGCTTCTAACCTAACGTTTAGCTAAAATCATGAAAATATTTGTTCTTAATTTTAATGATAAATAAATATAATACAATGAATAAATAAAATAACATACTTTCCATAACCTCACATTACCATAGACGAATGGACTTAGACGACATATTTTTTCGATTTTATTAATTTATAAAAAAGAAATCTTTTCTTTCCTTCTATGTATACCTATGAACCTATATAAATTAATCGCCTTATTTGGAATAATCGGATTCTCATAATTATTCCGACGCAACTTTTAGGGAACTTTGTTACAGCGACATAACATCATTTCAAAAATACCTACATGAAAACCTAAGTATATTGAAAAGATAAGAACTTTACTACATTATGCTATAGAAAAAAAACTATTTTAGTAAATTCCCTGTTCTCTGTAGACAGAACAGAATTATCCGAAATAATTAAACGGATTTAACAAGTACATTAAATTGCCGTCAAAGTATAAACAAAATTGGTAGAAATTTTATAATTTTTAAAGATTCTTTATGTACATTTTATATATAATTACCAAACTTCGTTTCTTATTTTTTTAAAGATCATATATTGATATATAGGTGCAATCGAAGCAAAGGTGTGTCGAATACCAAAACAATATTTAATGATAGTCATAACCATAGTCATAAATATTTATTTTAACAGTAGTCATTAAAGTAATTTTGAAATTATCTACAATAAAACGTGCGAAGCCAATCATAAATAAACGTTCAAAAAGTAAACAATCGACAGCATGACAAGGTTTATAAATAGCACGCGCTGGCTTAAAACAAGGTACGTAAATTATATTACCGAAATAGCGTTTAAAGTATTGATAAATACATCAAATTAACCAAGAGATAATTAATTCACAATACTACTTATCACAAATTATATAACGATCAACTGACCTTTATTCGACTACCTTATTAGACACATAATTTCTAATTTAGTCCTGTCCTATCTACATATACCTTCGTTTGAATCCTGTTAAGTACACACAGAACTGGACGCAGCGAGTCAACCGCGGAACATATTGAAATTAAAAGGTACCGCGGAATAGAGGGCGGCAGCCAGCATCAAGTCAGCGTGATAGGGCAAAAGCGGCGGCGGAGGAGGCGGTGGCGGTGGAGGACTACACCGGTCCCGTTCCAGGAGGCTCTCTATCGTAAACGATTTCTTGGGCTTCTCCGGCGGTGCGCTACTGCTTGGTAAAATCGTTTCCATCGAATATAGTGGTGGCGCTGCTAACATCTGCGACTCCGCCAAATAGGAGCCCACGTTAATCTGCATAGCACTGGAAGCCTGGTTCTCCATATAGATTCTGTTGAAGTTTGCCAGTGCGGCCAGTTCGGCGTCCAGGTTGTCTTTCTCTCCTTTCATGAGCTTGAATCGTTTGCGCCTGCGCAGCAGCGAGCCGTTCTCGAACATGTCGAAGGCGTGCGGATGCAGAGTCCAGTAAGCGCCCTTGCCGGGCCGGTCGGGCCGGCGCGGCACCTTCACGAAGCAATCGTTGAAGCTGAGGTTGTGCCGCAGCGAGTTCTGCCAGCGTTGCGTGTTGCGCCGGTAGTAGGGGAAGCGGTCGCTGATGAAGCGGTAGATCTCCGCCAGCGGCAGCATCTTTTCCGGGCTTGACCATATCGCCATCGCCGTCAGCGAGATGTAAGAGTAGGGCGGTTTCTGATCGCCGTAGGACGAGCGCGTCGGGCGAGGCATCGTTCGCGTCAAAACGATGACCTAAAGTTCCTTCTCTCGTAGACCTTCATTTTTTATTCATCTAATATTTGAAATAATCGCACAATTTACATTTTATTTTACAGTCAAATCCATTCCTGTTCTCATTGTTTCCATTTTTTAAGACAACAAGCATCAAAACAGTTTTCTTAATCCTAGCTACTACTACATAACTGACTCACAAGCGCATGTACTACCAGCAGAGTCTCCATGAAGAGATCATAATCGGTTTCCAAATTCTCCACCAATACCGAAGCATCACAACATTTAACGTCCCATCAAATATCTACAAGTTTCTTTGAATCCCGCGATTTTGATCAGTAAACAACGACGAGTCAAAACCCGTGACAGAACCAGAACGCATCACTGCTTACACTGATCATGTAGAGATACAATATATTTTATCGTTGCCCATCGTTAATGGGCGGAGCCCGCTGTCTGCGTAGCTCCGCCCTTCCGATGTGCAGGCGGGGAGGACGTCCGCTCGCCGATTGGCTCTCGTGTTTGACCAGTTAAAATGTAGATTTAGGTAACGTCGCTATCGCTGGAAGGCAGTTAGCGTTGTTAAGGAAGATGTATTTATGCTTCGACCGGCCGATATCTCGCTAAGTAATTATATCTGGCGCTTGTAACTAACTTATCATCGAATGTTTGCGATATATCGTGTAGTGTACTAACGAACGCATTATATGAGATCAGGTAATTATATACTCTGGAGAAATCTAGTTTTATCTACAGTATCACATATAAAGTGGTATATGTATATATCTGGGTAATTTTTAAATTATTGGTGTGTTAACCATTTAAGTACTTTGATCATTTAAGTACTTATTATTGAGCTATTGCGATTTAAGATCTTCTTCTTTGGATACCCAAAAGTTGCATAAGTTGCATAGGCATAACATTTTCTAGACATTCACGCTTTTTAAGTAGGTTAACTCAGGGATAGTGAATGTAGAGACACATTTGGCTTATAAACGGAGTCCACACCGCAAATCTCATGAGAACTGCTTAGCTTAAGACATGACGTGAAACATGAGCATGAATCATATCACGTGAAGCTTTATCATGGTAAACCAAAATTGTTCCTCTATGTTTTTTTTACAAACACATAAGTTATGTAGGTAACATTTATCTTTAACACACTATTCATTAAAACATTTAGGTTAAAAACATCAAAATAAATTTTTAAAAATTTAAAAAATATTTCAAATTTATCATTAAAATTCAGATCAAAATGTCTTTTGTTTTACTTTAATCTAAAAACGTTATAAATGGCGCTGAAGTGAGGAGCATATCCTCACTTCAGCAATTTCTTGCATAGTCTTAAAAATCGATTTTTTTTCATATCCGTAGTTGACAACAAAACTAATGTCAAAAGGTTTTTTGTTTTAATTTAGTCTAAAAACGTTATACCTAGACGATGCTAAAGTGAAGATAGATACACTAATTTATTGCATAGTTCTAAAGAAAAAATCGATGTTTTTTGGTTTTTCTTATCTATATTTGACCTCAAAGACTAATGATTTTTGAAGGATTTTTTGTTTTGTTTTAGCCTAAAAAAAGATTCATTTCAATATTAGAACTCAGTACCTACCTACTTCCGAGTTCAGTACCTACTCCAATATTTCACCGCTGCGTCTGCAACTCACTTAAAAAAGCATCGAAATACAGGTTGGTACCTATACTTACTACATACTTTCTCACTTTTTCTAATTTTTTTGGTAATTAGGCAAAAAAACTAGTATTGCCTGATATTCTGACATTTGGATAATGCCTACTAATCTAAATAACAATACTAATATAATCTAAATAAAAACCTATCTAAATAACAAGTTGCAACTCTTTAAAGTATGAAACAACATAGTTTTCAGTGAATGAAGAATACTAATGCTAAGAAACTTAGGTACTAACAATTTCTAATTAATGATTTCAAATCTCAAAACAAGATTAATAATAGTAGATACGGAATCAAAAATGTATACAACAGGTAGATTGCCGGTTCTGTAATATCATAGACACGACTAAAATTTCATTTGACATCCTGAAGTCAGTCGCAAGATGCTGATGATTATTTTACTTCAAACGAAATGAAGTACGTACAAAAACAAAAAAGCTGTGTAATTATTATAACTTGCCATAATTTCATTTCATTTTTATGACCAAATTTAGATTATGATCATTTTATATTTTCAATATTGTATTTAATATTTTGTCTCTATTTTGATAGACCGCACAGCGCTGAAGGTATATAGGTACCTACCGTGTGTGTAGTCTATCCGACAAATTAAATTATTTATTTTAAAAAACCATTCTACTCTGTGTTCTAGAGAATACTCAAATTTCCAAAACAATTTTCATAACAATTAACTTCTAGTTCTCGTGAGGTTTCTGATGTGGCTTTTTGCAATACTTGCTTCTAGAATCGAATTAAATAGAAATTACCCACTTTATATCAGTCAACAGCTCAATCACCTAACCACGGGTTTCACCATTTGAGATTTTGGATTGTTTACGATAAATAAAAAAATATTTGCCTAATATATATCTAAAATTAATTTCTTATGTGTCGTAGTTATATATTATAATATGTTATATAATTAGTTTTCTTATAGTCAAAGAAATATACGGGTATCTGTTATCTGCTATTATATTTCTGCATCTGTAGGTATCTAAAATGAAATAAACAACAATTATTGTGAGAAATTTTGGCAACGAGTCAGAAATAAAAATGAAATAGGCAGTAGACTAATCAGACTTTTGGACAGACACGATTGTTAAATTGCCATTTTGTATGACTATGCCACAGAATATGAAAATACTGATTGAATTAATTTCATTACTATAAACCGCGACAAAATCCATACATATGATATATAACAATAATATATCTTAAATATGCACTTAAAAATTAAACACTTAAAAATACATTAAATAAGGTCTAGGAAATACCAAGAAAAAGCTTTTTCCACTGCAAATGTATAAATCTGTAAAATTTATTTGATAAAAATTGATTCAAAATTGTCTTGAGACGATCTACAATTGTTTAAAAATATAATCGAAATTAATCCAGCATATTCTTTTCTTAAAAGTCCCGAATATAACTGAGCTTTAAGCGAAAGCCATTCAATCATAAGTCTCAAATTGGGCTTACCTTAAAGCTGTATGCAATGTTCTCTACAAATTAATATGTTCTCTGAATAGGTTTCTGTGTTGTTTTTATGTAAAAATATCTTCATTTAATACGGCCGGAAAAATATTAAGGCCAGTGGACCAACAAATCTACTGTATTTACCCGCTTTAGGAAACAATAAGGACTAGCATCTCTAATATTGCAAAACTAATTAAATTTCAATATCCACCACGACATAAATCGATAAAAGCTGTGAGTTTGCATCTCCTGCAAATAATTATTGAACGTTAAACAATGAACATTTCGCTATATCAATGTTGCCCAAATTGTGCGCTACGATGAACCAGACGATCGCGATGGTTCAATCGGATATTCCTACTACTTTTGAACCGTAAATATGTTGGTGGAAGGGACATTTTACAGTCACCACGATTTTACTTTGTCGCTTTTTTTAATAGATGGCACATGACATATGTTTGTCTCCCTCTTTCAAAACCGTTTTCATCTTTAAGACGGGAATGAGAATGATGACAAAAGTAAGACGGAAATGTTCAAGTCCAAATTTTTTAGCAAAAATGGACGTCACGTTGGAACTAAAACAACTGTGTGACACTCAATGTTATTCTTTATTATCGCAATCTGAATGTCATTTGTTGGCCCGTTAGCAATTAATACAGCAAAGGTCGATAAAAGGGGCGCTGGGCTAGTAGAGTATCCCCCTTCCTCACAGTGTATGCTACATCTACTTAGGTATAAGCTGTGTATGTAGATACATATGTTGTTTATCTTTATAATAAAAGTTTTAATTTTGTGTAATTAAAACAAAAGCTGAAAATTTAATTAAATACTGCTGTATGATATAAACGTCTTTTAGATATGTATTTTTAGGTGTATTCAGCAGAGAAATACGTTAGCTAACATTGAGCAAGGTCAATGTAACGTTTAAATCATATAATAAATATTAATTTCTGTATTATAGACATTCTTGAATGAAATGGAAAAATATGGCAATCATATTAACGGTCATCAAAATATTTTTTTTTATATTAAATTCTCACGTTTAATTTTTAACAATTCGTATTCTTCTACCTACGTACGAATATTGTATCGGTAATGATTTCGAGCAAGTATCAAATTACATGCATAACATTTTTCGGGTACCCACAAGAACGATCCCGAAAATTTATTCTTCCAACGTGCAAATACGAAATGGGGTATCTAATGTTGCCGGCATTGAACCAATTTTTTTTCTAATGTCATATTTTTAAAACTAATCATGGCCAGTTTGAGCACAAAATATTCAAAAATTAAACCACAAATGAAATTTAAAAACAAAGCATTATAGTGCCTTTATTGAGCCACTCGCACCTTCTTTGAATCGGACGGGATTTTTTATTGGACTACAGATTCAATAATAGTAATGCATATTACAATAGTTAAAGTCGCTGAAACATTTGAACATATTACATTTATTAAGGATTACCAATGGCCGTGACGCTCACTATCGGCTGTAACGATTTAAATCGTTTAAAATGGCGCTAAATGTAACAACTTCCAGATAACAAATTAATTTGTTTTACAACAAACAAAAGGGTAAGCAGCAAATGAAAGAAATAGTGTCTTTTTAGCAAAAGTAAAGAAAAAAGTTAAACAGCATTGAAAATAAATTAAAGAAAAAGCAGAGTGTAATACTTAAAAGAGCCATTGTTATATTAAGTAAGGGAACCGGGGGCCTGTATTAACGTGGGTACGTATTAACAAGCTCATTGCCGCCAACTATACGCGAACAAGTGAAGTAGTACGGTTGTTGGCATCAGTGAATGACCACAGACACCGTAGAACAGATACGGTACGGAATGGGTACGATGCATACGTGCATATAAAAAAAGAGTTCCGTATAAAAAAAAAGAGTCACACATTTTCATACCTTCTCAAAAGCTGTCAATGTGATTCATCTCTCTCCTCGCCCCACACTTCTTAACAAAAAACCTGTGTAATTATTAGTAATGCCCATAGGTAACGCAATCCTTACTCTCTGTTGCTCATAGATGGCGTTATCAAAGAAAAATTAATTTTTATTTTAAAAACCATTATAACTATTATAGAAAAAAGCAGTTTTAATTTTTATAAATTTATTTACTAAACCATTATAACAAGACAAATGTCAAAATAACTTTACTATGCAATATAAGTTATTAAAATACTATTACTATAAAAACACCTCTCTTCAAAACATGGCTCTCTGGCATCACTAGGTGGTAACTGCATATACGAGTGTCGGCAACTCGTACAACTGACAACAAACAAAAAATTACACAAATACAGATATAATTATAGAAATAATTCGTAATCTATTAAAGTAAGAGATATATTTTCAAACTGTTGTTAAACCCTGTACTTGGTCAATAATACATGATTATACGATTTCTTGAAAAATGAAAGTCACTATTTTTCCTAGAAGGGGCTAATAAATCTAAAAAGACCAATTTGTGCAAAATCATAAACTTTACATGATATTCAAAAAAATCACATATCACTTAAAATATTTGCAAACAAATCAAACGTCACTAACAATTTTTTCATCAATCTTTATGCTCCACTTGAATTATTTTTTTTGGAGAGGATGTGCCCGACATTAATTGATAATTATTTCATCATGCGACAGTTCAAGTATGATCGTTTGAAGACAATGGGACATATTTTTTTAAACTGTTCATTTTCCCACACAAAGACTATATTGTAATTTTTTGTTTTCTGTCCCAACGATTTACTTTTTTTAAAATCTATTTTAATTTCTTAGGACCAGTTAATCTTCATTTTGGTATAATGTTTAGTAAAAAAATTTAAATAAACTTCTCTACTATATATAGTTTCTCTACTATATATGCAATTGAGAATTATCTTGTTTAAATCAATAATCGACTTCTTGCCATCTAACCAATCAACCTTTGAAGATTATTATAAATTTATTAATATATAGAACGTTATTTTTATAATATTATTATTTGAAAATATAATCCATTTTTCAAAATATTACAAGAGAACTAATAAGTGTTAGAATTAATTTCCAGTAGGTACACAAGAATGTTTCTCAAGTCGCATTTAAACCACTATATTGTTTTGTGACATTTTAGTATAAAATTTACAAAAAATATTTGAAATGTGGTATTGGAATATTATGTAATAAGCAATAATGAATAAAACTTAACAAGTCTCGGTTCGAGGCAACAATAAAGACCACTATTCACGCGTTTTTTTTTCTTTTAATGCAATTACATCCACGAAAAGTAGACGCCATTTTGATTTTGATCGCCAATTGATAACATAAGAAAGATTTTTAAACACTTAATAAAAGAAATATATAACTATACTATCAATGGTTACAATAACGTATTTAAGTAACACGCAACACCTAAAATATGAAATATGCGAAAATATTTAAAGTATAATAATATATTCTCTCTGTAATGCGTTTAGTTTATAGGTTGCGACTTGCGTCTATCGCAGATGGCGTCTATTATTATGACACGTAGCTATCGCCAGACGTCGCTGTATAATGGTTGATTTACCGCCAATTCCCTGCCGAGATTCTGTCATCGATTCGAGATCCATTTGTCCACCGCCTCACATGCCGCGGAATAAAGTTGTGAGTAAGGCGTGGATTGTATCAGATAAGTGAACATTTTTAAGTCGACGATTTTTTCATCTGTTGCATGATTATATACATAAATGGTAGCATATCTCTTCTCTTCTTAAAAATATAAATTTGTGAAAAATCTATCTCCGAGGTAAGTATTAACAAAGCACATGAAGTAAATATTAACATGTTAATATTTACCCCGTTTGTATTTTATGCAACAAAGACATTTTGTTTTCCTTCCAGTATGTGGGCTTACAAGAGAAAAACAACACTTCTCAGAAAATATGTTGGCAGCAAAAGAAATAATGAATAATCGGAAATATAGGGAAGCTGCAGAGGAGTTCAAAATTATTTCCGTGACACTTTATAAATATGCTAAAAATATTAAAAAAGAAAAAACCCCTGATCGGCTATAAAAAGGTTCAAAAGGTACAAACCCGCGAGTTCCATTATACGATAGTTCAAGTACAATGGGACACGTTTTACGGTACTGTTAATTTCATCACACAAGGACTGTATTTTTGTACGTTTACTAAAAATTACGTTCAAATTGAACTATAATTGAATTAAATTATAATTTCTTCCATTGTTTGCTCTATTACAGGCTCTTTTATAAAATGTGCCAGCATTTACTTTGAACTTCTTCCTGAAAAGGTGAGAAAATTAGCTTTTGAAGCTTCTGTATACCACGAAATAGACAAAAATCCAGAAAAATGGGCTAAGAATAAGATGGCTGGCACTGATTGGTTCACATCTTTCATGAAAAGAAATCCAAACTAATCGATTCGACGTCCTGAAGCCACAAGTTTGAACCGAACCACCTCATTCAACTACACGAACGTTCATGATTTTTTTTAAAAGTGCAGAGAAGTTCTTCAGAGATACAGTTCCCTCCAAGTAGGATTTGGAAAGTTGGCAAAACTGGAGTCACTACTGTACAAAAGCCTAAAAAGATCCTTGCGCAACGAGGTTTGAAACAGATTGGATTGGAGCTGTTACATCCATCGAAAAGGGCACTTTAGTGACTCTGGCAACTGTGGCAAATGCCGTTGGAAACTCCATCCCTTGTAAGTTCATATTTTCAAGGCTTAGTTACAGTGACACCTTTATTAGCAATATAGTCTATAGGTGCAGGAAACACATCAGGGTGGATGACGCAAAAAAAATTATTACATTTTTAAATCACTTTATAACCACATAAAATCAACACCCGAAGATCATGTTCTGTTGCTTCTTAACAACCATCATTCCCATATCAATGCAGAAGTCATCAAGAAAGCGCAAGAAAATAATTACATTCTTTTGCCTTTTCCTCTACACTGCTCACACAACCTCCAACTTTAGATATTAGAGTATACGGTCCATTCAAAAATGATATAAGTAGACAACAGACGAACTGGATGGCCAATAATCCTAGAAAACAATAACCATATATAATCTACCAGCAATATAAAAACAATGACCATATATAATCTAAAAGCCATATGAAAAAGAAACGTTTCCTTTGTCTTTTACCCCCAACAACGTAATGCGCTCATTTAGAATAGCTGGTATTTGGCTGTGTAATGAAGATGTGTTCCAAGATTCGGATTATAGACTATCATTAGTGTCAGATCGCCCCAACCCATAAACGGAAAATAATTGTAATGAACAGCAGCCTCCAGGGATTAATAATTCAGACATTCAAGTGCAAGATCACTTCAATTCCAGGACGCAAATTGGACCGGAGAACAGAGCAGATAAGACCATCTAAGTGACTTCAAACATATAAAACAATACTCGCAATGATCTTGCACTGTCAGCTAATTCGAATTTACCCTCAAATCAAATCTTCAAGGTATAATGTCAAAAGCGTCCCAGCGCACTGCTAACTTCAAACGTAAACGAATAGAACAAACAGAACGATTATACCCCGGAAACACAGGTCTTAGAAAAGGAAGCTAATTTAAAATGGATAAAAAAAGAAAAGTTCTAAAGAAAAGGTAACTAAAAAGACTGATATTAAAAGTAAAGTTAAGAATAAAGGCAAGGGAAAAGGTAAGCGTAAGAGTTTTGACATAAAAACTAACACACAAGGAAACAAGGCTACCTAGAAAAATTTACAAGAAGACAGCGAAAGCTCACCCCTGACACTCCACACTAGCGAACAGATTTAATTGCCTCCACTATACACTCCACACTAGCGAACAGATTTAATTGCCTATACTATTACTTACGTACTCGTCTATACGTGTCCGTTTGTATGTGTGCGTAAATTAATGTAGGGCTGTCAGCAGCGTGCAGATTAAGAATGTTTACAATTACTACATATCGGTCTTGATCGTCGCGGACGATCGCCCCGATCGAGTGAGTTGACGCTATACGTCAGCGACATAGCTGTTTCTCTTTCTAACCAATAACGCCGATACCGACTGTCTCGATAACACGGTGGCGCATTGACTTTGTACTGGCGCGCACGTCTTCATTAAATATTTCACAATATAAATTTAATTGTGTAAAAGTGATTTGATAATAATAATATTGAGAAAGAATTTGAAAAAGGTACTTAGTATGGATCTTATAAATGAAATAAAATCTTAGATAAAAACATATTTTGTTTATTTATAAATTTGATACACTGAAATATACCCTCCGTTGTACTTTTTAATCGATTAGATTTGCTTCACGTGAAAGATCTCTTAACAAACAATATAATAAGCCTGTTGCCGACAATACAAAGGTACATTTTCCAACCATATCGCATTTAAACAAAACGATGACTTTTAAGAAGAGTTTGAAATATAATGTAATTACATTTAATTTTAATTAAACAAAGATAAAAATAAAGCTATGGTAAGAATTTTCTAAGATTACTTTTCTTAGATTACTTATCTTAGATTACTTTAGATACTTAATTAGATTACTTTCTGATAATAAAAACGTTAAATATGATACTTTGTTTTATTTTCTACTCATATCTGTAAAATATTATCATATTACAGCTCTAATGTTAATACTTTACATCAAGGTTGTTAAAACTTACCCCAAAAGTGGAGCAAGTATTAACAGGCAGGTATACGCCAGGTGAAATATCAAAGAAGGCTTGGCTACCTCAAAGTGGGAGGAGATCGAGTGACGTTCGTATAACTTTTTAAAACAGTCGGGTACATTCTGTTTGAAAAAAGTTATATAGGACTGTAATTAATTACATTAGTTATTAATTACGTAAGTCGCATGACGTTTAGGAAAGTACGTTTCAAAAAGGAGTTTTCAAACAAAATTGTCACTGTGAAAACTATTTTAAAAGCTATCCACGGAGAGATACATGTATATTTAGTGAGTTTTTTCTTAATATATTTGATTCATGATTTTATTCATTTACAATAATATATGGAATAAAATGCCTTTGTTGTATCATCTATATGTTGTGAATAGAAACATAAGAACATTAATATGTTACTAATAGAAACATATATGTATATCTATACGTATAAGAAAATCGTAATGAAGTCGTGTTTGTATATCGAATAGTATTTGAAATAAGATACAATCGCCTAACAGGGCCCATTTTTTGCGAAATGCTTGTAAAACCAGGGAATTGCGTAATACATGAAAAACATTATCAGTATGAAAGACATTGTTTAATTGTGGCTTTAATATTACAAAAAAATATTTTATTGGATTTTGGTGTTAAAAAGACACATTTTAAAAATCTTTTTGCTAGGAAATTTGTTACCTAATGAGGTTTATCACACAACTATGTATATTAAGTAAAATTAAATTTTGTCATTGTTATCCACCAAATAATTATTTAGAAGTTTTAGTTTAAACTTAAATACAAATTCTTAGCACAATAATTTAGCCAAAAGTATGGGTTTTCTTAGATCTATTAAAACGGAAAATTGCTTTAAAATAACAAAATCTTATAAAATGAAAATGAGATATATTTTTTCTTTTATCACAGGTACGTGTATGTTTAGTAAGTTATTTATTTACATATTTGAATGATTTTTTTATTTATTTACAGTGATGTATCTAATAAAACGGCACTGATTGATATTAATAAACACACATATATTTATTTATACGTACAGGAAAATCGTGAAGAAGCGGCGTTTGAATATCGATTTTTTTAAATAAGGCACAGTCGCCTAACAAGGTCCACTTTTCGCAAATGTCTTTTCGCAAAATTTAGTTTAAATTTAAATTCAAATTCTTAGCAAAAATTAGGTTACGGGTCTTATTAGATCTATTAAAAAGGAAAATTGAAATAAAATAAAAAACGTCATAAAATGAAATGAAACTTTTTTCTCTTTTACGGCTAACTGATACGTAAAAAATAAACTCAGAATCGATTATTTTCTTATTTTCTTTGTTGCAGATAATCTGTAATTTGAATCAGTCATTCATTTTTAATAACAATTTGCCGTAAGTCTTATTCGGAGTATTAGAAAAACGCTTAAACATACTAAAGAAACTAAATTGGCTCTTTTGCCTTTAAATAAAAATTAAAGCTGTGCATAAATGTTAAGGGAAAACTGACACTTATTTCTAATCTTAAAAATCAACGAATTTTTCTATCTAAATTCTTACTCACACTTAGGACACATGAAATGTCTTGTCTCCATCTTTTTATATTCTTCATTATTACAAGCTTGGTATTCTATGTGTTCTATCCAGCAACCTTGGTAGTACCATACCTCGCCCTTTGCTTTCTTCTTGATCTTCTCTCCGATTTCCTTTTTTTTTAATGGGTTCCAACTTTTTAGCTGCTCTTTGACTTTTTCGTCGTATTATGAGTAATTTTCAGGTTCTCCCTTTCTTATTTCCTTGAATCTTTTTAGCCTTACCTTTAAGAGCATCAAACAACATTTTAGTATTCCATTGGCTAACGTGATGTAAAGCTTTGTGTTTTTGTTTAGAATTAACAATTGTAAAATTTAGTTCTTGTAAAGATATTTTTACACTTACTGTTCCAAAATTTTCTTATAATTTTGATAAACGAAGTTTCTCTTCAGAATTGAATATATATTATATTTACTTGGGTGGTGATGTAGGCGTAGGTCTACTTCGTGACAAGGATCTATATTTTCTAAGTTTTTTGGCCATAAAGAAGAGACATAAATGTCAATAATTGGGTATTTGACAATTTTTTTTTTATTTCATTAATCATAATTTCAAGGTACAAGCTGATGAA
Organism: Druceiella hillmani; assembly: GCA_039881145.1. NCBI lineage: Eukaryota > Metazoa > Arthropoda > Insecta > Lepidoptera > Hepialidae > Druceiella > Druceiella hillmani. The sequence goes on along the minus strand of JAYKKI010000001.1, from coordinate 43,958,873 downwards.
GAATGAAAAATGTTCAAATAATCTTAAAAATTGGCCGAGTTATAAAAGTTTAAATTTAACCTTTAGACAAGGGCGGCAATACTGTGTTGTGAGGTCATTTTTAATATTGCACATTATATTCTACAAGAGGAAAAGAGTCAGGGATATACCCAACTCTATCCGTATCTTCAAACTTAGAAGCCTATAACTGGCTTATTTTTCAATCATTTTTTGAATTTTTTTAAGACTGGTTTTTAATTAACTTATAGTTCACAATATTGCACGAAAAATATCAAAATTTAGAATGAGTCAACTACCGTATTCTGGCGCGATGTTAATATTCGTTTGAAAAAACATACTTCGTATGCTACAGATATTGCCAGTACCGTAGTGTTTATTCAATAGTCTAAGTATGGTCTGGGGTTTCTTATGATACGACAAGTGGGTTTTATTAGGACATTTCCGTAGTACAGTAAAAACATCGTCAAGAAACAAAAAGGTATAAAATAGTGAAACTTATTTGGCATTCAATGTTTTGAAATTTAAATAAAAAGGTCTAATGGAAGAAAGATAACAACCTTGACTATTTTCACCGAAATTTTTAAAAAAGCTTATCGTTGAGTTTATTAGAGAAGTATCGCAATACTCGGTCATTAAAAAATTGAGGATTGCTGTCGAAATGGCGGCGCACTAGGGTAGGAGTTGGGTTGCACTTTTTTATTAATGTTTTCACATATTTGCGGAAAATTTAAACTTATTTAGACAATGGCAAGTATGAGTTTTTAAGTGCGGGTCTACTTAGGAGCCAGGCCTTGTTTGACGACAGTAACATAGATACTTTTTATAATGCTCCTTTTAATGCTTTTTATTTGTAATTATATTTATGAAAGTGAATGAGTTAGTGAGTAGGTTACTTGTCATTAAATAGATTTCCGCATCACCCTTGAGGTAGCGTGTTAAGGAAGAATTCCCATTATTTTATATGCCAGGTCCCCGTGAGGCTTAAACCATGACCCATTCCCGTGCAAAAAATATCGCTTCCAAAATTTTCACGTAAACTTCAATTCAATTAACAAAAATTGAAATTTGACCACACAAAAAATAAAAATGACTTGATTTTGAAACTTAGAAGAATACAAAACATTAAATAATTTAAAAGATTAATTTCGCCCTTTATCTCGCTTGATAGTCTTATAATGTTCAAAAACATTTTAATTTCAATTTATTACTTGTCCAAATATCGATTTTTGCTAGATTCTAGAACTTTTTTGTATTTTCTTATAAAACAAGGTTCAATTTCTTATGACGAAATTATGAAAAGCTAAAACATAAACACAAAATTGATATTTGTCTATCAAGCCAAGTAATTACCGTCTCAATAATAAGGTTTTATTAAAAATTATCCAAACCACTAGTTACTTATTTAACTTATTTAGAAAAAAATTTCAGCAAATTTAAATTGAGGTCACCTTTTAGACTTAAAAAAACTATTGAATTCAATTTATCAAATAAATATACAATTTATAAATTTAAAAGGTATCCCTTAAAAAAATCAGCGGCATATTTCAATTGATCAAATAAGTATGTAATATTTGAAATGAACGTTAGCGCGCTTAAAAGAATCAGGAGCGTTCTTTTATAAATTAAATATATTGTAATGGATAAAGTTATAAAATAGGGCACTTAAAAATGTCAGCAGCGCAGTCACTTAAAAATGTCAGCAGCGCAGTTTACTAAGCAATAAAATGCTTTTGTAACATGGTGTCATTTCAACTAATTAAATTAATGTCAGTAAATAAACCGTATTAGTTAATTTTTTTCCAACTGCAGTGATGCCAAAAAAAACGGCAGTATATTTGATCTGTAACTTATTTGTATATATGTTTATTCTAATTTTTTTTCTGTTATTTATCTAAAATAACCAATGCTTACTTATTTTTATAAATAAAATAAATATTCAAGTTTTATAACAAATCATCAACATGTATTAACTAAAGCAAGTAATTGTCATTTCAATAATCAATGAATACGTGAAATTAATTCAATTCTGTAAAAAAAATCTAAATTCACCAAATTATTTGTAATTATCAGTTAAATCACAATACAATTTTGCTATGAGTATAGATTTATACGTCATTTAAAAACAAAACGACACAGTGTTTTGTTTTATCCAATATATAACCATTGCCTGCTCATTTTCCTGAACATGGTGCATTATATAACTATATATAACTTAAAACTAATCGGTTTTAAGTTTATTTACTTTCCGGCTGATTACTAATTTTATTATAACCAAAAAGTACTAAAGAATATTTTATATTTTACGCGCGTAACAGCCATACATAAAAGAAATGTGCATCAATATTTTTCTCCCATTCCAACAGAAATTATACTGAATTAGTCTGTAAGTCTATTGACAAAAAACATTTAATATAAATTATAATTTTCTTGTAACAACTGTAAGGAACAGTTTTACAATTAAAATTATTCATTTAGCATTTTCGTCTATTTCAACTTCTATTTATTTTAAATTTAAATTCTATAGGTTTTATTTTCTGAAACGACGAAATATTTTTCTCCACACCCCCGCAAATCCCTGCGAGGGACTATTTTCTTGAAAAAAACATTTATTCCTAATTTCTGTTTATTCTAACTTATATTTATCATGTTCATTCCAAATTTCAAGCCTGTAGGACTTATTTACAATAAACGCAAAATATTTATTTTCAACGCTCACGCAAACTCGAATAGAGGCTGAACTAAAAAAAAATTTGTATTTTTCCATATTCCAACGAAAATTATTTTGAAATTATCTGTCGCTATAAGAATTTTTGTCGATATTCGTAGTTATAGTTTTCTTGTAATGTTTGCTTGAACTAGTTTTTTTTGTGAAAATGAAAGATCTTTTCGCCTTAAAAAGTATTTTTATTATGACCCTGATTATAAGTTATAACCATACCAAATTTCATCGAAAATGGTCCATTGGTTTTTGCGTGATTGGCGATCATACAGTCAATCAGACAAAAATTTTAAAATCTATTGTTTTGGGGTCTATATCATGTACGTAACATGTTGCAACTACTTTTTTTAAAAAAGTATTGATACGATAAGAGAATAAAAGTAAAGGTTAAATTTTAGAACTTAAACTTAAATGCAAACGCATCTGGGATACTAGCTATTATTTTTGAGTTGACTGTATCTAAACGACTTAATTGCTTTAATATTTCGCCGATAAAGTAATTTAGCGAGTTTTTACGATGTTTATGTGCTACAGGGGGGAGGTACCCGCGTGCGAGTGCCGGAGACCATCTCGCCCAATAAGGAGCCGGTTGTGGCACTATTATTACGAAAATATGTTTTATGTCAAATATAAGGAAAATATGTTTTTCTCAATATTTCGCTAACCAATATATATTTTTAAAAACTTTTGGTCCAGCCATTAGATATTATTAAAGCCTTTATTTTAGTGTAGATTCCAACGTGGCGTGGGTATAAAAATGGCGTCAAAAAGACTAAATATATTTTGAAAACAGAGTTATTTCAGCAATAAATTCTATAGAGGAAAGTTTGATCTATCATGTTTCTAGTCATTCGATCCCATTTGGCACGTAACCTACTTTTCATGGTATTTTTTCAGAAAAAAAACCGATAATTAGTACGTAAAATTTCAAATCGAAAATGTTCAATTTGTGTATATCGGCCTCTTAACAAGTACATTTTTTGAAGTGAAAACTTCTTTAGGTGCAACTTCGCACTACGCTCTGAAGCGAAAACTTATTGAGAAGTAAACGAAGTTACGGCGTTCGCACCGATCGGTGACGTTCACTCGGGTGGGTAACGTTCACTCGGATGGGTGACGATCGCTCGAGTCGCTGACGCTCAATCGACTAAATTCGGTTTTCTTCGACATCATAGTAGTGAGTGCAGTGTACTAGCACGAAATCATGTAATTATTGAACAAGTGCTCAATAGTAGCACGTATGTGAAAACATTGCTAGTAATGAGCATGCTCTCAAATCGACAGCCGTTTGATTTTCAAGGTACCTGAGGCACGGGTGGAAGGGGGCGTACTTTGAGCCTGAACAGTTTGCTTATGAGCATGCTATTTGTTACTTCGATCTCAGTTAACAACGGGTGTGCAGTTTAATTATTTAATTAAATAAATTAAATAATAGCGCGTTGGGAAGAAGAAAAAATATTAATTTTTGTAACTTATTATCGTAGTTACGAATACTTATGAAACACAAGGCCCCCATTGCCTAAAAATAACATAGCACGAAATAGTGCTTACGAAAGTTTATTAAATGATATGAACAATCCAATTTTAATAGTAAAAATAATAAAAACCAATATTAAAAATCTAAGGTCAGTGTGCCACGCCGAAATAAAAAAATTCACATGTCGCAGCGGTCCGGTGCTGGTGCGAATGATGTTTATAAACCACCTATGGCATGGTTTACAGAAATGGTATTATTTATGGGAGATACTGACGTCTACCGTGACACTATTGGATCCGAATTAGTGAGTATTTATTATATATATAAATATGATATTGCAGCACAAATTTCAGGTATAAATTCAGATATTGTGGATGTACCCTGTGAAGTGTTGATAATGTAAATAAAGAATCTCCCAACAACTTGTAGATATCTCAATGTAATTCCCAGTTTTACTTTGGCTGAAATATCACTTCGCATATGAGTGTTTTCTTTTTCTATGACATTCTCAATTTTAGAAAGTAGCTCATCAAACTTCTTCGGGAGCATGCGTAAAGATTTTATAGCCGTTGACATCTTAGTCTCGCATCTTTACCAGCAATCGATCACTTGCTCCAAGGGTTTCTCTTCTGTTTATCCTGTTACGTACCAAAATTCTCCTTTTATTGTCCTTTTCTTTTTCGCTAAAATTTTCTTAAACAATTTCAATGCAAGCAAAAATATTATTTTATTGAATTCCGTACGGATAAAACTGAGACTGTTTTGACTATTATTTCCTTGCAAAGCTTCCATTTTAGCCAAGACTTGCGTTTAAATAGCATGTGTGTTCTATTGTTTGGTTTGAGCACTCTTATTCATGAGCATGCTTAAAATGAGCATGCCTTAAGCAAGCAAATGTGTACAGTTGGGGAGCATGCTCGTTTTGAGTATGCTTTTTAGCGACTAATAAGCATGCCACTAATGAGCATGTATGTCAGTATCTTTATTTCCTCGCAGAGCTTCCATATTAGACAAGAACCTGCGTTTAAATAGCATGTGTGTTCTATTGTTTGCTTTGGGCACGTTTATTCATGATCATGCCTAAAATAAGCATACCTTAAGCAAGCAAATACAGTTGAAGAGCATGCTCGTTTTGAGTATACTTTTTAGTGACTAATAAGCATGCCATCAGGCCATGCATCCTTTAAAGTGTTACGTTCTATTTTTTAATAATATTTTATTTGAGTATAATTTAATATACTACGCGTGTGTTATTTTTCAGACTAATTCCATTAATACAGATTCGTTGAATTGCAGGCTCTTTCCGAGTTAATTCAACCAACTCGTTTATGTAGGGATATTGTATTAAATTGTATTGAAAATTCAAACGTTAAAAAACTTACGTAAATATAGTCGGGTTCGTCCGGGATTTGAACCCGGTACATCTCGCATATAAAGCGAAAATTATACACCAAAACCAACGAGCAGTTTGTGATTTTCGAAAATTTGTACGTAATAGTTTTGGCAATAATATAATATAATAAATATAAATAATATAATACGCGTATGTAATAGTATTTTAAAATAATAATCACGGATTGTTCCATATAATATCCATCATATAATATCAATGTAATTATATGTATATATATATATATATATATATATATATATATATATATATGTATATATATATATATATATATATAATATCATAGACGGATGATTGTCGCTACATAAAGATGTAACTAGTTTCATTTCCGTTAAATTTATAATAAAGTAAAATATGTTAGTACATACCTCCGGCTCTCCTAAATGAGTGCCTAATTTAAATGTTTGTTATTAACCTTTATATGTTTAACATATGAAAACTTTACTTAAAATACGGTAAATAACAATACGATGAGAAAAAATTTACGTCATACGAATCCCTAACATGAAATAAAATAAAATTTAAAGAAATCAAACGGAAATAAATAGACATCCCTTCCAGATAAATCAGGATTTTGTTTCGGTATATAATCCTCATTAGTTCTTACATATTAGACAAAAATATTCTTTGAGCTTTTTTAAAGTTGGCACATTTTTCATGCACGACATACTAAACAATGAATCATATCTTCGACAGCTTGAATTTGATGCTTTTTTCGTTTAAACGTTTAATACTGTAACATTTTTTTTGTTTCCTATAAATTTTTGTTTTGCATGCTCTCTAAATCTACTTTATGCCGGGAACTCGTTAATTTTGTAGCTCATTGAGTCTTACGACTCTTCTTTTTTAATTTGGAGGCTGTATTTCACATCCTGTGATATTTGTGAAATCGTGAAGTCAAATCGTTGCCTTAAGCTAGCTTGAGGAGGACTACTGAGATATTCATGAACTTACGGCGTCTATGTTAGATAAAGTGAATCACCTAAAGGAACTACAAGTTGGCTTGAGGGGAAGGGAGGGGTTTGAAGGGAACTGTTGAGCGATGGCAATATTTCTAGTACTTGTAAGTGAGCTTCTAACGAAGTGACATTTGGCTCGTTGTAACCAGTAGCAGTGATCGGATCAATATTCCCTAATTCGCTTTGTAAAGTTATAAATTCCAAATCTGCAAAACATCTCTGTAAATTGGATAAATGTCACTCTGTAACCAGTGGCAGCTACAACTAGAGAAGCTGCGCGTTCGTATTCCTCACTAAAAAACCTAGAGGTGTGATATTGCATGACAGCTCGACCTGGGTTGCTTTTCGTAGCCATTTTTCCACCTCATCAGGATAACATAAATTAAGAAAATTAAAAAATTAAATGTAACTGCAACTTAAGCGATGTATGTGCTGGTAATGTTAATATAATGATTTGTCGCGTTAAATCAAGTAAAGACAAATGTTTCATATTAGTTACCTGGCCATCAAGGATAAAATAATAGTTCGATGATGGTTTAATGTATTCAATGTTGAAGCCAAACGTAGAAAATGTCCTTTTTATGTATCGACTAACGGGATTAAATGCGAAAATGGATCCTAGAGGAGCGCCCCTTCCAACTCGACTTTGACTTTTTTCTGTTGAATATTATCAGTGTACGTACAAACTATCCTGGAGCACTTGCGCAGTAAACCACTATTGTATTCGACCTTCGTTTGCTGTTGATAAGTGCTCCGACCTGGTGCATACTTTTTTTAGCTAGAATTTTGCGAGGTCCTCTTTACACAGTAGATAGTCCGGTATCGTCAACATTGAAAATGTATATGCCATCTTTAACCGCGACTATGGACGACTTCGGTTCGGTTTGTCATAAAATTCATTTACTACCTCTTTAATGGATACTGACACCTTGTTGAATGGATTTGTTCTGACGTAGAGATAGTTCGGAATGTCGTTTCATAAAATTGTGGTACCATTTTTCCAGACATTTGATTTTATTAAATATATGTGATAATCTATATATCGTAGCGAATGCGGACATATTTTAGTGTATAACCGAATAAATATGACTCCATCTCTAAAATATGACTCATCATTGCAGACTCTTCTGACGAAAGATCACACTCTGAACCCCTTATTCAGACCAGTTCCTCTAAAACTTATTACGTTACTATGCATCATACATTTGAACACGACGTTTCAATAATATTAAATCGTGCTTTAGTGCGCGTTTTATCACAAGACTCCAGCACACTAGTGATATTTAAATGACGGTTTTGTCGAATAGTTAGAACACAAAGGTGATATTTGACGCTAAATAGTATAAAAATATGTCAAATTAATCTACGACATTGACAAAGGATAGATTTAAATTAGTCAGTAAATTAGGCAGATTTAAATAAGGCAGCTTCGTCGAAAATCAAAAGGTATTTTCCAGTAGGTACTTTTGTATCTGAGATGCTTTAAAAATTCCTTGAAAAGCTAATTTTTCATAAACCCTTGCTCGCTTGCCATGTAGCCGTCACTAAATCGTCGAAAAATTCATTCAATCTTCTGACTTTGAATATCGGAATCGGTTATATGGCAATACTGAGTGCAATTACACATCCTGCGATGATGACACTTTCCGCATAATCTGAAGACTGTTGCTGCCCTCGAGATGATTTATAAGGATTCCTCTGGGGATCTTGAACCCATCTGCAGTTTTGTATGTACTGTATATACGTTACGCTTGCTTCGCTTACGCTTGTTTTGCTTGCTGCCACCATATCTTCTTCTTACTATAATGCCCGTTAAGGAGGCATTGCGGTCGTACACTTTGAAATTAAAGGAACAATAAGTACCCATTGTGTACTATTACATATGTGAAATCTTGAAAATAACTTAATATACAGCGATAAAAAGGAAAGATGAGATGATAATAAGGCATACGACAAATTTTTATAGGCCCTCATATGTACCGGTCACATTAGCGAGAAAAACCGAATAAAAATATTTGCACTATTTTGTACATTTTTTGCACTGCAATAAAATATTTGCAATGCAATACATACGGAACCATCAGAACCGTAAATTAATAGATAAATAATAGTGCACAAATTTACGCAGTTGAATGTAATATTACCAAAAATATTTAAAATTGCTTACGATGAATTTTTATTATTCGACCGACGCGACTTCTTCTCACAAAGTACAGCACAATACTGACGACGAGGAGCGTGAATCAGCCGACCTGAAGCTAGTAACAACTGTCTGCGCGTAATGCAAATGTATGCGTTAGCCATTTGAGTGCGGGTACCCATTTTAAGTAGGATATCTGTTACTTAGGCCTTATTAGTCGATAGGCCTGAACACCCGCAGATACATAAGATTAAAGATGCGGGCACATACAAACTTAATCCTCTATATCTATACCTAAAAATGCAAGTTTGAAATATTTTGGCTATAACCTATATTCAATATGCTTATTCTTGTAGTAACGATAGGGTCAAAGGACATTTTCTACTACTCGGTTGGCGCCGTCAAAATTGTGATCACAGTTTTTAAGAGATTTATTAACTATATTGCAACGTTGTGATCTAATAATTGTTATGTTTTTTTTAAATGTCTTATATCTGAAGTATGTAAATAAGTAAGCAAATGTTTTGGTTCATATTAAAACTTTGAGATTATGTTTTTAATAAATAAATTAATTAAAAACTAGCCAACTGTATATGGGAATATAAATAAATTAGAACTACATAGTAATTTATAAATAATGAAACTGTGGGGCAAGATATCCAAATTTACTTGAATTGGAAGTTTTTATCGAACATCAATATTTTTTTTCAAATTTTTGAAATCGATGGCTTGAAAGTTTAAAGAAGAAAACACCTTGTACGTCACTTTAAACCTTAGAGTTCGAAAACGGGTCTTAAAAATGAATAATTTGTCAAGATTTTTCTTTTTCTTACCCAAAAATTATACATGCCAGACCATCGTTTTATTTTTACTGCAATCTTTTTTACTTCATATCTTTTATTATCTTTTATTTATGTAAATATTTTCAAACTTTCTGCCATCCAAGTTCGTTAACGAGAGTGGCGTTTTTATTAAAAGGCATATAACCACATTTTGCTGACATTTTTCCCTAAAATATAAAAACTTGCACGCTATAATTGAAATCGAAATCATTTTAGAATATGCTAGGAATAAACTTTCATATGATATCTACTCGAGTCGGTCAATGAAAATTAAAGGTAACCTGTGAACCTGATGAACTATAACTTTAGCTACGGAACCTTAAAAAGAACTTAAACTATCTCTTTCTGAAATAAGTTTGCTAAATTTTAAATATATTCAAGTAAGTGTTGACGTTTTCAATCACTCTTCAAAACGAAATAGCTCATTTCATTTTCACGCAATGAAATTTCAAATCGTGTACCGCCCAAACGTACAAGTACTTACTTACACGCTAGATACACAGTGAATTATATTATATATGACACTGCCTCGTCTTTCTCCAGCACTTATTGCCTTTATTGCTTGTCATAATTACAGCTTCTTTAATAACAGCTCTTAAATTATTATTACGAGTATGCCGTTATTACATAGTACCTATTGACATTAATAGCTTCTTTCTTATAGCTATAATATCTTCCGTTGATGGGCACAAACAAAATAACATACAATTATCATTCTATATTTACACGCGCAAATATTGTATCTTTGTGTCTGTATAATTAAAAATAATTTGAATTTGTTTTGACTTTTTTAAATTTTAAAATGAGAAAAAATGAAAATATTTGCAAACAATAAAACTTGAACATATTTTAATATAATAAATCACTTCGGGGCAGAGGTACAATGAACGATTTATGTTCGCGAACTCTCTTGCATTTATCTAAAACAAAAAAGGGTATATAAAATAGGAGAGGATAAACCTTAATGAATAAGAATAGGGAATTGCCCGTAATTTTTTTATATTTTTAATTCACTTTATCATCGTTATAACATAGTACACATTATAAGTACTGTTGCAAATCTTTCATTTAAAGTTTAAAAAAGTATTTCAAATGCCAATGCCAATAAATTTAAGTTGTTTAAACGCCGCCATTTTGCACGCCTTGGATGACGTCACAGTCTACACCCAGCCGTTGTTTACTGTATTTTAAACATATTTTTATTATAACAACCGTTTAAACCATAAAAGAAGTTCGAAAACCAGTTCAAAATATTTTATTGTGCCTAGGTGAAAAAATAAAAAATAAATGTTATAAGAACAAGTGAAGTATCTCTAACATGTTGTTTGCATTGTTGTGAAGATCACTTTAATTTAAGCATGTTTTATTTGGATGGCTAATATGATTTTAATTAATCATAAATGAGTTTTGTAATGAACAACAATCACACAAACAGTAGACAACTGTGTACATAAACTAGTTCACAAACTTTAATGGGACTTTCGTTTTTTTAATTTCTTACGTTAAGAAAAATCTACACAACATTGCCAAAATTCATAAAAGCGACTTGGCTATAACGTAATAAGCTTGACTGAAGGTAAATACATATAAATTAATAAAATATAAACAGTATGCAGCCAAGTTTTTAAAAGGTTATGTTTATTGTTCTGAGAATTTACTGCTTATGAGTGAATGCATCCATTTTCGGCAAATTATCCTATTATGCTTTCACAAAACTACATTCAATCATCATTCTAAAGGATTCACATCTGATTAAAAACTTGAACTGGATATGTAAAATATTGCAAGAACACTATTTTTTCTTATCAAATAGCAACCAGCATACAAATTGTCAACAATACGAGCTTATTTACATAGACTCTGACGTCACGTTTTGTTCTAACCATTAGTGTTACGTTTCGTCGAATTAAATTTTCCTCGCGTAAATTGCACTTATTATTTATTAACTTATGCAATTAAAAACAATTAATTAAGGAAACAATGGTTTAGATATAATGCCCGGTTGATAAATAAGTGGAAAAAATATTTGAACCAAATTTAAATTACACGCATCCCTATTGTGCTTTACATCAACATTACTATCTATCGATGGAAACACACATTAATCACATCGATGAAAAGCCACAAGTTCTTACTGTGTCCAACGCCGAATATTACTTCACAATCATTTAAATATCCAAACATTATTCTTTGTGAATCGCGTCCAGACCTAATATTCACCGAAAATACTCTAGATAGAAATTGTAACATTTAATATTATACATTTTTTAATTCTTGTCTCGCTCTTCCTAACCGGTACGCAAAATGACCTTTACGCAAATCTGGCATCTCGGTTATTACTCTACATAAAACAGGATACTCACATATCTTCACGCCAAGATTCATTCTATTCTTAACGTACCATAATAATATACAACACGGGACCTGTAACTTAATTACTGATTACATCTTTTTAAATACTAACAAAAATTGCCCTCCTTCTTCAGTATCATGTATATTACATTTAGTATATACATTTATATGTGGGAGCTTTACATTTGGGTAAGTCGAAAAATCTCAAAAGCAATAATCTACCTCCCTTTGTAAATTAAATGTTAATTTTACACAAAATTGTATAAAAACAACTTTCATGATCATTTAACAAAGAGACAAATTGGTTACATAATAACAACAATTAGACAAGCTATGTGGCAACTTTGACAAAAACAATCGATAGCGAATGACAAATTATCTTGTTGACATTTTTTCTTCAACTCTGATGAAATCATTTAAGCATTATTTGAGAGGAATCTCCATAGATACTGTAGGTACTTTATCGAACGATATGATATTTCGCAGCCAGCAAAAGATTTCGCGAGCCGTAATGCAAAGAATATATTCAATGTAAAAAGTATTATCTGGTAAAAACAGTCTGCAGCTAATTAAATTCTCATATTTCATTGACTTTTTGTTTGTTTTGTCACACTTCAATTACAAATTCTACGCGTCGACCGTGACAGAATTAATGTTAACATTGCTTTTGCGGCAAAATTATTTTCGCTTGTTTATATAGATTTATTTTTATTAAAATGCGATAAGACACATGGTTTAGAACTCCATTTACAAAAAAATACATTAAATAAGAGAAAATTAATTTGTAAAATTATAAAAGATTAAATTTTAGATAAAATCGTCATCACCAAAAGAGAAAGGTCATACGATAATGAATGAGAAAATGTGTTTGAAATATTATTTCTTATAAAGAAAAGAAGTGCCAGCAGCCAATCTATCAAAGTTTTGATGATAGTCATCCTTGTAGCAATTACTCGATGAAATAAAAAAATATACGTTGAAAATTGGTATTTATTTATTTATACAATGGACACGTGTACGAATAGTGTCACAGACCTTGGAAACAAAATAAATAGACAATCAAATATTCACTATGCACGAGTATTGGATTAATGGACTCAATTTTATTCAATTTTACAATCCTATATTCTATCTATATTGGATTACCAACGTTGTCACTAAGCTTAATAGAACTTAAGTTAATAGATTGTTTCATGGAAACGTATGAATTTTAACTAAAAAATTGGCCACCTGAAATAAGAATGGATTTTTTTGGATATCTAACTAAAATACTTTTAGAAATGTCATCGATCAGCTTCGTATCTTGTCGGTTGACAGTATTATAAGATTAATAATATATTTTCAATAGATTGTTAAGAAATATTTCTGTGGTAAATGATTTTTTAATAATGAAATAATAAAATTAAATGAATGTTTTATTATTAACAATTATTTCGATAATTATTTTTTTCGTTGTCAATTCGTTTAAATAAAAGAGTTTCAATATAAAAAAATTAGATGTTTCACATCTGCGAGACGTCCCATGACAGCTTACATTTTTTTTTCGATAACGAATCTAATACGATGACACACCTCCCACCATTGGACCCAAGCAACGAAAAAAATTGAATTGAAAATAAAAAGTTCATATGATTCATTAGTGATTACTTTTGTCAATATATAACAAAACTAACTATTCGATTTTATTGGTTATTTCCCCAAAACATCCAAAAGAGATTATATAAAGAGCAACACTTATTAGCGTTTGTATACTTACAGCAGCTGTTGCAAACGATCGCGTGTCAATGGAGATTTAACAAATTGTAATTAAAACATTAAACAAATTGTAATTATTTAAAAATAATTGTATGTTTTTAAATGTTTACAAGATAGGGTCGACGCTAAGCTCAGTGGGACTTAGTATAGATGCCATTTTGTAAACACGGTGTGCCTTAGTATCGTCGTCACTTTTTAAGCCGAGTGTGAGAGAAACGAATAAGTTAGAGACCTTCGATCGAAATTACGTACCACATATCCTTTGTGCGAAATAATAAAAGTTTACTTAAATATAAGTGGTGACCGTATTTTAACAGGTTTTGTACGGTCGAGGTCTATCTATACTATTGAAATCAACGGTTTTTCGTATTTACTATATTGTTATTGTGTGGCCGTCTTCCCCCTCCCTTTATTTTTAATATGGTGCGTTTTCAATAAGACGTGAAACCGGAAGTTGAAAATTTGAAACGGTCAGCCTTCTCAGCAGATGGCGTTAAACGCATTCAATTTATTACAGGTGTCGCTGAAGGTCGCGTCGACCAACTAGCGCTTGGTAGCCCGCCGGGCACCATACTTTTTCTCGCTGTCTACATGTATATACGCATGTTATTACTTCCTGCAGGAAAAGTATAACACTGGAAATTCTTGTGTCACCATATATGTATTTTCTCCGGTGAATTTTTATTTTTAACACTACTTTTTCATAAGTATTTTTACATTAATTTAGATACCAATAAGTTATATTTTAATTGTTTGTTTTGTATTATAGTTTCTCAAAATGGCGCGCGTTTTGCCCAGCTGTCATTCCACTCAAAAAACTACCTACAAGGAAACTCGCATTTTTCATATTTCCAAAGTGTGAAACTCTGTAAGTATTGTTTGTAGTATTATTTTTATTACCAAAAAATGTATCAATATATTATGAAATTATTAACGTTGACATTTACACCAGTATAACTGTTTATAAGCACAAATGATTACGTAATTTTTGTTGTGTTTGCAGAGCAATGAAATAATTGAAACTGTCGCCGAAAGGAGTGGGCAATTAATACTATTTCACAAGGAATTGTGCATATAATCAGAACCAAATTTTCTTCAATTCACAATAAAAAAACAAAGTAATATCAAATTTTGAAGAACTTTTAAATCAATAAAACTTCTACTAAAAATTCCGAGTAACTAGTGGTCTTGGCACTAGCAACATTGTGCTCATTAAAAGCTCAACAAAAAAATGTCTAATTTAATTTTCCATTTCCTTTGTGTTAAGTTTCTTTACAGTTTTTTTTTTCAATGTTTGCTCTGCTCCACTTGTAGAAGCTATAACTTCGCTTTCTAGCATTGAGTATTTTGGTATTTTCTTCAGTCCTTCCTTCTTAATTGTTTTTAAACTATCCTCATAATTTTCTCCTTTTGCAGGTTTTTTATAAGAGTGTTGACTGATACTACTGTTTTGTGAAACTTTCTTTATTTTGTTAACTTGCGTTTGTTCTATGAACTAGTAGAAAGCGAAGAATGGCTATTGTCATTTTCTCAAATAGTGGCTATTTTGATTTTGATGACAATGTCCTAATGACATCTGATACGAACATTGGCGATGTAGAATTTTGAAGGGCATATATATCTGGTTGCAGGGATTGTTCAGTTTTGATTACGCGACAAGACATAACCTAAAACTGAACCATATGTTTAGACGATGTGTTTAGTGCTACTAGTTACAGTGGATCTTCTTTGATTGGCCTTATTGTTTTTTGAACATAATCAATTGAATTTGACATGAGGTAAACTTCTTCACATAGAATGTATGTTTTGAAACACCGTATTAAAGTTCCGACTGCTCTGAATGCACTAATTACATTCATTGCTATTACAGCTCTTAGATAAGCTTTCGAAATGTATATATTTCCTGTTCGAAGAAATCCGCATCCAATGGCTGTAGTTTTTTATGATATGCGACTCAAAATCTTGGTATCAAACATTACGTTCGAAGATAAAGGTACTGAAGGGCCGAATAACTTTTATGGCTTTCATAATTGGCCAACAATAGTAGAACTTTTTAGTTTTATAGAACACGTTAATAGGTACTCTGTCAGAAAATGTCGCCTGAGCCCCAAATGCAGAATGTCGCCTGTCGCCTGAGCCCATCAAGCAGGCAATGGACAAGCTTTTGCCCTTTAAAATGGTCATAAAAAAAGATCCTGAAGTGTTATAATACCCTACAGTAGTGTCAAAATGCCCCTCTCGATTTAATACTATCCAATTTGCCTCTACATATGTAGACAGAAATTTGTATGGTTAGCACACAATGTTTCATCCATATTGTAAATTTTGATTGGATCTTAATTATATTTGTGTATTTTCTCATCTTAAAGATAATAAAAACATTGCAATTTGAACTTATTGATTCCTTATATTCTGGCAATTGGCATACATTACAAAAATTTCGGGATCCTTCGAGTGGCGTAGCGTGAGTGTCGGCTGCCCGGGGCGGAAGACAATTTTGCCGCCCTCTTATTTAGGTATTTTAATTTAATGTATACTACACATTACATACATTAATTATAAAGAACTTTTCGGCGAGAACAGTCATCATTATTTTGCATTATACAGGTTAGATTTTAAATAAAAAAGTTTATCTAAGTTTTACAATCACGTTTATTAATATAAAAATTATTTTACTTTAACCACTTAGATACATTGATATAACTTAGGTACCTATCACTTAAGATTAGGTACACCTTGGCGATCGACAAGATTAAATAAAATCAATTTTTAATTAGAACTAGAACGATACTATAATGTTATATTTTTATTTTTATTGAAAAGTAATATGAGTATTTGTTAGAATTAAAAACAAAACTTCCGTCTTCAATTAAAAATTTATACGTCCACTTTTTTTAAGAGCAAAGTCTTTTATTGCATCACACACCTCTTGCTCAATAGACAAAATAGCCAAATTAGTTAGTCTTAGAGTACTCATGTCGATCTTAAATAATTTTTAATCAATTTCAATTTTGAAAAACTTCTCTCACTTCTGGCATTGCTTATGGCAACTGTGAAAAATATTCGGAACATGATTAAAATATTGGGCAGAGTATCTATCCAGCTTGGATTTAACAATAAATTTAAATAATTCAAGTGAGTCTGCATTAATTAATTTATTTTCATTGCCTGTAGCAGCAATGAAAGTCCGCAGTTGAAGTCTTTCCAGCTTGAAATCCTGCTCGTCAATTTCGTCAGATGCGTAGTCTAGATTACATTCAGTGTTGTCTGGATCTAATAATATAGCCGGCGTTAGATAAGCAAACTTATCCGTTAAATTCTGTAGCTGTTGAAAACGCTCACGAATTTCTACAATAACTCTATCTAACGAAGAAAACAGCTTTCGTCTCAACTCATTTTCACAAGACAAGTTAGCATCTCTAGTTCCGTCATCAAAAATATGCTTTCTTGTTATGCGCCT
The DNA here is from genome assembly GCA_039881145.1 of Druceiella hillmani. Taxonomy (NCBI): domain Eukaryota; kingdom Metazoa; phylum Arthropoda; class Insecta; order Lepidoptera; family Hepialidae; genus Druceiella; species Druceiella hillmani. The sequence goes on along the minus strand of JAYKKI010000001.1, from coordinate 43,941,758 downwards.
GCCGCCTCCGAGGTTTTATGAAAATTCCAATTTCTTCACACATATTTTTTGCATAACCTACAGCGCCATTTGCCCATTCCTCTCTTTTCTCTGTCAATACCACCTGCAAAGCATTTACTTTTTGAGCGCACAATCTTATGTCAAGTCCCCTTGTTTGTAAATATTTTTGTGCATCATTCACTTCATGTACCACCGGTTGCCACAGGCCCAAAAAACAAAGAAAGGAAAATGACTGCATCGAAATTAGTAAAGCGCCTGCATCTGTCCTAGTGTTTAAGCTTTCACCTGCCTCTGTCAGTTTTTCCAAAGAGACGAGAATGTCTTTGTAATGATGCTATGTGACATTTACGGCATCGCCTCTTGCACACCACCGCGTTTCTTGAACCCTTTTTAAGCTTTTGCCTGTAGCTGCTATCAGAACTTCCCAACGATGTGTCGATGAGGAAAAAAAAAGGATAGCAACGTTCTAAAGTGCCGAAAAAAGTTACTGAATCCACCTCAACTGAGGCAGCGTGTAAACAAACTAGGTTTAACGAATGATTTGAGCAAGGTACGAATTCAGCTTTAGGGTTTATTTCTTGAATTCTTTGCTGAACTCCTGAATACTTTCCAGCCATAACAGCAGCATTATCATATGCTTGGCCTCTACAGTTGCTTATATCTAGGCCATCAGCTTGAATCTTGTCCAAAATCATCTTTGAAATTCCTTCAGCAGTTTTGTCTTTAGTTTCAATGAAATCTATAAAAGATTCCATTACTTTTACTTCCTGATTTTCAATTACTACGTATCTTAATACCTGACTTGTTTGATCTTTATGAGAAAGATCTGGAGTGCTGTCGAATATAATTGAATAATACTTAGCCTTTTTTATTTGTCCGATGATATGTTGGCGAACATTATTTCCCAAAATGGCAATAAATTCGTTTTGTATTTGTGGTGACATATAAGTGATTGAAATTTTGCCACACATTTTAGACCTTACAAGATGTTCACGAAGTACAGGATCGTATTTTCCAATTAAATTAACCAATTCTAAAAAGTTTCCTCTATTGGTACTGGTGTCGTTTTCTATATGTCCACGTAAAGCCAAATTTTGTTTGGCAAGGAATCTTATAATATCAAACATTCTGATAAGAATTTCCTGCCATTTCTTTATTTCTTTTGCCACTATGTTTTGCTCTTTTTTGTCAATAGTCTGTCTTTTTTGAAGTCTGCTCTCCAACTCCTTCCATTTGCAATAATTTTGGATGTGTAGTGCACTTGATTCGTGACTTGAAACCTTAGGATTTAATTTCCACCAAGTATTAAATCCATCAGATGAGCAAAATTTAGATCCATTCGGTGTATTTACGTTCTCAAATAAACGACAACAAAAGCAAAATAATGATGCTTTAGATGGAGAATAAGCCATCCAAGTACGTAAAACTTTTTCACCGTTAGTCAATGTACGGTAAAACCATTCCTTAGTAAGCCGTCTTGTCTCTCCTTTTGATTTTAAAGAGCACGAATCTGAGCGTGTTACTGTTGACATTACAGCGAAATTAGTATCAACATGCTGAATAATTTCCTGTCCTTGCTGAATGAGATGCAATCGGATATTGTCGTCTATGTGTTCAGGCCATTTTCCAACATCGTCGAAATTTTGGTATTGAATAGCAGACAATGCTGATGTTGTATCAATCTCTGTTTCGGAACTATGCATGTCCATATCTGGACATACAGATGGAGACAATAATGCAGTAGATGTTGTTGGAATTTGATCTTTAAGAACAGTGTCAAGTTCTTGTATTTTTTCAGCTTGTTCTGGGTTTGAATATATTAAGTAACATATTTAAGTAAAGCTCCTTCATTTGCTCTAATATTTTCCAACTTTTTAGCTCTTCTCTTATTACGGTAAGATGCCCCACTTTCTTTTACTCTTTTCATTTTTGATGCTAAAATCAAAAAATATTAAATGATAAAAGTACAAGTTTGAGTTGTAAACAAAACTATCGAACATTTCAAAAGAAGTACCTAGTAGATTTAAAAAAAACCTTGCTTTACTGAAATTTTCCGTTTTTAGGGTTTTGTACCTCAAAAGGAAAAAATTGAACCTTTATCTATCTTTACTTTTATTAAATCATTTCATTGACCATCTGTCTGTCTGTCAAGACCTTTTTTCATAGGAACGAGTACTTACTTACACATATTAAATTGAAATTTATATCAGAGTTTCCGGTCTAGATCCCTTTAAAATGTGAAAACACTTTATGCACTTGGGCGGTTTTTTTATTTTAATAAATTAAAGTTTGAACAACATATCAGATAGTCCAACATACAATAAGATAAATATAATATTTAATACTCACACAGTTGAAAGTTGTTCAATAATTTCACAACCACTACAAGTACTTATTTGCACAAAAATCACAATTTGGAAAGCGTAACATAATTAAAATACGAGACAATGTGAATTGGACAACTGACGATCCATCAATAAAACTTTCTTTGAGTTGTCAAACTTTGTCAAAGCACGTAATTGCCCGTACCTTAAAAGGGCTTCCCCGTACGTGTAATAAACTATATTGAACTTAATATATATGTAATAGAAGTCATTCCGCTGATTGTTAGTCATAAACGAGGAATTCCCACAAGTCGGTATAGACGTTGTTGCCAGTCGGTATGAAATATCATTCAAAGAAAAGGCATTCCCCAAATTCGTCACAAAATAAGTAATGAAAAATTCCGTGCTCCTTTCAATCGGTCCGAATTTGTAGTTGCGCTAAAAATATAAAATGGTTCAAATATTTACAAAATATTTTTATTATTTATTGTTAAATTTAGCCGCTCCCTAAAAAGTGCCGCCCGGAAAAAAACATGAAAAATCCACCTTTTATAAGACAATATCAAACTAAGATATATTTTTTGCTACAATGAAATAAATCACTTCAGTTACCTTGACAAAATCTATGATTGTTCGTCAAAATCACGTTGAGAGACCTACACAGATCAAGCCACTCAGTGACCAACAACTCGTGAGTCATTGAATGGCTTCAATGGGCAATTGCAGGGAGTGATCTATGTTTGCGCTCGTAGTTTTGTTTTATTAATAGTAACTAAATTTTTCTTTTCTACCCTATCTATCATACCCACTGCCCCCCTTCAATGTTTAACGTTATGCAATTTATGAAAAATGTTGTAAAAGTTATGAAAAATGTTGTAAAATAAAAATATCCAATGTAAGATAAACAATACTTTTTTTCTATAAAATAAAAGTAAAGCAACCAAACAAACGTTTCATAGGTACATTTTACCGACATGCGTCGACTAAACAGTGCAGCACTAAATGATAACTCCCTATGTGAGATACGAACAAATACTATTTTTATTTTATTATTATCCACTCCTATATGGCACTTTACGGCCTTGGTTGGAATATTAAACTACCATGTGGACGTGTATGTCTTACTACTTGGAATAAGGATTATTACTTGATGCGGAATGAATTGGCTCATTATCGGAATATCTCATTAGTAGGTCATTTGATCACTGAAATTATTCATAATCGCCCACAACCAGATAAAAGTTAGTATGTAAACACAAAAATACCCCTACAGAAGTGTTGTTGATTTTAGGTAATATAAGTATTTTTTTTCTGTACACAGTAAGTATCTAAGCGACACAAGTGATGATCGTTATGACATCATTGACTGAAGCTTTTTCCCTATTGAGAACATTTATTCGAAAAAGAATACTTATAGTGCTTATTACCAATGTTTCTAATTGTTTAATTTTATGACTTCGAGAAAATAGCATAAGGCTTGTGGTATCAATGTTGAGCACTAAACTAGCATAGGCAGATACTTGAACTGTAAATAGAATGTAATAGAATAAAATAATAGAAATGTAATAGAACTGTAATAGAATAGAGATAGTAGGTAACGAATATGGGAAAAGAACAACTGGCTTGTTTTAAAAAAAAAACTAATTTTAAAACGTAATGAGTGACACCTGGCACTTGACTATCGTAATTCTATGCACAGATTATATACTAAATAGATGGTCAACTGCAAGCAATTGTGCGAGCGAGATAGCACTTTCGCGTTTCCAAGTACTATGCCTCTATATTCCCCTGTTGCCCAATCTAATGAAGTGCTCAGCAAATGGGCACTCGCTGCAACTTCGTACTTTCGCTGCAACTCGTATTTTTGACAGGTGTACTTTTCTTACATTTTAGGTTACAATTGAAACAACAATTCTGAAATTAAAAAACTTTATTTGAAAAAAATTCGCCAGTTCGAGCGACATAACTGAAAAGAACTAACAAAAAACTTAGTGGCCACATACAAACACATTGAATGAACGTTTCTATTTTACAAAATATCTGCCGCTTTTACATATCAAGATGTACTTAACTAGCTTCTATCATTAAAATAATATACTAATACTTTCAATTTTAATATGAATTTTCATTAAATAAATTGTTAACTCTCCTTTTACTGTTTACTGCGTTATAACTCTTAGAGTTTTCAACATCGATTAATTTATTTAATTCGACGTTTACATTATTCGTATAACTCATAATCTTTATAGTGAAAAAATATCAATATTCTATATCTTACAGCTTTATTCTATATCTTAGTAAAATAAAATTATTATAACCTTGCTACTATTTTGAATTTAACAATTAATCTATGAAATGAATAAAATATACTCACTATGGAAATTATACTTTATGAAGAGAAAAAATGCGGTTATCGTGGCGATTACACTTCAGTTTTGTGCTACTAAATGTAAAAAAATGCTAAATCAGGGGGATAATTTCTATTTTTTAAACTATTTCAAAGAAATTGAAACTATGTGCCGAATAAAAAGAAATAAAAAGGATACGGTTCTGGCACAATCGTTGATTTAAAAGATTTTTGTACTCATTGTAGGCTAATTTCTATATCCTACTTAACCTAATTTATACATTCAGTTTAATATCCCCAATGTAAATAGTCGACAACAAAGTTAATAAAGTATCAAATACAAAAAGTAGAATATAAGAATGTCATAATTATTCCTGTGATATTTATACAATTATAAAAATTTCTAAAAAACAAATCTAACCTAATACATATGAATAAATTATTTTGTTAAAAATTATTTTCTAAATAATCTTTTATTCATTGGCATATTGACTACATTTTCAGCTGAACAAATCACTTGGATGCAGTAACAACTTAATTTTATCTTTTAAATCAATATGCTCGTAGTTGTTGTATATTATATGTTAGCATCATTACTAAAAATCTCATTTTCACAATCTTTTGTTTTAATCAGAAGGCTACGCGCAACCTAATACACATGCAGTATTTGGTATAAATTAACAAATTTGGCAAATTTTGAAAGCGAATGCAATATACCCATCAATGGTACAGCGAAAAACTTTTGCAGAAACTTGTAATTCGGAGCTATTCTTAAATATTGACAAACAACTTTGCATCCATACTAAATCTGTGCCATTTCTTCTTCAAGTTCTGATTCAATAATTACCTTTTAACAAATATTCTCTAAATTACTTAAATCTTCCAATGACTTATAAAAAAAAATTTAATCTCTTCGTTCAATTTTCGTACCACATTCTGTTTTGGTTGTTTTTACCACCTCCAACTGCAAATAAAAGAACAAATTATTTAACCAACAATGTACATATATAATATTGTAAATTTATAAATGGATTCTTTTTGGTTTGTAATAATTGCTTCATCATAATTACATAATGCGTATGACGGTGATGTTTTTTTGAGAGTGCCGGCGGCTAAGTCTGCTATTCTCCACATGCCGTAACTTCTTAAATCCGCTTGTCTAAAAAGAAAATTAAATTATTAGCAACTTCTTTGTTGTTGATTATTAAAACGCGAATGTAACTTTGATGATGAGTTTGAACAATATTATCAATAAAATGTATAATTGATTCGATGCTATTATCAAATTAATAATTTTCCGTGAAATGTTTACTTACCGTGAAATGTTTACGGCTACAACCCAATATACAAGAGCGATCTTTAAAATAATTTCCTCTTGTTACGAACAAATGTAACAAATACAACAAAATTTGAATTAAAAGTGAAAATATTACAGATATTATAACCAAATGTAAAACTGAACTATAAAATAATGTTAAGTTACAAATTTACAGTTTGACAAACCAATTCAAATAAAGTTAACGATTTTAAATTTCGTATCATAGTCTTTTTTTTTTCTTTGATTATATAGCGTTCGTTATCGCTGCTCTATGTTCCATAGACAAAATTTTATGTGTGCGAAAGAGATAGGGCTTTCGCGTTCCAATCGAAATATTTGTATGAAGTAAACCCACCCTGATTCTATGACAATATTAACAAAGCCAAGTGTTTTGTTGCTCGGTTGGATGAGACTGTATATACTTGGCATCGAAATAAAGTTTGAAAATGAACTATCTAGTTTCAATGACAATGAATTATCTAGTTTCAGAACGCTCTAGATGAGTTGGTAATGACACAATATGTATTGCAAAAATTTTCTGAATGTTTTCTCAGCACCAAACTTAACTGGTGTCTAACTTTCTGGCCTATTTTTAACGGTCTCAGATCTTTCCACATCAGTACGATATATCTTTGTGATCATTGAAATTCTTGAACTGTAGCTTTTAACTAAACGCCGTCACATGTTCCTCGATAACATCCGCTTGCAATTTACTCTCACCATACAACCATTCATTGTTTGCGATTGTGTCCGAAGCTTTTGAAGTTGTAGATATTTGAAATTGCATTGATATAATTCGTAGTGATCTGTGAATATTTTTTTCAAGTTTTTGTTATCAGATTTGACATGTTTAGATATGCAAACATGAAACGAGATGCAGTACTATTAAAAACCGCTGTTTTGTAACCGCGGTTTTTGCTATCATTATTTTTTTTAAGTCGAGTGTTCTGCGTTGATCTTCTACGTAGTGAGCACTGATATCCAAAAGGCTTAAAAGTTTGAAGTTAGCGTGGATAATCACAAAATTAGATTTTTTCAATTTTATCTCTGCATTAGGACACTGCGTCCGTTAGAGGCAGTTAAAAATACCGTTTGAATACGTACTATCGTATTATAATTTATTTTGTACTTATAGAACTTTTTGTTTCCCATATGGATTATAGATTTATTCGAAACCATAATATATATATATTTAATTTTAAATATATTTTCATGTTTTATTTCCACAAAAGGGATTTGACAGTTCGAGAATCTTGGGCTACTAACCTGGAACAACCTCCTTATAAGTTTAAACTATAAAGGAAAATTTTAAAAATCTTCCATATAAGGTATCAATGGAAATATTCAATATACATAATTCCAAAATGAAATTATAAACAAGTTATGGAAAAAACTCGCAATATGTGGTATTTAATAATGACATCATATTTAATTTTAGCACGATTTTATCCAAAACGTATTTAAAAAAATAGGAATATAGCCATGTTCGGCGGTGGGAATTGAAATATCAAGATTTTGAAATAAATCATTTTAGTACTTCATAACGATAAATATTTCAACAGGTAAAATCTTAAATATTACTTAAAACTGCATAGTTATGAAATAATTTCATCTGATCCTAATTTTATATCTCTGATTTTGGACGATTTCAATTTTATTACACGACATATTTTTGTCAGAATTTTGGTAGAAATTAAAATACCGATAAATTGATATATCATCTTATGAGATCGACCACAGCGCTCGCTGAAGCAGAGATGGAAATAACGAAAGGCTTTGTTGGATGAAGTGACTGATTTTTTGGTGAAAGAATATACATAAAAAACGACATATTTTAAAAAATATGTCTCGGTCGCGTTTATTTTATTATGAAAAATTTATTGGATTAACAAATTAGGTACTCGTGATAATACCTACATTTTTTATATTGATAATTTTGTTTCACTATTTTCACTTTGTATTTATAATTAGATACTACATGTTTAACAAATATTAAATATAATTGGTGATAATAACAGAAAAATTTAAATAAGAAATTAATGAAAATTTACAAAATTTTAAAAAGATGACGTCTATCTCACTTAATAGTAACAAAAATATTAAATTCTACCAACCTTAAAAATTAATTGTTAAATTATAATTTTATTTATAATTATAAATTATTAATTGAGAACAAATTCGCTAACAGGAATCTCTGGAAATTTCACTGTTTATCTATCTAAAAATATAAAATTTAAAGTAAGTAAAAAGGATTTTCAATCCTTCATAGATTAAAGTCGTCATTTAAAAAAAGAAAGATTCATATTATTTATCTTTTAATGCCCTGTAAATTTTTATTTTTCTCTCGTTTAATTTTTATTCTGTTTAGATGTTTATGAGTACTGTTTAGATGTTTATGGAGTTTATAATTATAAAAATAAACTGAAAAAAATGAGAAATACTTCAGCAATAAAAAATGTAAGATAATCATTTTGAGTTAATTTTTTTTAAAATCAATTTTTAAAACGTCATTTTTATATATATTTTTTAATTTAAAAAAATCAAGCCTTTAAGCACTGTAGTGGGACAAACTTTTGCATCAACCCAATATTTCAAAAAGGTGCTAAATACAAAAAACTGTCACGATGCCCATTTCTGCGGTACTAATGTTCTCCTCGTAAGTTGAAATTTATATTCAAAAAGCCAACAAAATGGCTACAATATAGAAAGTCGATGGGAACCATTCATTAAGAAAATTCAAATGAAAATTCACAATTTGGACCAGGTAATAACGGAATAGGGGGCAAATCTAGTACTGAAAACTAAAATCTTCTTTCCACAATTCACACAAAAATCTGAAAACTGCAGATGATTATGGACTTAGGGACCCAATTTTTAATATGTATGATCCAGTTATTGAATGAAATATAGTATTAAGACTAATTATACTCTTTTTTTTATATTGTTGTTTTTATTTTCATTTAAACAGTTTAAGCAGCAATGATATTACACATTCTTGTTTGATTCATAAAAATAATTTAATATTATTACAGTCGTTTTATCCGTGAAGCAATTTGGATTAAAATACATAGATGTTGCTGGGTAAAATACTTATCTAACTTAAGACATTACATTCCTTCGACCGTAAATTTAACTTTTAATCCAAAGCTAGATCTACGTTCAAAACAATATACAGTCTTCAAGTAAGTAGATATTAAGGCAAGTATATGTTTATTTTGTATATTTTAGCGACTTACCAACATAGAGTTTTTAGAAATAACTTAATATTTCCAAGAATAAGAAGTTAATATAAGAAAATAATAATATTCTTAAACTTATTCTAATATTAAGCAAACAATATGTGCTATTAAAATCAATGGCAGTTTTATTACTTTTGTAGGCCCTAGGTCAAAAATGTTATCCCTATTCTCTAGCCCAGACCTATGTAATTACCGTGAGGTTATATTCTCAAACAGGAAATTAAACATCAATTTCTTTTAAAATGTTCACAGCAATCTATATAAACAAGTCATTATTAAACGGTAGGTCAGATATGTACATTATTTCTTTTTACAAAAAGCTGGCCAAGAAATGTTTCTAAAAACTAGCAGAAACTAAACTAACCATTTCTAGAATTTTTGTGTTTTTCTTTGCATATATTTGTTAAACCACATTGTGCAAAAATTTTCAGACTGATTTGAAATGAGTTTTACTGCCATGTTAATTGAAGTTATAAAAGCAGGATAATGTCATCATAGTTTTGAACTAAGTCAGTCTCTAAATAATAAAGATTCATCTGCACTAGTGAATGATAGAGAAATTTTGATGTAATGAATTAGTTCATTTTAGTAAAAAATAGTAAGTTTGTTTGCATTCTCTGTATACAATTTGACTTTTCTTTAATTTCGATGCGAACTTGTTCATAAATACAAGAAATGTGTTTGTTCTGAACGGCTCACTCGCTGTCACCTTAGATCGTCTGATGCCATCGTCAATTTTTTCCTGTTACCTTTTATCTATGTAATATGCTTAGTTTCATTCCTTTCCTCTTCAAAATATTTAAAATTATCACTTTCAGCTATATGCAACTCGCGAAGGTATTCCTACTTACAGTAACCAAATCTACATTTAGAGTTAGAATTTGAATATTCACTTTATTTAACGTCTCGAAAAAGTTTCTCTTACTTGATTAGGTATTTGCAGTAGGTCGTAGTTTTATTTTTAACTGCCTCCAAAGTTGCAAGAAGTTTTCCCGAGAATGTTTTAAACTTAAAAGCATCTTATTTAGCCAAATGACTTGTAAGTTCTGCTCTCGTTATTATATTTCGTTTTTTTATTCCAGCCATAGATTTTTTTCGTACTTCGTGGAGCTTACCAAAAGCTTGTAAACTTTTCAAACAACATGAAGAAACAATGTGCTTTCCGTACGCAATTCGGCAGTTGCAATTACTACTAGGTACTACTAAATTAAATAAATTTAGTAGTACTAATCGAACAACACTCACAAAAGTAGCCAAGGGTGCTCACCATTATAATTTATCTTATAAACCATTGTAAACACGTATACACATATACACGTACAATGTAACAGACGTTGGTAGCATTACCATAAGATAGTCCACAGTAGACCCCAGCATTTATATTTGGTGGTTTTAATTCTGAAGTAATAAATATTTACAGCTTTATGGCCCATCGTTGGTAAACACTTAAAAAATTCCTCTAATGTATATCACATCATAAGTGTAAGATGAATCACATATGATATATCAGGAAGTAAGTTGTCAATGAAAGAAAAATATTTCGCTGTGAAACCAAAGGTCTTGAGTTATTTTGGCTAAAAAAGATAGAACCCAGCTATTATGGTATTTCCAATATTATTAGAGTATTTCCGTTATTTCATTCCACTGAAAATTTTATTTCTTCCTCTAAAAGCGAGATCTCTTTAAGATAATCGCTTCACAACAGCACCAATAGTCTTCAAAACTTTCTCCCGTTAAGTGACATCTTTATTTATTTATAGGTATAATACAGGATCGAAATGACCCTCCATTGGATTCCTTTTTTCAAAAACGAAGTTACAAAATTTATGATGCGCAGAATTATCAGGCAATTTTCTAATAACTAAATTATAATTCATTGTCAAACTGTGTTTTATTCTCTGGGAACCAAATGTGATATAGGGTCCGTAATATACACTGTTCACTTACAGAATAAACTATTCAATTTCTTCGACTATTTTATTATTTTTCATTTTTCTCTTTAGATGGTAAGAAAACCCGGTGATCAGGATATATTTTTCCCTATTAGAAAAGTCACAAAAAGTTTTTTGGACGTTGAACAGTTTTATTTGGTTTTTTCAGATTGTTTTTTTTTGTATTGTTATTGATAGTACTTATCTCCTAAGACAATCTGTTTATAAAAAAATTGCTCAAAATTTTAAAATAAAATGTAATTTATATTTGTCAGATTGAACTTTTACATTCCTAAAATATGTTAGCGAAGTGACCTTTTCTTCTCAACTTTTAAAAAAAATGTCAATTATCGCTATTTTACGATTAACCTCTTTATGTACATTTTTTCTTAAATTTGGCTTTTGTTTACTCAGTTCACCCAATTCTCTCACGTTATTTCTTATAAATAACTATTAAGAACTGAAAAAAAATTAATATTACTTTGCAATAAAAACAATTTTATACACATTTAGGTACTTCATATACATGTACTACATATAAATACATCAATGAATAGCCGATAGAATAGCTATAAATTAAAAAGTCGCCTTCACTTGATGTGATAGCCATTAATTTTTTTAGACAAGGAGATCCATAAATTTTTGATGGCCATAAATGTTTTCCCAACAAGTGTAAAAGTTTTACCATAACAATTTATATTTGCACTTCGGGTGCGAAATCCGTCTCATCGTAACGTGCAGAACCTAATTGAGAATATAGCATCTTAATCGCCTGCTTTAATCTCTTCGCCATTAGGTACTGAGGCTCGTGACCCACGATGATAGTTGTGTCGCCTTGATTTAAATATTTGGGCGTCAGTTTTTGGGCTCTTACACTAATCTTTTGACTTCTTGGGTGGTCATTTGTAGGGGTGCTATGATTGGATGAATTTGTAGGGTGATATGATCGGTCAAAGGAGCTGGCTTTCGGCCACGAGGTTTTGTAAATTTGACAGCTGCTTGCAGGATGTCTTGCTCTAGATTGTCGAGGTTTTTTCTGATAATGTGGCCAAAGTATCTAAGACCCAATGGGCAATTGTAGAGGACCTTCCATGGATGCCGATTTCATCAATGATGGACTCGTTAGAGCAATGGGCAGCCCAAGATACCAACAACAGGCGTCATTAGCAACATATGTTGAAAGCATTAATGCGTTTTTATTGGCCAGGTCTTGGAACCGTAGAAAAATATGAAATGTACCAACGTTTGTACAAGTTTAATTATGATGTTTCACTGTACATTTCTGTCTCTCCATATCTTTATCTACTAGTTACATCATAACATTCTTTTCAATCGCGATGTGGGGAAAAATTTATTTTTGACAATTCCCGTTTGTTAATTATTAGTGTTCGGAGATAAATACACTACTATTGATTTCTAATTTAATTACCGTTTTGGTTTACTTGCCTGACAGCATTCATAGTGTACAGATTATTTTAGTGAATATCAAATTATTAATTTAAAAAAAATGTATCAAAATTGAATATTAAGCTCAAAAACACATTAATAATTAATAAGTTCAATAAAGATATCTCAGTAAGTGACATGATGTGTAACAAATGTCACCTTAGTACTTATAAACAATCAACTTCAACTTCACAGCCTATAAGTTCCGAGACGATGTCGTGAGACGAGTCCTGTTGTGGATGGGTATTTTCCAAATAGTGATAGTGACCGTGTGCAATGGAACCTGCAGATACAAATAATGATGACCACTACGTGTGTCTCATCATGAATCCAGAAAGCGCATAGCATACATATGTCGAGCAGCAAAAATGTTTTCAATTTTGAAATGTGATGATATTTTTGGGAGAAAGAAATTTTCAGACCTAGTGGTGGCCGCTGCTACAATGAATGCCTAATTGGTAATAGAATTTATGAAGAAGACTCGGCCCGCTTACCGTTATTTCTAACATGAGTAGAATAGTGAATGGTTACTTCGAAAATAGTTACTTTCCTAAACAAACTTGCTGAAAAGTCAATTCATCATTGTTAGGCAGAACTTTACTACAACAGAAGACTAACTAAAAGCATTGATAGGCCTTACTTGGATAGAACCATAATCATTTTTATTTTTAAGGAAAACATGAAATTCAAATGGGATCAGTGCAGCCTTGCTGCTCCACATCAAGTGAAGACAATTTTTATCAACGAAAATAATAGAAAAAGACGCACATTTGTAAATCTTTTGTAATCTGCACTGTAAACAGTTAGTTCATAGATTTTGCAGGATCTTTTTAGTGCATTCTAAACAAAGCTTTCGTACTACACGTTTCTCATCTTAAACGTAAATATTAACTGTAAGTCAGAGTATTAACTGTAAGTTTTTATTTAGAAAAACTTTAATGCAAGTGAGTTTCTTTCATATTGTTTAACAGAATTATATCTATGAAAACAATTTCACAAACTTAAATATTTTAAATTTTAATCTGATAAAAGAAATTTTAACCCAATAAAGTCATGAACAACAGTGTATTAAAAGTCAAATCTAAAACACAGGCAAACGAAAAATTCAAAGATTTTATATCCAATTTTTTACAAAATCCAACAATTGTGTACAAAATACATTTAAAACCCATCAATATCTACAAATATTTCTTTCATGATTATTTGATTTCAACTGCCCTTATATGATTAACCTAATTTTTTCACTTCGCTTATTTCATTCTATACAAATAAAATTCTTTATAGTTTTTCTGTGAGCTCAGGCACAGCTTTGAACAAATCAGCCACTAGACCATAGTCGGCCACCTGCAATAACAAGCACAAATAAGTAAACCCAAACAGCAAAACAGAAATAAAAATGAGGATTCAAAGATAAAGATGATTAAAATAATTTAAAGCATTTTTTTCAGAATAGTTCAGCCCTATGAAACAATTAAACTAGTAAAAAGTGTGTAGACTAAGTTGATGGTAAAATTATAAATTATGATTAAATTGAATTCATTATTATCTAAAGAAGGTACTAAAAAGTATTAATTGTAAGCCTTCAAGCTTACCAATAATTATGCAACTTAGGCTCTAAAAATGTTTACGCATTAAATACTCTACTGTTTTAAATGCAACCTAATGAGTAAAACGTCGAAAATATTAGCACAAACTGGCTGCTGACAAAATGCAATAGAGGAAATTTTTCATATGTCAATCAGCAACCAGTAGTTACGAATGCGAGAATATTCGTATCTTTAATATAATCCAATTAGAATTTGCCACATTGCTAAAAGTGTAGAGGGGGTGTAGAGATCAATGTACCTTTAATGCTCACAATTTAGGGCATGTTAATTGACATTTTCCATGTGGGTATAAGTGCAATTTAAGCAAAAGTGCATTTTTTTATTGTTCTTTTTTCTAAATCAAAAGACACTAAAAACAATATATTATATTTATAGGATGAAAATTATATAAAATATTTGGTTAAATTATATATATATATATATATATTTATGTATACTTAGTTTGTAAGATATTTATGTACAAATTATAAAAAATAATAAAAAAAGAGAAGTTTTTAACACATGTTTTTTATACAAAAAATGGATGACATATGAATAAATGTGCGACCAAAAAAAACCACGAAGCGGGTATTTGCTACAAGTTTTAATAAATAAAAACTTAAAAATTAAAATTACTAAAGTGGACTTATTCCCTCATGATTGTGTCCTTATTCCTGCATTGAGGATGTTAACACTTTATACATCGCAGAAACTGGTAAACTTCCAGTTTAAAGTACTCTTGTAAAAATTATTTTCACCCAAAAATACAAGTGGCATAGAGTAGAAGTTAGTCACACAAATTAAGATTGAGCAATAGACACATTAATGACAAATATTTTTTAAGTTATTTTAAGTACGCTTATTTTATTATTTTAACAGTAATTACACAAACCTGGAAAATGGGTGCTTCAGGATCTTTATTGATTGCCACGATGGTCTTGGAATCCTTCATGCCTGCTAAGTGCTGTATAGCTCCACTAATACCAACAGCGATGTACAGCTCCTACAATCGAACATGAAATATTTATATTACATACACTAACACCTTAAAAGTTCTACACAAACATGTATTCTTGCACCTTTCTATTGTCTTATTCCACCTTTCTATTGTAATCAGCGTAACAATGTAGCAATATTAAATGATTACTGCTCGATTACATAATATAATTGAACAATACGTTTTTTCCAAGAAACGTTAATAAAAAACACAAAAAACCTAACAAAGTCTCTGCATTGGAAGGTAAAACACAAATGTAATAAAATGTTTGAAGTTTAATTTTTTTTATAGTACCTTTCTTTTTAAAAATTTGATTCTTTTGAAACTGTATAAAATTTTAAAGCATTTTCTTAAACCCTTATAATGATGTAATATCGACCATCATACGATTTCCATTTTATGTTTCTACTGAATTAAAATCAGTTTTAATCTTCTGGTTCTCACAGCCGAGTATTTATTTTTCGATATTTTGAAAATATTTTTGGGTCTCCTATAATGAAATATACGTAAAAGACCTAGAGATGATACAGTAACACCATAAAAGTGTTATCTTTACCATTATTAAGCCACACTTCCAAATTTCATTAGGATTAAAAAAAAATCTAGAATATAATATTACCAATATTCATATTTTTGAAGATCGTACAAAGTATAAAAAATTTAAACTTTAAAACATTTTTATGGATGTTAATAAATCAAAAGGCAAAATTAACAGACCTACATCTGGTGAATCCAAATCACTACTTTGTACTTTGCTTTTTACTTGATTCAATATTATTGGAAAATATATTGGTAATTTATTTTAAAGTAAAGAAAATTAAGTATTAAAAATTAAAATTTCGAAATTCCACAGTAAAAGTAAGTTGCATGTCTTCATTGGCTTTAATAATCTACATACCGGTGCGACAATTTTTCCAGTTTGACCAATCTGTAAATCGTTGGGAACAAAACCGGCATCGACAGCTGCTCTAGACGCACCAACAGCTGCATTCAACTTATCAGCTAGTGAATAAAGTAGTTTGAAATTATCTCCAGATTTTAAACCACGACCTGTAAATATTTAGATTTTCATTACAATCTTCTTCATCACTTCCTCACTTCTGAGTATGACAATAAAAGATGATTAGAATTTATAACTATTTTTCTAAAAGGTTTATATATTGATTAAATTCTATTTAAATTAAGAATATACCTCCAGAAACAATATTCTTAGCGCTTGTCAGCTCGGGCCTATCAGACTTAGATAACTCCTGAGACACAAACTGGGTTAAATCACTCTTGTAGTCACCCTCGGGAGCTTTCTCCGTGGCTGCAGATCCTCCCTCCAGAGAAGCAGGTTCAAATGAAGTTCCTCGCACAGAAATCACTTTCACACCATCGGTGGCCTCCAAAGTAAGAATTGCATTACCTGAAAACAATTTAATAGAAAATTTTAAAAATTTAGTTTAATTTTGTAAACTTTATCTATTCAACCTGTATAACACAAAAAATTCTTGTTTGATGTAGACTTCATATTAGTATAAAATATCTCTTTTTTTCTTTCAAATTTAGTTTATTCAATTTAATAGAATTCCTGACATGAAAAAACAATAGATATGGGTAACGTTTACCCACAATGTGGGCTCCAATAGTCCATTTTCCACTATGTTGAGTACCGCAGCAAATACGGATGCGTATCAGCTTGTGACAAGTGTCAATGTTAACAAATTAAAAACTTTTTAGTGACTAAACATGTCAACATCATGTTGTGCAGTGACAATATGTACAACTATAAGGAAAAGAAAAATAAGACCAATAGCAACCTAGTATATCACTCGTGTGTATTAATTTTCTTTCAACTCCTTTTTCCTTTTTCATATTCAATAAATATGTACATAATTGCAATATTGAGAAAATAAATTTGACGTAAAATTTTGCATTAAAATAACATTATTTTTTTATTTCAAAGTACTGTATTTGAATTTCTCTGTCCAAAGAAAATTCTATAAAAAATGATGAAAATCATGATAATGGCCATGATATTGGCATTATTGAGAAGGTAAGTACACGCCATTTGTGTTTAAATATGATTTCAGGTATATAGGCTGGCTCGAATGGAATACAATCTGGAAGTCCAATTCTTAAGCATTTTTTCTATCAATAATTTGTTCAGTAATGAGGCTCATTTTTGGTTCAATAGCTACATCAGTAAAAAAAATTCTAAATTTGGGGTGGAGGAAATCCATGTGCTTTTATTGTGTTACCTCTAAAAAGTTGTATACCTCTAAAAAAACAGCCATTACATAATTCGAATTTCGAATACCAGAATTAGAATTTATTTATCGAAATAATCGTTTGAAACATTTTATGTGCAACTCTATTTCACTCACTGTTAAGACAATTTCATTATACCATTATAGATTCCTTAGTAATATTATTTTAGTAGTATTTTATATAATTTATAAAAGTAAATATATATATATAGCTACACATATGTAATAATTATCGCCGCAGGATGTTGGACAGATCAAAGGTTTACGGCCTTTGATGGCTCATCTCTTGGCGAGGTTCTGGATTCGATTCCAGGCTACTTGCTGAGCAAAGCTGGAATGATATTTGGAATCGCGAAGCTAAATTGTCACAGACCTGTGATAAACAACAGCGCCACTGCTGCGAGTAATGGCTCACTGCAATCACCAAGCCACCTGCTCAGTGTAACAATTACGGGCATTAGCTCCAATATAATACAAGGGGGGGGACACAAAAAAAAACCAGATTTTTGTTTTAAAAAATTTATTTATAACCTTTTTTGCAAAAATCCTTCGGTCACCTTCAAAGTACTCTCCATTAGATGCAATGCACTTGTCAAATCTTTTTTATAACTGCTAATGAAGAGAATTATAATTGGTATCTCGTTCCTATTATTATTATTGGTTCTGAACATTTTGGAGAATAACTTTTCATGGAAATAAAGGACAACGGTTTCTTTAACATGGCTCAATTCGAACACGGATGGTATCCTCAAATTTTACATGCTCTACAAATGCTCTATGTACTTTTAAAACTACAGACAAGTTAGAAAAATTAGTAAGCTTTGTTTATAAATAATATAGAAGTAATGAATAATCATGTAATAATTATGGAAGAGGGCAGTACAATTTGGCTCTATTTAAATGCTTTTCTCTTCAGTGATATTTATATAGCATGAGTTGTTAATTAACCTCGTTAATTATTCCTAAACATAGAGACTGCAAAGACATGTACTAATAAAATTTTAAATGACATACCAAAAGGATGTATTTATATTATGCATATGTCTTATCCATTTTCTAGTTTTTCATTATGTTTTATGTAAATTATTGCATATTTCAGATCGACTTGGTCCCATGTACTAGTTATGAACACAAACTAAATGATTTACAATGATTGGAAGTGAAATTACGCCTGGATAATGAATATTACAGGTCAATCGTATTTTTTAGAAATAAAAATGAGAGACAATGAAGATTCAAAAGAAATTAAATTAAGATATGAAGAAATTAATATTTTACGAAACTTAGGCGTCACCTTAAAGGAGATTGTTTGTAGGTGGGACAAAGAAAACAAAAAAAATCAACAAAGAGGTTTTCACCAGCACTTAGAGCATTCTGTTTAATTTTAAATTAATATTTGCTTCAGACAATAATAACTAGGTCAGGAAAACATTTTGAAAACTTCACCTCACCAAATGAAAAGCACTGAACCAATATGAAAAGGTACGTATCATTAAATGGGAAGCCAGGTTTTTTAAAAAAAGCTCTTAAATCTATTAAAAATTAATATGAAAATGCAAATAATCCTGCTTATGATGGATGAAATAGCGATAAGATAAAAATTTTAATGTGACAGTAAGAGATCTGGCTATGTGAAATGTTGACATAAACTGGCTGGCTAATGTAAATTATGACAATTCTACATCAATTGCAAAAGAGGCTTTAATATTTATGGCTGTTGGAATCAAATACTTCTTGAAAATTTGGATGTATAATTATTTTGAAGTTGACCAGAAATTCTTTTCAAATATTTCCTAAAAAAATCTCGCCTTAAGTGACTCCAATGGTGACGTATCACGGTAATATTTAAAATTGCTGAATCAAATGCAAAATTCCAAAATGTTTCATTTAGGAAATAAATTGGTAATTGGTTATACTCATATAAATTTTAAAAAAATATGATGAAACTGCTACACGCTTTGCAACTATTTAATAAAAGAATAACACAAGCACTATTGTTTTGCTAAATAGATTTAAAATTAACTGAATTTAAAAATGCCACTGTGACTTTAGAACTTGTTAATATTTATTCGATGTATTTAATTCAAGAAATCTTTACCCAAAACTTCATATTAGATTAGATCGATGTTGATGATTAAATAAAAAACATTACGCATCATTATGCATAAAACATTACTCTGCTTTTGGGGTAAAATCTTAATACTATAATACTATAACTGCATTAAAGATTTGAATAATTACATTAATATAATGAGGCATGTTTCAGTGTGAATAAATAATATAACCATATCCATCATTTTCTATTTCAATGACCATAGTCATTAAAATATATTAACACTTTTTATCCTATGAATACGTTGACTGGACAGCTGTTAATATAAAATCAAATTATACAACCAAAAACCTATCTATCTATACAATCAGATATATAGACATATAGTAGATTTTTGACATAATGCGCTTTCTGCAAATTCTGTCTTTTGAAACATAAATGGCTCAAAGGAAGACTCAAAATATATTCTAATATCTTCAAGTCCTTCAATGTGACCAAATTTTCTCACAAATATTTTTATTATTTTCAATCTCTTTTCAAACTTTTTTAAAGCTGATATTCTCAAATTATGTCTTTATCTATCAATCTAACAATTCAAATGTCCATTAAATGACTTAACATATATGTATAAACTAATTAACCATATAATAAGACTTCAACTTGTTATCACTACGAAATATAAATGAAAAACAATATCTCTAGGCAACAACAGTTCAGACCTAATTTAACAATGTATTTGTGATATCTTTATTTGAATAATGATATAAACAATTTTCACGTATCGTCTTATCAATGGACAGCACTATTTAACCCAAAAATCATATATACTTATTTTACTGGATTTTGTATCATTATTTGCAATAAAGACTTACTAACTTGCTCAGTTCGATTAATTACTTTGTGAGTAGTACATTGTGAATAATGTATTTTATTATTATTCTAACATTTATTTTAATGACTTTCAAATAAAATAGACAAATTCCACGTCTTAACTATTAAGATTACGTCGAAATTCGTGACTTGTTGAATAAACAAACAACTAGCAAAGTTGGAATGTACATAAAAATTTGATCTTTTAAACTGAGTAATAAGTCATTAGATTATTATACATACCAGCATAAATAGTTCTCTTAAAGGTTTTGGCATCTTTCACATCGATAATATCTGAAATGGGCGAGACATCTAGCTTAGCTGCTACTCTGGGTAAAAGTGCCTTTCCAAAAGCACTGGCAGGTCCCAAAATGTGCGTAAAATTGAACTGCTTTTGCGTGGCCAATATTAAAGGTGTAAGGCTCTCTGCAGTGAATCCTTTGAATGCCTCACTTTCTGCTACTAGTACTCGGGACAAACCAGCAGCTTTTGAAAGCTTTTCAGCTGCCTAGAACAAAAAAATAATTACTTTTTCATATTAGCATTACTCCACTCCTGCCCTCTATTAACATTAACTGAAAAAATTAAATTGGCCTATAGTTACAATTGCCAAACCCTCAAAAAATTTAAAGATAATTTAATATAATAATTATTAAAAAAATTAAGTATACTTTAAGATGACATTAAAGGTCATCTTTTTTAAAGCAAATTTATAATAATTAATATCAAAGACAAACCAAGATCATTCTATTAAAGTAAAGTAAATGCAATCAAATTGGCTACTTTAAATGCCTTTCAAAAACCTTCATAAACTTGATAAACAATCATTTAATTAAAATAAAATGACAAACCATGAAATTAATTTAAATATTCTATTTGTGGACTATTAAATTTACCTAGTTGTTAGTGATTGAGAAAAGTAGTTAATGGCCAATCACAACATAATCTGTAGTCACCTTTTCTTTATTTGTCACTAATGTCATATTAATGATGATAAGGTATCTCATTTCTTTCCTAGATTCTAATAAATAAAACAGTGTAATATCCATCTAAATTTACTTAGTAAATTTTTAAATGTTTCCTGCACACATTATCACGTTAAGGTCTCCACTTAGTTACTTATTCACTCTTGGCATCGTATGATGACACAGCTGAACAAACTATCTGCCCTGTCTTATGGATTTTTCTGATTTTTTCTTCTTGTGAAAATATTTTGTCAAAAAATGCATAATTTGAGTCAATAATCAAATAATCCAAATATAGATATATCTTGGGGCGACAGAAACAATTTTACAATCAATAATTGAAAGTATTTAGGTCAAATTGTCGTGTAGCAAGAAAATGAAATGTAATCCATTCAGCTGTTTTAAATAATATGCATTCGCAGGGACAAATAGACAACATTTTCAAAACAATTGCTTCTGGTTAATTTGTAGTCCTCTCTCCGAATTCATTTTTTCTGACAAAATACTTGTTGTGAACACTTTCTTGCCTTTAAGATTTTATTTGATGTATATATTAATAAATCATGACATTTTAACAAAAGTATGGTTTAAATAAAAAAATAATTACAAATATGTCTATGTACTTTTGCTTATATTATTGGGTTAGCTAATGTTAGCTTGTTTCATACTGATTTTTCTTACAAAAAAATATTTTAAAACGGAATATATTTATTTATGACTTATTGCTATTTGGTAGGCAGTGACAATATGCCATCAATATACAAATCTATGATCTTAGATTGAAAAAAATTCACAAGGTTTTTGAAAGACTTCCATACTGTCACTTTTCTATTCTGTAAATTACTGCTTAAAACTACTATAAGTCTAAGCTAATTGATCTAATTGCTGATAGCAAATAACTGCTTTCACTGCAAATTCCTCCAGAACCAACTCCCAATGAATAACAGCCTTGATATTCCAACAACGCCCTCGATGTATCAACAACTAAGCATTACCTCTCTAATACTCAGTTCAGGTTTGGGTACTGAAACATTGGTTTCTCCTACACTAAACCGTTGATATTTATGTGTGATAAACAGATCTTACCCACCTCTGATCACCAGTTACTAATTAAAAGTATGTTCTAATAACAATAATTGTTGACAAACATTAACTCGTAATGTAGAAGAATATGTACTTGATGTCGAATTGAATCCATTTTCTTTGAAGTAATGCATATGAAGCCTTGGCACTAACTAGCATTCACCCTTCAATCTATTCATATCTTATAATAATATATTCTGAAACTTTTCACAAACTCCCTAAAATAGTTCTGAACTTGTAACTATAAACTCAATAGCCAACCCAATACTCGTATCAGCATTGAGATTAGGGCTAATTTGTCCTTGATTGTCAAAAATAAAGAAATTATATAAGTATATTTAATGCAATAAAAAAAGTAATGAAGTATCTACTTACTGGTCCACACTTCGTACCAGCCACTAGCACTGAGATATCACCTCCTATTTTCTTTGCTGCAGATAAGACGTTCAGTGTAATCGGTGTTAGCACCTCATTATTGTGTTCGGCGATTACAAGTGTGCTCTGAAGTCTCCTTAACTGTTGATGTTAATTAAATTATTTTAACAATAACTTAATCAATATTATTAATTTGAAAAAGTCAATTTTATTAATTTGAAATATGTATAAAAGTGTATTTGTGTATAAATAATTCACACCATAGAGCAACCAAATTTCACTCAAATGTAGCTATTATCGTTAATAATAGAGTTTTATTCCAATGAAAGATTAATATTCCAACACCACAATACTACTCAAACACTTGGGAATGAATCACTAGAGTTAAAACATTACTAAATTCTAAGGATATAACATTTAACAACAGCAAGCCAAGGAGGAATGCACATATAAAAATTACTAAAAATGTCAGTGGTCATTTAAATTGAAGACCTCTTGCTTGTTTGAATACTTGACAGAATGTTAAACTTACAGGACTGCTATAATGAATGAAAACTGGAATGAGGAAATTTTTTATCTGTGGGAAGAGAAGGATTTAAATATGTGTCTATAGGAGAGCGATCCAGGAACTCGTTCATTACTCGTTGCGTGTAAAAAAACAAAATGAGGCCACATTAAAAAATGTGTAATATATACATAAAAAGTACACGAAATGGTGATATGGAATAAGACAAAGAAAGGAGAAAAACAAAAGAAAGAAGTGTTGAGATATATAATAACCGTGAAAGATAAAAATTTAGACAAGCTTGAGAAAATAAAAATAATATATGTACCTAAACATTTTGAGTCGGCTTGTGAAAATTCTTCAATATCAATACTACTTTTCTTGTTACAATGTTCATACGTTTTGTAAATATGCAGGTTTCTTTGTATACACCAACCGATGTAGTTTTTCATATTCTTTTTGTATCACTGCTACTACTCATTAAAATTAAAAATTGCCTCTAACGTGTTATAATAACTTGCACAGATATGGCACTAATTTAAAATAATATGAAAAGTTTAATGATTAGGTAATTAGCTGGCATATCTTTATAAGAGGTTAAAGGTAATGAAAATGGCATTACCTGTTTTAGTTTACATTTTATCACAATTGTGTGAAATCGATACATATAAAAAACTAATAAATCTAAAAGTACAACAAACCTGAGACGATAACGAAACATGACGAGTGCAAGTAGAAAACATTTTTATATATTAAAAAGACTGGTTAGCAAAAGTTTGACTTAATACAGATTCAAAGTCCAAACTGCTTACATCTGTGCTATTACCCGTCGAAGTGACGTTTAGATTGGACATAGACATTTCATCTATGACTAAACTTGTCTTCGACGCTAAAGAAACCAGTAATATTTTATGCAATCGTATTAATTGATTTAAATGAATACAACTAATTATAATTTATGTAATTGACTAATTTCTGAACAACTTATGGAGTGTAAAAGAGAAAAAAAACATTTAGTAAATATGATATTTTACTATTGCATCGTTCAGTATACTAAATATTTTTCAAATCTTACACATACTACCTATTTCATCTTATGTTAATAAAAGAAACATTTCAAATTATAAAATCGCTATAAACATTTTCATCAAATTATTTTATAAGTTTTCGTTAATTCAAAACCATCTCAATCATAATTATATCATTTAGTGACTGAAATTATTTTCGCAAATCAAAGTTAACAGTTTATTTAACTAGTTTGCATATATGTCATGGCCAAGGTGGTAAAGAAAAGACATTGGTTACTGTTTGACAAACGTCATTGTTGTACTGTTGCAGGGTAGTTGTGTATTTTGTCTTTCAAATTTGTAGTTTCAAAATAAATACATTTATTTTGCAATAAACAGGTGTCATTTACAAAATTATAACTACTTAACAAAATGTCGATGCCAATTGTTTCTATTACGAGAAGAGAAACGTTCAGTGCATGTCACAGATTACACAGGTATGAAATTCAAAATAACCAATTTAATTATTTTCAATATTTGGAGACATGCATTTAAGAAAAATTATTGTTGTAGCCCATATTTGACTGATGAGGAAAATCAAGAATTATATGGTAAATGTAACAACCCAAATGGACACGGACATAACTACGTGGGTATGTTTGAAATGTTTTTACCGTACCATAATTGTGGAGAACATAAAAACGTACAAGGATATTTTTAAAACACAATAGCATTGGCACTAATGATCCGAAGAAATAAGTTATTGTTTTGAAAAATTTGAATAAGAAATTTGTTTAGCATAATTTTATGATCTTACAATGATTTAATGGAGCTAAATATTAACATTTTGAAAAAGATGTATTGTTGCCAATTTAAGAGAAAATTGTTGTCATTGGTAACATATATTATTTTTATTGGTGATATATTTTCTTAAGGGTTTACCCTAATTTGGGCAATATTATATCCTAAGTATGGATGAAAATGAATACACATATATACATTTTACTATCAGCAATATAACTTTCACCTAACCTGCGTAATTGGACTCTTTCGTACTTAACTAGAACTTTACAAATACATGTTTTATCGTAATATTTTCTAACATTTTTTTTCTAAAAAATACTTTAAATTAAAGAAATAATCAAACATAACATATTGAATATACTATTATAACAGGATGATAAAGATATTTATTCATAAATTATTTATTTAAGTTCTGGTAACCGTTCGAGGACCTGTAGATGAAAGAACAGGTATGGTAATGAATGTACACACCTTAAAGAAGTATATGGAATCAGCAATTATGCAGCCCTTAGATCACAAGCATTTAGACAAAGATGTACCATACTTTAAATCGGTGGTAAGTTAAGTTGTATCTATTTAAAAGGTTGTTCTTTCAATTAATTTTTTATCGTCAGCAGCTAAAAAACACTGACTGTAAAGATCTATTGAAGTCTGTTTAGTGTAAAGATCTATCGAAGTCTGTCTACTCTGTAACACTGCCCACTAAAGCTTATAAAAAAATGCCTATAATTACTCTTAAGAATATCATGCAAAATCAGAAGTAGAAGTATGTATATTTCCATATTAAATATAGAAATGTTTGAAAAATGTCTTATTTTACAGGCTGAAATATAATGTGTTATTTTTTCCTTTCCTATTTATTTCATTCCCATTAATAGAAAAACCATGCTATATATCCTAAACCAAGATAGAATATTTTCTTGTTAGTTAACTATCAGGAAGTGTAGGTGCAAATTAAAAATCTTGTTCCCAAATGTTATTTCATACATGGTGAAACATTATGAGAAATAATTCAGCCTGCCATTTTTAAAGGGCTCTTGAGTTGGAATGATATGATTATCAAATTCGAAAAGTAAATTTACTGTTCACTCTCCATTTTGATATTACTTGATTTCAACATCGAAACGAAATAAGCTTATCAAGTGTAGATATTAAATTTTAAGTGTACTTCATCGACCTCAGTTTATTAATAAAGCTTTAATAATTTTACCAGGTAATTTCAGATTATCCACAAATAGATAGTTAAAATGATTAGTTATAATTTTAAATTTTTTAAATATATTTGGCACACATATTGCAACAGCATGCAATATCCTTTCTGTTTATTAAAATAAAAGTGTACTTTGATAGTAAACATAGAACTGTATAAATATGTATTATCACATTTTATTCATATTAAATTTGCTCTGATTAAAGGAGAGAAAACATCACTATTATTATTTGTAAAAATACATATTATTTTTTGATAACGCTGTGCCCTTCACTAGTAAAATTCTTTGTGTTATATAGATTTTTCTTACCTGCCTCTAATATTTATAAGGAAAGATTCTCTTTAAGATTCACATTAAAAATATATTTTAGACTTTCAGCATTTCTCCAATACATTACTTTTAATATATTAAATTCCTTTTAAGGTTTAGTTCACCTCAGAAATGTGACTACATTGTAGGGAAACGATAACTTCTAAACATATATGGAATTATTTTTGAAATAATTTTCAACATTCTGTATGAAAACCACTGAGAGTTCGAATGGCAATAAATTCATCTGTGACGGCCTTCTAATTTTTATATAATTAATGGTATAATTTTTTAAATGCACTAACATATGTCCAGTTGTGACAGCTTTTTTCCCAGTAATTTAAATTCACAATCCAAAATAGCCTGCAAAAAGTGTAAATTTCTCACAAATAATATATTTACATACACATGCACACACACATATATATATATATATATATATATATATATATATATATACATATATATATACACACACACACACACACACACATATATATGTTTGTGTATGTGTAAATATATAAAATTTTGCAATGCAATCACTCTTTTGTTTCCCCTTCGTCACGGGGGATTTTTTCAGTTATTGGCATAAAAATTTGAAATTTGGCACAAAGATAGAGTATATTGGCAGATGCAGATGTGAAATATAAAAGGCTGAATTTTGATTCTGGGGTTAATTTCAAGGAATAAATTGAAAAATAAAAAAGATTATTTTCAAGGTTATCATGTAGAATGTCAATTGAAAGCTTATTGAAGCACAAATTCAACCATGTATTTTTTATGAATTTTTTAAAAAATTTTAGAGAAAAACTGCTTTCCGTCCCCCCAAATGTTTTACCAGAAAGATTGCTTACAAAAATCAGAAAAAATTCAGGAACATTGGGAATTATGCATATATTGAAGAAAAATTATCAGTATTGAAAAATTCCAGCATGTTTAATTGGTATAAACAATTCAATTGTTCTTTTCCTTATAACTGTTGAACCATTACTTTTAGAGAAAACTTTATTCTACAAAAAAATATTTCTCACAATGTAAGGACCAACTTTTTTCCTTATACATGTTTCGAAATTTTCAATTTGGCTCAGTCGAAAGCTCCCAATCACCTCCTCGTATACGCGATGTGTTATGGCAGTTAACAGTGGGTAATGCGGTAGACGGGTTCCTTTTAAACACAAAGTCAGAGAGTATTACTACTAATATGTAAGTATTGGGACTGCTGGCATAGAACACTAATTTTGCAAGTCTAGCTTGCATTTGACCGATTTTTTAATTTAATAAAATGAACAATTTTAGAAATCATGTCATCAATAAAATTTTATTTTTCATTTTATCACAGCAGTACTACTTGAAACTTATGGAATTTTTCACAATTTTTAACATCTACTTAATTAGACAGAAAAATGACCATGTTGGCATTAATGAGAACAACGTTTCCATGTCATTGATTGCTTTGTCATATAAAGAAATAGTCAAACAAAGGCAAATAATAATTTTATATACTGATTTGACTGAATTTTCCTGTTTTCCATATATTTATTAGTTTTTTCCTCCGACTATAAACTTATCACTTTATTACCAATAAAACAGTATAAAGGCACGTCTTGGAGCAAACTACATGGTGATTTTCTATTTGTTTTACACCTAGAACTAAAGTTGAAATCCATCATGAATAGAGTCCATTCGCAGTATTAAAATAATTTTCTAAGATTATGTATATGATTTTTTTTCATAGTTTCACAGCATATTTACGATGAATACTATCCATTAGCAACATTAAAATAATTATCAGACACAATCCACGATGACAAAATTTTATACGCAAAATCTAAAATCCGAAACAAAAAATAATCAAACTGTATAAATACAATTTTATGCGCGTAATCCAGTATGTTTCGTAGCGTGACCATGATCCCCCCATCATCTTTCCATATAATGTTAGTTGGCTGGCGCTCATGTCAATGGGTGTGTGATTCAACTCAGTACGCGTGTAGTTTTTTGATAACTTTAACACGGCGAATGGGTTGTATTTATGAAAGATGTCATGTTTAGTTCTAGGTGTAAAACGAATAAAAAAATCACCGTGTATGTACTTAAATAAGTTTGTGCACAAAAGTTTAAAAAGCAAACCCTTTGAATCTAATTCTGTTTTAAATTTTAAAACCGAGTTCTACTCTTTTTTTAAAACCGAGTTCTACTCTTTTTTTAAAACCGAGTTCTACTCGTTTTTTAAAACCGAGTTCTACTCGTTGAATAAAATAATTATGTCTAATCATATAACCTCTCAATTTCTTCTACTCCATGTCTCGCATTATGAAGTACAATGCAATTAACAAAATGTTGAAGAGATTATCAATGAAAACTTATTTATTTATTAAAAATCCACTCAAAAAATATATTCAATTGAAATAATATTAAAATTGTCTTTATAAAAAGACAAAGAGTAGAGATTGCATGTGCCATCTTTTTTATAACTATATCCATCATTTTAAGTTAATTAGTTTTATAGAAAACCACAAGCAACTATAACTTTTACTAGAAGATACTAAACATTTTTTCAAAAACTTTGCGTAAGTAGTTTTGAAAATTTAGTTGTTTCACCAATGTTGATAGAATTTATTTCTCTGACGTCTATAAAACTATGCTGACCTTTCACTGACTTCCCCGGTGAGCAAAATTCCATGATTTTTCGCAATATTTTCGAATTTTCAGAAAGTGATTGTCCTGTCCTGTTTCCAATAAAACGTAAAACTCCCAAAAACATGGTATGAAGAACACTGGTTGAGATATTTTAAAATTAGACACAATTCTATTAACTGAATAGAGTAAGCCTAAAAAAAATTGAAAAACCTCCGAACACATTTATACTGAATGGATTTTCATAATTTTTTTTCTTTTGACACAAAATGGGCGGCTGCCATATAACATATATCCTTAATGAGTTTAAGATATTACTTGTAAAAAAATAATTTATTAACAAATAGTATAAAGCAAAAAATTATAAATAAATTTTTTATTATACAAATGAAAAATTAGCCAGAAAGAAACTGTAGAAGCACCATTTCCTTTAAAGACTTCATTGACATCATAATGGATATTATTGGCGATGCATTCAAGCACCTTACTATTTTGAATTGTAAGGAAGCTACAGAGCAATCAAAATAGCTTTTCCTGCATCCACAGACTAAATCACATACATTTTTACAGGTGCAAAAGACCAGTTTTATTAAATTTTCTAGTTCCGGTGGCAGGTTCATTGTAGTAGGTCTTAAAGAACCAACTTCCATCTGCCATCCCCATTCTTCTTGTATTTTATTGTTCCTTAACTATAATTATACTTTGTAACGTGTATACTTCATAAGTACACTCTTTTTATATGCTCTAAAGCAGCATTGAGTAGAGGTACCAATAAGGTTAGGTTGACACAGGTCTTTTAGTAGCAGCTTTAATAAATAAATATATTTATATTGTTATAAGTTTATGACGCATCGTACAAAAGGAAAAATTAAAAATACATAAAATTCCCAAAATATTTGTTTTGCCAGTGTTTGCAGCTATAATATTTAAGCAGCATTTGGAAACATTTTGGCAAATTTATTTTGTCAAGTTCGTAAATACTTAATTTGTATATGAGTATTGAATATATTTGGCGTTAATTTTGTAGAAATTCATTATTCACAATTAAATGAAACTACGTGATGTAGCATTATTTCTACTTTCTTTACCACGACCTAGGTTTCGTTGTATTACAACATCTTCAGGTGGGATATTAGCAAAGATTGACTAAAAGTAAAGATTAATCTCTAAATGCTGTTGGTTGTTCCTAAGTGTTAATCTTTGCTAATATCCCACCTGAAGATGTTGTAATACAACGAAATCTAGGTAGTGGTAAAGAAAGTAGAAATAATGCTACATCACGTAGTTTCATTTAATTGTATATGAGTATAAGCACAAAAAATATTCTTTACAAATTAGTAACATTTGTTTCTAGAGTCAAAATAATATAACCCTCCTTGGATCGCTGTGTAATTATTACTTAAGTCGCAACAAAATTAGAAATTCAGTCTACTCTCAAGTTTGCTAGTTTTGAATATTTAGAAAAAGATGTAAATATGAGTACCCCTTTGTCTATTTTTCGAAGTTATTGTTTGTTATTATCACAAAATTTTGAACATTAAGTTTTTTTAGGGAATATGTGTTTAACTGAAATTTTTCATATTTAATGCTCAAATTGAAGAAAGGTTGTATTAAGGCGATTCATATATTTACTTCATTGCTTCAATACTTAATTCAGTATTGAAGCAATGAATGGCGATAGCCAAAGCAGTTCAAGTTGGAAATTCGGCCTCTGTCAGTTAGTTTCGGGAAAGATCGAATTTCTCATATTTCCATAGAGCCTATCTCTTCATAATTGTATTAAGCTGGTACGTCTCTACTTCGAAAATTATTTTACACTAATAATGCGTTCTCAAAGCGTTATTCAGATAATATTTTTTACGCAAATACAATTTTTTTTGGATTTTTCATGAATTACGAGATATAGCTCGAAGAAAGGGTTAATTTCTGTAGTCTTCTTGGTGATGATGGTTAAAATGTTTCAAACACCAGGTAGACCACAAAAGTCGCTACAGGGGATATTTAAAACAAGTTTCAATATATCATTAGCTAACGACAAGAAATCCCGAAAAGAAAATTTAAATGGAAATATTATTTTATTCTTTCATATTAAAAATGAAGACATTATTAGATATTTCTAATAATTTTAGACACGACTGTGAATTATAGACATACATAGATTACATATAAGCAAACAATACTGAACTTATTTTTACTTTATCAACTGATTACAATTTATTTTTTATTTATTTTTATTTTTAATATTTAAATTTTCCAAAAAAATCCAAGATATATACAAAATGATAATGTTGTCATTAAAATGAGTGGTTAAAATTTCGTAATCTTACAATGTCAAGTGCCAAAAGTTGCTGCCTACTTTATTTTCAATAAACAAATAGAATTTTACATGATCGGTATTTACCTTCAACACTTGCGCACGAAAATGAATATACTGTAATTAAAACGTTTTTATAAATTCAGTAAAATAAACTGTGAAAATACACAGCGAATAACTCCAAAAATAACCACATGGTTTCTGAAACGCAACTAAATTGCTGAAGTAGTAAAGCAAATCTGCCGTTTGATCGACCTTTACTTTCCACCTCCCTGAACTTTCATCATATTCAGTTATAATTCTACCTGCTTTTTAAGAATGTATGCACTGCCCTTTCATATAATTTAGTCTTACCCCTTTCAAATATTTAAAATATACACTTTACTCCATACAATACAATTTACAAGGAATAAAATTTAAAAAAAATCATTAGCAGTAATTTTAAGGGCAAACTTTTTTAGTTTTGATCTTAGAAACTAATAAAAAAAAATAATTTTGCAGATCCATTCAGTATAATTGGTTTTGACTAAGTTGTTTTTTCCAACAGATTAAACCTTGTTAAATTAATCTAGAAACTTTTAAAATTAAAATAGATTCGTATATGAACTACTAATTAGTATTGATTATAATTTTTTCCATTTGTTGTAGGTAAGCACAACTGAAAATGTTGCAATATACATATGGGACCAATTACAAAATATAATGGAGAAACCTAGCTTGCTGTATGAAGTTAAAATATTAGAAACGGAAAAGAACCACATAGTGTACCGGGGTGAAGTATCTGCTAGGAAT
This sequence comes from Druceiella hillmani, assembly GCA_039881145.1. Lineage (NCBI taxonomy): Eukaryota > Metazoa > Arthropoda > Insecta > Lepidoptera > Hepialidae > Druceiella > Druceiella hillmani. Next base: position 43,909,393 of record JAYKKI010000001.1, on the reverse strand, counting down.
GAAAGAAGAAAAGATCATTTAAATTTGAACTGTGGAAATAACATTTCATCCGATTCAGATTAATCATTGGAAAATAGCTTGATATATTGACTGATAATTTTATATTATCTAAACATGCATTTAATGCTTGCTTTGTAAATTATGATTTCTTAGTATTAACGAGCGTTCAAGTTAATATCAATAGAGGTATTTTTTATAAAAATATGTGAAATATAAGCTTGAGCAAATGCAATAATTTTTATAGTATTGTTTATATTGGATCAAAAGAAAATAAATGAAATCGTTTTCTATCTTTGAACTAATTTTTCCTCTCGTACGTATATAAAAATGAAAATTTTGTCTTGATATGAAAACAAACATCAATTTTGAATTATAACTAGTCTCTTTATTTTCGACAAATTTACATTTCTTCAAGAATAGAGATAATTTTCTATCACAAATCTTTCACAATACCTTATTATTAGTATCTCGATCGAAGCTTGTTTCATTTAATAGAGGTATGTGAGAGGTATAGATCAAATAAAATAATTATAGAACAAACTATCCATTTTTCAACAAATTTACTTCCCATATACAAACAAAAACAGCTTAAGATTTAGTAAAACCATATGTTTCCAAAATGTAGGGCAATATTTCCCTAAATTGCATTTTTAAATCTCACTGTTTGCAGCTCGATTACAATAATTAAAGCACGTAATTCAGAGGTTCTAAGTAACTAATTTATTTAGGCAATTAACTTTTCATCAACAAACGTTTATACCAGAAAATACTTCACTGTCTTCAAAACCTAATACCCATCTGTGTGCACAGATGTTCACAAACTTGACACTTGAATAGAACATATTTTGATATATAGTTGTATAAATATATTGATTACACATATAATAAATTTTTCTTGAGCTAGAAAAGTATTTTAATTCCTTTACATACGCACACTATAATTCAGTCTATAATAAATTTCTACATACACTGTTATTCCAATTTAAAAATTTACACATTAATACTTACACAAGGATAGAAGTGTCATAAAAACTAATAAAATATGATAAAAAGACAGCATACAAAAAGACGAATTGTTATCTTGTACAATAACAATATATAACATTATCATTGCATATCAAATGGAATGGAAGAGAAACCATTTAATATAAACCACTTTTATGCATAAAATCAAAACCTAAAGGACGGTTGATCATATAGATTCACATCACACCTGAAAGGAAAATCACAACCGTCGCACCTAAAAATGCACAATCATCAATTTGCATCTACATTACAATAGTAATAACTCACATTTACTTTCTAAATATTTAACATGTAAAGAAACAATTTTCTCACAGATCATTGGCTAACAATCACTTCTGGTTTCAGAAACCAGTTTACATAAGTCATAATAGTATAAGTAAATCTATAAACAGTCCAAAAATATATATTCATCACAATCAAGTCAGCTTATAAATTAAACTTAAATATATTTAGTGGTGATTAAAAAGGCATTCTTTAAGCCATTATGATAAATTATAACACATTTCTAAAAATTGTATATATGTACATAATAGAACTTCTTTAAATGTATAAAAAAAGGGAATATTTTATTGTGAAGAGTAGGGAATTATATTGAATTTGCGTTCATAAAATTTCAATCACACATCTTGGTCCAGATCCACAAAGTAACAATTCATCACAGCTATATCCTACTTATAAAAAGCCATAAAAAATTTTAATAATTTCCATTGTCACTATCAAACTTTATAACGGACCCACACCACTTAAACATTGTTAAACCATTAAGAAAATCAAGATTTTTACAACAGTTTCAGTTGACTTTTTAATCCAAAATTGATGACTACTTTTTACTCATCTCTCAATAATAAAAATATTAAGCAAAATAATCAGATAAAAAGTAAAGATATTATAATGTGTCTAATGAAACAAGGTTTTCAATTAATATTCTTCAAATACAATAATTGATATATGCCCCACATCTAAATAAATGCTTGTGAATAAAATATTTATTTAAAAAATTTCTTACAAGATCAAAACAAATCTTGAATAAAGGACAATAGGCCTTCCACTTCTGTATTTAAATTTTCTTTCTAAATAATTCTTATATTCTTATATATCTAATTTTTTGTTCAGCTTATATGGTTGCTTAATAGATACAAAAGGAACACCTAATTCAAAATCATTATTTGGCCAGTACTTGAGGACTGGGTTTGATTCAGGGCATTCATCAATAACAGTCAAATATGCAAATAGAACAACGGAAGTAAATGAACCAATTCCTATTAAAATATGCCAAACACCATGCAGATAAGGAAAGTTAATGTTCAGCCAAGTATCGCAAAACATCCGATCCATTGTCCAACTACATATGGCCAAACCACTGACAGTTGCGCACCGGACTCCTAATCTGTAAACTCTGTCACATTTCACCCTGAAAAAAATTATTACTGTAAAGTAAACTATTAAAATTCTTCTTAAGTTTAAGCATTTATGAAGAAAACAAATAATCAAGATTTTATTGGAATGTATACACATCGTGCCTTACCAGTGTAAAGTTTTATATTTAAAATAATATATGCAATAGCAAGTCATAGATAAAATAAAGAAAGAAATAGTAAAGACTGAAAGTTCTATCTTTTTTTTCCACATGTCTGTTTTTTAGCCTTCAAAAATTATTTTCGAATTATATTATTTTCAAAATTAACAATTCTCTCCTTAAAATAATTTTCAGAAAACATGATAATATACAAATAGCACTCAAAAGTTTTGATTCCTTTGTTTTTACTTTCGGGTTCTGACATCAATCATTATGGCTCAAGACTTAAGATCTTGACACTTAAGAATATGACTGTCGGCGAGTAAAGTGCAAATCTGCTCAATATTTTCATCATTAACGTTAGTGATGGGTGGACACTCAATCGTTTTCAAAACGCATATATCTATCAAAACTCTAGCTATGATTTAGACGTTGATCAACATGTACCACTATATGCATCATAAAAAATGTTCAATTACTGTGCATTGAAAACAAAATTTAATTACCACACTTTGTTATTTTCATACAACCACAGTTCTGGAACTTTTTAAATTAAAAAGTTTATAATTCCATGCATCATTCTGCAGATTTTCTTTTACTGATACACATTTTTAATGATACCTTCGTTTAGTGCCTTGGATTGATTAATGTATTATATTCAAAATTAATGATTATCCTTAAAATATTTTCAATACAGGACTGTAATACATAATTCCATAGACTCTACAGATACTCTTTTATTCTTGAATATGTTAATTATGGTATCTTTGTTTAATACATTGCTATATTTGTACCATCCCATTTCTTATTAACAAACCTACCGAATTTTTTTATTTTAATTTACGAAGTCATATCTGTGAAGAGTCATCAAGTAAATGAACAAAATATACTATTAATGTTCCATTGTAATGCTCTTTCCCACAATGCTTCTTATAGAAATGAAGTTTAACCAACAACACAGCAAGTTACCATCAAATACGAATTGTGTGATGAGACATACATGTTCTTAATAGCAAAAACATGCTATGTTACTGATATTTGGCAGAGAATAAACATACATTTACACTTAAATCCACCTTTATACAACTATTACAAATTATACATCAACTATTACATCTTGATCTGATTTAATTTATATTTTCAATTTTTAAATATTTTTGTTTATACTATGCTGTCTTATATTTACAGACAGATTTTCTTTGAAGTATTATATATATCACGATTATAAATTATTTTTATCTGTAAAATGCATTTAATGTTTTTTTGTAGTTTACTATTTTGTAACTTAATTTTTAAATAGACATTGCCATTTAAAAAAGAAAATGAATAAAACTCACCTTCGCAATGACTCATAAATGGATGCAATAGCAGGAATGGCTAATGTCATTAATGCAAAAGCATTTGCTGCTGGATGCATTATTAACAAACAAGTGGACACAATTGAAAATATTAAAGAATACATATATAAACGTTCCCTGAAAATAAAAATAATTTATTTACTTAATCGTAAGGTTTAAAAGGAGTTAAATCTATATTGTCCTCCATTTCTTACAAAGAAATAAAATGAAGATCAGGAAAACTTCAAACTTCTTGTGGGTGTAAATGAATTTTTCTAATTAAATGAACTTTTTCATATCTAACTTGAGTACAAGTGCCAATATATTCATATTAACTTTAAAAATTTCAGTAGTGTCTTTCAAGTACACACTTTGTTATTAAAGTTTTATAAATTAAGAAAAATATCTATACGATTAAATTTTACACAAATTTTCATGGTGGTATCCAAATGATCTGAGAAAACTTTAAAAGAAAAGAATAAAATTGTCATACACACCTGCTACCATTCAAGAATGTTGGGAAGTACCTTTTTGGGCAAAACATACTGAATGCCCCCATATATAACCATAGGATAGCTAATTCATCGAGAAGTTGTCCTATAAAAAATACAAAGAAGACACGTTTGTATCATTCATTTGAAATATGTTTCTTTGAGCATGCGACAATTAAATTATCCACTTTATAATGATAAGTATAAAAAAAAAGTTAAGTCAATTTGGAAACTTCCATTTTATTTTATAATAAAAGAATACTTATGTATATTATTTTATACATTGATGAATACTTATGTATATACAATGTCTCCATCAAATACATTTAGAAGCTCTTTTAGAACTGAACTTACAATAAACAAATAATAAAGGACTAAACATTTTAAATTATTTTTGTGTAACAATAATAGACTTACCGACTAAACTCAAAGTCGCATGGAAATAAGCTGAACATAAACCGACAACCATCAGCAAAATCCACAGTACATTAATACCTCTATTTACATGTCTAGAATATTCTTGAAAAAGATGCATTAAAACGGGTGGATAAAGGAAGAAGATGATATTGGTTGTCTAAAAAAAAAACAACCATTAATCAAAATATTTTCCCAAAGGGCTGTAAACATAATTTACATAATTAAGCAACGGAATTCGTATTTAAAAATAATAACTTAGTTCACTCTTTTATAAACGACATGGTTTCAAATAATTTCTTATTCTTAATTTATTTAAGGATTTATTTCTCTTGTATTTCTTCAACAGCTGAGTAAAATAAAGTAACGATATAATTCTATACAAGATAAATTCATTGTTCAATACTTTTCCGCTTGTTTCTAATTTTCTTTGTCTATTACGTGGAAGTCAAATTATTAATACTCACCGTATTAACGAACTCTGCTATAACAGGCGAAATCGAATAATTGGCTTCACACCAATCAACTGGTGAACTCCCGCGTTCAAGATGAGCCCACATAGTAAGGATTATTTACGAATTTATCTTTAAACGAAATACCACATGAGTCATTCGCATCAAATTTTTTATGAAATTTAAGGAATGTTTATAAAATTAACAGTTACTGAACAAATCACAATTTTAAAATGTACTTACATTAGATATAACTATTATTTCTTAACACACATTAAATTAATAATTTATTGCAAACACACGGTTTAATTAAAGTACTCCTGTTGTCTTAGCAGTTCAAAGCAAAATGAAATATGAACGAACTGATACAAGCACAATGATCACAATGTTTTGTTTTGTTTGATGTTTACGTTTGACAGGTACGCTTGCACCCGAATGTACACATATTGGAACTCACACACACACTCAAAAGCACACGTGCTTTATCGACGTAGTCGGTTTTGAACTCTATTTTATAAAGGTAGAAAACCTAAGGATAGGCATTGTTAAACAATCTATCATATTTATTATCAATAATTACGTTACACGAATCAATAATGGTGTAATGGTCAATAAAAGTCAATAACAATCTGTGCAGTGTTTCTTTGTTTCTGTTATAAAAGGCCCAATTTGGGACAGAATATATTACATTTTCACTAAAAAGTTCACTTATTTTTTTTACTTGCTATTTTGAGACGCAATTTAAAATTATAAACTACTTGCTAATATTTGTGCAACAATTAGAATACAACTTGGCCATCATAAAATTTTGTTTTGTTTTAAATCCAACGAGTCGTTTATTCAATCTGAACCGTTTAATATGAAATAAGATGTTTAGATAGTATGGTGCAGAAAATTTTCTTTTCAATTTTTCTTTTATTTTACATAAGTTTTTATTTTTTAAAGTAATATATATATATATATATATATATATATATATATATATATATATATATTACTTTAAAAAATAAAAACTTATGTAAAATAAAAGAAAAATTGAAAAGAAAATTTTCTGCACCATACTATCTAAACATCTTATTTCATATTAAACGGTTCAGATTGAATAAACGACTCGTTGGATTTAAAACAAAACAAAATTTTATGATGGCCAAGTTGTATTCTAATTGTTGCACAAATATTAGCAAGTAGTTTATAATTTTAAATTGCGTCTCAAAATAGCAAGTAAAAAAAATAAGTGAACTTTTTAGTGAAAATGTAATATATTCTGTCCCAAATTGGGCCTTTTATAACAGAAACAAAGAAACACTGCACAGATTGTTATTGACTTTTATTGACCATTACACCATTATTGATTCGTGTAACGTAATTATTGATAATAAATATGATAGATTGTTTAACAATGCCTATCCTTAGGTTTTCTACCTTTATAAAATAGAGTTTTATATATATATATATATATATATATATGGTCTCACGAGATGTGACTATTCAACATTTCTTCAGAGATACAAAGAATTATCAAAAATAAAAGATAGCAAGAAGAATCTTTAATAGAATGTTATTAATTAGGTTTACTTTGTTTTCATTATGCATTCGCAAAGATATAGAAAATTATTAGAGCTGATGAAAATGTTATAAAACAACAATCGAAAAAAAACAAAAATTTTATGTTATCAAGAAACATATTTCAAATATGTAAATGATCTATTTCAGCTACAATTGAAATACAACGTAATGTATTACATTTAACTAATGAATGTAAATCGCTCGAATATTTTCTTTGTTAAGTTACCTATTATTATTACAAATGGACTATGCTATTTCATACTATTTTGCGTGAGTTCAAAACTAACTTTGGGAACGATCAATTTCATTTACTTTCCTTAAATTTCTATTAATCGACATAAACATAACTATTGTTGTTCAAATTAATTTTTTTTTAAGTGAAACTTCTTAGGCGGCGATTCGATAATCGATAAGTGGATGAGAATTGAGAGTAAAATTTCAAGGTCACGTCACGTTTCATAACCACATTTCGTTACATGAGAGAGAAAAAGAATGATGTAGAGAGAAAGAAAAAGAGAGCTATATATTCCGATGATGTAGAGAGAAAGAAAAAGAGAGCTATATATTCCGACACCATGGAAGTGGAGCAAGAGAGCGACGTATACACAATGATACAAAGCGATTAAATAAAATAGCTGCGTGCGTGTAAATGTACGCCTCAGACCACGATGCATATGAACAGCTGAGGTGCTAATGACGCATACGTTGTGTTAATAATATTTATCATTGTGTTTTGTGATTATTTATTTGATAATTGTCTATGTAAATTGATATGAAGATTTAGATGTTTACGTCGATTTATAATGACATTTTATTTTTTTTAATGTATAGTATTAAAATCTTCTTATACGAAGTTAGTACAATCTATGCACCTACACTTAGTAAATCTTTTTAATATCTAACTCAACGTATTTATCCTGCCCATAAGAACGCTCGCAACTTTGAAGTGTACGCATGTGCATTTGATGTATGTATTTCAACAATGCGTAATATTTGTAGTTGTTATTATTTTTTTCCTCTGCGGTTTTATCCCTTATTATATACTTATAAATTGAGGTTCAATCCGGCAAAAAAGTCTCACTTGCGTCACGTGCACCGAGTTGCACGCGAATTTTTTTATTTTTTTCCTGTGCATTAACTTAGCCTTAGTGTTTCCTGTCTTCAAAAAATATTTAAAAAATTATTCTTAATCGTATTTATGTATTAAAAAAATAATCTAAATCCTTAAAATTATCCGAAGGTACTCGAATTAAATATACTTTTCACTAGTCACTTACCTACTTTTTAAAAATTCTAATAAGACTGAAATTATAATTCTTCCGATAATAAGACTGAAATTATAATTTATAAAAATCCAATTAACTTTAATGATGTTACAAACATTACGCACATTGTATAAGGAACAAAAGGTATTTTGTTCGTTTTATTTTTCAGACAAATTGTAATGAACTATTTGTACTTAGTAATTTATTTTCTTTATACCCGTAAGAAATTATTATCAACCCATTTAAAACAACATCCAAAAATGTGCGTATTAAGATTATTTTGTAAATAATATAAATAGACATTGATAAGAAATCATTCCTCTTGAAATAGTCGAACATGTAAAAATAATCTAATAAGTATAATGTATACTATAATCTAACATCTAGGCCAAACGATTGCGTCGTAGGTCATTTGTTATCTTATCCATCACCGGCTGTATATTGCACTGCGCATTTAAAATTATTGCAAATTTATATTTAACAAAACAATGACAACACGGAAATACTACGAGATTATCGATTTTGAAATAATACAAAATGTACAAAGTAATAAATGAGTCTGTGTTGTTTACAATTTTTATTGTAAATTTATTTTTCTGTTTTTAACTCTTATATTTGATAATGATGATGTTATATTATACGAACACCACTTCGATAAGAGTAACTCTTTTGTATACCTATGCGCCTTCTTTGACTCTTCATTTCTTTCATCGTAGTTCGCGCGGCATTATTTAGATGCAGGATTTAGGGCAATATCTCCGTTTAATATGAAAGATTTCTTAAGTAGTAACTTAAGAAACGCACTTAAATCAAGGTAATTTAGAAAGTTTTCTTTTCTGGACGCTATTTCTATGAAGACTCAATTTAACGTCGTTTTCAATTTCACTTTTCGAAAGCAAGGAGATCAATTGCTTTTGCGCACAGCAGGTACCTAGCTGAATATTCACGTCAATCAACAAAAGCTTGATTACATGATTTATGAGATCGGAAGTCGGATGATTGGAAGATCAGAAGGAATATATTAAGCGCCTAAATGATACTACGTGTGCCAAGTAATTTATTTTTGCACTAGTTTTTAAATAGATCCATAAAAAGACACATCTGGAGGAAAATGTTAGATACTCATTTTTGATCAGTAAGTCTTGGACCTCATTTAGAACTCTCATAACTAATTTTTCAAAGGAAAACTATATACATTCTCAAAACAGATGTTGCATAAAAATGTGAAGGAAATTGACGGATATTTAAAAATTAAAAAGAAAAATATCCGCTTCGCATTTAACGAAATTTTTGTGTTTAGGTTATGTCATAGTATTTATTTGGTTCGTAAATGAGCTACTTTAAATGTAGCTTCACTATCGGCATAAACAATGCCTAATAAAAGAAATAAAATTTTATCGGACTCGGGTGAGTTTTTGTGTTATACGTTATAATTTATACAAAGGGATATAATGCTCCAAAAAAATTATATTTTTTGAAGGTTACTGGTAATTTCATGAAATATAAAATCATATCAAAAAGGAATTTAGTAGAATAAAAAATATAAGCAGGTATCTAAATAATAAAAAAACTACGGGGCAATAAAAACTTGTTTGGTGAAAAAAAGGGACATAAAATATTTATTTTTATTTCTATGATGCGCGCATCATCGCACACGTGATTTACTTCCTATACCGACATACGAACTTCCCTAGATAATACATTCATTTTAAAACTGTTCTTAAAGTTTTGTTTTTTAGTGAATTTCTTTTTTAACTCAATAATTTCATCTACAGTCGTCTGGTAAATTATAACAATTATGTCATGTTCTGCTAAATACGCTTGCAGAAACTGAATCTATTCCCACAACATGTAATTCCCACGTTTGCTCCTCCACGTCTGTAAGTAGCCTGGAATTGGAACTAGGATTTGGAGAAGTTGTAGACTCGTCTGTAGAAAATGAAATACGAAGAGTAAATGAATTACAACAGAGGAAAAACAATCTAAAGTGCTTGGACCGAAAGAATGGCAATAAATATAAGTATTCATCAAAAGTCAAGACATCTGCAACAGAAAGGTATTTAGCATGATTCGTTATTATATTCAGTAGGTTAATTGGTAATATTACATAACGTACGTAAAAATTAAAAACCAGAGTTGCAACAAATATTCGGTAATTAACCACATATTTAGAATTCAGTACAATATCGAACTAACAATTTGACTAGATAATTGTTTTAATCATTCAAATAATATGTATATAATTTATTATTATTTTTACTACTTTTAAAGATTTACTTAACATACAATCAAAGTGTAGAAACACCAGGTTTTTATGAAGATGTATTAATTTTTCTGCATTAGTAGAAGGATTTTCTTTTTCCTTGCTGGGTATCAGTTTTAGAACACACATTACCAGTTTAAAAAAATCCTTTTTCGAATAAATATTGCTTCTCAATATTTTGCTGCTAACTTTATCAGACATTGTGAAAGTTATATGTTATTTACTGATTACAAAAATTGTATATATTTACTCACTTCACAGTAATGACAGTAAGATGTAACAGTTTTCTTAGGATATGGGTAATCTTCCACATGATCAAAACAAGGGATAAGCTTATATTGCCATCACTGCTTGTCTTCAGGCATAATAATATCTTCGAGACTTTTTCTTTTTAAAAATTCCTCGTTTTTAAAAAAGTTTGCTTCAACTGTTATTTTACAGTTAGTATCATAGGCTTAACTGGCATATAAGATTAGATGCATTGGCCTTACCACTGTATGGCTTTATAGTGACAGCATTACTGTAGTTATTTTCAGATGTTTTGCCAAGCCAATTATTTGGCTTAAGCCCAAACCTATTATTTTAATTTGCAACTCACACAAAAAAATGAACCAAAAATATTAGGTAAATCAGCTCTTTGTACTGTACTGTTCTTATGGTCATCAGCGTGACTTACGTTTCATGCAACATTGATATAGCAATATTGCTTGAAACATAAGTTACGCTGATGATTTTGACGAATTTTGATTTATAATTATATTGAATTTTAGGTAAAACTACCTGCACACTTGTGGCACAATTTGGGTTTTGAGAGGTCTTCCTAAATAAGGATAATAGTTTCAGCAATATCCTTAGCCATTAGTGGTTTATCTACGAAATAACATTGCACATGTTGTCTATATTATAAGGATTTTTTGCAAAATAATCACAAACAACAACTTTTTAGAACACAGAAACAAGTTTACTGTACATACATTTTCTCACAACTAAACATGCACTTTTTTCTATCGACTAAATGCAAATTTTACATTTAAAAATACAATGAACTTAGAAAAGAATGGAGTCTGCATTTCCTCAAATATATTACATGCTCGGTTGGAGTGCTCTGCAAATGTGCCCTATTTTGGTTGCTCCACCTGCTCCTACTTATAAAGCCACAATTTTCTCATTTCTACAAATTCCAACATAAAATTTTATACACTTTCTTGAATTTATTTATTTTGATTATATAACATAAACTATAATTTTATTATATGATATAATTTTGTATATATATATATATATATATATATATATATTTTTTTTTTTTTTTTATTATGTAACATAAAGTAGTCACTTTAAAGCTTGAAAAAATAAAACAAACAGTTCTATTTTTTCAAGCTTTTAAAGTGACTACCTTCCTTAAAACAGGCATCATAAATGTTACATATAGTATTTTAATTGCATGTAATCTTGTTAATGATATGCTTTAAGAATAAAGTATAACTGAAAATTATGTGAACCGTAAGAAAAGTATATACTTGAATTAACATTTATTTGATATTGTCATAAGATTATTATCTCATATGCTAATATCATATCTAATAGAAACTAATACAATATTTTTTCTGAGTTAAAATGGTTATTACTTACAATAAACGTATGCTCATAAAACTATAGTTTCCTAAGTACACTAATCTTAAAAACAAATACACAAAATAATTTCCATTTGAGTTGCATGTAACCATTATTGGTAAACAACTTTGGCCTCACAAACCTGCTAATTTCAACAGAAACTCCAAAACATCCGTTTGCATGTGAAACAGAAGCAATTATCTTATTAATTTGTATGTTCATTAAAATTAATTTTTATTCATACCTCGAAAATTTTCTTCTAATCTAAATTTAATGGCATGGGTTCCATGTGTTAACCAAAAAATTTACAGGTATGATAATCAATAAACAATTGTGTCTACTGACAATGATATTACACTAAATAGTACACATCATACTCTCTCAAGATGAACAAGAAATGTGAGTCCAGGTAACAGCCTCAAAATGATTACAAGGCTCTTTCCTTAAAGTTATTATAAGGCTCTTTCCTTTTGTAAAAGAGATATTTTTGTTGAGGACAAGACAATTACTTTCTATTTGAGTTCCACTTTTAGAGGGTTAATGACATGTCTAATAAAACGTCATTGTCTAAATATCATACTAATCTTTTAAATGTCATCTGATATTATCGTAATAACAAGATGTTTAATTAATTAAAAATTTTCAAATTTTATCATTTATGCGAAAAAATGCATCTGATTACTAAATATTTTATTTATTGCATAAATGAAATAGATGGAGACAAATAGTTAAATGGAGGAAACAAAATATGAATGCGAGACTAAGTAAAGGAAACATTTTTTTTATTCTTTTCTCTCTACTTTGATGAGTTTAACTCGAGATAAAAATTTTGGACCAAACATGAAACTTCATGAGATAAACTCGTGGAATCAAATTCAGGCCAATTTTAATTTCTTATTTAGGATTTATAGTCTCAATATTTTACTACAGTATATTTTATTAATTTTATAATTACATAACATACATAATGAATTTTGTATAGTATTATTTTTATTGTAATAGATAAATATTAATTGTTTATGTATTGCTTAGTATATTATATATGTAATATAACACAATAAAAAATAATATTGGAGAAATATTTATTTTTACTTTACAATTTATAACAATTGTTAATTATGGAATGTGAAGGTTTTTCTATACAGTGAAATAACAGCCTATAACTATAGATTTAAAGGATAATTATCACTCTATAACACTTCTAATGCTTCAACAAGATGTTACTTTTGCCATGTTGTGAGCATTGCTTTCCCTACTGGTTCGTATTATGAGCACTCTCACGCATCACGGTGATCCGTTTAACAAGTACCACCGCTTACCAGTTAGCAGTTTTTCTGAAGCGGTTAATATTTAGAGGGGTTTTCGAGAAGTTAATATTTTAATCGATGTCAAACACTATTTCAATTACAATAGTAAATTTTATTCTTATTATTTCAAACCAAATTACAGATTAGGCTACTCAACTCTTCACCGAGCATGTTCAGCAAGAATAGAAGAATTAGCGCGTCCTCTAAAAAGACACTGTATTGAAAGTTATCAAAATCGGGCTTGTATGATCTCACCTGACATGGTATGTCAATATTTTAGAACTAATTATTGTGATTGATGTGTTATAAGGTATAGTAATAAGTGGACTTGAGTAAAGAGTTGTTTTCAATGAAACATAGAATGCTATATCGAAAAAGTTTAATGTACCATACTGTTATTATGACATTTTCCTTTTCAGTAAAAATGATCAGGTAAATGCCATCCTCACATATTTAACAAATTGGCTATTGTGTACTCAGAAAGTTTTAAACAGGTTATAAACATACTATTTACTTCATTTTGTGCTCTTGTCAGCTATACTTTATAACCTTTTATTATCAAATGTTTTGACTAGTCACCGACGATTTGATAAAGCGGATTTAATCAGCTTATTTTAAAATGCAATGCACAATAGGTTTGTAGTTCAATAGCTGCAGGAATTTTTCATTTTTATTTTTTTGGACACTATTTCTTCGTATTATGCCCAAAAATTACGATAAATACTGTTTTCTGTGTTGTCTTTGTTACAATTCTTATGATCATGAGCATTTATTATTCCATATCAATATTAGAATCATGATAGTAAACTAAATGATTTTTAGCACCTATAAAAAGAACTGGGTTTTTCCTGTAGGTACAACATCTGAAAAATTTAAATTTATATCTAGGCTATAGTCGCCAGTATAAAAACTTCATTCTGCTCTAAATCAAATGTTTTTAAGTATTTTTCCATTCTATTGATATCGTCATTTAAATTTGGTTGTCGTATATATAATTTTAACATTTTAACAAGGTTTTGTCGATGTTCGATCAGAGGTAACATAAAGCAATTAAAGACTAATATGGTACAACATGGTAATTATTTGCCACAATTAAAGTAATATTAAGTGCAAGTGATCTCTGATTCGCTTAACTGTAGTTAGATTGACACATTGCTTATATGGGAATTAACACTCGATTTGCTCTAATTTGTCCACTGTCACATAGCACGCAACTGATACGTAAAGTTGCAATGTCATGTCAAAAATGATGTACGACCAATAAGGGTTAAAATACATCCCATTTTTCTCAATTTTGTTATAAATTGTGTACTATTTTCTCAATTTTATGAGTTTTATAAATCACCATTTGCATAGTATATATGCAACATAAGACTACTAAGAAAATTGAGTCACCTATAACTTCCTCCATATTTCTACCATTGTCTTGTAAGACGCTATGGACTTCATCCTGATTGGTATTTTAAAGTGTATGTATTTCTTCTAAATTTTGTTTTAATTTTCAGCAGTATGGATCCCAGAAAAATGTCTCATTTGTAATTCTGCCTGCTGCTGTAAAATTCTAGAAGTTTTCTGGGCTATTGTCCATGGGTCAGCAGTGACAGATATTGTGGCACCACTATGGCCTACTTTCTTCCTTATTTTGGTTTCGTTTTATTATAAAGATTATATTTGTGTAAATTTTGCTATCTGGCATGTTATATTTAGGTTTTAATTTTTTAATCAAACTTTTGAAACATGCATTTTCAACTACAAAAACTTATTGGTCTATCTAGCATAATAATCTTAATAAAAGAAGTATAAATCTTATTCATTAATTGACCACAGGGGATTAATGTAATCACTAATTAGTTTTTTGTTATTGGGATTGGTTTTTCTCATTAGGACTATCTGTGATTTTATTGATTTATTTATTAACTTTTATGTATAGTATATATGGCGGACTTATTGCTACATGAGCAATCTCTTCCAGTCAACCATAACAATTTCTATTGAAATTTAGTTGGTAGACTACAAGAGATTTTACAGTGAAAATTCTTCATAGCACATTAGACAAAAAAATACAAAAGTAAATTAAAAAAGAAAACAAAATATTGACATGATTTGGGATGGGAAAGACAGGAAAGGGCAAGGACACAAAGGAAAATGTTTCAGGAGATGTAGGACTTTTTCACTCGATTTTTGAAAATATTTAGACGTGATTTTCCTGATATCACCTGGATCCGGTGATTTCAAATTTTTGCTGCTTGGACAATGAAGGATTTTTCGTAAGTGGTAGAGGTAGGTTTAGGAATAAGTAGGGTGAGTGAACTTTCAAAACGTAGCCCAAGGCCATGAGCAGACAAATTTTTAATTTTGCTACTAAAATAATTTGGGCTATGAGGATTTTTTAATATGTTAAAAAGAAGTGTAAGTATGTGAAGTTGGTGTCGATCACAGATCTTCAGCTATTTAAGAAGTGACCTGTATTCAGAAATGTGGTCATATTTTCTGAGGCCGAAGATATACCGGTTGCATGAATTTTGAAGACGTTCCAACTTGCACAAATATTCTTCATTAAGATCAGGATAGCACACATCTCCATAATCAATTAATGGTAATAAAAGTGTTTGACAAAGGTAGATTTTCGTTTTAGTCACTAGAAAATTTTGAAGACGTTTCAAAGAGTGTATCCTGTTGAAAACACGATGACTAACATCATTTACTTTTATTCAGTGACCAGATAAAATCTGGTCACTGATCCTTATTCAGGGGAGCTTTGGGAAATAGCTTGGAACTTTGGTTCAGCATCAGAGAAAATTGATATTGTTGAAGCTCTACTTTTTTAATGCTTTTTAATACAACTGCAGTGTTGTGATGTACTTCATATGATTTGTGTACTACACGTTCATAGATTTGCCTTTTCTCTGTTATTACTATGAAAAATGTATAATTGACATTGATTACATCTCAATTTATATTACTTGCCTTCTACTTTGTTTAAAGATGTGAGATTTAAATGTGCCTAAAGATTATTTTAGTTAGTTTATAGTCAATGCACTAACTTTTTATGACCATCAAACTTTTC
Organism: Druceiella hillmani; assembly: GCA_039881145.1. Lineage (NCBI taxonomy): Eukaryota > Metazoa > Arthropoda > Insecta > Lepidoptera > Hepialidae > Druceiella > Druceiella hillmani. The sequence goes on along the minus strand of JAYKKI010000001.1, from coordinate 43,893,075 downwards.
AGTCTCAATGTTTTGACATAATGTAAACATAACCAGAACACTTCACGTCAGGTTAATGATGGCCAGCAGGTGTAAGTACAGAACGACTTCGACAAAAATGAACAAAAGTCTTGTATCTTTTAAGGGAATTTAAATTTTATCAGAGTTGCCAATTTATCACTCCTTAAAGGCTGATTAGCCTATTAGGCTAGTTGCCTACTTATCCAATACTCTAGTTGGCACATCTTTAACTATTACTCGAACACAGCTCTACTATTTCTATATATATTTCGGTACAAAAGAAAATCATCTTTTCTAATTTACTAAATATAATTTTTTATTTAAATGGACACATCTCATGAATATTGTATGTATTAACTATACTTATAAATAAAACTCCGGTGATTTTTAAATATAATCCTATATACGTATAAACTCTAAATCTTATTATCACTTTATGCTTATTATCATAATATTTCGATATCATGATAAAAAGAACAGACGAGTAAGACAAAAACGGACTAATATTGACTCAAAATACACAAACTAGTTAATGTGGATAGATGAGTATCAGGACGCTAATATTTTCCTTGCAAACATGCACACACAAATGTGCATACGCAACGCACATACATATAAAAATATGTAATAACAAAAAGAAGAACTTCTGCGTCCAAAAACTTTATTTAAATACAAAATTACTGTGATATTTTTTTCAGACTCATACTATTCGATCTAAAATGCAAACAACAGTATCAACTCCTTCAGAAATTTCAATGTCACAAATGTTTGAATATATTCATGGTGAAGAAAAATTAAAACGTAACAATTTCAGGTAAACAATTTGTTATGCAAATTTACTCTCAAAAATGAAATAATATTCTTTAATGGCAACACAATGTTAGCTGTTACTAGAAATTAATTGTTTTAAATGTAGTTTGTTATGTGTTGCTATTAAAATAAACATAATTTCTCACTCATTCTGTAATTTCTTAATTATGTTAATGATTTTTCTAATTTTTTTTTACTTAAAAAATTATACATTTTCACTTTCTACAGTTTTATTTTCTTTATTTATCAAGCAGCTTGGGTTAAAAGGGATAAATGAACGATTACAACAATCAATATTAGCATGTATATAATAGCATACACCATCATAATTAACGCTGAATTTCCACCCTTTTCAAAAACTTTCCTGTATAAAATATTTATAATACTGTATCTTAAAGTTATGACGTATGAATTTTGTTGCAGTTTTAGTTTTATGTACATAAAATTAAAACTACAACAAAAAACAAACATTCTGTCATCAGTAATGTGTCATTAGGAAGTTATAATTATAAGGATGGTAATTGTGGAATATAACATAGCCTTGAATGGATTTCTGCAATAACGGGGAACTAGTTTCGTTCAGGATCTATGTTAGAGCATAGTGGTGGATCTTCTATGGTTTAATCTCATAAATGTAATTTTTAAACCATTTGGATATGTGTAAGTATAATTACAATACATTCCAACATCGCTCAACTCATAATTGTGAATTTTGTAACACAGCAAAAAACTTTCTTGTTTTGTTACAATTTACTAAATGTGTAAGTTGTTTGTTAAATAGTTATTTTTCAAAATGATTATTTTCTATATATTCAGGACCTGTCTTTCAATTCTCTATCTAAAGGTATCAAAGTGTGATTATCCTTTTCCATTGAAACTCTTAAAGAAATCTATTGCTTATTAATTCATATGTGTTCATTATTAGGAGATTTCATTCTATCTTCCTCTATCACACATACTTTTTTGCTCTGCTAATTGTTCTCAAAAATATCATATTAGGTTGGCAAGAAAATAATTTCATTTTTTTTCCATTTTGTCTAATGATTTTTTCGACAGCTTCATGATCCGACGCCCATAGGTCGTTATCAGCAAAAAATTGCATCAAATACCGTTTTGCTTTAGTTGAAATGAGAAACTGATGAGTTACATGTGGAGCAAATCAGTGTTATATGTGGGACGTGACATCACTACCAAAAACAATCACCAATAATTTTCTACCAGCTACTAGATAGGTATGGAATGGCTTTGCCTTGTTATGGTGGGATATGATCCCTCTGCAATTTGTCAATTCTAACCGTTTCTCTTCCATTGCTTCTTTCAGTTTCATGAAGTATTGACCATAAACATCATCAAAAATATCATATTGGGTTAGCAAGAAAATAATTTCGGTTTTCAAAAATAGATAGCGTCACGTTTGTTTTCAACTTCTGCTAGTGTTATTATTTTTTACTTTTGACATTTCATAGCTATCGCTTTTAGCTTATTTTAGAAGGAAACTGTGCTTGATTTTATTTACAGCTGTTACTTCAGAGTCAGTTTAAATATGGAGTGCAAAAACAAACATTTCCAACATATTTTCTTATTTTCATAAAGTCAGAAAAACTGCTGAGTCCTCCATAGAATTATGGGTTAGTGATTGCTTTGGCTGTTAATGATTGCTTAAGAGAACATATAAGTCAGAATTGGTTTAATAAATTCCACTCTGGAGATTTTTCATTGCAACTCAACCAAAGTTCTAGTCGACCTACTAAAGTTGATAATGATCAAATGAAAGATTGCATAGAGGTTAAATGTATTACACTCAACAATAGACAGTGATTTTAAATGTGTTAAGAAGTTCGATATTTTGGTTTCACGTGGCTTGAAAGAGATTCACTATTCAATATTTATATATGCCGGTCAAATGCAATGGAATCGAACCTTTACTGAAACAAATCATTACTGGGGATGAAAAATACAAATAAAATCAATCAAAAACAGTCATGGGCCAAGGTTGAAAAACCCACATCGAAAACTGAATTGCTTTAGAAAAAATCATACTATTATTTTAGTGGGAGTAAAAAGATATTGTGCTTTTTGAGTTGCTTCCAAGGAACTAAATGATCAATTCAGATGTTTATGGTCAATACTTCATGAAACTGGAAGAAGCAATGGAATAGTAACAGTTAGAATTGACAAATTGCAGAGGGATCATATCCCACCATAACAAGGCAAAGCCATTACCTATCTAGTAGCTAGTGGAAAATTATTGGAGATTGTTTTTGAAAGTGATATCACGTCCCACATATAACCCTGATTTGTTCCACATATGACCCATCAGTTTCTCTTTTCAACTAAAGCAAAATGGTACAGAATCAGAAAAATCATAAGACAAAATGGAAAACAAAACCGAAATTACTTTCTTGCCAACCCAATAATTTATGTATTTACTTATTTTTATATTACATTATGTGAAACTCTTACATTACGATGAAGCTTTACAAATATTATTTTAATAAACCGTGCAAAAATAAGTATACTATAGATATAAAATTTTTATGTTAAATGAATAAATTCACCAGATACATCCACGATTTTACGACTGGAGGCAATGATATATTTCCTCGCAATTTTTGTCTTGTTCTGGCTCATAGAATTGCACAAGAGTTGCTACCATTGTACAATGAGAATATAGACGAAAGGTAAGATTTTCAGAATAATATTTAATATATATATGCAGTTGTTGAAGACTATGTTTGTTTAAAATTGAATACTTTTGTGAAATCTGTATAAGAAAAAATTTTTTACGAAAAAATACCTGTATAAGAATTTTTAAGATTTTGAAATACATGTCTTTTTTTCCTTCTAGTTTACAACCCATATCAGAATTTGTATTTGCTGACATAATGGGATTGATGGATTTTGACTCGGATGATGATAAGAGTAGTCCAACAATACAGTCATTAGTGAGGGAGATTTCTAATAGAGTAAGTTACGTTTCATATTTTCATATAAAGAATGTAAAAGCACTAATTGATGATGTTAGTCGCAAAACTAACTAATTATTGAGCTATTCAATGACATTAATATATACGGACAATATGATGTTAATCTTTTATTATCTGGTAAACTATGTGTCATATCCTCATACCTATGGACTTTAAGACAGGGCCAAGCCAGACCTCATATTAATAAGGATGCAAACATTATTTTAGTTTTTTTTTATTTACTTATAAGGCAATACAAAAAAAACATGAAACTTTTACAAAACAGACTTTTTTCTGAGGGCATTACTGACTTTTCACAAATATAATCTATGTCTAACTGTGTGTGTACCTTTAAACACAACTCACTTTGTTTAACTATCTTTTGGGCATACAAAAGGAGAATGAGTACAGATGAATGTATGTATCTATTGAAACTATTAATCAATTGTTTTTTTGTTTCATTAGTTGTTTCATCACTTATTGTTTTCTTCAATAGTATCCATTTTACTTATCATTTAGATAAGTATCACTATAAATTTATATATAAACTATATCTACGAAAAAGCAAAAAATAAGTGACAAAAACTCTGCATTTAAAAATAGATAAGAAAGAGATAATTTAATCAATTATAACATAATAAAATTCAATGCATAGTTTGCTTGCAAACGTTATCTTTATGTAAGGAATTTAATGTAAAAATTCATTATGCGAAGAAAAGTCTAAGAAATGGGGAAGAAAAAGCACTATTGTAGCTGAATATAAGAAAAGACTGATGCATCAAACAATTTTTTTTTCAAAAGTTGTACAGGTCCCAAACTGAGTTTGGCTAAATTGATCTATAACGCTGTATCATCAGACAGTAGTATGAAACAATGACTATATGGGTGAATATATTTACAAAAAATTTGAATACTATTCAATACATTTGGATGAAACTACTAGCCAAGCAGATTTCAGACAGTTATTAATTTTTATTTACTTTATTATACATGAATTCACTATTTTGTATGTAATGCTGTTAGGTTGGCAACTTATAAACTCGCCACTTGTTTAGAAGCTTCTAGAATATTTCTTGTAGGGTATATAAAGAGTGTGGCATTCAAACTTCTGTTCAGTTTGCAATTGAGTAATGCGTGAGAAATGAATAAATTAAAAATGGAAGTATTTCGAAGTGAAAACTTAGAAGATTCTTTCTTCATGAATGTCGTTTAGAGCGAAAAACCAACGAAGCATCACGCAATATGATGGGTGAAGGTATACTCTCTTACCACACAGCTAAGCACTGGTTCCAAAGATTCAAAGAAGGAAACTTTGATCTGTCCGATAAACCTCATCCAAAGCGATCTCCTACAATTGATTGAGAAAACTTTAAAGGTGAAACATATTAAATTTGCGTTGACAGAACTATTTTCGTGCTCTCACACTGCAATGGAAAAACAACTTCATGCTTTGAGAAAGAAGTGGAAATATACCATTTGGCTACTACATGAGGTAACACCCTTTCAAGTTCAGGGGAGAGAATATGTACTTGGAGCCACTGAGTTCCCATCGTACGTAAGTCACCGCTAAACTTCCTTCAAATCAAAACAAAGTTAATTTTTTACATGACAATGTTCGATCCCACGTAGTAAGAGCAACGCGTGAAAAACGACTTTCACTTGGATGAAGTATGCTACTTCACCCACCGTACTCTCCAGATCTTTTACCATCTAATTACCATCTGTCTCGCCATCTGTCCAAACTTAAAGTTATATCAAAATTGAACTTCACCAGTTTTTCAATAAAAGGCCCAAAGATTTCTACAAGGACGAACTAACTCTGCCTAGACGTTGGCGACAAGTGTTAGATACTGAAGGTGCTTATATAATTAACGATTCATTTTATTGACTACATATAAAAAGTCCAAAAATTTGTTTACAGAGATGGCAGGTTTATAAGTTGCTAACCTAATAAATTAAGTATCATAACAAGGGCTAAATAAAGACTGTGATACCTTTGAAAATTTTAATAAATCTGTTATACATTATGGAAAGATTATGTAACATTTTACGTGATAACTGATAGAGTTAAAGCCACAGTAGAGACCATGATAGGTTTTGTAGAACTTCTCAAAATAATACAATATTCATTTCCAATTAATTTACTGCATCACTGTATCATGCAATTAAGATATATTTATATAACAGCGAGAAAAACTTTTGTTAAATGAGTTTTCCCTGTTTGTTAAATATTTAAGACAAAAATTACCCTGTTTGTTAAATAATTAATTCATTAGATATATACTTTCAACAATTTTGAAAAACTAGTGACCACATATATATTTATTTCATCCCATAATTGCTAACTCCTAACACAAAACAATTTACTTTCCAGAAGACAAACAAAATACTATCCCATGTTGTGTTCATTAACCATACAAGTTTTTTTAAACAACTTATCTTTCCATATGGTTTTGGTGTAAGACAAATTAACAATCTTCTGTCAATTCATGATGCATCGTTTGATTATTTATATAAAAATATGAAAACATCATAACTTTCATTTTACGAACACCCCGTTAGAACCTAAAGGTTAATACCTGTTTTAAAAGATCGTGATTTATTTTGATGATTGTGATTGGTGAAGATGTAGTCAAGTAGTCTCAAAATAGTGATACTGAATATCTCGCCTTTACATTAGTTTCTACAAAACCTACAAAAAATTGAAGATTTTGAACATTTTATAAATGTAAGGACGTACATTTATATAGTTACACCTTCCAAAGAGTTTATATTGCACCTTCATAACATATGAGAACTATAGTTCAAAATTTTAGCATTTAACATGTTCTGTAAACAATTTGCCAAAGTGTGTTCATATTAATTACTATTTTGTAATTTACAAGGGCAGAGAATTCTCTCCTAAATTGTTTTATTAGATTAACTCATTTTTGAATTCTTAACTTTAGAATGAAACAGTAGGTCTGTTTCTTTCTATAGTGATATATATATATATATATATATACATATACATATACATAGATATATATATATATATATATATATATATATATATATATATATATATATATAATTATATAGCAAAAATTATTTTATTACTAAAATAATATATGAAGCATCTTCATGATAAATGCATGTGTTTAATATTTGATTTTTTCAGATTGCCGTTTGGATAAATGACGTAGTTGTTCAAGCTGATCAGAAAATTATGGATAATTTAAAAGGTTTTCATTCGTAATCATCTTACCTCATTTATACAACAATTTTCCTCTTCTCTCAGAACATATTTACCGATAGCGATAAGTCCATAAGTTTGCTTAGAGTTATTTCCGTAACTATATAAAATGAAAAATTTATGTATAATGCTTGTTAAAATACAACCTTTTTTAGTAATACCATTGCCACTGAGGATCAAACAAACTCTAAATTTGCAACTCTGTCAGTTGCACTATTACAAACATACTTCCAAGTATCTTAGTTCGTTCACTCCATTAATTGTTTTGGTGATTTGCCCTTTCTATCTATAAACTAGATAAAACCAATTGTGGGATAAAATTAGTTTATATCAAAATACTTAAATCATATGCATTATGACAATGAAAATCCTTATTATTACAATTTTCACTGTAAACTGTAAAGAAGTCTCAGCACCAGTTGTGCTTTCTTTCCTCAGTGCATCTGTTCTAAAAGATATTACAATGGGTAGACTATGATACAAGAGTTACACAAAAGCAATCAGTTACAGAAAAAACTTAAAAAAAATGTGTTTTTTTATTTAAGCACGATGATAAATATCTATTCAGATTTACGATCTGTTATATACAGCATGATTTAGTGGCCCAGACTCTTCATTGTTCAAATAGAACTGTGTACTAAGGATTTTGTGATTCCTTTAATGATCGTTATATATTCTTAAATACAGTTTATTTAACTTTACTAGGACTTAGAAACCAAAGTACACAGATAGTGAAATGATTGCTGAGAGAGCAATCTTAAAACCAACCACAATGCTATTAAATGAGAAATATTGGTGTAGAGATAAGACTATCATGATTGATACAAGCAATAAGAGTTAATGAATATTTATAAACAATGAAAAAGAAATTAAGGTATTTATTATGCATAGATGTATAATGATGATAAGGGATGTAATTACTGTGAAATTAAAATGATACAAGTGACTGATCAGGGATAGAGAAATAATGAGGATTCGATCTATGAGTGATTCAATCTATTTGTATTTATGAAATTCATCATATACCAATCCAATTACTGTAATAGTAGTAGTTAGCTGGAGGGTAATTGAAAATTTTAATGTTGTATTTTTTTTATGACAAATTATTTACCACTAATAATTGCAAGTACTGTTAGAATCTAATGCTTATTATAATAGTTCATTTTCTGTTTTAAAATAAAAGTTACTACAATAAGTAAGAATATCAAAGCAATTTCTTTTAGGGTCTTCCATTTTCTTACTCATTACAGCTATACGGATTTTTTGTATCACACTTTCTGTCGTCTCACATTTTTACCTGTGCGTCTGTTGTTCTATTTTATTATATAAAATTTTTCCATTTAAATTTCTTCCCACTTGTCTCATTTCCTGTCACATTTATTTTCCTTTATCTTACTTTTACACTTTCTCTCTACTTGGAATTCTATCATTCTGATTACCAGATTTTGTAGATGTTATTAATTAAGTACAATAAATTTATTTCTTGTGTACATAAAACATGAGATATGTGTTTAAACTTCTGTTCTTACTTATAATTTTATCATGTATTAATTATGAAAGTCAAACTATTAAAACATACCTTGAGGTTTTTATCTTGAAGACATAAATAATATATGTAAGTAAATTGACTGGATTAGCTGACTAATTGTAAAATTTCACTGTAAATTTCAGACGAGGATTGTTTAGGCAACGGTCCCAACATTTTGAATGAACATGAATCTGTTATCGCAAATACCGGTAAAACAATTTTTTATAATACAATATATTAAGACATATTGAAGTATTACAAAATTTATGGCGCACTTATCAGCTGCAAAATGAATATTAAATAATTTCAGAAAGTGAGAGCAGTCCAGTTCCAGACTTATCAGAAGAACTTGTGGATAATATTGTGGTAAACGTAATACAGCTTGTTTTCAATGATATTGATATTTGAGACGAAGCTGGCAAAACTCTAAAAAAATGATTCAAAGCCTTCTAAGCATTTAGTTATTTTTAAAAGTACACAACAATATCAAAAAATGCATCATAAATATTGCAGGACATATTCAATAATAATTCTAAAAAAATACGTGATACTGGAGTTAAAAAGCTCGATGTAAAAAAGACCTCAGATAAGTTAGAAGTTATGCCGTCTGAGATTGAAACAAGTAAAGGGAGTAACACACGAGTGATGATTTCAAGGTTTAATGCCACTACATCAACAAAAGACATTGTTAAAACAAACGTACTTATCGATGAAAAGGTCAAGAACAACCAAAAAAGTTTGAATCGAGTTTCAGAAATTGTCAATGATTGTGAAATCGGTACAGTTTGCTTGAATAAGGGCATGAAATGTGCACAGACATTTGAAAAAGCAAATAGCAGGTCTGGTAAGTGTTTACATTAAAACCATTGACATTTTAGTCTGTGTATTTGTTTACAAATTTGCAGATTGTAATTGTGACCTATTTTTTATAAGGAGGTTGGTATTTATTTAAGAAATAGTTGTGCGGATAGTTTTAATGCAAATTAGGACCAATTTTATTTTGTAGTCGTTATAATACTTGTACATAGGGACCTAGGAAGCTCCGTGTATTTTATTGAAGATGGTCGTAAATAAATTAAGCCCTGTTTCAAAAACTACAGCATTGCCAGAAGTTGATTTAGGCACTAGTTGCCATACTACAGAATTGAAGCATTCATTATTATTTTGAGTAAAGACGCCGACATACCTCTACATTAATTTGGGTTTTGAAAGTCTTCCTATATAAAGATAATAACTTCAACAATATCTTTAAGTATTGATGGTTTATCAACAAATGATTTCAGATTACCTATGGTCAAAGCATGCTGAAATCTGCATAAGGACTTTACACCTAGTAGGCACAAATAATTTCCAATAAATGGATTTCCTAATATAGGAAGTTTTGTAATACAAAGTCGCCCAAATAGTATCGAATGTGTTATCGATATTATCAGAATTTTAAAACAGAAACAAGTTCATTGTAAAACAGTTTTCTTATAACTAAATATGCACACTATTTCTATCAGCTATATATAAATTTTATCAATCAATTTAAATAAATTTTATCATTTCAAATTGAATAAAATATATTGGTGGATTGGTTGTTTCACTTCACAACTAAGTATGTTATTTACATTCAAAATTAAACTAATTTTGCCCTTCAAGGTTGTTCAAGAACGATCAGAATCAGTAGACAAGATTGGGAACGAGTATTGAAAAAGTTTTCTCTCGATATGCCCTCATGGAGCAATTGGATTAATACTTTTTGTGTAGACGAAGAAATAAATGGTGCTAATGGCTTGGAAGGTAGTATACTAAACATTTTTTATTAACCTCTATAAAAGCCTCCATCGTTAATTATTTATAATAAATGCCCCCCTATTGAATTAAACTAAGAGTAGTCATTTATCTCATTCCAGGTAAGTTTAAGAAGCCCATGGACGATTACAATACAAAAAATGAAAGAGAATGGAAAGTATTTCGAAGATGTATTGAGACAGAAGCTACAAAGTGGAGGGATGAAAAATTGTTCAATAATCCATCTTTAGAAATGGCTGAGCAAAATAAATTAACAATAATGGTATGTATGAAATGACCCACTAACTAAGACCAGAACTCGCACTAGGAGGGGTCCATACACTCTTAGACAAATGTAAATAATAAGGGGACATTATATTATTACTGAACTATTTTCACCACATAAATATTTGTTTGCCAACTAATAATCATCAATAAAGCTCATGCTGTATCAAATAGTAAATTTCCACTTCTTCCCCAAAGCATAAAGTTAGTTTTCCATTGCAGAGCATGAGAATAGCTTTGCCACATAACAAGAACTTAACCTAGGATCTGTTACAATAAGGTTTTTTAATTTTTCTATATATAATCTAGGAGGTTTTGCCCTTGAAATGAAATTATCAGAAAGATCAAAATTTTCTTTTACAAGTCTTTTAAACCAATGCTTGGTCTTGTTGTGGGACAGTACACCTTCACACATCGCAGTGCATATATTGTATATTGGTTCTCTTGCTTTTTGCATTCATTAAGCAAAAGCTGTCTAAATTCTCTTCCTCAAATTTACATATTTTGTTTATTCTTTATTTGTCGAAACTTATTTTCTAAGTGAATAGAAGATTGGACGCTAGGGTCTTCATATATCCTACCTAGAGATGTTTGAGAAGTTTCTCTAAAATTCCAGAAATTGCTGCAAAAAGGTTTATTAGTTTTCAATCTATAATATTGCCTTGTATATCTTTCGCAGATATAAAAACAATGTGAATTTCTCAAAAGCTATCAGATTTAGTATCATTGCTGTAATTTCTGGTAAACTTTATGTAAACTTCTAGTTATGCTGTTCTTTTCATGATTTCGGCTTAAGCAGTTACGGAGAGTTGATTATCCATTTTATATGGATAATTACAATAATATCTTGAGCTGACTTACATAAAAATTACTTATTCAATTGATACCCCATGCAACATATGAAATTTAATAATAAAATTTTCGATTACTTCGTTTGCCCCATCTAAAATTTTTAATGAATACATTTTAACCTTAACTATTGAAATATATGCGGGTTTAATATGCTTTATAACTATGCCAAATTTTCAAGCCATGACAGATGGACATATGAGTGTTCTTATAAAGGTTTTGTTTTTTTTCCTTCTGAAGTATAGAAGTCTAAATATTAAAAGGGCACATTTTTAAAAATCTCACTAGGAGATGATATAAGATATATATTTCTACTTGGTTACTTTTATAATTTTAAGGACGTGTCAGGAAATGTAAGTTTTCCTGTCAGAACAGTGGGACGTAAAGAAGAAGATATGATGAAGGCCATAGCTAATGTGAAAAAATGGAGGCAGTGGCTTGAGAGATCAGTTAGTTGAGTGTACTTATTTTTTTTTTATTGTATAGGCTGTTCAGAATAATGAGTTTATCATAATTTTTCTAATATCTAGTTTTTATAATAATACATAGAAAATAAATATAAATATGGCACTTTTTGAACTTTCAGATCTTAGAAGTCAATAATTTAATTAAAAATCAGCCAAATTTAGAGCACGACCAACAACTTGCTGGTCTTAAAAAGGTACTAGAGAATAAATGTGAAAAATGGACCAAATATTCAAATTATATGGAAGAAAGGTGGAAAACAAAGTTTAATATTGATGGTATCTGTTTTTATGTTTTTTATACAAATTAGATTAAATTGCAATAAGTTTAAATAAGTATATTAACAAAGGTTAAACAACGTGACAAATACTAGAAAATGAAATAGAAAGTAAAAATATATCAAAGCAAATGTATCTACTAATTTGACTAAATGAATATGTAAGATATTATAGCATTAAAAAAGTAGAAGTAGCTTCTTGAGTACTGTATTTATTTCATGAGTTAAAGTTAGTAAGACAAATTAGTGATATCTCAATATTACTTCTAGAAATTGTGTAACAATTAATTTATAATACTTGAAATGATTAAACAGCTGCTCATTTATTCACTAAGGCTTATTTATTTTAATATAAATGTCAAGCCTACATGGCGCAATTGCCCGATCGCCTGCAAAATCACATACAGATATTGATTATATCGACGAAAACAGCAGATGTTCTGATACCATAATGGATAAAATAATCTTTGTACTTTGTGATTATTTATTTCATTAATGACAACATGCAAGATTCCATTTTGTATCATAAGGAATACTATATAAGAACAATATAATAATACATCCGTCAGTATGTTAAAGGTAGATATCAGATAAACTGCATGAGATAGATAATTTTGAAAAATTAGCAATTTACGAGGGAAAAAATGTAGTTTTGTGATTATTCTTCAGGCAATTAAATGGAGAACAAACAATAAATTTATATACACAGTCACATGCTGCCTTTTGCAATAATTTCAATAACTTTAATGTTATTAATTCTGGAATTCACAAGATTGGTGTTTCGGATATTTTGAAAATCAGATCTTTGCAATTGTCATAAATAATCACTAATAATTGTTACTAATCTATTTATAGGCTCCACAGAAAAAATATGATGAATTTTCTGTGTATATATAAAATTATTTGTAGATGATTTGTCTGTCGGAAGTATAAAAAACGGTGATAAAAGATAACGAATCCTCTCTAATATCACGTTTTAAATTTGCATTTCATTTTTACTTTTCATATATGTGGATTCCTTATTTCCATTGTTTTTGGATGCCATAGATCAATTAACTCTCTCTGGACGTAAATCATCTTTATAAAAATTCACCCATTTACTTTGCATGTTTTCCTTCCGAAATTCATCATCCTTTTCAATTATTTCTATAGTCATTTATATGCCCAAGCAAGTATAAACTCAATTAGCTAATAAATAGCATCAACCAAAAGGAACACCCATTTGTTGATATAAATTTTGTAATGCGACTTGTTCAATATCGCAGTTATGTCTTATAGGCGGTATACTCTCCAATTGAGAACCATACAGTATGCTTCTAACGCGAGGTGTACAATTGATTGTAGGTGGCTGTTTACATACTATACCATAAAACAAGGGGTCAAATGTTTTCTTCGTACTTCTGCTTCTGTCAAACTACGTTCACATTGAGCTGTTCAGTATAATCACCACGGTGTGTTGGGTTGATCATAAGGCATACCGCTTTGACAGCGCGGCGTACCACAGGGATCGTGTTCAACCCCCTCATCGAGCAGGGCTGGACTTGTGTTCTGGTTGGCTGTAAGAAATTGCCAGGAAACCATCTGTTGGTCTGTCCAGATTTTTTCTCCACCCGTACAATGAAATGATATTATCATAAAACTGAAATCCACATAAAAAAAAATTTTCTCAGCTTTTTTATTTTTATGGAAAACTCACACCTGACCAAAAATTTGACTATGACAAATTTATTTCCATAAAAAAAGACCTAATGGTATCTAAGACAGCTTCCCTGCATCTGTTAAGGTTTCGGATTTCCCCATACTGTCTCAGATAAAAAAAACACTGTATAATATAAGTTGTCGTTTCTTTATAAACCCATATATATTCGGCATTAATAAAGAAGTATGAGCATAACAGTTAAGTATGAATAGAACTTGCACTACGAGATTTCCATACACATTTAGGCACTTATAAACATTTAAGGGTACATAGTATTTCTATTAAATTATTCACAAATATTAATTTTTCGTGACATAAATATATTGACTACTATATCTTTTATGGACGTAAAAATATGGTGCATATTTAAAAAATTATAAAATCCAGGATAATCGTTAGTTTTCCTGTAGTTCTCCATAACAAGCCTTTTCAAATAATAGCTGAAATGCTATATAAAATTTAAAAAATATATATTGATTACTTTATTTATCCCCTCGTTATTCTTTTTATGGACAATTTAAAAAAGTAAGTTTGTGCAACAACCCACATAGGGTTAATAAGATTAGAGAGATAAGAGCTAAATTTCAAGTTTCAGTGTCGCATGTTTTCTGAGAAAATAAGCTATGACCGACAAAAACAAAATAAAAGCCACCTACATTAATATCATAATATCAAGAGTGCATCTTTAATCTAGCAAAATATAGCGATCATCATGCTATAGCAAATTTCAATAACACTATACAAAGTTTGTTTTGTCAACAGTAGGTTCGAATCGGGTAAATATTTCTCTACCGGTATAGAAATAATACAAGATAAATTCAATACTAAACTATTTACAAACGCTACAATAAATAATCAAAATAAAAAAATCATAAATATTTAATCATTTCAATTATCAGTCGTTTTCACTTGCAATGCGCACTGCGTGAATACGACGATAATTATAAAATAAAATATTTGAAGCGTGAAACAAAGCAACGTGGACCTAAACTATCATGGCTAGGTCTAACTCGCTACTGAATCTTGTGCTTGCTGTGACAAATAATGTTCATACTAACAACCATGGACAATATGAAAGGAATATGTTTATTTGTGTTTTTTTATTCAATTTATCTATAAATGTAAAATGTAATTTTATAGTGGACTATACGCATCATCAGTAAAATTTGTTTTGTTACATTTCATAAAATCATTACATATTCGTTCATCAAAGATTCTCCTAACTAAAGATTTTTCCTCTCCTTTCATCAGTTTTTGCTGTTAATTTTATTATTTAAAGTTTTAATGGAGAAAAGGTGAATATACAAATATAAATATATAAATTAGCGGTCCATTGGTAACTTCCTTTACCAATATGAATAGAAATGAACCAAGATTGGCCCAATTGTCGTTATATGGAAAGTTTTCTTAATTTATATGAAAACTGTTCTTAGAACTTTTTTTATAACTTAAATCTATCTTTTCCTAGCCAACTAAAATTTATACTATGGTTTGTTACGATAATGTAAAATATTAAAATATCTTCCATTATTGGCACTTTATGCCAATTCAGCATGTATGGACGTGATATTTGACAAATATTTAATTAGAATGGCATCTGTACAAATTCAGCTGCTAATCGACATAAACTTGTAAAACTTTTATTATTTATTGGCCATTAATAACTAATTAACACATCTTACAAAGAATTTTAACCAAAAGGTGTGATTAATGGAAATCCTTCTTTTCCAACACAATAAGTTTTTAAACAATAAATTAAGAGTATTTGCTCAAGTGGCGCTTATTATTTAATTGAAACCTGCTATTGGTAGCGTGATGCTCATCTGAACTTAGATAAATTGACAACAGTAATTTATAAATCCACAAGTAAAAATATTCATTAAATCAAACCATTTACCATTCTTACCTAGAAAAAAGCACAATTTTATTTTTTCTAATTATTTTATATAGAGTATCATTTATCTAGTAGAGGCAGATATCTCAACAACTTTGTCTATATTTGTTTAGTCATTTCAGTTCTAGAACATAGTTTATAGGCATAGTGATATAACACTGCGTACACACATTTTTAACTTACAAATATGTAGTTAAAAATAGGTGGTAACGACCAGACTTAATAATGATGATTTCCTCAATACATGTTACACTTTTATGACCTATGTATAATATTACTACAAAAACTATCATTATATTAATCAAAATTTACACATGTAAACTAGTTGATAAGCACTATATTACAATTAAGAGACAATTTACATAAGCAAATTTGAATAATGCATCGTAGCCCGACAGTCATCTGTAATGATGGAAGATTACTCAATTTTTTACTTTTTATTACTACAATCACTATACTAGCAATTAACTTTTTCAAGCCTTATATCAATAATGGAAGATGGTAGAAGAAATACAGAGAGAATTGAGACAATGAAAAGATCAGTAGACAGTGATTTATTTGAATTACTAGCAGAAATGGAACAGGCTCTGTTCCATTTCTGCTAGTAATTAATAAACCAAAAAGATAACAAACTCATATAAAAAAAAGTATTTGCCATCGTGAGGCTGAGGACGATTTGGATAATTACAGTGTATCTGTAACAACAAGTCATTGTCGGCAATCACAATACCCCGCTAATTATGAAGCACCCAATTAAAATACTCTTTAAAATTATCATCGTTTTTTATTAAACAGAGTCAGGACATTTAACTATCATTCATATTATTGTTACTG
The DNA here is from genome assembly GCA_039881145.1 of Druceiella hillmani. Taxonomy (NCBI): domain Eukaryota; kingdom Metazoa; phylum Arthropoda; class Insecta; order Lepidoptera; family Hepialidae; genus Druceiella; species Druceiella hillmani. The sequence continues at coordinate 43,876,457 of JAYKKI010000001.1, read as the reverse complement.
ATTAAAATAATAATGTTTTATTTTTTACCTTAAGCAAGTCTTTCTAGGCACGAAATAGTTTCCGAAAGTTGACATGTTGTTTTAAAATATTGGTCTCTATAATTGTCAGAAGTTTTTGAAATCGTTCACTACTAACTCTAAAATAATTTTTGAATCATTTTGTAAATCACAGAACAGTCTAAATTCCCCTTTAAGCGGTCTCTCTCTGATATAATTACTTAATTAAAGCCTTGGTTTGTCGTGCTTTTTTTTATATACATATAAACATATCTTTTTTGTATGCACATACTCAGAATCATCTTCACGTGAATCGGTATTTGACATCACAAAATACATGAGATGTCCCTTTCATATATGAAATTCATTCAAACTGAAAATGACCTAGGTCTCATTTTCCGCTTAGCTCGCTGGGCTTATTTCTCCCTTTCGCTGTGGAATGAAAACATTTAAAAACTGACAAAACTCTTTGTTAATTGTCGGCGAAACCTATTTTAACTACTTCCTCTCCGTTCAGCTCAACTATTTCTCGATCATTACCCTTTCACAGTAGAAGGCAGGCTATAACGTTATACATTTTTCAGAAACAACTTATTACCAATTTTGTGATGTTGGAATTTTTTTATACTATTTATCCGGTACCAAACTTTACCAAAGATTTATTCACATAAAAACTCCATTTATATCTTACATAGGAATGAAATTGAGATCAGTAGTTATCATGTTTCAATTTCAATCATCTGGGAAATAAAATAAAACAATTGAATAATCTGTCTGGCCACTTCAATACAAACATTATGTTAGAATATACATTTCCTTAATTCTCCCCTTCATCTTTTTACAGACAAATTAGAAAATTTCTATTTACAAAATTTTAATACAAAAAATATTGAAATTTTTAAATTTGAAAAGTCTAGCAAGATTCAAATTCCCTGAGCCTTATTAGCAATAAGGTTTATGATGCTACTGCATCGTTTAATTTACAAAATAAATTTTTACACTGCTATAAAATAGATACTAATTGTCTTTTTGGGCTGCAGCCCAGGGCCCCCTTCATAAGACAATGGATAATATTATTAAATATAAAAAATCACATCAGGGTCACCACCACTTCTGGAAGCAAGGGTAGTTGTGCGCTGACAGTGAATATATTTGTTGGTACATTTTGAATCAACTTTCAGTACTCTCAGCAGTGTTGGTTCTATCGGGGCATTTTGGTCCGCAGCCAATGCGTGCTTATGGAATGGGACTGGGGATTCCGCGTTGCTTGTTTTCAGTGTTTAGAACGAACATACATCATTTAGTCGCCGACCACCATCCAGTATTTCTGTACTCGTTAACAATAGTTTGGATCCAATTAATCCTGGGCTCTGGGCCCTATTTATTAGGAAGATCAAGATGTTTTGTTTTTACCTGACTACCCGAGGTTTCATACTTGAAATGTCAAATTGTGACATTTTTAGTGACAGTTGCTATTGTGAAATGTTTTCAAATTATTTATCAACTTTCGCTGAACAGACTTTATTTAAGTATGTGAACAGATATGTATACAAGGTGCTTCTGAATTAGCTGCGGATATTTTTAGTCATTTATTTACTTACGTCATTAATGAAAAAACAATTAGCACAAAATTATAATACTTTTTATGTTACTTACGAAATTATTTTTTCTAACCAACATTAAATCTGGCTTATTTACTGTTGTTTAATTGGCGGGACAGCCGCAATTACATTCAGGACAGTTGTAATCAAAAGAATGATGTTTTCTAATAAATTGAAATTTGATTTCCTGAATTTCACCGAAAAATAAGCAAAAAAATATATTTTATTTCAAGTTTACTGGGTCGTTTATTCGTATGGTGTGAACTTTGATACTTCAAAAAATATCTGCATCCAAATGATTCACCTTCACCTCCAAATTAGCAATGGGTCATTCATAAACGAACGACGTCACGAAGCGTTCTTTTCACATGAAATGTGAATATGACTCATTCACTCATAGAGTGGGTAATTCATCTGAAGTTTGCACTCTTGGTAACCTCGTGAATAACAACTATTCGTTTTTTAAATATAAATCATTCATTCAAACTGTTCTTCACTTCCTTTGAAGTTTAGACATTTTAACTATAATGAATATAAACTTGTATATTAATTACGGCTCAGGGTAAAAATATAATCTGAATCTAAGAAATTGTATATTAAAACATAATGAAAAAATTTGTAGGTAAATAGAATATATGTGATATAAAATATTTAAAATAAAATATACAACGGAATAAAAATTAATAAGAACTGCATTATAAATTGGCATTTAGAAAAATAATTTCGGAATTTTTTTGCTTAGAGTCTATTTCTGTTTTCTGTTATAATTTGCCCCATTTTTGAAAAAAATTTTTCACTTGGAACAGATGTTCCTACTATACATAAACATTTTTTTATAACTTGAAAAAGTTTTGGGTATACCTTTTTCCATTCAAACCACCAATTTAATGGATTAGGGTGTCTCGGTAATAATAGTTCATCTAAGTATTTTTTTAGACTTCTACAAAACATGTAGTAGTTCATTTGTCAAAACCACACTGCTATCAGAATCATCCCAAATACTTGATTTCTTTGTAGAAGAACTATCTCTATTTGATGGTGTCTGTTCGGCTCCAATTTCTTCAATAAGCACTGGTCATGCCAGATTTGTTGTACTCGCTATTGCATTATTTAAAGATGTTTCACTAGAAAATAAAATTTTTTGAAGCGCGAATCTAATATAGTTGATTCAGCTAGTAGACGATTATTTTCTACATTTTGGAATCGTTTATTTATTCCCTCGATTAATTTTGTTTTCATACTTATTATTTGCGTAAGTAAATTTTCCCTATTTAAAAATTGGGCCATTTTCTATTTTAATGCTGTACTTATGAAAATTATCTACTTTAATTTGTACCTCCTTAATTTCCAAAATGGCAGTCTGTACAATTAAATTTGAAGTATGTGTAAAACATGTTAAATGTCTGTAGCCGATTAATTTTAATATCTGCCACCATATTTGCAACGTTGTCTGTAATGACTGCAAAAACACACATCTCAACATTCCACTCTCGTACTAATCTCTCGATTTCAGTAGCAATGTTATCTGAAGTGTGTCTCTGAATATTGAACTCATTCTAATAAAACAGATCTTAACGCATTTGCTTCATTTATGAAATGAGCAGTTATCGCAATGTACGAATTGTTCGCAATCGATATCCATCCATCTAAAGTTATAGATACTGCAAACGCCTTTTCAAGAAAACTCGCTGTTTTTACTTTATTAATATTAAACAATTGAGGTAATAAACTTTTGGAACAGTTTTCCGGCAAGCGGCACGTACAACAGACAATAAGTTTTAATGAAATCTTTGAATTCAACAGATTCCACTGTTCGAAAGGGCAGGTATTGTTTTACTATTAAATGAACCAAAGAATTATTTAACTCATCATTCTTTGTTACTAAATATGAACTGATCATATGTTTCAAACACTCTCTTATTGTAGTTTGCATTATAGACATTGTTTAAGGGTAGGTAAGTCGAAGGTGCCTAAAAAGGTTATAAGTATTGCCTTCCTTTAAAAGATATCAATTTGGACCAAAAGTTACATTTTCGCTTTTCACCCATTTTCAAAATTTGTAATAGGTAGTCGAATTTGAAATTAAAAATCTTAATTATATTCTATGACAGACAGTTTTTTTGTGACTTTGGTTGCAGTAAATTTGCAAATGCAACAAATTCTGTAAAAATGCATACTTTTTATAAATTAATAAAAATAATAAAGACAATCTACGTAAAACATACATCAGACTGGCTGACTAATAACAATAATTGATCAAACATAAAAACAAAGTTTTATTAATTACAGCGACATGTTCTTTTGGTATCAGATTAATACAAATAAATCAATTTAACAAACGGATATGCGGTTGGCTACAACTATCTAATACATACTACAAATTCCATTAAGACAGAAGGTTTCTACACAAAATATAAAAAATACGTTTCATACCTACTTATATGCAGAATAGTCACTCTACTATATGCAGAATAGTCACTCTATTAAAAAAAACAATTATGTAATTAAAGTAATAATATAAAACAGGTGACCAGGTACCAATTAAACGTTATTGACATTTATGTAGTTTTTAAAGCAGTTAATTTTAGAACTAAGCTTCAGCTCTATGCGTAACATCATTCTTCATGCCCATTAATAACGTTAATACTTCAATTGAAGAGTCACTTTGAAGCTTTCGCTTTGAAAGCGAAGTGCGAGTACTTCGCTAAAAATTGAATGATTTCCCATCGCTACTCTAAATGATTATAAAGGCTTTATAATTTCAATATTATATATATATATATATATATATATATGTAAACAACAAACAATTGGATTTTACTGTATATATATATACATATATATATAGTAAAATCCAATTGTTTGTTTTTTTCAGAAAAATATCAAGTCATATCTGCAAGAAAATATAAAAGTGGAGCTGAAAATTACGGTTAGATCGAGAAAAAATAAGAAACAAATTTATAAAAATTTAAACTTTTTTAAATTAGAACATAAAAATGAGAATTTAACAGTTATAAATCCATTAACAAGCGAAAGGAAAGAGCATTTAGCTAAAAATAATCTAACCGAAGGGAGCGGAATATTTGCGATGTTCCAAGAAAAAAATACCCGTGACGAAAATGTACAAATAAAAAAGTAGAAAAGAAAGATATTGTTATTCAGCAAGAGAACAGCAATACCGATGCAGAAAAAGATTCAGCAAATATTGAATTTCGAATCTTGCTTTTCGATCGAATCTTTCTTATTCCTCTCGACATCCTCTCAAATGAAAGGACTGACTTTCAAACTAAAGATCTAAAAAATATAATATATCCAGCTGTAATAAAGAAATATAAAGAACAAAACAGGTCATTTTCAAATAGGCATTTCACTAAGAAAATGAAAAGTAGCCAATTACTGGAAAGATCTTGGTTATGTTATTCAATCAGTGTTGGTAGTGTCTTTTGTTTGGCTTGCAAACTTTTTTCTGAAACTCCTCAATACACAACTGGAGTTTTTGATTGGAAACACATAAGAACTTGTTTAGAAAATCAGGAAAATTCCAAAGAACATAAAAATTCAATATTAGTGTGGTTAACACGAAAAGAAAATAAGTCTGGATTAGACAAGCAACTAAGGAACGAAACAGAATATTAACAGTGTCCTAAAACGGGTTATTGCAGTGGTATAATTTTTGAGTAACAGGAGCTTAGCATTCAGAGGTTCCGAGGAAATATTTGGTTCTCCACATAATGGTAATTTTATAGGTGCTCTGGAACTATTAGCAGAATTCAACCCATTCATTCGTGAATGTATTGAACAACGAGAACTGCGAACAAAACCTCTAATATCATACTTATCAAAAACAGTATATGAAGAAATAATTGAGATGGTGTGCAAACAGATTATTAAACAAATCATAGCTCAAATAAATAATGACGACATAAAGTGCTATTCAACTGTAATGGTTTCAACCCCAGATCTGTAGCAGTATTACGATACTGTTTTCACAAATGAACTCCTACTAGATAGTTGTACAGGCAATTTTTCAACAACGCTTCTAATATGGTGGATCAATACAATGGTGTACAAGCACTTATAAAATAAATATGCGGATTATGTGCCATGTGCCGCGCATTCCCTTAACCTAGTTGGCGAAGAATCCGTTGAGGTTGCAAATGAAATGGTGAACTTTTTAGAGTAGTACAAAAATATATGTTTTCTTCTTCGATCCATAAGTGGGAACTGCTAAGTTGTGAAACAAAACTAAAATTTACGTTAAAAAGTTTAAGTCAGACCGATGGTCTTGTCACTATGATGCTTTCAAAGCTTTGAAATATAATTATGGAGATATTATTAATATTTACAAAAGTTTTAGTGAAAACGAAAAGAGGCACAAAATTTATTTAACAAATTAATGAAAGTCCATACTGCAATTTTAATTATTTTTTGGGAAGGAATTTTAAAGAGATTCACTTTAGTTAACAAAAAATGACAAAGCCTTGGTTTAGATATTTGTGAAGGCAACAAGTTAATAATGTCATTAAAAGAGTTCGTCAGCAACATACGATACCAATCACATAAGAAACTAAAGGAATACGAAGAGAAAGCTAAACAATTAAATACTACTGTGGGAGCAGAATAAAGTGATATAAGCAAGAGACGCATTATTTTAACATTTTCAGATAAAGTCTCTGTATATGGCACAGAAAAATTTTAAAGAGACACGCTAAACGCTGCGTTGGATAAGCTGATTATGGATTTAAATAGAAAAAGTCTGTGAAACATATGTCTCTGTATATGGCGCAGAAAAATTTTAAAGAGACACGCTAAACGCTGCGTTGGACGCAGATGACGTAGATGAACATTTAGTGAATAAGTGCATTCAGTTAAAATCTTACTTATGACAGTCTAAGCTAGAGTCTTACACCTCTTGCAGTGAAATGTTATGCTAATTTATGAAAAGAAACTTATTGATGTTTTCCCAAACTGCTATACTATCTTGAAGATTTTTTTTAACGCTTCCAATCACTAGCTGTGAAGCGCTCTTTCTCCAGGATGTCGTATATAGAAAACAAATATAGGACAGCAATGTCGAACAATCGCCTAAATCATTTATCAGTTCTTTCCATAAATTGTGATATAACCAAGGATTTACAAGGTGATGAGCAATTAAAGGAATTTGCAGCGCAAAAATGCAGAAAGATTGCTTTATGGTTTATATAATATAACTACACATCACAAACACATTACTTGTGATGTGTACATACAAAAACTGTTTGTACCTAAGTCATATTAAATTAATATTTTGTGTTCCTATTTTTTTTTGCTATACCTTCCTTCATCATACATTATAGGAAAACAAATTATTGACAAAATTGCAATTCGTTTGATTAATTAGCTGTGCTCCCGAGTAGTGTTAGCCCACAGCTCTCCAAACTCACTATCCGCCCTTGACAACACATACTTACATGAAATTATCTTTTCCCTTATGACATTAGGCTTTAAACCCTTTTGCCTGGGGCATATGTGCTAAGGGAAAATAACTTCTAGTTTTTCTTGCTTTCTTTTGGCTTTAATTTTTTATACCATACTAATTTATTGTTGATTTCCTCATTTAATCTTGAGCTTTTTTCCCTAACGGGAACTTCTTGTATAATATAATAATCTTAATTTTGTTCTTCACTAAGATTAGAGACATAAACTCTCTTGCCTATACCTAAATAATAACCTAGTGGTATAATTGGGAATATCTAAAAGTAGATATGCCTAAGTTGAAACAAAACTGCTGTATAATTGATATGTAAGTTAGTGTATTTAACTATGGTAATAATTTTATAAGTTAACATATGAATAAAAAATGTATTACTCAATTTAACTTACTGTTTATAAGTGGAATTTCATAAATACGTCACATAAAATGCAGCCTCTATTAAATTTCAGAAACTTTTATGCAATTGAAATTAATGAAGTGTCCTCGCTGACCTTATTTTTATTATATATTAAAGACATTTTTTATCTTTCTAAAATATATTGTGATCAATAATTTTATAAATAAAACCAGTGCTTTGAAACCCTTACAAGAAACACTGCTTTGGTTAAAACTTCTAACAAGTTTTAACCAAAGCAGTATTTCTTCATCCGAGAGTCCATCAATTTCTAACTTTGGAAATCATGACATAACATATGTTATTGCTAATTATAGTATATAAATGGTTTAAGAAACAATATGAAATAAAACTATTATTTTTTTTACAGATTTAAATAATACCATGATGAGCAATGAGTTATTTCTCTCTGAAAAAAATTACGAGGAATAAACAGGAAAAAAATTGTAATGCAACACATTAGGATTCCTAAACAATAGATAAAATTGTGAAGTGTCTTTGTGAAATGTTAATAAATATTTATTTTTAACTTGCTCAATATCACCGATTTTATTGTTACATTACTTTTTATACTTCTGATTGACATTGAATAAGGAGTATTGAGCAAATACCACATAAAAATATAGGTGCCATACTATAGAATTTAAACACTCATTATTATTTTGGATAAAGCCACCTGCACATCTCTTCAATAATTAAGTTTCTGATAGATCTTCATATATAGAGATAATAGCTTTAACAATACCTTCAGGTATGTATTGATGATTTATCGACAAAATGATTCCAGATTGCCTGTAATCAAGGGATACACCATCTAGGTACAAATGATGATTATTTCTAGGTGTCATTAGTTTTATAGTACAAAATAGAGAATGGATTTTTTAGCATTCTAAGACAACTGTGTATTCTTTTTTGTGCTTAATTTATGCACTCTTTTATATTTTACTAATTATATTTTAACATAAGATATGACATTAACGGTTACCTATGTAATTAATGTATTTGACACTGCGCAACGGTTCTGATCGTGTAAACATTTCCTTTATACCACCAACTTCCATCTCACCGGAACTACCGATGTGGTTGACTTGACAATTCTTCCAATGTTGTCCATACTGTGTCTCATATTCCATATTATTTTAATGGAGTCATATGTTTAACACAACAGACAAAAACTGGACTTTGATTTCATGACATCGTTTAGAATTTTACCTGTATAAAGACCTATCAGTGATGTTACTCTATATATAAAGCTCTTTTTTTCTAAGTCCCATCGTCACAGACAATAGTACCAGGTATATCTTCTCTAGTGTTGTGTCACATCTCAGATGGATGGAATCACTTCATTTTGCATAGTGAATTGCACCTTAAAAAGCTTCACACAAGATAAAGCTGCGTTTATTCACTCCAGAGCAAAAGTGGATTCACCAGCGAACATCTGCCGACAGGTACAAACTATTGAGAACAATACAGTGGAGTTATTGAGAAGAACGTAGAAAGCAGAACAGTGGATTGCATATACTGCTGTGATTGCATATACTGGCTGTGTTCCTTTCACTGGGAAGCAATGGTGTCAGTTTTTGGGACACAAAATATTGACTATCTTGAAAATGGGGAAACCATTGCAGAGAATACTCATCACTTTTGGACTGATTAAAGGTGACAATAGTATAATAACAAACATTTTTTTTCTCCATAATAGCACCAGTGTATTCACGCCTTGTCACTGAGCAATTTGTGCTCAGCGACATGGCTTGAATGTCAGATAATTACTATCCACCAGATCTAGCTCCCTCACATTACCTTCTATTTCGAAACTGTCTTCTCTGGATTCAAATTTGAGCAAAATGCAGCCATCATACATAAAGTAAACAAGTACTATGAAGGCTTCAATGATACATCAAGAAGTAATGAGGTTGAGGCTTACGTTGAGACAAATGCGTTGAATAATTGGTTTCTAGCTATGTTATATAAATTTATAATTTTTGACTCAAAGTTTAGACTCTGAAAAAATAGGTCTAGCCTCAGACGAGTTTTGGACTTAACTAGCTATTACAGTGCAAGAGCACTTTTATTAGTTTAATATATTTCTGAATTCTGCAGTGTATGGCATACATCACTTAATTCTATTGTCATTTTACTGTTGCTACTTTGAATATTTTTAAAGAGTATAGCCAGATAAGTACGGGCAATCTGCCCCAAAGAACACTTTATATATATATATATATATATGTATGTATGTATGTATGTATGTATGTATGTATGTATGTATGTATGTATGTATGTATGTATGTATGCATGCATGCATGCATGCATGCATGCATGCATATATATATATATATATATATATATATATATTGTTTGTATTTTACTACCCACTTACAATTTTATAAAAACTTGAACACTAAAAAAAAATAACCAATTAAAACTTGCTAATAATGAAATGCAAGATTCGTTGTATATTTTTTATCTATACATATAATAAAATTGTAACAGAGTAAATTCTATACATGGAAAATACTTTAAAAAGGTTATAGATTTAGCATATAAAATGATAATAGAAGCCGGAAAACTTTTTTTAGAATATTTGTCTGTCATTTTGTGCGTCAATCCCACAAAATCTACTGGACAATTTTGGTGAAATTTGGTAATGTAATAGTTTATAACCCAGAGCAACATATGAAAGAAATCTTATTCAAAATTTCACGTGAGTACCTAGTAAACCGTAGGGTACAGCTAATATTATTTTTCTATTAAATAATATATATAATCGTATCAATATAGCTTTTATAATACACCAATCGGTGAGAAAACGAATTGTAAACACATAAATACCTTCCAAGTTTCAAAATTTGTTTTTATATTGGGGTAAATATTTCTTGATCAATCAAATTTTTCAATTCTTGTTCAATTTTTCAATTCAATTTAATTGACTTTAAGCAGCTTAAATTATAATTATTTGTGCAACTAAATTAAATTCGAAGTTGGAGCTACCATTTTGGTTTTTAAATTTTGATAAAAAAATTTCAAAAAGTCATTTACAATCTTAAAAACCCCAACAAGCCAAGCCATAGCGTGAAAAGCAACCTTTACATTTACCACAAATAACTAATAAATAATTTTTGGAAACCCATCAATTTTTTATATAATAAGATATCCACCAATATTTAGTATATAATAGTACCATTAAATTGAATTTTTATGAGATCTACACATACAAACCAAATTTTAAGTTAATAGATAAGTGGAAGAGGGTGAAAAATTGATTACAAGATAGGGTCCAGACAAACGGAGAATTTAAATAAAAGTCCAGTAAAAACATTTGAATGTGAATTTTTGGTCCAAGTGTCTGTGACTGAATGTGACTTAAAACAAAATTACTCACAATTAAATGAAACTATATGACGTAGTATTATTTCTACTTTATTTAAATTCTTTACCATTAAGGCTTTGAAAATATTTCTCATTAGTTTATTTGCTTTTCAATTTCTAAGTTATACCAGAAATAGTTCATGCTATTATTGTGTTGATGAATAAGTAGAGTTGCTTAAAATTTTTAATTATATTAAAAGATTTTAGAATCTTTCATACTAAAGGAATAAAAGGTAACACATGCATCCAGCGAAACATTTCTGATCGAAATGATGAACTGTTATTCAAGCTATAATCTATTGGTTGCGACATTTTATTAGCATAACAGAGATAGGCAACCAAAAAAACATTTCTATACTTAAAGATTCCACCACTGTCGGCCATTAAAAAATGTAGTACTAGTTCTATCATTATGGTTCCGAATTATAAGTGTGGAAGATGAGAAGTGCTTAGTACTACCAATCAAGCTGAATGACTGCAATCAGCTTACCGAGCTGCAACTGCACTATAGAGACCATTGAGAATCATCTTCACATGCTCGGCTATCAGCCACTGTTGGCAAGATTGATAACTTACCAGTTAAGTAAAGCCGATCAGGTAACCTACGTATCCGTAAGTTCTTTGAAGCTTTTACATGGAAATTCTGAACTATTTTTTGACGAGATAAGGACTGGGTTTTGTATGAAAATGACACACAAAAGGGGCCTGCTTTGTGTGTCATTTTCATTGAACTCAACCCCAGATTGTGTTACGGTTCTGCATCCAGCATACTCTACAGAATTAATGCCCTCTAATTATTACCTGTTATGCACCCACAAGAACTTTTACACTTAAAATGATATTCCAATTGGGTATTTGACTAAATTTTTTTTATTTCATTAATCATAATTTCAAGGTACAAGCTGAAGAGTGAAAATTTTTTTAAATAATCTTAAAAATTTACTGAGTTATAAAAGTTTAAATGTAACCTTTAGACAAGGACGGCAATACTGTGTTGTGAGGTCATTTTTAATATTGCACATTATATTCTACAAGAGGAAAAGAGACAGGGATATACCCAACTCTATCCGTATCTTCAAATTTAGAAGCCTATAACTGGCTTATTTTTCAATCAATTTTAAAATTTTTTTCAAGACTGGTTTTTAATTAACTTATATTTCACAATATTGTACGAAAAATATAAAAATTTAGAATGAGTCAACTACCGGACTGCAGTAATTTTAAAATGTCACTCAGCAATTTCTTTAAAGGCCAACCCTCTATATTCTTAATGTGCAACATCAAGTTACTGTCAAATAGATATATTGACCAAAAGTTTTTGGGGCTTCAATGTGAAACAAGGAACCTTTACAACTTCGTTATGTGTGTCCTTCTGTCACAGCCTTATAATTTTTACGGATTTAGGCACATCTACATAAAATTTTGTTAAAACAGATTATTAAAAAAAATGTTATATCTGATAAATTCCAGATACCGAAAAAATCTAGATAACTAGTTATCTAGATTTTTTCATTTGATTAAAATTATCAGTTAGAATTAGTTCACTTAATTGGCTTTAACAATGTCATAAGTTATAAACAGTTAATGGAATTCTATTTTATTTTTGTTTACACACACTTGGTCTATGAAAGTGTATCATTATTAGACAGCCAAAAATTTTAGTGATAATGGATTGCTCTTAAAAAAAATCAAGAATATAAATAATATGCCTGTTGAAAAACAGTGTTGCCACATTTTAATAAGTTCTTTTCATAAATAAACAAAGTTTTTTCTTATCTAAATTTTTATCTTTTGCTTAACCGCTTCCATAATTAAAAGGAAACTGAAAATAGTCCATAAAATGTTGTATTACAAGAATAAAAATGACACTCATAGAGAAAATGAAAAAACAAGCTGCATAAAAGTTTTATTTACATTGTCAATCAAAAAAGAAATATTGTATTTTTTTATGTAGTTGGGTTATTTTTCATAATAGTTTGTAAATGCTATTTTTATGGATCTCTTTGAACCAGCAAGATGAAACAAAATGTAGATTGTGCCTTGTTGTATCCTCCATATGCAAAGATAAAAAACTAAGCCATGAAACTAACAGGTCTGACAAGTTCGTCAAAAAAAGCCACGTGTAACTCGAGAAGAGGTATAAAGGCAAATTCATTTTAACAACAGAACAATTGTCAATTTCAGTTAACACTTTTTTTTAATTGATTTAGGCAAGGGTCACACATTAAAAAAAAGAAATTAGTATTGATTACCTTTGTAATCTTTTCTAAAAAGTTATTAAGTACTTCATCAAAGTTTAATTATTATTTTTATTTTATATTATAAATTCTTAGTATATTAAAAACATACCAATATATGTTTTGAAGATAGTTTTATTGTTTTCTATCATGACCAAAAACACATTTTTTTTTGCTCTTTCCTGATTCCTGATTGTCAATCACAAAATTATTAGGTTTCTCAACTTATTCCTATTATGTATTTTATTCATATAATAAATTCCTAACAAGAAAAACCCTACTTTTCAGTTAATACTTTCCATTTAAGACTTTTGTTCCATTGAGAAACGTTTATATTGAATTGTCTTAAAAATAACAGTTTATTACACAAAATTATACAATTTTTGATCTAAACTTGTACAAGACATTATTGAAAGGAATAAATATGATTTAAAAAAAACGTTTTCAATTGATAAATTCACACAGATTTATAATGACTGTACCTTATTGGATATGCTGACATATTACCTATATCACTTAAAATGTACTGTCAATTGATTACTGTCATATTTGCGGACATTGCTATCTCTTGAAGCGGCAAAGACCCAACGTACGTTGTAACACAGATCTCGTATACCATCATAGTCAGATCCGGTTAATTGAACCCTGATATTTCTATGTTGTTCTTGCAAAGAATGCATGGTACAAGTGCCATCTTGGCGTCCAACTATGAACATCATCTGTGGCAAAGTCACCATACTGAGAGCTGAACTTGCCGACTCATGTAAAGTAAATAATATTTCACCAGAATTTATTGACAGAACAATTAGCTGAAAAGAAGAATAATCTGTGGTCACTTTCAATTTGTAAGAAAAAAGTTTGCTTAGAAAGTTATAACTTTATATTTGCACCTGATCTTACTGCAGTCCAAAATTTTTTTGTTTTGAAATTATCAGTTCCATTGCATTCTTTTTTCAATACTGTTAACTTTCTGTCTCATATAAATTAAATTGAAATTAGCAGGGCCTTATTAAAAATTGCCCTGATGTTAAGAATGACGAATGACAGGTAGCATTAATTAAGTATCAACTATTCATACTCTTTAAATATATACCAATAGCAAAACGAATACATAATGTAAAAAGAGAAATTTCATGTCAATTTGGAATGGTATACAAAATATTTTTATACCCTTCCATCTTCACAGCCTAATACAATTTGTTTGTCATCAATGTTTGTACAGCAATTGATGGCTGATCCAATATGGTGTCTGTATTTTGTTTCTCGTGTAGCCACATGTGCACATAACACAAATCCACTTTCTGTACCAACAATTAACAATTTATTTGCTGTTCCAATCTGTAACAAAAAAAGGATTAAAATAATCTTAGAAGTTTATGTCCTTATGGCAGACAATAATAAAATCAAAATACAAACATGCGTATCGCATATTACTTCTTACTGATATTAAGTATGATCAATATAAATCAAATGATCAAATAATCTTTAATGAAATATAGATTTTGCTCACATTTAGTGAGAATCTTCTTCAGGATCCCAAAGAAGATATACAGCATCATTGAATTTTCACATGCGCCAGTCCTCACTCACCCAAATTAAAACATTTAAAAAACATTATTTTAATGTTTTTACTGTCAAAGTTGAAAGACAATAGTTTTTAAGTATAAAATATAAATTCACACAATTAATACCCCTTAAAAATAACATGGTTCTGAAAATATGTATATTTTACTGATTCATCATTTTTAACTGGCTACTGTGTCTCGACTGTCCAATGTAAACAGCTAGTATTTCTCAAAGATCAAGTGCGCATATTGTAGAAGAAATAACCCATAATTGATTCGTTTGACTCACGATGAAATTTAGAAAAATTACATTGTTTAGAAAAGAAGAAAAATATTTAGTCAATGAAAATATAGTTTCAATTTAATAATTTTTTCAATTTAATAATTTTTTCAATTTAATAATTTTTTCAATTTTAATAATTTTTTCGGTGTTTTCTTAATAAAAACTTGTACCAGGATAATAGAATACAAAAAAAATTATGGAAATATATATTGTGAACAAAAATTATAACAAAAACTGAAATCAAGGTCACATCGTATTTTCGCAGTCCGGTACATCCTCCGTATCAGCAAAATAATTGTTATCGTCACTCAAAATTCGCATTATGCCAAATTGTGAGCGCACCACAATGTCACTCCTACTATCACTTTCTTCACAACTTGATCATTTTCACTCAAATTATTTTCGTATTCCAACATTATGGGTTAAAAATTTTCTTTTCCTGGATCCTTTTTATATTGTAATTACTAATAATATTATAATTTGAACTTTATGTAACACGTAGAAAGATAAAAAATTAGCAATACGTGCGAGTGGCCTCCCCTACCATGAGCTCAACAGCAACTGATTTTGCGAGCGCCATCGCACTCGTGGAAAATTTAGTTAGTATGTGCACAAGCGCGATGGTGCTCGTCAGCACTCTAACGGTTAAACCACCTATGAACACACAAAAGATGAAAATAACAAAACGAGCATTGCAATTTTTGAAGTTCAATGTAGGGACTAAATATCATGTTAGTTTCATATTTTTATCTCATTAATTAATATTATAGCTTTCTTCTACAATACACGCACTTGATCTGTGAGAAATATTAGCTGTTTACATTGCACAGTCGAAATAGTGGAACCAGCTAAAAATGACGAAAAATCAATAAAATACACTCATATTCAGCACCATGTTATTTTTCAGGGGTATTTACTATGTGAATTTAAATTTTGTACAAAAATACTATCTTTCAGCTTTAAAATGTCATCTTGAATGTGTAAGGATCTTTAATAGGAAAATTTTAACAGAAAAAAATATGCAAGTGTAAAAATTACATTTTTTAAATCTTTTAATTCGGGTAAGCGAGGATTGGCACACGTGAAAATTAAATGATGCTGGATTTCCTTCTTTTGGATTCTAAAGAAGTTTCTTGTAAAGTTTAAGCAAATTCAAAAATATAATAATGGCATTGTAATAAGAAATTTAAAACCTAATCAAAACAAAATTCAAATCCTGCAGCATTTTTGAGTAGATGAAAATTTAAGGTTAGTCTAAAAAACTTATTGAGCTGAATTCTACAAGAGAGCACAACAAAAAAATGGTACTCTTTCCAAGTCAGTTTGTTATAGAATCATTAGAGCTGGGCATGTAAAATTGGTATACATAGAACTGAATGTATCCTAATAATAAGAAATAAATGTATCCTAGAAGTTCTTTTTGTACTGAAATAAAAATATCACAAAATACAAATGATTCTATTTTCCTTAGAAAATTAAGGATGACCATAATTTAACTTAAATCTTTGTTCTTCACTGTCTCGATGATACTTCGAGTTCGGAAACTAGAATTCGTTAGAGCAACAGAAACAAAATTTCAAACAAATTCTACCTTGATAAATATTTTACTATTCCCAATTTACTTGGATAATTTTGTATTACCTAAGCTTTTGCCAGCAGCTTATATATATTTTTTATTTTGCGCTGGAGTTTTTTCCAATAATAATGATTTAATCTCAAAAGCACCCTTAATCGAAATAAAAATAACTTCTATCTTAACTTGAATAAAGTTTGCATCTCAAAAAGCATCCCCGAATGGGACAAAAGTGTCTTATATCTTAGGTTGAACTTTAAACTGAATTACAGTGATAGTCTTAACAATTTCTATTCAACAGTTTTAAGCCCACATACTCGGTCTTACAGCCTTAGTGCTGGAATCGAATTTCAAGTTCCTTAGATACCTTCAATGTACAGACACACCAGTATTACAGTTTTATAATAGTATAAATGCTGCCAAACATATTAGGTTTAATTCATCTTTATATGATACAAGTTCAACAGACTCATAAATTATGAGATTTCATTATTATTGAAGAGTGATAAGGACAGATAAAAACTCTTTAAGTAAAATTTATATAATCTAAATTTACCACAAATTTGGTCATAAGAAAGTTTGAAATGATGACTCTAAAAACCGGCAAAAAAGATTGTGCTAAATTTAATATATATCATAAATTTTGAAATTCTGAAATTTGGTATTGATTGAAAACTACAATATTGTATTTCCAGAAACCAATTAAACTTTGCTTGATACATTAAATTAGTATTTTATAAAAGAAATGTATAATTAAATTATTTATATCTGAGATTGAAATAAGCGCACTATCAGATCTTCTAAACTAGATTTGCTGCAGATTTTAAAAATTTGATTCCAACAGAAACATTCTTTTTCTTGAAACTAGGTTTTCATTGATTATTTATTTCTTGTGGATTAAGAATTATAGGCTGAAAGCGAAGTATGAAATAAGGCTACTTTATGATTTTTAGCATTGTTTAAAGTATTATTCGGTAAAAGCTTATATAAAAATGCCAAGTGTCATAGTAAATTTGTTGACTTATTGTTCCTTTATTTTCATTTGTAAAATGACATGGGCCTAATTCATAGACTTGAGAATTTTGATTGAATACTATGATTTTTCTGTTATTTTGTAGCACACATACTTAATAACAAACAACCATTGGATTGCAATTCCGGAACTGAAAACCATCCAATATTGCATACCGTACTTTTGGTGAAATAATCTGTATTATTCTCTCAATTTCATTTTATTTTTTTATATAAGCTGCTAGTGACTGTTTTCTCTAAACAAAATATTTTATTTATAGCATCAATTTAATATCTATTCATTCATAGATTATTGGATTCATTTAAATATACATACCTCGCGTTCATTGTTGACAGAGTGGATCTCTGAAGTTTCGGCAAGGCAACAGCAGTTTATTGCTCCATCTGCGCTCAATATGTCATCTAAACATTTTGATTCGCCAACATCCCACAGCTTCGCTTTACCATCTCTGCAAATGTGTTTAATATAATCATAGAATTAAATTGACAAAAATTAAATTAAGTGCTTTCATTCATATTATGAGGGCTATTGTTTATTCTTAACATAGTATTATTAGATGTTATCAAAATTTCGCATTACTCATATTTACCGAAAATTACAAACCAAAAATGTAATAGGGCAAAGATATACAACAGGACATTACTTATTTGATAAGATTTCTTCTAGTTCACACATAACTTATATTAATATACGTGAAAGAATACACATTTTTACATTGGTGTGCTGGACATATTTTTCAGACCACAAAATATAAGTTTGGCTTGAAAATTGATTACATCTAATAACAAGATAAAACAGCATCTATGGGAAAATAGTTTCTGAGTCTTTCAGCCCTGAAATTACAGAATTTCCTACCATTACTTAATGACTATATCATGTTAAATTTAGAATAGAGCCTGGATATTTATAAAAGCTTGTTTTGTGACACAGCTTGCACATAATTAATCAGATGATTGCTTATTTTAGACAATTAATGTCACAATATATTTTATTTTTGAAGAATACTATTTATAAATTTCCAATACTGAAATAGAATATTTTAACTCTCGTATATTGGGGTGCAAAAAGTGTCTATGTAATCCACTAAGCGAATATTAATACTTCAACATTTAATGTGGGAAAAGGGATATGGAGCAGTAGATGATTTTTGCATTTAGAGAGCTTACGTTGAATAAAAACACAACCATAAATCTAGTAGATTATATAGATGGTATTAAAAAAAATGAACCAAAATGATGTAGCATTTTACTTGTAAAATTACATGTACTGAGGCCTAAAAGAAGTCTTGTAGAAACTGTCAGGTTGCGAGAAACAAACAGAGAAATGGACGCAATAAAGTTACAATTACCCTAAAAAATGAGCCCTATTCAAAAAATGGTATTAGATTTTTTTCTTATTGTTTTGGCATTCTTATGCCATAGTCTAACGACCATACAGTGATCTGATGAATATACTTGTAATTTTATTCACACTTAACAACTTGAAAGAAATTGTGGCGACATCACAATGGTGCTCGTAAGTTATGTTGCTTTTAGATCAAATTATTATATGTGCAATATCATATATTTATATGTGCAATATCAAGGCATCAAGCTGCTGGTAAGTGAATATTTTTATGCTATGCCTATGTTGGTGTTTAATTAATAAATACAGAAAAAAAAGTGAACAGAAATGGTATATATGCAAATTGTTTAACATACTTGCTGACAGATATGATATTTCTTCCTTTATCAACTATAACAAGATCAATGACAGCCATTGTGTGACCCTTTAGGGTAACTGGGCATATTCCATTCCCAGCTGACCAGATTCGCAGCGAGCCATCAGCCCCAGCTGTCACAATGACGACACCAGATGGGAAAAAACGACATTTATAGACTGGCCCTCCATGACCAGTCAGATTTAATAAAATTTCACCTGGAAAATATTATAAAACAAAATAAACTGCAAAACAACTTTCTAGTAAAATAAATCCCTTAGGTCATAAATTAAGAGTGCCTCCTGGTCTTTACATACGTTCAATCTCTAAAGCTGCATATCCATTAGAGGCAACTGAGGCAATGTCTCAGTTGAAAGTCAGAAAGCCACTCATATGGAAACATAGCTTCGAATCAAAACACATATTTTGCTGGTTTTTAGTTGTGCTCAAAGAAGCTTCAGTCTGAGCCATAACTTCAAGTAGAGACGAATGTTTTGGTTTAGGCTCGAAGGTGCATCATGAATGATATGCAGATCGAGAACAAAATTTTAATAAAATTATACAAAAACCATCTTTGTGGTCCAACAAAAAGTATTACGACAAAAACCATAGAACAGACCATTTTAAAATTAAAGGTTCCGGTTATTGACACCAAAAAGAAAATTAGTTTTCTGTTATGGTCTACTTTTTTAATATTGTTAGTGATTATTAAAGGAGCAGCTATTCTACGCGTATCTGATACCATTGTGTTCCTATAGAAAACTGGTTTGCATTACCCCGTCATTGAGCTGCACACCTGCCTTGGTATTTGTCTCAGGATAAGCATTCTCAGCTTGCCTCAAGTCGAGGCTGCTCGCCCTGACTGTTCAAATGGATACGTAACTTAAAGATGGAATAATGATTATTCTGCGATACAATATAATACAAGCATTGAATAAAAATATTAGATTTTTTCTTTTAAAGGAAATTTAGAGGAGCCAAATCAAATGAATATGTGTGAGATACTCCAAATCACTGATTTTTGCCAGAGCAACCAACTCTTATGGGCATGCACAGTTTGATGAATTCTTTTTCTTTTCTTGCTACATCTGTTTTTTTCACAAATTGGAATAATTAAATTTTTATAATAAGCTAGCATATTATTCTGCAATTGTAGTTGTATCTGTTGCAAGATAATTTGAAAGCAAAATGCCTTCAGCTTTGTAGAAAACTGATCCCATATCTTTGCCAGTATGTTTTACAGTTATCATCTTCTTTGGTGAACGATGATTTTCATTGTTTTGTTTCTGATATATATTCAACATGTGAAATTTTTAATAAGTTACACTAGGGGATGTCACAGTTACATTCTTTTTGTATGTACGAACTAGGATCAGATTATAGGTATATCTATCAGTTGTGTGCGATATGTGTCTTTGCCCTACAAACAAGTAAATTCTGAAGAAGATTACGACTATGGAGCAAATCGAATACAATGCATCAGTGCATTGTAAGTGTAAAGTTCCTTATCAAGCGATGGAGCTAAACAATGCCCTGATAAAATCGTGATTTAAAGACACATTGTTTTTTTAAACATTGCAAGGAATAAATTGAAAACAATACCCATTTATGACGGCCATTTTAATCTATGTGCCAGACATTGTTGGAAAAGTCAAAAACTTTGTGTTGAAAAATGCCTGTCTAAAGAAAAAACAGTTTTTTTGCATAGATGTATTAGATACCACTATTTCAAGATTACTACATAAACATCATGGCATGGCAGAAATCAGTGCAAAGTGGGTGCTTAGAATGCTCACACTGCCTCAGAAGCAAAAACATATATAAGAGTTAAAGCGGTTTTTGGAGCTGTATGGTGAGAATTTTACCCCTATTTTGGAACAAATTATGACTGGGTGTTTACACTTGTATTCAATACTTTAAAACTTAGCCCAAACAGGAGTTGAAGCAAGAGTACACCCCATAGAGGTTTAAGTTTTCAGAATCAGCTGGAAAGTTGATGACCACCATTTTTTTAGGTTTCAGAAGAAAATTTGATGATCGACTACAAAGAAAAGGATATCATTTTAACCAGAGGGTATTATGCAATTTTCTTGGAAATATTGACAAAAATCACGAAAGAAAAAAGGCAGTGAAAATTGACAAAGAAATGTTGCTTTTGTAAGACAATTTACCGTTTGACATGGACAATGTTATAATGGCTGCTCTACTAAAGTGTGGTTTTGACTCCTGGTTCCTACTCTATAGCCCGGTCTTGGTTCCGAGAGATTATTACTTGTTCTTACATTTGAAAAAGGAGCTAATGGGAAAGACTTTTCAGACTGATGAAGAAGTAAAAGAGGCATATTCAGCAAAGGGCAAAGAAAAATGATATTTCTTTTATTAACCGACTTCGGAAAAAGGAGGAGGTTCTCAATTCTTCAGAATCTTTGTTTTTAAGTATGTTCAACGATAATTCTTTACCAAGTGGACAAATTTCTATCATTCTTTTTTCATTTGAAAGAGGGTGCTTTAGGGGTGGTCCCATATAAATATAATGATGACCTGATTATGAGGTCCAGAAATGAACGATGAAACCCCTTATGATTCAAGATATTTACTATGAGTAGTTACACCACTTACCAGGTCAGAGTTGATGATGAGTTCTGAAGATGAACAATGAAACTCCTTAACGGATGTTAGTAAATCAAACATGATTAAAGATATTTGCTACTGGTAGTATCAAGTAATTGACCATGTCAGAATCTGATGATGAGTTCTGGAGAGGAACAATGAAACTCCTTATCAGATGGTAGTAAATCAAATGTAATTTAAAATATTGCCTCTGGTAGTTTTTAGTTTGCAAAATAATTGCACCATTGACCAGGTTGAGGTCTGATGATGAGTTCTGAAGATCAATAATGAACTTCTTAACAGATGGTAGTAAATCAATAGTAATTATCACTTTGCAAAATCTGATATTGGATTTCGGATATAGAGAATGGAACTCTTCAAGTAGTAGTTGTTACTTTGCAAAATCTAATATCGAACTTCGAATATGGAGAATGAAATCAATTTTAGACAAAGAGGAAATTATCTATACAGTAGCTTTTGCCCCTGACTTTTAATAATTATACAATATTCTAAGAAAAAAAATTTAATATTATTGAAAGTGTTATGTTTAATAATATTAATCACTAAAAAATTTTAAAATAATGAAAAAAAATTTTAAAAATATCTTAAAAAACTGACTTCAAAAAAGTCAAAAAATAATTAACTCAAAATAGATACCTACTTATTCACAATAAATAACTATATAGGTTATTTATTTTTGAAGCGGGTGCCATCGCCGATTAACTTAAACAAATGTAAAACTTTATTTTACCAATATAACTTTTATGAATCTATTTCTTATTGTGAGTACATTATTTATTTATTTCTTTATTAACTTTTATGTATAGTACATATGGCCGACTTATGGCTACATTGGCAATCTCTTCCAGTCAACCATAACAATTTGTATTGAAATTTTAATAAATAATTGGTAGACTGTAAGAGATTTTACAATGAAAATTCTTCATAGCACATTAGACAAAAAAAATACAAAAGTAAATTAAAAAAGAAAACAAAATATTGATTTGGGATGGGAAATACAAGAAAGGGCAAGGACAAAAAGGAAAAGGTTGTAGGAGATGCAAGACTTTTTCACTCGATCTTTGAAAATGTTTAGAGATGTGGTTTTCCTGATGTCAAGATCCAGATGATTCCAAATTTTTGCTGCTTCGACAGTGAAGGATTTTTCGTAAGTGGTAGAGGTATGTTTCGGAATAAGTAGAGTGTGTGAACTTTCAGATCGCAGCCCAAGGCCGTGAGCAGACAAATCTTTAAATTTGCCACTAAGATAATTTGGGCTATGAGGATTTTTTAATATGTTAAAAAAAAGTGTAAGTATGTGAAGTTGGCGTCGATCACGGATCTTCAGCCATTTGAGAAGTGACCTGTATTCAGAAATGTGATCATATTTTCCGAGGCTGAAGATATACCGAATGCATAAATTTTGAAGACATTCCAATTTGCACAAATATTCTTCATTAAGATCAGGATAGCACACGTCTCCATAATCGATTAATGGTAATAAAAGTGTTTGACAAAGGTAGATTTTCATTTTAGTCGGTAGAAAATTTTGAAGACGTTTCAAAGAACTTAAGGTTTTAAATTTACATTATAAATTAAATTAAATTATAGATTTGTTTAAGTTGCTTGACAATGCCGACACTGACTTCAAAAATAAGTAACCTAGTTATTTACTGCGAATAAGTAGGCATCTATTTTGAGTTAATAATTTTTTACTTTTTAGTACCTACTTTTTTATGTCATTTTTTAAAAAGATATTTTATCGTATACGCAATATATTTCAAAACCTAATAATCGTATTGAGCTCAAGGTAAATTATGTTAAAAAAATAGTTTCTTTGTTATATTTAAATTACAACTATGTCATTTTGTAGACTTTTGGACCTCTCTTCATATTTTAATTCATCATTGTTTTTTTCATATTAATTTCTTCTCTCATTATTAATATTAGATACCTATATAAAATATAGCATCTGATTCTGTATTAAATTGGAAATGGTATACTAAGGTAATATTAATGACTTGACCCCTCTAGCCCCTGACACGGGAACTTTATTCTAAGTATAATAGTCTTGTATTAACAAATCCCGACTTGTCATAGTACAACTGTTAATCAAGTCAATACTTTTCGTGCTTTGAGCTCTAGTGTGTGCGTTCTGTTTACAAGTTTCAATTA
The DNA here is from genome assembly GCA_039881145.1 of Druceiella hillmani. Lineage (NCBI taxonomy): Eukaryota > Metazoa > Arthropoda > Insecta > Lepidoptera > Hepialidae > Druceiella > Druceiella hillmani. The sequence continues at coordinate 43,852,445 of JAYKKI010000001.1, read as the reverse complement.
ATTACCCTTTATGCTTTTTCGTGCATTTATTCACTTTTAATTTTGAATTTTTGAAGTCCATATTTACGCATATATTTTGTTGAATTATCGTATCCCAGTCATTACAAAATGATGATGGAAAAGAGTAAATACTTTGACAAGTTTCTATAACTGAGGAAAATTTTATATTGTTCAGCGATTGCATTAATAAAGAGTTCTAATTTTCTTTTTCTAGAATTTCCCTCTCTGTGACAAGTGTCGGTTGATCATATACAATAAAAAAAGTCAGGCTCAAGTGATTTTACATCATTTGGTGATTCAAAACAATCCTACGAAGTTGCTATTTGGAATTAAGGACCCAGTGAAATATCAGCAATAAAATGCAAAATTTAAAATTTTTAAAAAATCCACGACTAATGTAGTCATTGTAATTAAAATACGATTAAATAATTTTTTTGAAAACTCCCCGACTAAAAGAAAGTAAGAACCTATTAATATAATTGCAAACCCCAGAAAATCCATCAGGGCTGCTATTGCCATTTCCATTCCCAATATCAACCACATTGTAGCAGCATAGAAAAGCTATTTGCGCACTTAAGAGAATTTCAATTAGTCATGAACTGGTAAAACTGCAAAACAAGGCAAGGCAGGCATATATATGATTAAATCTAGTAGATAGAGCCATGGTCTAGTAGTAGACCTACGGTTGAGATATGGATAAATAATGTTCACATACCAAGGTACATACTATAACATACGTCTTCATTTTAGGGGCCAGGGGGTCAAATACCTAAACACTTGGAATTTAAAACTTTAAATTATTGGCCTTTACCAGCTTAACTGTCTTGTTACTGGTAAGGCCATGCATATTGGCCTCTTGCCTCTCTATCCACTTTAAATTCACTAATCAACAATAATGAGCAATAAAATATGAAACCACGGCTTTGAACATATTTTTTAAATTGCGGTTTCATATATTATCGGGGTAAAACATAATTTGTGAGGTTACTACCCCATGAAAGGGTGGCTGACCCGGAGGGTGTTATAAACAGGTATTTAATTTATATGTACATCACAATATTAATTAACAAAGTTTAAATCTGTTACTAACTTGGTTTAACTAGATATACATAACAAATTTAAATAAATTTTATAACTTCCTTTTAACTCTTTTTAGTACAAAGATGGGAAATTTTAGCCTACCCGTTAGGTTTATATCAGCATCTACCTGACACACAGTTTCTTGTTTTGCCTCTTTTTGTAGCCAAAAAAACCACAAAATTCAATTATTTAGCTTCTGTGCCTAATATATCAATGATTTAATAGGCAGTATGTGCTGAAGATAAAATATTCATCTACTCTATGAACACCTTTTTACGAATTGCGATAATTTCATCACCTAGACCTTGAAATTATAATTTGGCAGAACCATGCCAGCAATATCAAATGTTAAGGAAACAAGTGCTTGGGTGATTTTTTGTCGATTTGATTAACTTTACATACCTAATTAGTTTATGCTTAAATTATTTTTGAAGTATCAGAATTTGCTTAGGCAAGACTAGTTTCATGGCATCACCCTAGTCCCAGCATTGTATACCCATAAGTGGCGAGAAAATTCCATTGAAAGTCATTGAGTCACTTAAAAAAAATAGGTAGGTGTAAACCAAACTATTATTTTTATGTCAAGTATAAGATGAGAGAGAGTGGGCATGGAATAAAGTAATACACAAATCGTTATTTGTATTAAAAAATTCAATAATTTACCTGTTCGACTATCCCAAATGCACAATTTACCTCCTTCGCATGAAGAAGCAGCAAATGCGTTTTCGGCTGCAGATATGGTATAAACACCTTTTTCATGAACACGGAACGGTTTTGTGGAAGCAACAAAAGCCACTGTTAAATCCGACTGAACATCTTTTACGACAATGCAACTATTTGTATGGCTTATGACTTGGTACTCCTCAGAAGCAGTTACTTTTATTTTGTTGTCACTTAATTTCGAGATTAATTGACCATGGGTACTGCTTTCATTTAAATATTTTCTTGATATCCACGCTTTACCATCAGGTAATCTGCAAGTGATAATATAATTACTCACAATAAGGAATACTTATAATACTTCTACATATGCATAATAACTACGAATATTACCTTAAAACATTATTCCAGTCGCACTGAATAGTAACGACAGGATATTTCTTATTTTGTGACATGTTTAACTATAGAATATTCTAAGAATTGTCGTTTACATGACCTGTTTAACCGTATTAAACAAATTTTAAAACTATAAATTACTATTTTTTTTTAATTTTTACCTTATATAAACGATTATAACAAATTAAAGGAGCGGGTACTTGATCAAAAGAAATTTTCAAGTACAGAGTCTGGACCTGTAGTCTGGACTAGAGTCGGACACTCCATACTAATATATTTTTTTTATACAAATTCTCCGGTGTGCATCGGCTATCTCTTTCTAACACAACTAACTTCATTGTGCTGTACTTTTCCTGACATGTCATAGATACTCTATTCTGTGGCCATAGACTTATGCTATTGTCAAAATACGTCGCAAAATGCATAGATAATATACTAAATAGATGGGACACTCCATACAATTTTTTAACACTGTCAGAAAGAAATGGCATGTGCCATCGGATTTACGACCTAGCCATACGTGCCTATATTCACTTTTGTTTACATAATACGAGACTGGATTAAAATAAAAAAACACCAAACAGTTCAATTAAAAAAAACTCTTTTATTAAATGCCTTAGTCATAAATAAAAATTAAATTATGAGTATATATGACACATAAAGTAAGGGATAAATATATGATAATTACTTAGCTTCCTAAATTGTAGTAAAAGAATTCCTAAAAATAAACACAAGTAATGGATGCTTTAATATCACTAATTGTTAATACACTTATTGAAAGTATACTACGTTTATCTTCCAAAACATATTCACACTTGGTTTCTTGTACGAAGTTTTTCAGACCTGCAATAAATAACATTTTTTATGTTTTGACGTACAATAATATTTAGCCAAACTGTTCATCTTTTCATCCTTTGGAACATTTACTATACACATACATAGCAAACATCTTTAAAAATAACTATTTTACGATTTTAAAAGTACGTAAATAGAAATGAAATAAAGGAAAACGGATGGAAATAATATTAAAACGAATACAAAGATATATTAATATAATAAAAAGAAAACAACACAATTTCACGATTTGACAACTACGTAAATAGGGTTGAACGAATAAAAATAGATGCAGATAATATTAAAACAGATACAAATATATTATTAATATATATACAAAGTTAAAAGTAAATAAAAAATGCAAAAGCAATAGTAGAAAGCGTAAAAAGCATAAGTCTCGATGAAGCTACTTACATTTTAAACGATTGAACAGCCATTTTGAGACGCATTTTGACAATAGCATAAGTCTATGGCATGTCAAGAAAAGGTACAGTACAATGAAGTTGGTTGTGTTAGAAAGAGATAGCCGATGCACACCAGAAAATTTGTATGAAAAAATATATTAGTATGCAGTGTCCGGACTCTGGCAAAATGGCTGTTCAATCATTTAGAATGTAAGTAGGCATCATCGAGACTTATGCTTTTTACGCTTTCTACTGTTGCTTTTGCATTTTTTATTTACTTTTAACTTTGTATATGTATTAATAATATATTTGTATCTGTTTTAATATTATCTGCATCTGTTTTTATTCGTTCAACCCTATTTACGTAGTTGTCAAATATTGAAATTGTGTTTTTTCTTTTTATTATATTAATATATCTTTGTATTCGTTTTAATATTATATCCATCCGTTTTCATTTATTTCATTTCTATTTACGTACTTTTAAAATCGTAAAATAGTTATTTTTAAAGATGTTTGCTATATGTATAGTAAATGTTCCAAACGATGAAAAGAGAACAGTTGGGCTAAATATTATTGGACGTTGAAAACATAAAAATGTTATTTATTGCAGGTCTGAAAAACTTCGTACAAGAAACCAAGTGTGAATATGTTTGTTTTTTTGGAAGGTGTAAATTATGAGTCAAATATAATAAAAGTATTGAAATCTGATTTATTTGTTGTGAATGGTCTTCCAGATTTGTTGAAAGGTATGAGGAATAATTTGTTCCAGTACGACCTATTGTTTGAGAATGAAAAGAGAGCAACATAGAAAGATATTGTATTTACATATGCGTGAGATGCCAGAGAATAAAAAAAAAATGGCCGTATATACCCGGATAGAATGCGTAAGATGAAGTAGCTGTGCAAGAGTTTTCAATTCAACGATGCAGGCATCTATGAAAATTGATTATAGAAGAGATAATGTAAAAGTTCAATTCATTATTTCATGTTTGTCATACTTAATTGAAATCTATGGAATTACCACTTTCTTTACCACCAATTCATTTAGTGCAGGCACATGATTAGTTTTGTTATTGAAATTTATACATTATAGTTTCTATGCACTTTCCCACGCTTGTAAGTCATTTATACCGTAACTGGAAATTATTGATAGCAAATATTAGAAATTATTATTAGAAACATTTTATTCTTTATTAGAAACGTTTATTATATACAAATTGAAAATTCAACTTCATTCCCAGGTGATCCAGTGATTCAAGGAAGGAGATGACAATGGCAGATACGGGCGAGATCATCAATTTCTTTACCAAATTATTTAATAGTGTTAATGGTAGTGCTAGATAATGTAAAGGTAAACCCTAGAGTAAGAATGAGAAAATGGGGCATGACCAATTTTAGGTAAAACAGTAAGAGGTATGCGATTTGTTAATAGAGTAGATACACATACATATATTCCTAGTATAAACAATTTGGGATTTAAAAAGCTTCGTTCTTTCAACTCATTTTTTATATAACAGAGGAATTCAAATTTGTTCACCGCGTAAGGTCAACCAAGTTCCATTAAAAAATGTTTTTGGCAAATTAAGATCTCGTAACTACAGAAATATCAATCCTACATGTAATAATTTTCAAAATTCCATTAAAGCATTAATTACAGATAGTTTTAAAGTACACATTCCCCAGGAGAAAATTCTGATGAGAACAACAATACCTCTGTAATCACAGTATTAAAAGATTTAATATTATCTTCCACACATTCCATTGAACACACGTCCAGTGGCATAGAATATTCAATAGTATGTTAGAACAAGAATCGTTACATCATTCACAAATTTTGAGTTTTAATTTCGATAGTCTGTCTGGCCCATTTCTCACTAAACGAAATATAGAAAATTCTGTGTTTATGTTAATGCTTTGTTTTCGGTGGGGTAATTAGAAAATTGGTAAAGAAAACTGGGAAATGCAAAACATATGAAAATATATTTAAATGTGAAGTTCAGTCAGATGTTCATCACTTCGTTGCAAGCAGGTACTCGGGGAATCGACTACATTATAACAGTATCATTTTGTTCGAACCTTTTGGTAACTCGATCAAATTACTTAATAATTAAGAAAGTTCGCTTACCAAAATGATTCAATTTCATATTTAAAAATATTTTTGAACTCCAATTTACATTTAAACTGGATTGATTGTAAGGTACAAACATTTAGTTAGATTTCGTCAATATTATTATGACACTTGAAATTTTTCATTGGTGGTCGGACATTAAATAACCTTAAAAGCTTTGACAATGTGAGACCAAATTCTAATCCAGTGTGGTTTTTACCAAAAATTTGCTGTTGTCAAATATACAAAAAGTTTGAAAAAAAAAGAAAAAAATTTATAGCATAATTTCTATCACACCATTTCCGTCTATTTGCATTTGATTTTGTACAAAATATTCCTGTGTTATTTCTACAATGTTCAAATTTCTTTATTAAACGTTATTGTATCTATATTTATAAATATTTTATATGTAGTATATTCACTTGTTAATATTATTTTCATCATTGTTAATGGATTTCAATAATTCTTTTAACAAGTGCATACTTTTAGGTATTTTTTTAAACTTCGTCATACATTTCTTTATATTTAAATTATTTAAGAGTATTTATTTTGGTGCAAATGACAGACCCAAATTTTAAATGTTTTCCACTAAATTATAATTGACAGGAAATTTAAATCTTTCAGACCCAAAAACTATAGCTATTAAATTAATGGTCTTTTTATTGGGGTAAACGTAGTATACTTTCAATAAGTGTATTAACAATTAGTGATATTTATTTTTTTATTTTTAGGAATTCTTTTACTACAATTTAGGAATCTAAGTAATTATCATATGTTTATCCCTTACTTTATGTATGTCATATACTCGTAATTTAATTTTTATCTATGACTAAGGCATTTAATAAAACAATTTTTTTTTAATTGAACTGTGGTGTTTTTTTTCATTTTAATCCAGTCTCGTATATGTAAATAAAAGTGAATATAGGCACGTATGCCTAGGTCGTAAATCGATGGCACATGACATTTCTTTCTAACAGTGTTAAAAAATTGTATGGAGTGGCCCATCTATTTAGAATATTATCTATGTTCAAATACTTCAAACTTACAAGTTCATTCAATATTTTATCTTTCTCATTTTATCTATATTTGCCATACATAGGAAATAAGAAACATTTAATACGATGCAATGTTCCTTGCCATTTTTATTTGATCAATAACAATAATAATTTTAGAAGCATTTAAATTATATAATTTAAGTAGAGAATTTGTCTTTAGTTGAGAATTTTCGTAACAGTTTTCAAGAAAAGAGATTTTGAAATATTAGTTTCTATATTAAAATAATAAATAATACGGGTTAGGAAAAATATTTTATTTAAAAAAAAGTCAATATAATTAATTATCTTTATTGTTCAAATTATATGTAATGCAATTATTTTCATCTTTTTCCCTCTTTCGTTGATTATGTATCTCATTTTACAATGATACTTGGCTGAAATAATCAGTTTATTTATAATCAGCCGTATTTAAAAATATTCATATTGCTATGTGTTACCAGAAATAAAACAGTTTTCTAGTCAAAAATAATTGACAACTAGTTTGGCAGATGATAGGAGAGTTCAGGACATAAATAAAAGCAGTGTTCATTATTATGACACCTAATTATTTTGTTCTGTGTGCTCCGTGTTACAATATTTCATAAATAAAGTATTTGAGTAATGATCTACGTACATATCATATGTCTAAAATGCATTTTTCCATCCCGGACATTCAGCAATTTAACCATGACAGTGGAACATCTTATATGGTACTTTGTTTACTGTATTAATAAATTGAAACATTCAGTATATTATGAACTTTTACAAATTTGAATTTTTAAAAATTTGAATTTACTTTTAGGGCTACAATATTCACATCAATGGTGTATTTCATTGTACTACAAGGTATAAACAATTACTTAGTCTTCATGAACAACTTCATTTTCAACATCCAAATGTTAAATTGCCACAATTTCCACCTAAGAAGTTTTTGCCTCTTACAAATTCACAACTCGAGGAAAGACGATCGTCATTGGAAAAGTATATCCAACTTGGTGAGTATGCAGTTAAATACATAACTAGTTAGTGATTTATAAAATAATGTCATTATATATTATTTAGACTGCTATTATAATTTACTTTATTGTCAAGTTGTATGCTATTTAGCATTATAACAATAATAGGCTTATTGTTTGGTATTACGGCCCATTTTCTCTGTGTTATAATTAAGAATATTTATACAACTCCATAATTCCATTACAAATTGTATTTTTGTTTTGAAATTTCAGTGGGACAAAACAGCGTTTTATCAAATTCCGATCTCTTGATTACATTTCTTTCGTCAGCCCAGCAAGAGACTCATAGTGTAAGAACCCACGAAGTCGACATAGAAATTTTCCTTATGAATGGTTACAGAATACCATTATCCATATCGTCCACTGATTGTTCAGACCAAGTGCTTGACATAGCTTGTAGTCATATTAATTTAACTAAGGAATTGACAAAGTACTTTTCATTGTATTTAATTAACTGGAGTTGTGCTAAACATGGTCAACCAGCTTTAAAAAAATTAGAAGAATATGAATCCCCATACATATCTCAGAAATATGTTCGGCCTGAAGACAAAATTGTTCTCAGAAAAAGGTCTGTATTTTTGTTAGGTTTATTATATTCTTATTGTTTACTTTATAATTGTTTATACTTGAAAGTTATTAGTTCACATATACTATTTAGAATTCAAGTTAAAATTGTTATTGATTTTGTTTCTTCTATTGTACTTAGATAAGTAAAAATAACCAAACATCTTCAATATTGCCAAGTATCATTAACTTGAGTTACAATATTTATACATTGATTGAACATAACAAAGTGATGTCATTTTTAGCTTCACTTTAAATTTATTGTCACCTGGAAAATAATGATATCATTCAATGCAATCTATGAATCAGATATATGAGTCTTAGTGCAAGTTCTATAACTGTAATAATCATTTTAGTTTCTTTTTTCCAAGAATAAATTTATGTATTGGCTCTTTCAAGTTTTCCTTATTTTTTTGCAAGTTTTATGTTGTCTCAAACTTAACTTATTATGTTTTAGAAGAAATGTTATGAAAATATATGTATTTAATTAATATGAAAAGATTAACATACTTGGTATGCATTAAACTTCTGATCTGTTTCCAATAATTTGCATATCTAATAACAAAATTTATCAGCAATAATTATGAAGCGACACGATAACCTATGTTTATATACTTAATGGAGTGATCTGTAATAGAATTATATTTTCCTCAGTTGCTAAGTTTATTTCTCGAGCAATAATTTAAAATTTATAGACTATTACATTTTTCAATTGTTTATTTATGTTAATGGCTGATCTTTATTAATTTAATCTTTATTAACATACTGATTGCATCCTATCAGTTTCTTTTTCTAATAAATATTCTTTGGTGTAAAAATGATTTTACATATTTTTTTCTTTAAACTGTTCCTCGTATTTGCAAGTCACAAGGAAAACTTTAAAGAACAAATACATAAAATAATTCTTAATAAAAGAATCAATTCAAATAGTTTAATGTGTAAGTAGATTACCCAAGAGTGCAGGTTCACATCATGTCCGGGCTGGAATTTTTTGTCTTCTTCATCAGAGTATGTTTACGCATCTTTCACCGTGCACCTCTTTAATCTTTTGACTCGATCTTTTGTCTTTTTTATCTAGATTGAACTGGCCGTCTCTTTAATATCATCTTCCCAATTTATATTTATTTATATACATTTATCGATATATTACACAATCATAGTTTATGGTGCAATCGTGATCACTCTGGTACGATCATTATCAAATGGTTGAGCAGTTGAATGTTGTGGGAAACTGGTGAGTTCCAATATAATTTGGTTCAAGAGGGTGGTGTAACAAAAAGGTGGTGATAGCGTGAGAGCAGGAAATTGTCAAGTATGATGAAGGAAAGTTTACTCAATATTACAAGGCTCAGGGTTTTTCCTCTCAATAGTTGGAAGATAAATTTCAGAAGTGCAATGACTCTTCTGAGTTGCAATGAATGGAAACCTAGGTTACTTAGGAGGAAATAGAAAAGGAAAATAACTATACTGTCTCATGTACAGATATCGTAGGAATATCTTTTGCACACCTTCAGTCGTTAAGTTGTACTTGGCTTCGTATGAGCTCTAAAAGATGGAGCTGGATTCTAATCAACTTAGCACTAATGAAGTGTAAAGTATGCGAATTGATGACACGGATTCTACCTTATTTGAATTATGTAAATGAATCCAAGTTTTCGAAAAAAATTTTTTGAATGTTGTTGGAGATGACAAAGGCTTATTTCGTTTTTTGTTCGTTCATCCCTACTAATCCATATTCATTTTCATTTGAGTTTCTTTTGGAGGACAGTATGGGTGATTTCCAAACAAATGAGACATTTTTCTGCATCTAGAGTACAACTGCCGCCAGGCATATTTGGTATAAAGTATATATGAAAGCAACACTCTCCTAAGTTGACATTATGTTGCGTTGACCAATAAGTGGATAATGTAATAAAGATATAGATAGATAGCTATTAAGGAAATAAAAGTTATTGAGAGCACTAAGCAAATAAAAAGTTGCAAAATTTTTTATACTGTAAGGACATGCACTGTTTTTATTTCAAAATAAATGTGTATAAATTTACATTTTTAAAAAAATTAATTCTTTTATTTATTATATATTTAACACTTGTAAGTTCTATTCCAGTAAAAGAGCAAGGTATGTCTAATAAACTACAAAACTACACATATACCTGTGTATGCTGATCAGCACATAATAAAGTGTATTAGGGAAACAATTTATTCCATTATATATGAAAAAATGAAATTTGTATTTTTAATTTTTAGTTATTGGGACCCATGTTACGACGTCGACCTTATGAATGACAGGGTCTCATTGGACCTTCTTTATTTGCAAATCATTGCAGATGTAGACCTCGGATGGATTCCGGTGAATTCAAATACAAGGGAGAAGCTGGCACGGTTTGAGGAGAACAAACAAAAAAGAGAGGTATACGGAAAGAAACTTGTTTATAAGAGTACTTATCTCAATATGTTATCTGTCTGTTCACGTCTCAGCTTCAAAGTGGAGTATTATTATATCATGAAAGGCGTCGTTTGTTATTTTATCTTGGCATTTATAGAAAAATAATGACTTGATATTATGAACAGAAATGTGTATGAACAAAGCATGTATTTGTAGCTCAATGTTTCGTATGAAAGCATGCCCATCTTTGAGTTTATCATGCTATTATTATTAGCTTTGTGCTATTTACATTTAAATTTCACTGAAAAATGTTTATTTTCATGTTTCATTTTAACAAATAATTCCTGACAAAAAAAGTGAAAATTTAAATAGTACATATTTCATTATGTTTTTACTTATGCTACAAATTGAGTTGAACTTCTTGTGTCTGAAAAATATTACTAATTTATAGGAGTGTAAAGGGCATAAAAAAACATTTTAGGTACTACATAACTTCGTAGTAAATCATTATATTTAATAGAAAAGCTCATTATGGTTTGCGAGTATTTGGCTGGTTGATTTAAGAGCAGCGCTACTTTATGTCCACAATTATTATTATCAATATTTCTTCTTATGTATCAATATTTCCGTAAAAGAAATTTATAAAAGAAATTAATATATGTCTAATATTTCTCATGATAATTGTCTTATAACCACTGAATAATATAGATTGACAAAGTATAGCTACATGAATATCTCAAGTGTGCTCTACGTAATGTGAATTTTGCTAAAAAAATATTAGTGACAACGGTGTAATAAAGGTTGGTAATGTGATTGTTGAACTTACGTATAGATAAGTTGTAAATTTATTATCTTCCTATGGAAAGAAAGATGATGTAAAAAATTAATGTAATATACGACTGGAGAGTAAATGGTGCTCTTTTGAAAATAATGGAAACGTAAGCATACCAAAAAGACCTTATACAGTTGCTATACGTAATGTACAGAAAAAACTTATACCAACAATGTGCAAAACAGGTAAAAATTGAAATGAATAAAGAAAATATAAAAAAAGAAAAGAAACAGAATATTCAAGAATATGTGATTATGAAAAAATGTATATTGAAACAGTTTGAACGTATGTATAATATATAAAATTAAATGTGGAAGACGACAGTAGGACAGAAAAGTGAAAAAATCACTGTTCTACATGCACTATCATTGTCTTTATTACAAACATTTTTTATTCGAGCCCAATGAGTCATTAATGTTTTTGAATTTTTTATTACGAGATGTGTTGTAAAAATTATCTAATATTTTGCATTTTAATAAACTACAGTATTTTGTTGTTAACAACAACGAAATCAATTACTAAGTTAATTAATTCTCACAGCAAGATTAAACAATTATAGGTTGCCACGGTAAAACAGAATTAATATTTTTATTGCCCCCTTATTTAGATGATTTGATCGATAGCTGAGTTATATTAAATGGCAGCTAATAAACTCGCTACTTTATTTCAGTGATTTCTGGAATGTTTTGTTGTTTTTTTCGAATATCAGTGAAGGAAAATGTATAAGAAGCGCGGCATTCAATCTTCTGTTCAGTCAGCAATTGAGTTCTAGTAAGTAAAATACAAAAAAATATGGAAAATTGAAAGAGAGAACTTAAAAAGCTCTTGCTCCATGAATTCCATTTAGGGTGAATTAACCTCAATGATTCAAAGAAGAAAATTTTGATTTTTGATAAAGGGTGACCTCCTACGTTAAATTAAAAAAATTTAAAAACCTTGGTGAAACAAATGCCATGTTAAATTTGCATTATCTGGCAGCCACTTCATGCGCTCAATTGTTATCTTGCCAGACAATTTCATGCTTTGGGTAAGAAATTGAATTTATCTATTTGGCTACCGCATGAACTAAAACTGTTCAATTGAAATGGTGGATTTATCACTTGCCAAACGAATTATATATCTTTTTATAAATAATATTTCCAAATCAAATGTGTGACAATTTCACAATTTTATTTTATGTAATCCATACAGACATATATTTTAAACAAAAATGTCTATTATTAAATACTGTTTCAAAATAATTTGAATATGAATAATAATAAGCATTTTAATAAATTTACTATTTATTTACTTTTGTTAAAACATTGCTATTTGGTAGTTAAGATATACAGTATCTAAACCATATTTTAAAAACCACCTTTTTCATGGTTCCCATTCAATAATTGCTACATATTGATTACGAGCTGTTCCTATGATTTCGTTCGTGTGAAATTCAGAATGAGAAAAGTTATCACAATTATTTTTTCTCCCATATGTCGCTCTTGGGTATTTTCATACTAAATTTCATCAAAATTCGTTCAGTAGATTTCGCTTGATTGATGAACAAATTAACATACAGACAGGCAGACAAATTTTCTTTACGTTCAATCAATTTCTTTAAAATATTTTTCATGTATGTATGACTGACATAATGACTGCTACAATTTTATTATATATATATATGTATATATATATATATATATTTTTTTTTTTTTTTTTCTTAATCAATGTTTAATCTATGTTTTGTTAAATGTGTTTTTCGAAACATTTGGTCTAAAACTGCGGAAAATAGTTGCATAGATGGAATTACCTTGCCAAATGTCTCATAATGCTCTTCAAATGAATTTCGTAACATAATTAAGTAATACAAGCAACAATTATAAAAAACTTAAAAGTAGAGAAAGCTGCTGTAATACACAATTATAAAAATGGTTCCAATAGAGTTTTGATTTCAGAAGTGGAAAAATTAACTGAATGAATAGACCGATTTTTGTTTTTTCGAAGATCTTTCTGCAAAAGGAGCTCTTCTAAGTATTGGTATTCTTTCCTTGCTTGTATTATAGCTAATTTAGTTTTAATTGTAGAGCAAACATTTGCATTCAACTTTTTTCTTTTTAGGGATACGAGAACAAAAAAGAATAGAGCCTTAGTTATATATATAGCCCATTCATTAAAGGCCAAACCACAAATGAGTCATAATTCGGCGATACAAGTTCCGATATTTTGATTTGCATTCTTCTCAATTTGCCAAATTATATTCAATTCCTGGATGAGTAAATTTGGTTGTACATCTTTAATAACAACTGGTCAAGCATCTCAAACCTTTTCAGACTTATATCAAGAATTTATCACCATCTTGCATTCAGACAGAATTATTTTTCATATGTCTAGCAAATTCTAATGACATAAAAACTCACGTCAGTCTAATTTAGTCTCAATATTTTTTAAAAGTTTTTTGTTACAGTACTTTTTTCCTTGTTCAAATTCTATTTTTTTTTCTTGTTCCAAGTAAAACAATAATGCGAAAAATATGAAATGAAAAATCTTACAAAACCAATAGTATCTTTTTTTACTTTTAATAACTTTTTTACCAACAGAAAAAAACAATACTTAATCCTATACTATTAAACGAGCAATTCTTGTGTATATGTACATATATTTATAATTGATTTCTTGGAAACGGCTCTGATGATTTTAATGAAATTTGTTATATTTATTGCTTGGGTGATTATATTCAATGATTTCGAAGGGACAAGGGGAAGGGGAAGGCGAAGAAGAAAAGGGATGGGAAATGGGAAGAAAAAGCACATTGAAGATAATTTTTGACCATTCTATTGAGATTCAAATCAAATTTAATACCATTAAAGGTGCAATTTCACATTCCTATGGTAAACTCGAAATATACCGAGCAATGCTTGGTTACCCGGTGCTCAAATATGAAAACTTATTCATTTTCAAATGCAACAATTACACAATCTTGGCACAGCATGTCCTAAGCAAAAATATTTTTGGTATTTTTGATAATTATATTTGGTTTTACGAACGTTTTTGGTGCTTCAAAAGAAACATTGGTCTGGTTAATATCTTTGCTTCTGTGGTACTAAGCTAGCTTCACCAGAAACTTGAAAAAGCCTTTCCCTAATCAATCTTGCTCTATTCAAGCACGTAATTCTTCTTTTCAAGTGTTTATGTATAAATGAATATTTTTCTAAAAAAGGGTTTTCCCACCAATTTTGAATCTGGATCATTTATTAAACTATAAAAAAGTGCGCAAATCTGTACCATTTAACACAATTACATATAGCACGCAATTTATCATATCAACACATCCTTTTGTGACATTGTAGGTTTTCAAACTGTACTTTCTGCATCTTTATACATTTTTATACATGTTAGTGTATCTCAAAACCAAATAATTTAGTTTTTTAATAATATGTCATTTTCATATTTCATTTTTTCATTTTGTACCCAGTGTGGTCAACTTGTAATTTGGTTTTGTATCAATTTGATATGGATAATCTAGTTATTTTTCAATGTAAACCTCTATTCTGTATTCGAGTGATTGCTTTTGGACTATACTGTGAGATTTAGAAGGTTAGCATTGCTAAAAACCACATTGTCCTCAATCAGTAATAACATTTTCAGTAGGAGTTAATGTTTAGAAAGTGTTGAATTGACTTTATCAAACTAACCTCTGATGAGTGCCAACTTATATAAAGCAAGTCGTATAAGTCTTGTATTTTTATTTTTAAAATGAAAACATTTCAACAGAAATCAAAAACGTGTTCCACATAGTGTGACAAAAAATTTGTAATGAAGGCCCATCTTTATGTATTTCATATATAAATGACTCTTTCTTCGCATCCAGTGAAAGTTGAAACACCAAAAGTACTCAGACATCTATTTTGTCTGTTAGATTAGCTTCCCTTTCAAGACTATATTTTTAGCAATTTTTCTGTGTACTTATTAATATTGAGAATAATAGTGTCAATCACTACAACAATGAAAAATAGTTTCCAAAATTCAAAGGACATTGTCTTTGGCTTTATCAATCACATCTGGTTGATTTGTGACAATATTACGTGATTAAGTGCAAACATTTCTGTGTGGAAATTTACACCATTTACTCTTTCTCTGTGAAGAAAGCAACATCAGTGTTTTCTGTTTCCATGTTTGTATTAAATTCTGTCTCGCTACTACTTCCTTCAGCTCAAATTTTGACGTTATATTCTTCATGAGCGTCTACTGCATAGCTCTAGAATTCATTGGAGTCTTCAACTTCTTGCAAGAGATGGCTAATTTTTTCTGCATAGAGTCAGTTTATTTTTAATATAAAAGAAAGAAAATGATATCAATCCAATAACAAGAAATTACAATATACATATTTATTCATGATTACATTGATAACAGAACAACATTTCATAAATTTTAATCAAAACACAAAATATTTACCTTTTTTTATTACAATAAAACTCTCATCAGTTTCTCAGACTACAATCTTCAGATACAACTGAAACAAGATCCTTAATTGTTAGGAAGATTCAGGAAACAGGCCCAAAAATCAGTTTATGAGAATTTAGCAGAATTTGAATTCTGATACACAAGCTCAGAAAGATTAAAACAATGGTATATCATCCAGTATCTGAAAATATCGGAGAATGTTTTCATCATCCCTTCAAATAATTTTTAAATTGAGAAGAATTAAAATGAGAGCGTGATGTATTGTTAGTAATATTATTTAAACTATAAGCAATAAAATAAACTTAATTTAGTTATTTCGATAAATAAAACACTGATTTTTCATTTGTACATCTTGTGACCACAAACATCAATCACAACATACAATATTATTTTTAAGCAAAATGCCATTTGACATTTCAAGTTGGGAAAATATTTGAGTTTGTTCATTCATTCTGACTTCATTTTATACATTCAGATTTTATTGTAATTTGGCCTACAGAATCTGTTATTCTACACTCCACATAGTTTTACATGTATTTGACGACTGAAATGAAATAAAAATATGCATTAACAGAACTAACCTTTTACCCTCAAAATATTCTCTTTAACAATAGCTACCATTTACTTCCAGTACATAGTACATAATAGTATTAATTAATGCTTACGCGAAAGTGGTCATTACAAAAGTATATCTCAGCTGCATTTTTCTTCTTGTAAGTTGCAACCATTTTTTACACATTTGCTTTTTACGTAGTACAGAAATTAATAGTTTCTGGTGCCGTTTTTGATGTGTTGGCACATAGAGGCACTACATGCCACTAATAATATTTTTTACGTGGATTTTTATCTCTAATATATCATTTAAAACACTTTCCAAAAATTGTCGAATACACTTTCTCTTTAAAACTCTTCAATAATTTTTTGCTTGTTTTCAATAATTCCTTATTGCATTATGGTATGCCATTCTTTCAAATTTGTTTCCGTCACTTATACTCTACAATAATATTTACCTTCAATACTTCACTTACAACAGTTTCCTTAAAAAGGTGTCAATTAATCAGTTGCTTTATTAAAAAAATTTGAATATGATTTTAAGGTTAGTGAATGAACAACGATTGCTTAAAGAAGGAAATAATTAATGTCATATTTTATTTTATGCTCTATTCTCTGTGTGTGAAAAAGTGCAGATGATATATTATCAAAAACCAAATAAACCTTTTGGTTGTAAAATTATAAGACATTATGAAAATTTAGCATTAAAACTATTTTTTGCACAAAAAGTATAAAATTGTTTACTTGATTCTTGATATGATAAGCAGAATGTAGAGTTTCATATGGAATTAATTAATAACGAAGAAAGTAAGAAAAGTAAATGTTAAAAGAATCAAGTAAACAATTTTAGACTTTTTCTATGACAAATATTTTTAATGGTAAAATTTCATCATTCTACTAACTTTGTCTGAAAATGTGTTTCATGTCAAATTTGCAGTTTTTATATTTTCATGAATTAGAAGTCCCACTTTTCTTTTACAGTACATAGAGTTAACTCAGTCTCTTAGGCATTATGGTCGCATACCAGCCGGTGAAGCGATGGTGGAGATGGCTGGTCTATTTGGGTTGGGAGGCGGACCTGCCCGTGTACGCACATCTCTTGCCGCAAAGGAGCTCACCATCATCACTTTGGGCCAACCGCAAAAGGAGCATCGCTTCAAAGTCACACGAATGAGGTGCTGGCGGATTACTACGTTACATCAGGTGCGTAACATTCTGAGAAAATTTCATTTTTGACCAGTACTCCTATTTATTATGTCAAATTACTTATTGGATTTTTATTGTCAATTTTCTCACATTATATTATTTTTTAACATTATCCTTAAATTTTCTCATGCTACAGGTTAATACGAAACTGCAGGTATCTTTGGAAACTAAACATTATAGTTTAAACTAAACATCACATAACAGTTTTATAATACATGAAGTATTATAAAACTGTTCTATACCACATAATATGTTTGTGTAAGTCAAAAAACTATTGTGGAATTATAATACATAACAATACCTACACCAATTTTTTTCTTAACATTGATTTAATATTAAATCATTCTTAAAATTTTTATTGCATTATAGCTGTAATGTTGTTATGTCTATTGTAATCAATATCAAAATCTTCTGAAAACTGCAATTGTTACTGAATTCTAAAATTTGACTAACTCTTTATGATGACTCTTTAAATGTTAATGACTTTTATATCAGAATAAGTATTCCAATAATTATTGAAAAATAAAAGCTGTCAGTTTACAGTGGCTCGTAATGTTAATAATTTTTATATCAGAATAAGTGGCGGCCAACTTATTGTGTATAAAGTAAATAAATAGTTATATAATTAGTTCGAAATGCAGAATATAATCTGATACCAAAATTTTATATATGCTGTATAACATCCAATCCAATCAAAACATAGGTAAAGTTAATAAAATTGGTGATTTCACTCAGACCACACAGAGCACAGTGCCTTGCTTTAATAAACAAAGCATATCTATGGATTGTTGGCGAGGACAGATAAGTCTAGTTAATGCAGCTGATAATGAGAAGTTTATGTACATGCGTACGAAACACATATTTTTTTGTTTGTCATCCATGCACTGCTTAAACTAAAATTATCACTTTCAAATGTTATTATCTAACTTCATATGATATTTTATATTTAGTTTCATTTTGTCTTCTGACCTTTTGATGATATCATCTCTAAGCGTGCTAGCTGTATGACTACTTTATATGAAGCGTAGACGAAGTGAATAGAAATGTATTTCGTTATCATTGTATTATCTATACTGTTAATAAAATTGCAACAGAATAAATTCTGTACAGGGAAAATATTTTATTATTTTTAGATTTAGCATAAAGAAAGATAATAGAAGCCAGAAAACCTGTTTTTAGAATATTTGTCAATCACAAAATCACTGGACAGATTTTGATGACATTTGGTACGGTAATAGTTTAGATGAACATATGAGGGAAAAAATTTATAATAACTTTCTTATTCCGAATTTCACACGAGTGAAACTGTGGGGCACAGCTAACTGCCAACATTTCTAGTTTTATCTATTAAACTACCTTTGAGGGAAAATTATAGAAACATGTGTTTCATATGTCTAAGTGCTTGAACATCTTGATAACTTTGTTATTTGTTATATATGATGGGAACAAAATATTTATTGTTTTGTCTTATTTTTTATATGCGATGGGAACAAAATTTTTATTGATTTTTCTTATTTTTTATTAATAATTCTTGATGAATTTAAAAGTTGATATTGCCAGGTAACCTTCATCGATTCAACTTTGATGATATTTAGGCAAAGATAGACTATGGCCAATTGTCTGGTCGCTTATAACTTTAAAACCTGAACTAACTTTGATATTTAATTGTTTATTATAAATGTTTGAATATCCTAAGTGCAACATTCATCTGCTGTTGTTAAGTATCTTAACATCCAGACACAGCTATAAATGTATGAAATAATATTAATATACTGAATAACCCTCATTAATTTACAAGAAATAAATTAAAATAACAATGTATATCATATAACTTAATAGATGTGCAATAACAAATGCAACTATTGTGTGAAAAGAGAAACTCAGCTATGCAAATTTAATAACTGGGTGATGTTATGGTTTATGTACTCTGACATAAACTGTGATATGACCCAGTTTTAAAATGACTGAAAATGGGGCTGCTCTTCTGACAAATGACCTGTACATTGCACAAAGGTTGAAACTAAATAGTTTAAAATTTACTAAATAATATTTTTTTATAAAAAAACGTCTTTTTTGTCAGTACAAGAGGTTAAGTTCAAATTTGAAGAATACAAAAATGATGTCGGTCGCAATTAAAGTTCAGTTTGATATGAAAATAATTTAACGTCTTACATTTTTACGCAAGGTTATTTGATAATTATAAAAAGGAAATTTTCCTTTATTATCAAAATATTAAATAAAAAATTTACAGAAGTGATAAGTTTGTCATAAATGCATAGTTTTCTATGTATATAATACTTGTAGGCGTTTTTCTTTTTTTGATACTTTCTAATTTTACTAAAGCATTGCCTTTTTTCATTTAATCATAATAATAACAATTTATTTCTGGATACAATGTATAAAAAAACAGTACATACAGAAATTTTCTTGATAAGAAAGAGAGAAACAATAACAAATTCAATTACATGTCTTAAATTTAAATGGTGCAAAATATTATTCACAAAAAGGAGACTAGTTTGCGTAGTTATGCTTTAAATGTCACTGTCAAAGCTGGTTTACAGCTAGCAACTGTTGACATATGCACACATACACGCATACCCACACATACACGCATACCCACACATACGAATGCAAGCTCACCCGTGCGTACGCACCACGTACTCGCACATACAAGTGTGCACATGCACACACACACACGCATGCACAAACACACACGCATGCACAAACACACACGCACGCATGTACATACACACACACAGACACACACATATAAGTTACGTAACAGAAATTGATTGAATAAGTATCAGTAAGCGGCAGTGTTCTTTGCAACATTCATTACCAAAGTTTTTTATATTTATATAAATGGTTTTGTTATTGGCCAGAATGACAGAATGCAAACCAATGGACACGGTACTGTTGATTCAAGTACGTCTTCCATGGAATCCAGTAAGAACTTGGAATTATCCTTTGAATATCTTATCAGCAAAGACCACCTCCAATGGGTGACGCTACGAACAGAACATGCCACCTACATAAGTGTTTGTTTACAGGTAAACATGTCTAAAAGTACTTACCATAATGTTTGCAACAAATGCATTATTAAAGAAAAACTTTCTTAGCTTATTTTTCTATTAAAAGAAAATTATTCTTCTATTAAAAAAAATTAGCTTATTAGATCCAATGATTGTTTGGGTCAACTGAATGGTATGAAGCGATTGCTTATACCGTAATAGAATAATACTTTATTTAGAAAATAGCATTAAACAGTGATCTGATTGAACTAGAGAATTGTTTTCATTTGATTATAGAAAGTATTTTTTTGCTTGTGTGGTTAAATCTATAATTATTAAAAATGTACAGTCTATAGTTGACGAGCTGATGCAACAAAAGAATGGATCGGGTCCTACCTGTGTACGGCCATCCTCAAAGAGGGGCAGCCTCACTTATCTGAGACGTGATGGTTCCAGTCAACTTATTACACCTTCGTCTTCCACGGATACGCTTAGCTCTGGGGTAAGTTTTTTTGACAATTCATTTAAAATATTGGTACTAAGAGATTTACTTTTACAATACACATCTGATTATACAATTTACGATTCCGTACTAACAGAAATCCAGACAGTACTCTTATTTTTTCACCAATAAAAAATTTTGAATAAATTAATAAATTTGTAACCCGATAAATATGTACGTAACTACTTTATAAGAATACCAGCTTTTCTCTTTTATGTTGCTTCATTCATATATATATTTTTTATTTTTACAGCAGGATTTTTCCCTTCTAATAATGTTTTCATCTCAAAAGTACTCCACGTAATAAAAATAACTTGTATCTTAGTTTGAATAAAAACGGAAAGAATGTTTAGCTTAACAATATTTTATATCTTCTCTTTAAATTGAACCTCTAGTTGAAGCAATTTATACACATCATTATTAACACTGCACCTTGATCTTACTGCTTGAGTGTTAATAATTTAATTTTAAGTTCATCGTGGAACATTTGATAAAAAATATTTTACATATTAATCTGTGGAAGTTTAATACAAATCGGTTTATTGGTAGTTTTAGGTAATGCTCAGACAGATAAAAAGAAACAAACAGACATAAAACTTCCTTTTTGATACATGAAAGAGACAAAAGTAGTCTAAATGTTCATTTGAAGCTAAGGACTATTCTGGTAAAAGTCACATTAAAATCAGTTTAGTAATTATTGTATGATACTGTAACAACGCACAGAGAGAAAATAATTTTTAAAAAGTGCATTTTCAGTTCACAGAAAGCTAAATAGTGTATTCCACTATTCAAAAAAAATTCAATGTGCAAATATACCTCTCTTACCGTTTTATATTAGTGTAGATTTACCACAAAGCTAAAATAAGTCAGATTCTTTGATGAAATTTTAAGTGTTTAATGTATTAAATTTTTTTAGAATGGTGATTCTGTGACATCTGGCAGTTCCAAGGAAATATTTTCGATTCGTAAACTTACAGAAAAATTTGCAAGTGTTGCTTTCAAATCAGGCAAGGATTGTGTTGAAAATAATGCATTTGAAGGTATTTGTGACGATGATCTGTAAGAAAAGACGTCTGTCTAACATCTTTATGATCATGAGGGGAAGCGAGATGGAAGCAAAAGTAACTAGTCACATGGTGGTACAGTTTGAATATTTTAAAGTACGGCAATATGAAAATTGATATCGGCTTGCATTAACATCACAATTTTAAAACTTGATAATTATTAAGAAATTAAAATTTTTAATTATTCTATAGCAAATTCCTTCTTAACCAATGAGCAAAAAGATACATTGGTAAGACAATAACTGATATTTTCAAATGAAGTATAACTTCAATGTTGTTTTGGAATAGAAACATTTGTATATATACATATATTCCATTGTTTGAAAGAATGTTAAGACTTTAGTATCTTTAAAAATAAGGTTTATTGTGTAGATAGAAAATGAGCAATACCCATTGCTCATAAACTAAGAAAAATATACATTCTAGTAGAAAAAAAAAGTGGTTGACAATCAATTAAATATTGCATCAGGTATTTGGCGAATTTATATCTCATGATTTGGTGTTTTGTTTTTTATTTTAAACATAGCAAGTTATATGTGCTATTCAAAATTTTATTGTTTTGATTGTAAAAGTTTGATTTTATGGTTGATGTTTTTGTTTTGCAAAATTCTCATATACACTGATGTGGTCAAAACATATTTTTGACATTTCATCACAATCTGTTTACACATTCTTTGTTCTACTAAGTAAATATTTTGCATGCTACAATTGAATAATAGTTGCTAAATTACAACAAATGGTGCCTAATTACTGTAGTTTTTATTCAATTCAAAAGAGAACTTCAGAATGTTATTGGAAATGGAATTCATTGTTTCTTTTTGCTCTGTGGTTTCCCCTACATCGCATATCATTCTTTATACATATAGTGTTGTAAATTATCTTTAAAATTTTTTATGTATATATGTACTGATTTTTCTTACAATATTTTGAATTTTGCCTCGTTTAATAAGGTAATAAAAGCATTAGAATAAGAAACTAATTACGGCACAAAGTAAGTACATGGTACATTTTAACAACATTTTTAGTTAGAAAATAATTTTTTGTTTTAAATTGCAAGTATATAGCTCAAACATAATATTTAGACACACATTTCTTGAAAATTAATTTTTGTTTACCAACTACTTAATATTGTGACACACAGACCTTAGAGAACTTTTATAGCATCTTACATTTATCAGTCATACAAAACTTTAATGGTCTAACAAGATCAATGTTTACGTGGACTATCGAATGCCCAACAAACATCTATGTAACAGGTTTTTAAAATAAATATTGTCACTCATATGACACCGATTGATATAAAATTTGGGCCTTCACTTTGAAAGGCAAACTTAGTGAAGGAAGAAACAACAAACTTCCTAAAGCATTTAATGTTTAATTCAATGCATTTTCAACAAATGATAGTATGTTAAATTCTTTATAAGTTAAACATAAAAGGCCTGTTTTTAACAGAGCGTTCCAGCTTCATTTCAATTACACTAAAGGTATTAATTTCACAAGAGGCTTCATTCGTTTAAACTTTATATAGTGTTTTTTTATTTTGTTATAGACCAATATTATGTTTTATTTTGTGGTGATTATTAATAAGATCTGTAAATACTATTATGATTTAGTAATATTCTATCATCATTGTCCTGTTTAGTCGCCTTTTGTATATTATGCAATTAGTGACGTGATCTCTGCTGACTGTGAATAAAAGGAACTTACGATATAAAAATTATTCTATTGCAGGAATATGAATTAAACAGGTCACTTTTCAAAAACACTTGCATGGTTTCAGTGCATGTATTGATTAATTAAGAGGGGATTATTTCTTTCTTTAGCTGATGTTGTTTCAACCAGAGTATTAGAAAGAATGTGAGATACCTATATGGTGTTTTTGAAACAAAATTTGTTATGAATAACATTTTTTTGGTTGTTTACTCTAGTTGTCTGCCATCATTAAAAATATAAAAAATATGTGATGCATTATTTATGAGTTGAGGGTTAAAGATAACAGTAAATAGCTCTCTAGATGAATCTCATGACCACTCTGTTATACAGGTTACTGTAAAATAACAATTATAGAAGTGCTTCTTATAATGGTTGGAAAAAATTTCAGCCCGTTTTGTCTGATTGTACAAATAAAACTTTAAATTTGTTTGAGAATGTTTATAAAGGTGAATATAAGAATAAGTGGTCAGATTTGGCAGGTTTTGGAAGTGATTAAAATGAAATTTAGTGCCATATATGTAGTTACTTACTTTGTCGATGGAAGAATTCTCGATAATTTATCAAACGATTGGTTTGTTTACAGGTTTGATTATAATTCACAATTTTTAATTAATTTAGTATCTTGACTCTATTTAAAGATGAATGAAAATTTACATTATTATATTTATACTTAATAAATTTAATATTTTAATCTGTTTATCTTAGAATTATTATATTATAAACCTGATTTTTGCAGATATTTTAACTCCAACTAAGATGGACCAACAATGTTAGTTTAAATTTTTATATTTTACCTTATCTCTATTCTTTTTAATGTTAAAGTGCCAAATTTTTTATAAACTTGTATATTCGTATTTTTATCATTTCACCACATTGCTTTGGGTACCATTTTAAAATATTTTTGTAAATTTGTTAATATACAGAAAGGATATCTTGCCTCTGTAGTTTATTAAATAATATAATTTAAATTTGTTATTCGTAGATATATACATAGATACTGTAATGTATTTTAAATATCGTTTAATACATATCTACTAAATATTTAAGCAGGTTATATAAGTCACAATTATTTGTTTAATACACATTTTGTTAATGTAATACATGAATGATTAAAATTACGTTTTATATTATTTTACTTTGTAACTAGAGGTAGAATCTCATCGATTTTTGTATTCTATTCTTTCGTGCTATTATTTTATCCTTCGTTACAAAGGTGCCATTCACAGATCAGACTTGATGGGAAAATTTTGTTCCTGAAATCCTAAAACAAAATACATAGGCCATTAGACACTTTGTAGCAAATATAAATGTATATATACTATGTAAATATATATATTATGCATATAACGGATTCTAATAAAAATCTAATATAGTTATAATTTTTTTACTTTCCTGTAAATGTATGTCAAATAACAATTTAGGGAAATAGCAAGGCCACAAGTCACTGAGGTACAAGTCAACTTTTAAAGGTACTAGCAAACCCAGATTCGGTGCTACAAGATATACACAAATGCACTTAATAAGTGTAAAATCACTTATAAGTTGTGGCATTTGTATTATTGTGATTACAAACAGTACTAAGAATGACTAATTTATTCTTTCTGACTAGTTTATTTCCTATTGTATGAATTAAATATCAACAAATGTTCACTTCCTGGGCTTGTTTTAGTATTAATTTCCCCATTTAAAGTTGATAATTTTTCCAATATTGATTTTTATATATATTTTCCAATTCAAGTTTTAAATTTTTCATATATTGAAATAATAACTGAGATGTCAGGGAAATTTGGGTCCCGATTTACAGCTTATAATAAAGTAATTCTGAAATAATGTGAAATCACAATATTTACAATTTGAATACTGCATATTGAATAAAATGAATGCTGCCTTAGAAATTATATGTATACATTATATGCAATTATATGTACTCAGCTGCTAAAATATATTTGATTATAAAATTTTATTGACATAAAAGGACTGTGCAAGACGCTATCAGTGCCATCTGGTGGTAAATGAATGAACCTTTGGTTATACTGTCATAATTTTTGCATACAAAATACCCATCGTATAGGTATTGTAATTAATCAAAAATATTTATAATACCTAAATTATTGTGTATTGTGTTGCGTAAAAGTATTTTAGTAATTCATAAAAATAATAAATTGTTTAATTTTTGAAAAATCGAATCTCATATGCACTTGTAACATAACCTTTTTTCATTTAATGATGTTTACTATTTTCCCTCCATAAAACACTGCACTGATGTTGACAAACATGTAACCAAAAGTTCTTATTTTTTTATGTTTTTAAGCGACCCCTATTTCTCGCACGGTCCCTATATCAATAAACCCATTCTTTTCACTAGTGCTGAATAGACTTACACTTTAAAAAAATTGTCATTGACCTCGCACATTTTTTGTGACATTTCCTAACATGTAAATATTTATTATAAATGCAATAATTAAGCAAATTATCATTAATTCATACAATAAGTTTAAACATTATTAATAATAATGAATTTACATATTATAATAATAATGATATACAAAATGATCTGTTTTTAATTGCTTATAATATAGATATATTATTTCAACTATCTCGAAACTCCCAAAGATTTTCTTTAAAAACATTTGTATTTATTACATATATATATATATATATATATATATATATATATATATATATATATATATAATGTATGTATATATGTATATATATACCTCTAATATATAGGGATAGCAATTTGTAATTGGACCCAATTTTGTCTGAAACATATCTTACATTGCAACGTCATTTAATTTGACCATTAACGATGATGACATTATGTCTCAATTTACCTTTTAAGTTGTTTTAAAGCATTCCTCTTCTTATTTGAATACTCCACATACTAGTTTTATCATATGATTATTATATGTATAAAAATAATATTTTTAATTTTTGGTACATCTGATCTAAAACTCTGATATTCTGTATGATGATGTTTTAATAAGGATTATAAGAATACCTAATGGTTAGCATATTTACGTATGTATGTTGAATGTCATTTTTATAATTTCTTTTATAACATGAACAAAATAATGTAATTTTGTATTTTTAGTAACGAATTATTTTGTAAATATTATATCAATAAAACAGTTATTACGTTTCTGTTTCTGTTTCATATGCTAGCAGTAAGAATTTCCAAACTTAGCTTTGATTATTTACTCACATAAATTTTTTTACGTATATGAACGTATAAACCGGTTGTCATGACATGTTTTTCTGCAGCTACTGGTAATATGAATTTCCATAACAATATACATTTAAGTTCGTAATACCTTTCTATTTCTTCTGATATCTTTTTGTTTCATTTAAAATTGCCTAGACATAAGCTGGCAAATTACATACTCATATAAATTGCATTGCTCCATATTACTTTCTATTAATGTGGTTCATTTGTCCTTAATTAAGGTCTTATTTGTGTGAATTTCTATGTCACATGGCACTATGCCAAACCAAAAGAGAAAAAATGGATAAACTTGTTATAATTGTGTCTTTTTATTACATCTTATACTTCTTACTAATCTGGATGAAAAGTGGCAATGGATACAAGTCTAATAAAACAACAAACTTTGCGTGAAAGTATTTTGCCAAAGTTGCTTATGAGACATTAGGCTTCATCTCAAAGTCACACTTGTAGATAAGTGGTTGTTAAACGACTTCTTTTTAACCCATAGTAAAAGATTTAGGGCCTTAGAAGCATTATAGGGTTTACTTACTTAAAACATTTGGTCATTGCAATAACTTTATCATAAGATTGTCCCAATAAACAGAGGCTCGCAACAAAATAGCAATTAAAAAAATAAGTAAAACCAAAGAAGTCATAATTCTAAGTTTTTATTATGGGACATTTTTCACTAATCTGATTAATTTTGTAGATTTAGCAGACGACTAAAAACATAAAAGATGTGATGTAATAAATAACATATATTAAAAGTAACTGAAGGTTTATAAATGCTATCTTGATAATTAGTAATTTCTGGATGCCACAAATCTGTGACAAACTGTATAATGTTATCCATATTATTCAGTTTGTCACAGGGAAGGGGGCAAGGATTCCTGGAATATTCAACCCATGGATATTTTTTTTTAAACTTGGACCTTGCACGAAATGAAGTTTTTATGAATGCATCAATCCAATGAGGTTGGACGTTAAGTTTTTTAATTTAATTTATTTATTTAAAATTTGCTATAAAACTGCGTAATACATCCACTTCCCAATGCATGTCATAAATTGAAATTAAAACAGCATATTGGAGAATATTAAAACTAGAAAAAATCGAGATTAATTAATGAAATTAAATATTTTCAAGGAACAATTTTTTTTAATTTTAAATTATACTTTATTGTTATATTATTTTGTTTTTTTAAAGAAACAAGACAAAATGTTTTCATTTATTTAAATATTTTCACTTTATTTTTTATCATTAAATAAAAAAGTACCCAGAAAATGTATGTATGTATTGTAAACCATGTGCAGCTTCTTGTGTTGTCTTTCAATGGAAGTACTTGATGTCGACTATATTTGATATTTAAAGATATTTAAGTATTTGTCTGGTAAGGCCGGTCTGGTATACAAAATCAGGAAACTTTACTAGTCGGAGAAATGTCAAATTCACTTATACTTTAAATTCCATCCTGGGCAGTTTAGGTATTCTTAGTATAGTTTAGGTTTGTTTTTATTTCCTATTTTGAATATAATAAAAATTTGATTTTTAAATTTATATTTATAAGTTTTGAATCGGTCATTAGTCACATAATCTTTATTAAGAAAAGTTTTTTATTCTGATGAAAGATATGTTAGGTGACATCTTTTTTCTATGTATATATATATATATAGTGTTGTCCACTTTTATGTTATCTAGTCATGACACGTCACATGTGCCTGCACAATAGATTGTGATCTAATTTACTGTCAGTACTTATAGCCTGCAAGTAAAAAATTTTTTGAAGTTAGTAATGAACTTGTACGTGCACAACCTATTTTGAAGATGAAAAGTTTTAAAAAATGTCCCAATTTCCGTCTCCAATAATAAGTTTATCTTCACTCCTTGTCACATGTACAAAGTGCTAAAAAATTCATAACAATAGAACATCAATCATTCATAACAATAGAATAGAATCAAGTTTATAGTCCGTGAGGTTGGTCTGAATTTACATGAAAATAGTTCTGTAATATGGTTTTAATATTTAGAGTAGTCTATAGAGTATATACCAGAATATACCAGAATATAAAAACTATGTTCTAATAAGTATACTGAAGTTGGAAGTGGATCTGGACAGCAAGTAAATTTTAATTTGAGTTGTCTGCTAGTTGAACATCGTCTTTATAGACCCTACCAATATGTATATGAAGCGAACAAGTAAACAATACAAGATATGTGCGCTTGGTATTAATAACCCAAGGATAAACTGGTATGATGTTAATAATCCTCAAATTTTTAACATATGCTGGGCCAAAGATTTGTTTATAATTTGAGGAAAAACAATTAATACCTAATTTTTTATTTTGGCTACTTTTTATTATAATAAACATGCTGAATAATATTGCTTGAACATACACATCAGGGAAATTTGTGGAGTTAAACGACTGCTGTTTACGATATTGAATCATACAAAAAATCCTTTCATTCTTCAATGTTTGGTAAAGAATACATTCCAGCGTTGAATTGTTTTATTTGGAAATTACCCCTTTTTCAATCATTTTGCAAGTTATACTATAGATCCTTAATATTGACAAATACTTTTTAATATGTGAAATTAAACTCTTAAAATTGCATGGATACAAAAAATACAAGCTAGTTGTGTAAAATTCCCAAAACGAATCATGATTCTTAATAAAGATTTACTTCAAAACAAAATCTTTAATAATGATCCTACCACCACTGAATACTGTCACTCTTCAGCAGTTATAAGTACTACAGCCCAACAAATGCCCTCACAACTATAACAGAATGTTTTCAATAAGGATTAAAGATTCTTGTAGCATTGTAAAGACTGCAATATTATGGTGCTTTCAATTGGTATCAGTATTTAAAGAAATGTGAGATAGTTAATAGAAGCTAATAGGGTATTTGACTATATTTTTTTATTAATAAAATAGAATAAGTAATCAAATTAAAAATGGTTAAAATAAATATATTGTACCTTGGACTTTTCATTACAAAGTTATAAAGACTTAAAAACTGACGAACTCCGATTTGAGCGAAAACGCCCCATACACGGATAAACAGTACAGCCATGTAAACATTTTTACAAGAAACACATGCCTATATATATATTTTTAATATCAAAATAAAATTTTATATTCTATTGTTGGGTTTATAAAGTATTTGTATTTTTGGACTCAAAGTGTTATGGTAACTCTCATATGATGCGAGTATTAGACTGTACAACGGACACATACATATTGGTTGATCTAAAATCAATATCCATTCAAATCTCAATTGCGATTTTTCTAAAATAATTTTCAATACGAAATCATATATACCAAAAAATTTTGTGAATTGTATTTTAAAAAAATGTATTATCTAGACTATTATTTTTTTAAGTCATATTTTAAATTATTTTTTAATTCTTATTTGAAAAACCATTTTATGTTACTAGATGACAGGTCTATAAAAGATTTCCAAAAATAAATCTAAATGAATATTTAGAAAAAAATAATAGTTGTGCTACTATACTTGTATTAATTCAAACAAATAATTTTGTTTCTCAAAGTAGATCATGTTGGACTAGAAAAGCAAACATGGTGTGTTTAAAAATTAAGTGTTGAATCTGATAATTAAAACAATAAAAATTGCAATTAAATTTTTGATGAATTCTGATACATCAAATTTCAAAATCTCGTCATCCCTGCTGATTTGTAGAATGTTTCAAGATCAGGATTATATTTTTGTAATCCCGAGACTGACATCAGGATCGCACTGTGGAGGATTGCACCGTGGTTATATTGTAGAGCTAGGATAATGTCTGCGCTCCAATTATTCCAAAACACCAAGCTCATGTTTAGTGCGACAAATTGGAACTTGCATATATTGAACAGAGTACCATTGTGTATTTGATATGATTAATATTTGTATTTGTTTTGCATATTAAAAACTTAAATTTCTTTCCTTATTTTATTGCTTTTTCGTCTATTGTATTTCAGTTGCTTGCTAAATATAAGAGGCTTAATAAATGCAACTTATTTAAGTAAATAATAAAAAATTAGTGAAAATAGTTGTTTTTCATTAAACCAGGATAGGTACTCACAATTTCTAAAATTTTGGAACCAAAGTTTCAATGCTCTAAAAACAGGTAAAAAGGTGCAAGTTAGCAAAACCAAAATTAAATTATTATGAAACACCTTGTTGGAAATTCAGTTTATACAAAGAGATTTACCCTAATTACATGATTAAGGTTCCACAGATATGGCATATTCTCTTCTGACCTCTGATTGTACTTAGTCCTTGTTGTTATGAATATACCTGTATCTGTCGCTTTATAACTCAGTGAAGATAGTCCAATTTTAAGGCATTCTTCTTTACTTAAAAGTGTTTACTATTAAAAAGGTTCCTAACTATGATTGACTAAAATTAGTTCAATGATTTACAAGGTGATGGACATCCTTCAATATTACTGATGGAAAATTGGCAAAGGTTAGTAACTAGTTAGGTAGCTAGAGTTTTAATTGAAATATTTATATCGGTAGTGCCAAACTGACTCTCAAAAACTTGAGAATCTATTGATGACAGGAAAAAGTTGTACTTAAACCCAAGTATTTAAGTACAAACCTTGAGTTTGGACTTCAGTGCTTGGGTTTGTGGTACATACAGCTTGAGCGTTAACAACGCACTAGTGAGTTGTGCCAATTAAGGATTATTTAATAACAATCCTTAATTGGCACAACTCTGCCAGTGTCATTTTGTCATGCAAATAATTAAACAAATTTCTTTAGGTCTAGCTATATTGCTATGCTTTGTGAGCTTTGTAAAGTTTAAAGTAACAGATAACATAAAAAATAAAATAAATCAAAGAACTAATGCACTTATATACAAATCTTAACACCGCCTGAATAAGGAACGAAACACAAAATATTTAAACGTAGGACAAAAAATACAATTTAATTGAAAGAAATAACCTACATAATATAAATGGCAATACATATTATCATTTATATTACCTTTTGAAGTATGGAAATATGGTAAATCTACAAAATGTAATATTACTACAAACAAGAAACAAATGAAATTGATAATGAATATCTCTAAATCAAAATTACAACTATGGTATTAAAGTACCAAAGTGACAAGTTTACTTATATAAATAATCATAAATTCTAATAGAAATATTCCTAATAATCTTCTTAACTTAGTAAATATAAATAAGTTGAGTACCATTATTTCTCTTGTAACCCTCAATGAAAAGTGACCATATTAAAAGAATTAACAATGTTGACCAAAATCAAACATTGGCTGTGATTAAATTCCTCATTAAGCAAGGAAAAAGAAAAAACAATCTACAAAACCATGGCGGCTGTAGAACATCACCGAGTCAACCGGAATTTCAGATTATTTTTTATAAAAATATAATTCCAGAATTGTTGAGTCATAAATTCTGAGGTGTAAACTCTCAAATTACGCAGCATAATATAAACTACTGCAATTGTAAAGCGCCATAGTTGGAAATTCTCCAATGTTATTGGCAGAGACTTTGTACCTGTATGGAAATTTGCTCTCACCGCTAATGTAAAAACATATTTAAACAAACCATATGCAGTAGGTATGGGAGAGAACAGGCTTATTTCGAATGTAAGTAATCTTTATGTTGCTATTATTCGATCAAGAAGTTATAACGTTGTTTGTGCACTATAAAAAATATTTCAATATTTTTGTAAAAATTACTTTTCAGCCACAGCCATAAATTGCACAATGCTCAATTTACGCATTGATGTAATTTATGACTTTGTTTTCAGATAGCTGTTAATGTTTTAATTTATGAGATTTTGGAATATTATGTGGGTATTTAATAAGGTGTTCCTGTGGGAGTACGTACCTACATGTATGTACAATTTACGTACTACATGTACAATAAATTACTATATACTAAAATTTTAATACTATTTGCTTGTAAAATAACGATTTTGGAAGTTGTCATGTTAATGGCACAGAAAAATATTTTGTAAGAAGAAAGTTCTTGATTTTTATTAACTTAATCATTACTCAACTTAACAAATTTGCAAGCAGTCAAATCGAAAAGAAATACAATTTTTTACTACTCTGAAATTCTCAGCGTGCTGGAGGGATTTCATATGAAAACTAATGTAGAGAAAGGTAAATTACCTTTACTAATTCAACCTGGAGGGACTTGTAAACATAGAAAATACAGTGTTCGACAATGGAGATTGCAAAAGTGCCACCTAACAGAGAAATAAATATCTGTTTTCTGTAATTCCACTAGTTTTGAACTTAAGAGGAACTGACAAAAGTCTGATGTCGCATGCCATAGGTGGCTGTTTACCAGGACTGCCGTTATCCTTAAGGGAATTTAAATGAGGCAGGGAAAGCATTGAAGATGAGAAACAACATGAACTTTTATTTATTTTAACACTAATTTAAGAAACAATGTTAATTTTAACAAGGAGTTCAAATCCACATTTCTAAAAATTGCCTGTTACATACAGGGAATTTTTAAAAAGGATAAAAATATGAAAACTGATACTATCAAATAAATTAGACTAAATATACGTGTGAAACAAATATATTTTGCCTTTATGATTACTGCCCTCACTATTGAATTTTATCATAATATGTTATGATTATTTCTAAAAAATTTTGTTGCGTGGGAAGTTATGATACAAGATTTTTACCTAAACAAACTAAGAACTTTTAAATAAAAGAATTTAATAAAATAAAGAAAATAATACAAGAAATTGTATTACTTGTATCATGGCAATAATGTTTGACATTAATTGATGCATAACTAGCTAGAAATTTTAATAATTATTCAACGTAAAACAAAAGCTAAATATATTTATTCAATAAACATATAATATTATACATATGTATATAATTTAAATTAAACTAGTTCAGTGAAAAGTGAAGGTGCAGTTAGTGGTTCTTTATCCAATCTTCCCTTTCTTCTCTTTCCTTCTTAACTTGTTCTACAACGGGAGTGAGGTAACGGAATTTGATGTCATCCTCATACTTTGTCCAATCTTCCTTTGGCAGTATGATTTTCTGCAGCGACAACTGCATGGCTCGTACAAGGCGAAAGTTGCGTTCATCAACCAAATGATCGGGAATTCTTCTCAGAGCTTCAGTCACATCTTCATCTTCATACAGACAATCATCGTAATAAAGACCTGTGATCACATTGAACTTTATACTATTTTAAAGATGGTTAACACCAACTTAACATATTGTATGTTTACAAAAACTTTACTGTAAACTTAGAGAAGACATATTCAGATGGCGTGGACTTATTACTATGAATGCAAACTATTACAACAAATGCTAGAAGTATAAAATAGCGTAATGACAGTAAATTATTACTACACGCAAATTTATAACAAAAAGAAATTATAAATATAAATGTGGGTAATGATCCTAATGCAACAAAACAATTAAAATGTGAAATAAAAAGGGATGACATAAAGAGAGGACCTTTACGAGGTTATAAAAAATTATTTTACGTAGATCCATGAAAGATCTATAATTAAAGAAGGGTGAAGCAGAATGTTCCAAATATGAATTTGATTTGATTGTGCACAGTTTTTTCAAAGATGTTTCATTTTATAACAAGGATGTCAAACGAGAATTGATAGGCAAAGATTTAACTACAGAAGAAAATGGGGCCACTTAGCCATTAACAACTAATTATGATATTTAGTCGTGCATATTTTCATTAGAAGTCTGGCTATCAATAATGATTGTCTATGGAAGAGATTTATACAATTTTGACAATTGTGTTTAAAAAATCATTATAATGCTATAAAATTATATCAAACGTAATATTATGAATGGTGCTTGTAGACATTAAATTTGCTCTCTCAGTACACAATTGCGGAAGAGTTAGTAATATTAAGCCGAATGAGTAAATAATTAAGAGTCAACATTCAAAACTACCAATGAGGAAAATCTGTGATATCCAGAAATTAAGTAGTTTTATTAGAAAGAATTAAGTAATAAATCGTATGTATTATTTTGGTTGAGCATATACAAAATACTTATTGTTATATGCTTACAATAATATATATTATTATTTAAGTCAAATGTTTGGTTTTACCGTATTTATTAAATCCTGATAGGTTGTAGGCCCATTTTTTCAGAGAACCTGAAAGAGGTTAATATGATTATGTAACAATTACGAAATATATCTTTTTCATAACTAAAGAGAAACTATAAATAAATTATTTATAATAATGCTCATTGTTATCATATGATAGAACAATATAATAACAGAATTAGAAGAAATTTTTTAAATACTAACTGCGGAGCACAGCCGTAGCTCGGAACGCCATTTTAGCTGTCAACTAGAAATCTTTCTTTTATTCTGTGGCGATTATTCTCTCCAGAGAGAACTTTTGCCAGTGTCAAGTTTAGATTTGTTGGTTAGGCAACACTGATTAGATTACACTCCTTGTATCTGTCACTATTGCTTAAAATAAGAGTTTTAAGCACGGGACTCTTTTCATCTAATGATTCTCCGTTTTTATATTGGAACAATTGAGCGTTATTACTTTGTAGTTTATATATTTTAAATAAATAGTATTTATAAAAACTAACTGTTAATTAGGTTAAATTCTAACTTCGCCCTTATGTCCACTACAAATTCCAGTGTTGTATGAAAGTATTTTACAGACTTGGGTGATTATTTTACTCTCCTGCAACCGTAAGTCTATTGAGATTTGCAATGTAGTCCTCTCACAACGGAATTACCCGTTACGCACATACCTGTCGCGTATTTTGTCACCGATATTTTATAATACTCGTACTCAGTATCTGAAAATACTCGTACCACCAAGTCTACTTGAAATCATAGAACATAGAGTACAGAGTACTTCAAATCGCATTAAACTGTCAACTCTTAAAAAAAATCTTGAAAGCAGAGCAAGCATTGACCATAATGTTTTCCTCTTTTTTATTCCTGCATATCTTCTCCCATAGGCAATACGTATGGCTATGTTTGTATCATAAATCGAGTGATTCAGTATAATATAGCCAGCTCGATTTAATAGTTAATAGAAATATTGCGGTATTCTTCCACTACGTGTTTTAGTTAATACCAGCAAAAAAGGAGGTTACTAGTGCTAGGTTGCAAAGTGCCGGCTACCAAACGCTACAAACGTTATTTTGTAACGCTAAAAACGTTATTTTGTTAAAAAATATGAAAATAAATATTTTTAACATAAAATTTTAATCGTAGATTTATTTCCATCATTACTTGTAGGAGATTGTATTTAACAAAAAATATCATAATTCTCAAAATACAAATATTTAAAGGAATTTGGATCAATTCATACTTCATATTAAAAAATATTTACTTTCCTAATACTAAAAAATATTAGGAAAAATTAAATATAAAAAATCAACATTTTTACCATCGCAAGCTATCGTTTACTGTTATTACCTAAAAGCATGGTATTCAGGTGTTCTAAGCGTATTTTTAGATAAAAATGATGAATTAATGTTTAACAATATGGAACACGAATGTTTATTGTATTTTCGTCAATGTGCCGTAAATTAGAAAGAAACTATAAACAATACAAAGAAATATTAGGTTCGGGTCCCTTGATTAATTAATGTCTTGTAGCAGAACTGCACATTAAAATTAGAAAAAAATAAAATAAATGGCTACATTCCCGATAACTTATCAATAGCTGAGTGGCCATCTTATCTGTACATATCCAATAAAATAGCTAAATGCAGTTTCTATTTTAAAAACGGTGTTTTGGATAAATAAACATTTTGTTCCTATACTTTTTGTTAATTAGATTAGAATATATTATGTTCTGTTAAGCATTAAACTCATATTTATCGTAAATTATTATAAAATAGTTTTTTATTGCTTTTGCAGTTGATAATTTAAACTTTATATAAATATCGATGTATAAATATTTTGCACAAGTAAGAAAAGAATACTTAGTCCTATGGAGATACTGCAAACTAGCCCTCATATTGCTATGTGCAAATAAAAAATTACAAATTTGACAACAATTACACTCACCAAGGCTGCAAGCTTCAAATTATTCTAATTTCCGAGTTATTGTAAAAATTACGTAATTATAGTTTAACATTGTATCTCGTGGTCCCATTTTTTTATCATTTATTTAAATAAGACTCGCGCGTGGTTTCGTCGTGCCGTCTTATCAATATTGTTTTTAAGCTCGTAAACCGTCAACCTCGGTTGACCCCTTCGCGTCCCCCCTGCCCGTAGGTTATCAGTATGGAAAGGAATAAAATGAGCAGGCATAAGGTAATTTAATCATTCTACGTCCGTTCTTAGTGCGAGTTGGGTTGTGACATTCGTTTGTTGTCTTAAAACATTTGCGTTGGTGTTTTTAACTTCGCTTTGAAAATTGTCATAATTTTTAATTAATATTCGCCTTATTAATTTAATAGGCGCTCCGTTTTGATCAACATTGTGTATACTCAAGGAGGAATGCCAAGTGACTGTCGCGATTGTCTGGGAATCCGGTACCGAATTAATTCCCTTCACCAAACTTGGAAGTGGCTGCACCAGACCATCGCCCTTCACGAATATTTGATTGCCCTTTCGGCCGCCGACACAGATAAGAAGAGCTCTTGCTTTCAGCACTGTTAAATTAGTGGTTTAGTGCAACAAATTAGAACTGTAATTAAATATTCCCAAAAGCTCTGCCTTTGAAGCGAAATCAAACTATAAAGTATTTTTAAGGACCTGACATATTTCACACAAAAAGTGTTTTCTAAGTGTTTGTTTGTTATAATTCTTAATATTTTATACCAAAATGGCTCAGTCTATGATGAAGAAGTGCGTTGCGAGTGCCACATGTGTTATGCTTCATGTTACAAAGAGAAACAACTCTCATAGTTTATTTAGATCCATGTCACAATCATCTATCAGAAAGGAGGAACGTGAGTTGCCATCAGAAGATAAAGTAAAAAAATCTGTCTTCATTTCTCAATCTAATGACATTTACACGAATCTGGCATTAGAAGATTGGTTGTACCGTAATTTTGATTTTACTAATCACCATGTTTTAATGGTGTGGCGTAATGATCCATGCATTGTAATAGGTAAGCATCAGAATCCATGGCAGGAAAGTAACGTGTCATTGTTGGCTGAAAGGGAAATTGGTTTGGCGAGAAGGAACAGTGGAGGAGGCACTGTCTATCACGATAATGGAAATCTGAATCTATCATTCTTTTCTCCAAGGGAAAGATATAACAGAAAGTATAACCTTGACCTCATAGTGAGAGCACTATTTAGAGAGTTCTCTGTTAATGCCGAAATAAACGAAAGGCAGGATATAACTGTGAAGAACAAATATAAAGTATCCTTTTCAATATAACAAAGTTGCATTTTAAAGCATTCATTTAATATTAAATAGTTATATTATTCCATTCTTGAAATCTTAGATAATATACAGAAATAATTTTTATTGAATTCAATCTGATGGTACCAATTGTTAAATATTTTTATAAATAATTTTTGCAAAGAGCTGTTGTATTGTTCTGTTACAAAACTAATTACTTATGCATTTCAGCTTAATATGTTGCCGTCGTTGAATAGTTAAACTGTTTGACCTGTATTTATCACCCGTCCCTGATCCTAAGTAGTTACAAAATATGCAACACGTTTTATTATTTTACGCTTCGAGCAAAGTTCATCAGCATTACCAACTTATTACTTTGTTCAATTTCTTGTTTTAATACTTTAAGGGGATTACTCGCTTAAAATATTTTACTTTGACCATTAAGAAACGATGCTAAGATCTGTACTATTGGGATGAGTATGTAAATATTTTTTATAATATTTGGATTTCTAGACTAAGTTCTCGAAGTTCAGGCTAAGTCCTCGAAGTTCATTTTTATACAAATTATTAATAATTCCTTATTATCCATTCAGTCCATTTCATTAAATCTAATCCAGTGAAAGTTTTCAGGGTTTGTTGATTGTTCTGAAACTCAAATACATAAATATATTTGAAAAATATGTTATTGTGATTTAAAATAAAAGTGTAATTCAAATGATAGTTTTCCTTAATTCATATGGTAATAAGGTATCTGGAACAGCTGCTAAATTAGGTCGGCTAACTGCGTATCATCACTGCACGCTTCTAGTTAACTCGAACAAAGTGGATCTTAGCCAGGCTCTTGCAAAGCACGATGTAAGTGAATTATCATCTATTTTATAAATAATTATATATTTAGTTAAAACATTTATAATTCTAAATTACAGTTTTTTGGATAAATTTCTTATTTTTTTAAACAAGAGAACATTATAAAAGTGCAGAAATTGTCTAAAATATATTCAGTTATATTAATAAACAGTTACTCGTAATATTTATGTATAGAATGAATAGCATTATTTGCATAATTTAAGTAAAACTGAATTCAGCTTGCACAGCTGCTAATCCGAAATGTAAACAATTTTGAACGTGTCATAAAAGTACAGTATCTATATATTTATAATGTAATGTACATGGAAGTGATTATTTAATGCACTTTAGTACTTACGCATTACCTACAAGTCATTGTGAGTCGACATTTTCATGAACTACTCATTTAACTTGACCTCAAAACAGTATTGGTTAATATAGTTAAAATTAATTTTAAAATCTTCATAGTAGTTCCCATAATATTAAGGATTCATTTTAACTACTAAATACGATTTTCAATTACTGTGAAGAGTTGTTTACAAATTGTGACTATTAACCGACTTTCAGATTTTTATGATTACTATAGAAGACACAACATGACAAATTGTCAACAAATATCTGTAATAACACTGTTTAATGTTCTTCAACAGCATGGTATAAAATCAAATGCTACATCATCTATTCCATCACCAATTGCAAATTTATGTGAGATGAATGCAAGGATCACAGTTCATAATTTACAATCTGCGGTGGGTTGGGAATATCTTCGCACTCCTGCACTGCATATTGAGGATGGTGGTCAAGATCTCATAAATAAACAACGAGGATTCCAGTTCATTAACC
This sequence comes from Druceiella hillmani, assembly GCA_039881145.1. Lineage (NCBI taxonomy): Eukaryota > Metazoa > Arthropoda > Insecta > Lepidoptera > Hepialidae > Druceiella > Druceiella hillmani. Next base: position 43,812,416 of record JAYKKI010000001.1, on the reverse strand, counting down.
CTACTGAGTCATGGTTTCCAGGTAAGTGCATAACTTGAAATGAAAATAGAATGTTAAAATTAATTGTTTTTACCTTGCATTACTCTTATCGATGTGATTACAATTCCAGGAATCACAGAAATAAGGAATGAATTACAGAGTTGGGATTGGTGTTTTGGTAAAACACCTGCTTTCACAGTGAGTAGAAAGTTTTCAGTTCCAACACAATTGCTTGAACCAACAAAATTATATTCTGCGCCTCAAGAACTAATCATTAATATGAAAGTAGAGAAAGGATTGATAAACGATGTTACTTTGAAAATCCCACCTGGTTTAATTGAATCTGGATTTCATGGAGAGGCATCTGTAGTAACCCACTTAAAAGGAAAAAGATTTACTTCGGAGGCCTTAAATGCAGTTCAATCTGCATTACAGAATTCTAAAGGGCAAACTGACAGCAAGAAATTAGGCGCTAAGGAACAATTTGTCGCCAAATGTTTTGATCAAGTTGTGAACACTGTATGAGTAGATTCTTTTATATTATTAACTTAGACTGAAAATATAGTCTGTATCTAGTAATAATAAAATGTATTTAGATGTTTATGTTATTTGCATAATATTAAATATTTTTACCTTAGTACCTTTGGTTTACCTTAGAAAAGCATAGTAAGGGCCGGGCAAGGTGTAAATACAATTTTGGGTAGTACTATATTTTCCAAAAATTGTAACTAAGAGAGAAGCTAATTGTGATATGTATTAAGTGAATTTGCTTAGAATTGATATTTTTGTATACACACATATATTTTTCTTTTTAGTTCTACAATTTCTTTTTGATTTTTAAGATCCAACAATTAATTTGGATTTAACAAGAATGCATCATATCATTTGTTTAAGTTATTTTAATTATTGTTAACCACATCAGTTATTAACTGTGTTTGTGTTTATGATTTGTTGTATTTTAATTTTAAATTATAAGTAAATGTAAGTGGATTTCAAGTTAATTAGATTCAGGCAGCAGTTAAACAATTTTAGATTCCCTTCATTTGTATACAAGTATTTTACACAACCAGTCCCCGCTTCCGAATTGTTTTTTGTGAGAAATGTGTCAGATGAACTTTGTATTCTTTGGATATGTGAATTTTTATTTTACCTGTATATTTTGAATATTTTTATCTGTATGATTATTATTTTTATTGAAATGTTTTTTTTATAGTTTTCAATAATAAAATTTGTTTACTTCTTATCTTAATTTACTTGTTTTTTTAAAATCAGTTATGAAGCTACCAATGATGACCTGAAGGATTACAACTTGATGCGCAGTTGTTATGGAAATATATTTAAAAAATAGAGATATCATTCATAAACTTATTTACGAGGTTAAGTAGAAAATATCTACTGTTATCAGTATGCTTTTAAGTACTGATTCCAAACATATAAGATATAATATAAGTTTGTGATTACAAACTTTAATTTATTGAAGACCAAAAATATATGTGATCATAGTCTATTTTAGAATGAAAACAAAAGACATTTTTTTATCATAATCAAAATAGAAATATTATCTAAAGTAACAAAATACAAATAAAAGCCAAAGCGTTTGGTACATAGGATTATCCATTAAAATAATAAGACCTGCTTTCTGTCCTCTTGCAAAGAGAAAGTTTCATTAATAGGTTAATAAAATCTTACATATACTCTCATGAAAGATTTATTATTATCTGGCGTTATTGGGAATGGAGCACTGAAATCTAACTGCAGTGTGGTTGGAATAGGAGTATTACAACATGTATACACATTGTGCATGCGAATATGAATGCAATATTTTAAAAAAAGTACTGTAATTTGTTCAAAGTTTCAAAATATAAATATAGTACAATTATCTACAGTAAAATAAGGTGATTTACAATAACATTTATTGTGGAATTAGTTTTAAAGCGATTGTACCTACTTGTATTGTGTGTTTCAACTTTGGAACAACTGAAGTGATTTTTGCATACGGTAATGAACTTAAACATTGAATTAATAAATGCTCTATTCAATAATTTCAATTTTGTCAAAATACTTTTTGAAACATTGTGACCAAAACAAATATCACATTTTAATACAGCTGTATTCAATTGGCCTGCAATTCAAGCTTCAAAGTATCTGTCACTTGAATAAAATACATATGGTAAGATAGAGTTGTTAAGGGGATGATTGTTGTTGACGAGGATGATTGGAGAAAGATCTTTTTAAATCTACATAATCACAACTCTCATTAATTTATTTATATCATGTGCAATTATTTTGTTTCAAAATGTTGAATAGTGGATGTGAATGTGGATGTTTTTGTTTACTTAACTATTTTTGTATAATAAACAATAATTATAAACTTGATTTAATTGTAGTTTGTTAATACTTCAGTTGCGAAATAAGGTTACGAATTATAAGTGCATTTAAAGAAATGTAATAAAATATTATCAAACATTTGAAATTCAGAAATAGGTATTCATTAACTTGCCTAATAATTCATGTACAGTTGGTACTTTGAGCTGTTTCTTTTGGTCACAGTTTAAACACAGGTAAATTTGTTCAATTGTGACACACATTTAAGTAATAATCATTATTCACTACCGAGCGGGACAAAGTGAAATGCCAGCTGCACACGAGTTGCTACAATGATATTGAATTTATATTGATGTAACGAGTGATGAGATCAGAATATCTATATATGAAAAGGGTTGTGTCAAAAAAGTTTTTACTTATACATTTCATTAAAAAAAACTAAACTATTGTAAATGTTTACCACCCTGCAGATCATCCATCAGGCTATCCAGTAGGCCATGCAACTTTGTTTATCTGTTTGTCTATTTGCTGGCAGCGTAATTCCAAAATTCATTAATTGACTATGATGAAATTTACAACACATAATTAAATTAGTTCAAGAGGAGAAAAAGAGAACTGAAATCGGTCATATATTTTCCTAAAAATTACGATTACCTCCTTATTATATTCATTAATTTGGGGTATATCTTGTTATACTGCTAAATACCAAGCATATTTTGTGTCGTATTATCCATATTAGTAGTAATCACATAAGATTGTAAATACTGAGTCATTTTTAATATAATATATTACTATGACTTTGTGCTTGGATAATGTACAGGGTATGGTTAATGACAATTTCCTATTTTTGTACAAGGTGCTTATTTATCGACGCCAATAGTATTTCGGAGATAATGACAATTTGTTTATGTTCTTAAGTTACTATCACTAGTTATCAAATCGGGATCTGCATATATGTGAAATTGTGTGTCATAATATCCAACATCTTATAGATATGAATATTGCATGTATGACTATGTATTTGTAGTGGCTATAAAGGAATAAATTTTCATTGAAATTAAATGTAAAACACGCCCTTTTTCTAATTGAATGCAACAAGAAATATGACATACCTCTTTAACACACCCAATAGTTGCCCGGAATGCGGTGTTTACCCTCAGTGGCGATGTCTTTGCAGCTGTTTGCAGGTTATTCTTCCCGAGCGGCACTGAACAATGTGCACACACGATGTGTACGAAAAATATGACAAATAATTATGAATATTATTTTAAATTTTCTGTAAAAAGTCATTTTTTAAATTTTATTTTAACGACAATCACCTATTTTTCAGTCAAGGAATAACGTCTTTCTTTGTCCGACACTTATTTCTGGACACCGTGTATATACATGTGTGTGTGTGTGCGTGCGTGTGTGTGTGTACAATTGTCCCAAAAAATATGTAAAATTGTGCCCAACAGAAGAAAAGAAGTAGAGAATCTCAAGACCTATTCGAAATACCAATGTTCAAAGATTTTTTATAGTTGCTGAGGTATAATTTTTTTGCGTTTTTTGCCGAGCTCATAGATTGAAGACAAAAGTTTTTTTTGTGACATGAATAATTGCTATAGAAACTTGATTCTTAGTCTCAACTAATTGACTAACTGGCCTATCGGGTATAAAAACATTTAACTTACACACGTCTTAATTACGTCTTAGTCACGTCATAGCATACGTCTTAGCAACATAGAAAATTCAGACAATTTTTTTCCAGAACAAAAACCTTATTTCATCAGTTTTTTGGAAGAGTAATTTGACATTTGACCTCTACGGTGTCACCTTAAAAATTGTTTCAAAGTGTAATACGTGAAAAATACAAATTTTTAGGAGTAATTAAAGAAGTAAAAATTGAAGAATATAAACAAATTTGAGCCATATTTATCAAACAGTGTAACATGACTTAATTATGAATCCTTTTTAGAAAATGACTGTGTCGGCCTCACTAGCCGAAGTAGTTTTTCACTTGTTTGTCTACTCTTAAGCATACGGTTATGTTACACTTGTTTTATGGGCCACTTGTTTTAACAATTTATGGTCTTTCCCTGGACTTTAAAGTATCTAACAATCTATTAGATACTTTAAGTTACGAGGCTTTCATTTATTTGTTGACAATGTTGTTATTGTTTTGAAGGAGTTTATGACGAAGCTGTAAGGTATTGCGAAGAAAATCTTTTTAGGTTAAGATTGTGCTGCATTTAGTTGAATAACAATAGATGTTCATAATTTTTTTTGTGAGTATTTTTTATTATTATTTTCATTTTTTATTTGTAAAAGGAAACAATTTTTTTTTGTACCTGATGTAGGTACTTACTTAGTTACCTATGCGAATACGATGTTTCGGAAGTTGTGGTTATCATATCGATTCTTAATCGAACCATAATTTTCAGGTTAACCTGGTTTTTTATTTTTAATTATTTCCAGCAACAAAACCAAAAAAGAGGAACTTTACAAGAAAAGACGATGATTCAAGTGACAGCAAATCTAGTGAAGTGAATCAAGCGGCAGTTACGCAATCTTCATTCAATCAAAACTTGAATATTCTTACTTAACCCAGGAGATGGATTGGAACCGTAAATTCTGAAAATATTATTTATGAGGTAGCTTCTTAGTCTCGTGCGTCTGAATCTCCATCAGATCTGGGAGATAGAGACGACTGTCATGAAAATGATATCGGGCCATGGGTTGGACGATCCTTCGTATGCTGAAAAGCGAATGGAAATGTTACAGCGATGCAAGGTGCCTGCAGAAAATTATGATTTTGCTGGCGATGCCACGCATTTAAAACGTAAGTTTAACCTACACTTGGTTAGTAATATACAGCCTTGGGTTGTTTGTTCGAGGCTATTGAAAGGTGAGTTTTTAGTTTTGCGTTTGATTTCCGCCGAAACTTGTACCTGGTGTGCATAGATCTGCAATTATCCGACCATTCACTAAGTATAAGGACATAAAAGAATAAAACACATGTAAGTAGTAAATCCCATTGAAAGTTGAATGCGTCTGCCAATTTCTTTGGCAACGCAAAAACATATGTACAGGTTCCTTTGCAATAAGACCACGCAACCATTATTAATGATAATAGAAATGCATTAAGACCTATAGGCAATACAATTGTTTTTGCGGAACTCATGATTTGTCATTAAGGGGAAAAAAACGATGAAAGTGTTTCTCAAGATTTGCTTAAACTGAAAATTGGTTCTGGTGATGAAATATTGAAGAAACCTTACGAACAAGATATAAAAATGCTCAATATATGTCTCCAAAAATACAAAATGAGATTTTAAATGTATTTAGCATTTTAATCAGAGAAAAATTGGTCGGTAATGTTAAAGCTGCAAGCGCCTACGGCATATTGGCAGATGAATCAGCTGGTATATCGGGATAGGAACAGTTATCAATAGGACTTAGATTCTACGATAAAAGGGAAAAAATGTAAGGGAAGAATTTATGGCTTTCGTTGAGTTAGAAGAAATGGATGCCCAATCGATAGCTGCTGAAACGAATAAATTCATTAATACATTACATATTGATATTCGTAAATGCGTGGGGCAGAGCTACGACGGATGTGCTACGATAAGAAAAGGTAGTGGTTTCCAACAAATGTTGAGAGCAGCATATAAAAAAGAGTACATTTTTATTGCACCTGCCATAAATTAAATCTTGTAGTAAACGACTTAAATAATGTTTCTGAGATTAGCAACTGCATTGGAACTGTGAAAGATACTACAGCTGTGTGCAAACAGATGGTCTCATAAATACAAAAGTGTTGCGATATTTAAGAAGTATTTTGTTGAAATTGTGGAAGGTCTGGAAAAGCTTTCTCAGAAAGGAAATGCTGGGAGAAGGGAAGTAGCTTACCAGTTGTTGTCTGCGGTTGAACAAACTACCTTCATATTGGCTTTATGTATTATAGACAAGTACAATTCCCTCCTGCAACTGGTCGGAAATATATTACAGTTTAAAATCCTTAACGTAATCAAGTGTGCAGAGCACATCCAAACAAAATCAACTGCAGCTGCAGAACACAGGCGTTCGGCCGAAGGGGGAAATACGAAGATATTAAAATCAGCTAATGAAATAGCTGAAGCTTTAAAATTAAAGCTGCATCTTCCACGGATTGTAGGCCGCCAACAATATAGGCAAATCATACAGCTGTTCTTTAAGCGAGTATTTTCACCGCTCGCTATACGTGCCCTATTTGGACTCGTTATTATCTCATTAGAAGCGAGGCTTGGAAAAAATCAATCGCCAGCGTTTGATTTTTAGTTGTTAAACTCTGATCAGATAACAAAAATTGCAGTTTCAGATTTAAAAATTCATATGGAAGAAGTCTAAAATTATATCGGAAACCGAGCTGTGGCGCATTTTTTCGACAAACAGGAAGGAGAATTTCGAAACTTTGGAAATAACAGAAGTGATTCAACGTGCAGAAACTTTCTATTAAAAGGTTAAAACAGCCCTACAAAGTTTCATGGCAATGCCTTATTCTATAGCTACCATTGAAAATACATTTAGTACTCTTAGACGCGTAAAAACTAGGGTGAGATCAACAATGATTGAAGACAGACTAAACGAGCTGAGTGTACACAGAAAACATGTTAATAGTATATATATATAAATATATATACACATATATATATATATATATATATATATATATATATATATATATATATCTAATATACTATGCAAAACACATTTAAACTCTTAACTAATAAATGCACCTTTTTTATTTATATTCAGTTCTTTTGACTCTTTTTTTTCCTTCTTGATATTAATTCATGCTAACCCATTTCCTAACCCACTAAGAGTATCGAGTTCCGCTTCCAAAGTCCGCTGATTTGGCAAAGATATTGGTTTCTACATGGAGCGATCCCCACACCCCATAGAGGAAACCAGTCTTTTGTCAAGTACACGTACGCGTCACTACACACGTCTTTTTAAATATACTTTCATGAAAGTACGGGTTTACTCAGGATGTTTCCCTTCAACCCCAAGTGCAACGCGCAAGTAATAATTAGAAATCTGTACATAAATTAGAAAACAGAAGATCGATTTAGTGGTACAGGGCCAGGATTCGAACCTGCGCCCTTTCGGTTACAGGTGACTCACTATCCACTAGGCTATCATTGCTCTCATGTTAAATTATTTGACTAACCACTAGAAATACCTGATTTGCCCCTCTCCCCTGGGTCAAAAGCTGGGTACGCCCATGTGTGTGTATACATATATATATATATATATATATATATATAAACATACATATATATATATATACACACACATACATATATATATATATATATATATATATATATATATATATATATATATATATATATATATGCGAGTGTGCGTGAGCGTGTGTGTGTGTGTATGTATGATGAAATGGACACGGTTAATTTAGTGGTATATTTTTAATTGAAATTACAGGTTAATTTTAAATTACAGGTTAAAGCAATAATTAGCAGCTTTATGCTCGTATCTGCAAATTATTATTTTATCACTATCATTATTTTATGATAATCTCTATATCTTTTTTTAAATATTTTATGATAATCCCTATCTCTCATTTTATGATAATCTCTCTGAAATAAGACACGAAAAGAGTTCGTTGACAATTACAAGTTGCGTTTTGCCTAGTAAGTAATTTTTCTTCTCCAGTCATACATTTAATATTGGAGATAAATAAAACTCTGGTAGTATTTAAAGGTGTACATTTATAAACAATTCTCAACAAAAAAAAACTATATGTGTCATGTATTTCACGTAATATTTACAACAAGAGCCTTCTAAAATACGTATGTGTGTCCACAGGAGACATTAACTTTTAGAAAATTAGAAGTGGTGTGTTAAAAACTCCAGTAATTTGGTTCCCTTTTCCAGGGGTGTGAAATTGAAGGTAACGCCCATAATCTCCAAGCTGGGCAGGCGGACTGGCGATCGTAGTGCTAAGCTTAACCTATTAAAGTAGAAACTCATAATAAAATGAAACAGTACAGATTATTTCAAATTACTAATAAAATACTAGTCAAAAGTATTTTGTCGTAATCAAGCCTTATTAACCTTACTCATCTATATTCTGCATAAAAAATTAAAAAATCTATCCCAATCTACATCCTTAATTTAAACTCTGAAACTTAAATAAGAAGTAATCCACATTAAAAATTCATATATTTGGCGTTAATTTTGTAGAAATTCATTATCACTTAATTTCTATTCACAACTAAATGAAACTACGTGATGTAATATTATTTATACTTTATTTAAATTCTTAACGACGACCTAGGTTTCGTTGTATGATAACATCTTCAGGTGGGCAATTTGTAAAGATTGTAAATTTGTATACATTCTTTACAAATTGCTCACCTGGAGATGTTGTTATACAACGAAACCTAGGTCGTGATTAAGAATTTAAATAAAGTAGAAATAATACTACATTACGTAGTTTCTGCTGTGAATAAAAATTAAATTTAAAAATGAAGTCAACAGTGAATTAAATATTGGTTGGATACGTATCTTTAGGATTCTAACATCCGTGGTATATTATTATAATGGTATATTATATATATGTATATATATATATATATATATATATATATATATATATATATATCGGTGCTATGTTATTATAAGGTTATATTTTAAAAGTTTCTGGTTTTGAAACTCGCTATGAATTTTAAAATTGATTATCAATTTATATTTAGTCTTAACAATTTAAGAAGCAGTTACCAATATTTCTATATTTCTTTCATTAGTCCATGGATGTAGTTAATGTCATCGAGGTTATAAAAATGGTAATTTGAAAAAAAAGACTGGAGATAACAGGATTTATTGATGTTACTTACGATGTAAACAAAAGCACCTTTTTCAATGTTGGTCTGTGTTATTGCTATAAGCATTGCGTTAGTTTATATATCGATATATGTTTTTTTATATCGATGAGTTCACACAAGTAGCGTTTTTTTATCTCCAATTAGAGAATTTATGTTCCTTGTTTACTCTTATATTCCAATAAGTCAACATAAAAATGGTATATTTTCACATACATAGTTACATAATAGCTTCGATTCACTCACTACAGTGTATTCAACTGGATCGTACAAATAGTATTTTAATGTTATGTTAACGTAATAGAAATAGCGTTAAATATAAAAAGTTTGAAAAACGAAAATATAAAAATAAATGTTATCAACAACCTTCCAAAGTCCACCGCTGGACACAGTCCTTCTCAATGGGCGTAAGATTGAAAGTAATTTCCATAATCGCCAAGCTGGGCAGGCAGGTTGGTGATTGAAGTGCAAAGCTTCTAGTAGCAGCGGTGCTGCTGTCTAACACTGGTTTGTGTCATGTAGCTACGCTATTACGAACAGCCCTGTTCGACGTGCGGCCGAAAATCGAGAATCCGGGAATCCGTTTTGCGTATCTTATGATAAACCGACCCACCATGGCGCCGCCAATATTTGTAACAAGATCCTTTTCTTAACAAAAATGGAGCATAATTTGTCGATGCACTTCATACAATATACTCTACCATCAGGCATGTCACTGGAGAGAAAGGTAATCATTGTCTTGTTTTATTCAATTTAGGAATTACTTGAGCCTGCAATCATTTACCCACTGTACACAATTGACCCACATGACTCTAAGACTCTAAAATATCTATATATTTTTTTATTGCAGTTAGTTTGTCTTCATGTTTTTAAAAATTATTTTCCATTGTGTTTTCGCAGTTGAAGTTTTATAACGTCATTAAAATGAAATTAGCCATTCTTGTCTCAGTCTCGACAAACTGACAAATTGACAGACGGGCATTATATGTTTGTTGTAAAGTTATATTTTAACAATATATCTTAATATCAATTCATATATATACAAGTATGTGATATATCTATCTATGCTTAAAAATATCATATTTGGAACTATTTATTCATTTTCTTGTTATTAAAGTATTATTGGGTTTCTGAATAAACACATCACGGGTATCTCAACTGAGAGAATCACGTGAAAATCAGAGTCCACCTGGACTTAAAATCTGGTTAAATTTCAATATGGAATTTTAATTTCTTGTGATTATTAACATACCACGATTATTCTAATAAGATAAATTATTATGTCTCACGTTCATATTGTCTCTATCCGCTTTACATTTTCTGTTAGTTCTTGATTTTGATTTCGTTTATGGATTTTTAACAGTGTTTTAAAATAGGTTTTTCCTAATGAAATTAAAAATGACTAAAAGTTTAATTTCAGTGGAAATATTGCATGTCAACTGAAATATTGCATGTGTAACACTATCACTAGTTCTTCTGTAATGGATTTCCGTCTTCAATCAACATTATATCATTACCAACTAATCAGTCAACATTATAAGATACCAAAACCAAATAAAAACCCGACGCTATCTTCTTCTATTATTACTATTTAAACTCTGATTTTAAGTCAACATTGCGTTAGGAAGTAACCATTAATTAATTAACAAGTCTAACCTGTCTAAATAAAGAGATCAAAAGAAAAAAGAGTCTCGTCAATCTCCTCAAATTTAGTTAAAATTTGGTTTTCAACCAACCTTTTGTAGGAACCTTATCAGTAATAAGTGATTATGTACCTAATCGCTGTCTTTGCTTATTCTCGCCACGATAAAGAAATTAATACAAGCAAATTTACTATCACATATAAGATGCACTTTATACATAAATTTACTTGTATTAATTTCTTTATCATATCAACACTGGAGTATAAATTTCGTTTGATAATCGTCACATCGAATTCAATCTTCGAAAGGGGGGGAGGGGGTATCTGTGTATGGCTTGTGGCTCATAAGGCACGCGCAATTACTATTATTGTTTGTAATTTTTTCTTTTTTACCGCCTTAGCATTTCAGGTTTTTATTTACAGCCTTTACTTTCTTCAGATTTAAGTTATTAGCAAATTTTATTATTATTTGGTCGAAGTACTAGTTAAAATACCATCTTTAGAGTCCTTGGTCGTCCGATAGTTCGGTTTGGAACCATTTTCGGTAATGGTATAATTATCAAAGTTCTTAGGTGTGTGATGTACTAGTGCTCGGACACACGTCGACGTTCATTGAAGTGTCAGCTTTTGTTGCATCATCCGAAGGTGCAGAAGACCTGTCAGATTTTGGTGCAATTGAAAGTGGTACATTATGTATGAGTATCTGGTGAGTCACTGTTTTTGTATCTAGAAGAAAAGTGGGCGTATTAGCAATGAATAAAAACGATAAAAGAGAAGCAGTCACTATAACAACATGAACGTTTTCGTTGGTTGGAGAACAATTGCGAATCGAGATTGCTCGGCAAGAAGTGATTCACTGATGTTATTTAAGGTGATTCATCTGAGAGAATATTAGCTATCAAGGTATGTGAAATTAGGTCGAAAAATCTGTAAACTGGAAATTTATTCAATCCTTTAGCTCAACCAATATTGGCTGTTATTCTAGCTCTCTTATTTTTTAAGATTAATTTAGGGTGTCATTCGACAAATACCTTGTACTAATCTATTCCGATAGTACCATTCCCGAATGGGCGAAGCATATGGTTCTTTGGTACATTGGAAAACGAGCTTGAAAGATTTTTCTTTCAACAACCTATGGAACGTACCGTCCATTTAAAATACCTATTCCACCAATTCTAACTCTGAATGGTCTCAGAACGCCTCCGGCAACCCATAACGACACGCCTCGTGACATAAGTATGAAGGGACCTTCGTAGGTCCTCAAAAGCGTCCCGGATCTATCATCTAGCTCTTCCACCCGATAAGGTTAGAAACTATCCCTACTTAATGATCCCTTTAACACCTCTAATTTTTTGAGAACGCACTTGACCAACACGCTAAATGTCTCAAAGATAGGCCCACTCACTACTAAATTATGGTGACTAAAATACCGCGTTCTAAAAAATTGCGTGATACTGCTATCATGTTGATGTATGCTTTCTCACAAACTCTACACACATTATTCTGCTCATTACAGTAGAATAAAACGTGATTCGTATCCTAGGTCTTGAAAGCCCGGGATCATACCGGGTTATTTTTGAAAGCAAAACGAAATAGACTGGCGCGGAAGACGTTGTGCCCCGTCAAAAAACGTGAAGTATAATGGTCACCCTTGAGCCAAGTCTTATTTAACTGCTCAGACAAAACGCAGAAAAAAATCGAATAATCTCATCCATGGAATCGGGGGTGATCCATTTAAGCTATCGATGAGCATAGACGATCCCTAAAATACGTCTCTTTTGTCTTAGAAAGGAGTTAATCTACTACAAAGTGTACGCACTAGCATCGCACTCAAAGCGTAACGCACTAGCATCAAAGCTCTTATTTTATGCCAGAAAAAAGTCATCTGCAGGTTTCGTGATCACACGATCGGCAAACAGAAGTCTCGCTATAACCAGCAAAGCATCCGTTGAGCATATTCTGCACGTTTTGGTTAGAATCATAAGTGGCGCGGTTGCGACTTCAGCACAACCCTAACTTGCTGAACCCCGACGCATCACGAAGCCCACACCGATGGCGCATATGCTAATATACCAAGGTATATCGTCGTATACATTAGTTTTGAGTATTTAGCCTCCAGTACGCCGCGACAAGCCGAGCCGTGAAAAACTGCCTTAGCCCTCTTCCTGACCTGTAGCAAGAAGCTTCATCTTTAGTCGAGGATCATGTCTAGATTTTTAACTTGGCCCAGCGGGCCAAATCTGGACTTCTCCATTACAACAGTCGGCTTCTTTACCAGTGTGCTCTTGAAGAGGATAATCTCAGACCTTTGAGGGCAAAGCTAAACAGTCATGTATCCAGGCATGGGAGTCCGCCGCCCGAATCTTTATCTCTCAACGGCTCGCTCCGTGATATCGCGAGAATCCCATCGAATATCACATTTTATAGAATGGGGCCACGGACTGAATCCTGCGGTAGGACCTGGTCAACATTTCCTAACTTCCACATTTTCCTTCTGCAAGAAAACCTCTCGATTGCAAAATCAATCCCTTACTAACCGGCGGAGGTTCGCTGATACTTCTTGGCCTTCAAGTGCGGTCAAGATGGCTGCCCCCCCGACTATTGAGATAATTGCGCAAATAAACGTACCGCCATTACCCGCTTGAGTAACTCCTGAAAGCTAAAAGGAACGTAATGGGTCTGTAAAATTTTCCCTTGCTATGTGATTTCCCACTACTCTTTGGGGTGACTTCTAACCTTTCCACGTTCCAAATTTTCGGGATGTGACCCCTGCGCAGAGAGCGATTAAAGACTGCAAGTATCTCAGGTGTCATGATGTTCTATCCCGTTCTAATAATTATGTTGTCGATATTACCTATACCCGGAGCCTTATTCGGATTAAAATATGTCACAATGTCATCTAGCTCTGAATGGCGCGTCTCCAGATCCCAGCTACTGGTTGATAATATGCCCGTAAAATTCTTAGTGCTTCTTTGCTCGTTAGTGTCGATTCAGGGTTGTCATCATGGAAGCGTGATGTCAAAAGATAATCTAGAGTTTCGTTAATATTCCCGACTTAATTTCCATCGAATTTTTCAAGGGCGCTAAAAATAAAGGATTTCAAGGGATTCCGTAAACTCATGTATAAAATATTAGATCCCAAGGTGTTTCGACTAGATCCCAAGGCGTTTCGTGGTTTTCAGCGTAGTGGTAGTTACGTCTCTTTTTTCAAAATCTCTGCGCAGGGCATCTAGCGTGGAACCTCACCAGGTGTTCTTCAGAGTTGCCTCTTTTGAGGCTGACTACCACCCAAGATTGGAACTCGACAACCATGTCATTTGGACAAACTAAGCGACATTTAACTTTGCTATACTCATCGTGTTTTCGGTGGAAAAATTTGACAGGCGAAGTCTGGAGCGAATACAGTAGTAATCATTCGGTACAGTAGTAAATATCCTGATCTAATGTACCTCTGTAATGTTGCCCGTGGGAACATATGCTTCCATATTTGATTACAGTGGTTTTTATCGATCTTTTTCACTCTCCTTTTTTTGTGGTACTTCCATCTCTGAAAAGGCAAATCGTTATAGATTTAGCATTTATGTAGCCCACCATTTCCGATATAAATAGTTCAAATGAGTATAGTGGTAAAAAAGTTTATATCTGTCTTTTTGCTAGGTAATTAGGATTTAAAAAAAATATCATTCAAATAAAATATAAAGAATATAGCCAGTAAGTGTTTGCTTTGTCCGTTGGGTCACTTGCTTGTTCTGATCAAATATAATCTTTAAATGTTAGCTATAACTATCGAAGGATATGAAACATTCAAGCAAACATGACATAAACTACTCACTGAGACGTATGTTAATGTTCTTGTATATAAATGTCGAAATTTGTTTTCGCTTAGAAACACTGCCAACTGATTCCTGTATATATATATATATATATATATATACATATATATATATATATATATATATGTATATACATATATATATATATATGTATATATATATATATGTATATATATATATGTAAATATATATATATATGTATATATATATGTATATATATATATGTATATATATATATATATATATATATACATATATTCACGCCAATAAAATGAAAATGCTTAGAGTTGTCGCTCGGGGAGCTTGCATAAAATTTCGATTTAAATAAAACGGTTATATTAATAAAATAAACATAAAGAAGTACATTCATAAATAAAATATTCTTTTCGATTAATATGAGAAAATTTATTGAATTGGACGAGAAACGCAATACTCATTGTGAATAGTTCTTTTTAAAAGGTTTATTTGAAGGGCAATCGAAGGTAGATTTTGTTATAAATTCACGCTTCTACTGTACAGTAATGAGCAAACATTATTCTATTTTTATTTGGTACGAGAACTTGTTTTGTACATTTTTCAAGACTTACCATGATGTGCCAATGATATCGTGACGTCACATCACATTACCTGATGTTTTAACGCGAATTTTGAAAACAAATGTTTTCATTTTATTATTAATAATACATTTTATTTTTTGTATTAATATTAAATAAAGATATTTCAAGTATAAAGTTTACTACAGTTCGCCATTAATCTCTCTCAAATACTTGGCCGGTTTAATAAAAAATGTTTTAGAAAAATGATAAGCATCCACTTTCTCTTAAATAAATCTAGTTTACTTGAAATTTGGAAATCAAATAACGTTTCGAATTATAATCGGTTTTGCGAAAGGTCATATTACCTTCGTTTTAACCCTAAATATTTATTTGCTTCCATTCTACAAAACGTGTGCCTTGGGTAAAAACACCTTGTAATATGTAGTACCAAAACAGCGAAGTCGATTAAGTAACGCGCCAAAAGCAAATTGCATTGCCCACAATTCGTGCGTCGACGTACGTTGTGAAACTGTGTTGCAATTATACTTTGTGTCGCCAGACTCCTCATACTACACATCACTTGAGATTCGCGAGACTCGAGTTGTCGTTGGTCAGATTATTGAAATCAGTGTCGAGTGCAACAGTGGGGTACGAGGTCTATTGATGTTTTACGTACGAGTACATTCTTTGATTGTCGTTGCAACATCAGCGTATGCCATGTTTCTCAGCTAACAATCTGATGGCTGAAACAATTATTGATAAGTACTTTTAGAGACAAATATTTTAATGAAATTTAATCTTAATTCCATTTATATTTCTTGCTTTGACCTTGAAGTGAAAAGGTAATTTATATATTAAATTTATTGCTAGATACAGAAAGGTTGTAATTTATTATCGGCGTCTTTGAATGCGTCCGAAAGAATGTAGTAAAAGCACTTTATGTAAAGCCGGTTTGTAAGTGAGGTTTCCTTGCTTAGCGGTTGAGAGTGTACTTAGATTTTTTGCTTACTGTATCTTTTTTGTTCGGTGGTCGTCTAATGCCTTCCATTTCCGCTCTCTTACTTCCTCATGCGCACCCAGCGTTATAATTCATTAATCAAATTATTTATGTAGCTTCCATATAATAAATTGCAACTGACCTATAGTTGTTCGTGATGTCCAAAAATTTGTCATTTTACTTCGTTTAATTTTTTCTATAATTTTTAAACGATTATCTGTTTCCGTAAATAATTTCGAAACTTTCGAGATTAGAATAGGGCATACATTATTGTTATTGTCCAAAAAAACTTTGCAAATTAAAATTAAAACAAAGTTTTAGAATGTGTTAAGATTGATTTTTCCGGTAACATGGTTAAGGGAAAAAATACATATCGGTATCTTTTGTGAGTACTATACCTAGGGCGAATGTTAAGTATTATACAATTTGATGCCTAAAGTTGAGGTAAATAAAAGCATGTGGAAACAATGTAAAAAGCTGGTGAGAACACACTTTTGGGAAATGAAAAAGTTATCAAAAAACATGGCACCTCCTACATTTTTTGCGTCGTTTTTAAGTATTTAAGTTAAGTTATTGCATGATCTTTTAACATTTTTCTTTTGGATTTTATATGCGTAATATACAATTTTGGGTACAACGGATAATAGAATCCAATGTGAACTTCGTTTTTAAAAGTTTTTAAAAGTTGCGCATCTATATAATATGTATATTAATGAGGTACGTATCACCTTACAACAAATAAATATTAAGGGATTTTTTTTTAAATTTCGTGTTATTCAAATACTATTGCATTTCCGACAAGCTTTTCTTAATACTGTAAAAAACTAAGATATACATTGCTACAGGTTTAGTTGCTAAACGGAACCCCGGAAGTCACTGGCTGTCTCGAAGGCTGCGGAAGAGCGATGACGTCATAGAAGCGGATTGTAATTCCCGAAACCGGCTGCGATGGTTTTTGCGAACGTGGTGCGAAGCATTTCCGGAATGGTGAATGCTTCGGAGTTCAAACAAAGCAAATGAACTATTTGATCGAGTAATTAAGCGTTTATCATGTCAACAAAATAAGTTAAACATTCAACGAGTCTAACAGTTCCGTAATCCGCATAAGCGAGGTCGGCACTTCGAGTAAATTCCATTTAGTCACTATTATATAACTGTTTACATAAAAACTAGATCTGGTTAGAAGTTCTATGGAGAACATGCTGCTTCCCAAATTTAAGTGAATAGCATTTTGGATCTTCCGCAAATGTTACAAAGGTATCAAGGATTCTCTATCTATACTAAATGTTTGTAACATTTTGTTTGATAGATGTTTATCGTAGATACATTTTTAGGGTTCCGTATTCAAATGTCAGAAACGGCACTTTTATAATTTCGTCATATTAGTCTGTTCGTTCGCATTTTCTGGCATCATAGTCCATTTAGAATATAAAACTTTAAATTGACATGTTTTATCATGTGAAAACGTAGTAATAAAGATATCATATTTGTTTATATCTTTTTATGTACATTAAACTTTTCGGATATCGGAGGGAATGGATCTCATGTCGGATATCATATTATTGAAGATCTCGTGTGGAATATCATTGAAGAGATCTTTTAAAATGCAATAAAAAATGTATGATAATACTTTTGATGCGGCGTTTCCTAGGCGAGATATTTTCTTCAAACCGCTTTGCAGCGTGTGTCCTCTTTTCTAAGTTTTTAGCGACGTATTTAAAAATTGAAGAAAGCTGGGTTCACGGTATTTATTGAGTACTTCAGTGCAAAATGTTTCAATGAACTTGAATTAATAATTATAGATATATAGATATATAAGTCATTCGTCTGTAAAAGACGCACTACGTAATATTTACAATTTACTCATTGACACATAATATTCAATAAATGTAAATATTTAAGTAGAATGCGTACAAATGTTTAAATTTTTAGATGTAGTTAAATATGTATAAGACCTTCATAGTGCTATCTGGTACTAGTACGTACCAGATTGTGTTTTGAAATTTATTTACGAACTAAGGAGAGCAAATACTCCATAACCCCAACCTGCCTTTGTCCGTGAATCGATCTATTATATTTTAACATTAGTAATAATTTATAAAAATATAACGAAAAGATCTCATAGAAACGTCTCATAGTCAACTCATTAATAATTTAAAATTTTTCGCACAGAGATATTTTCGAAATTTATATTTATGAAATGCATAAGGTGGGGCAGGAGTGTGCCCCGTTACAGTCTAACAAAGTCTGTGATGAAGGCACGACAGCAATAAGAGTTCGTGATCTCTAAAATATTTATCTGGGGCATAGAAGGATATCTGAGTCATGACGTTTCATTGTGCGACCGTTTGAAAACGAAAGTGACTTCGGACTTCAAGAGAGTCTGCGGACGGCATTAGTGAAAAGAAGTGGAATTTCGTTATTAATTTGGATATTTTTAGTTAAAAGCAAACAGCATCTTCTGTAAAATTCTCATCTGTAAGTAGATCAACGTTTTATATAATAGAATGTATATTTATATCAACATATAGAACAATGGCAAAGTCAACAATATCACAAAGAGATAGACGAATAGAATCTTACCTTACGAGTCCTCTTTGTCCTCAATAAATAATCACATTAAATTGGCAACTATTTATTAGTTACTCGTCAATATTTTTCTTCAATTTTACGAATATCTCTGGTAGGACATATAAAGAGCACAGCGTTCGGTCTCTTATTCGCTTAACAATTGAGTTTCGACGGGTAAAGTACAAACGCAATACATAAATTTCATTCAGAGAATTGTGGTTCTCATGTCTAATAAATTTCGTTTATTAGGCAAGAACACTGTACTAGCACAATGATAACGAGCTAAGCAGAAAAAAGCGAATTTATGCAAGGTAATATCCACCGTAGATGAAGATGTAATCTCGTATGACACCTCCAAGCACTGGTTCCAAAATTTCAAGGTAGTTTTATCCCTTTTATACCTCATCCAGGGCGATCGCCTACATTAAATTTAGAAAAAATGCAAAGCCTTCTTGTTAAGGTTAGCTATACCTGGCAAAGTTAGTATTATGTTCTTGTACTAGAATAAAAAAATCATACTTAGGGGAACAAATGGAAATATTCTCTTTGATCACCACATGAGCTAACATTAATAAAATGAGATGGCGGGTTTATTAGTTGCCAATTGAATAGTTGTACTTATTTTGCGAGTCTCATATCTAGTTCCAAAGTTATTCGCAATATTGCTATATCGAACGAAATCACATATCATATACAGCAAACACATATCATCGGGTTAATGGTAAAAGTGACAATAAATTTTACGGGAGAGGCAAGTTTCGAAAACATTAACAGCTATATTTCGATTATCCTACTTATTTCTATTATTATACTACTCAACTGATCTTCTAAAATATTTTGAAACTTCGTAGTACTTCATAATTTTTACCACTAAACCTAAAATATATTCATTTAATCTATTTCGCTCTACTACTTTCTATCCTATGCAGGGAACACTCCGTATGTTGAACCGTTGATTTACTTTGAAGTTGTATAGGTGATTCATAATCGGGCACTTTATTTTTATTACAATTATAATATTTTTGATAAAGGTGGTAAATTCAATGTACGTTATATAGTACAGGCCTCTTAAATCACGTCTGTTGCTATTTCATAATTTATATGCATCATGTTATTATCCACATTTCTACTGTTTGAATTATTCGGTTTTCATTGTCTCTCTGGGTATCAAAGTTTATTTACGATACATCTATAATTACCTATGCACAGAGTCAAAATGCTTCTATGTAGTACGCTATGTAATACATTATGTTATAACATTAATTAATTTTAAGAGCCATAGAAATTTGTCATAAAAGTTTAAAAACTTTACCATCGGCTATCGTACATACAATGTGTATATTACATGTATTGTCAATACGCACATAAGCACGCAAAGCATATACAGAACGCACGATGGATTCATCCGATCTTTTTATTTTCTCCGTTATTTATCAGAATAGAATCTTATTAGAAGGTATTATTGTCAGGCCGAAAGTTTTGTTCATGTGTATGTGTACATACATACATATACACTCATACATATGTACATAAGGACACTGTACGTATATATATATATATATATATATATATATATATATATATATATATACGTACATAACCTTTCCCTCTTACTAGTCAGTGTTTTACGACTGTTTATATACCTGCACATGTTAATATTCTGGTTGCTGCTAATATGCTTCTGGTAATAAAGATTTACTTTGTTGCCTTCTTGCTTACGTCAAGTCGAAATTCGATGAGTTCACTCACTTGTTCCTATCACAGCCTTCCAGCTCCATCATCGACCCTTACCCCTATTTGTGACCAAACGACCCGGCAAGAAAGGTCGAATGAGAACATATTTGATGAATGTATTTCTCATCAATAAAGAAATCTTATTATTTTATGTATTTTCATCTATGAAAATTTTCTTTTTCTCTTATCGTATTACCATTCCTATGAACCCTGGTTACCTCTTGTGAAAAAAGAACTCGTTCTTCTCTATTGAGGAGTTACGTCACCTCAATCCAGCTGATGGCATCTGGCCTTTGCTACCCATCTGTGACCTAAATGAATATAAAAGCTATGTTAATTGAGTTTAAACTCGGTATCAATTATTCTCAATTCTCTATTTCCCAAAAGGGGCCTGCTACACTTATTCGTTCAGAAGCTCCTTAAGATATTATACAAAACCACATCTTTCAAGCAAAAACATACACGAAAATCGGTTAAACCGTTTCCGAGTTACGGATTAACATACGTTAAAAAGGGCAAAGTTTTCAATTAAGAAACTTCTGTTTTTTTGTAGTCAGGTAAAGAGATTTTCGCACTAAGTGGCCTAATGAACTAAGTGAAAAACTCATCACATTTCAGCGTGTGAAATTAAAGTTCTCGAAAATATCTTAAGAACATGGTTTATAATAGCAAGATAAGCAATACCTCTCACTGCGTCCGTCCCCCCACTTCTAGTTTCCGGCAAAGAAATGTGAACTCAATTTCCTGAAATATTAAATATAGTAATAAACTCAATTTTTCTACAGCCTACTATTTATTATTTACTTGTGCACAGCAAATGATGAAGGCTGAAACATTTCTTCCCGTTCTAAAAAGCAAGTGTTAAAGCTCAAGCATAACCGTTTACCAAAAGCTTCAACGAAATATGTTTTTTTACGCAGGGACGGGTTTAGTAATTAAAACGTACCTGAGGTCTAATAAGAGCAAAATAAGATTAAATGCTTAGGATAAATAGAAAGTTATTGAAAATAAACACAAGTTTGAAAATTATGTCTCCGAAGGGTTCGCAGAAGATTCCATAAGCTTGATATTAATAAATGATTTTATATCAATTATCCCTCAGATATAAAAATTATTTGTTTGTGTTTATACTATTTAAAATACGAATAACTAATGAAACACCTACTCGAATTTAATTTGACCTCTCACCCAAATAAATCAAGTAAGCGTGTTATATTTATAAATACTGAAGAATATTGTTGTTGCTTATTTTATTAACAATAATATGCAACTTTTTTATAAAATTCAATATTTTCTAGATTAATGTTTTTTTTCAGAAACATGTCATCTAAAGTAAAATTTTTGTTTTAACAAAGATTTACATATTCACCTCGATAGGTGGAAGGATATTAATGTTACTATAATATGAATTTTGATCTTTTTTCGAATATTATTTATGTAAATATGTATCAGCAAGAAACTTTTTTTGTCGACTTCCTTTAGCAATGCGTTTTTTTTCCTTTCACAGACTTACAATAATTCAATTGCAAAGTTATATAAAGTAAGTTTTTGTTTTTTTTTCCGTTGCACGTCTTCATCCTGTACACATTTTATTGCTCTTATAATAATTCACATTTGAATCTACCACTTAGTTTTTTTGTTCATATCCTTGGAGAAATTAACTTTTTTACTTTTGATATTTCTAAGATAATTCAATTGGCGAGTTATTGTTATACTTATATTATTACGCCATTGTTATTATATATATATATATATATATATATATATATATATATATATATATATATATATATATCTTATAATTATTGGCGAAATGTTCATTTCGAAATGAAGTCTCGCAAAAATTTGCATACATTATCTTGGGTGTACCATTTTATTACACATAATAGGACACGTTATTTATTTTTTATGATGTATTTACTAAACATATCACTATGGTATTTTGTCATATAATGTGCTTGCGGTCATGTAACTATTACATTAATATTAATGGGCGTAGTTTATCATAGGTAAAATCACATTGTAAAACATTTTACCCATTCGCGTCAATGTCATTAAAGCAATTTATTCAATTAAGTAAACCATGGTGCGCATTAATTAAATTAAGTAAACCATGGTGCAAGTCGGCGTTTGAAGATGTGAACGTGACATTTAAAGATATATGAGAAATGGTAAATATTTTATTACTTGATGAAATTCCCCTATAAAATTGATCTATTGAATGAATACTTAAAGTCAAATTGTTATTCCAAAAACTTACAAAATATGTCGCTTTGCTTATACTCTAAAGTCCGTACTTTGTTTACTTTATTGCATGTAAACTAAATACAGGTGCAGGTGGATTTTGTAATATTACGTTATAAATAATCAGTCAAATGCGTGTTGGAATACACCTGGAAAGAGGCTGCTTAGTAATCAATATCCCTCGAAATTGACGACGCAACATAACCAAAATAATTTTCATTGGAAAATCAAATCGCATGCTCAAATTTTTTTTAATTGTTAAACTCACATGGCATATCACTTTAAAACTAAACGTGTAAACAAAGAATGGTAAATGAAGCCTAAATCTAATTTTGAATGACCTTTTCAATGACAGCTGATTGGAAAATAAAATTTTATGGGGTGTGCGAAAAAAATTTGGCATCCGCTTTTGTAAGGATATGTTTAAAACTAAAAACATGAATGAATTATGATGGTACCTTGTATCACCGCGAAACCCGAGAAAATAAATACCCTTACATAAATATTTATTAAATTCAACCTTTAAACAAGAATTGAATATTAATACTTACACACACACGATAGATATTACCGGTAATATTAGTAATAATAAGGCATTTAATTGACTTAAACTAAAGATACAATTTTACTATTTTCATTTCGCCATTAGCAAGATTCACTGCTTAATATTATTTGTTGTGATCATATATTTACAGGGCATAGACGCTAAATTCTATTAGGATATTTTTGATAAAAGTTTTATTTCCGAAACTTGCATGTTTATTTTTATAACAATATTTACAGTGTGTTGGATATATTTTGTTAGGTAATGACTGTCAATAGTACATACGAAACTTCCCGCGATTTTTGTTCGAGAAACAAAATTTGATTACATTACGCGAGACTCACCTGTGTATCGCGTAATTATTCCATTTTGAAATGATTATTAGTAAAAGGTTGCCCATGCCTCCACTAATTGTACGATGGCATAGAGTCAGGATATAAACTGACAATATAGGTATATATCGGAGTTGAGGCATAAAAGTGAAGTCATGTTAAAAAGGCAACAATAAATATCAATATCACTTGAATTAAATGTATCCACTTTTACGAATAAATGAAACAGGTTTTACATATGCTTATGAACAAATTTTTTCCTCAAATATAAAGTAGCTGAGTGTATTGGAAGGAATTAATAATATGGTCGCATCATGGCCGATCGCAACGGCGAATGTACAGGACTGTGTCACGAGGGCAAGGATTTTAAACGATTGCATCGGTGTGAAATATAATTGTATATTTTATACATTTAGGTTCCGACATTGCGACAGTTATTAGGGGTAAACACAATAGATTTATGGGGAAAAATTCATCAAAGTCAAAAATGTTAATGACTACATTACGATTATATTAAATATGTTACTTTATTTTACGTAACGTAATTAATATATTTTTAGTTTGCCCAACGAACAATTAACCTAAAGTTAAAAAAATATTATACTTAGTTTAGACTTATTACGTTAAACTACCTTTTATTTAATTGTGAAATATTTAAAGCTTCATTTTTTATGAGAAATGATTGATATTAACTCATTTGAATAATTTAGTAATAATTTTTTGGAATAGTTTATTATTGTAAAAGTTGTACTATTACGATTTGTAATATTTTTTTATAATAACAAATAAATTGTTTGAAAACTGTTAGCAGTAAGGTTAGATTTATAGATAAATTCACTTAAGAGACGTGTCGCTTGTAACAATGGTTCTCCATCAGCCTTTAATTTTTTACATTTAATAAACAGTAATATATTTAGATGTTTTAATACATGGTGAAAAATTAATAATTCATTGCATTTGTAGTTTTGAAGAGTAATGATTTGCAAATGGGGCTTTACAATAAAAAAAAAGATAAATGGAATCTCATTTCAAAACAACTTTCCTATGATGTTTGGCATGTAACAAAAACATTTGACATGAATGAGGAGGTAGATATATTATTTTTTTATATTACGTGAATATGAAGCATATTTAGAATGTGCTTCATATTATCATGTATATAAGTCTAAAATTGTAGAAACTGGGAGGTCGTGACAGAAGGACGGACGGATGGACATTATGAATTCCCTGTTTTATTACGGAACCCTAAAAATTGGTTTCATTTGAAAAAAATGTGAAATTTTGCTATTGTACACTCTTAGTCGCTGTGCAGCTTCGATTATGGATTTTTTATTAAACAAAGAGCATATCTTATGTGTATTGGGCACAGTCAAATTTCTTAATGTATTAATTGTCGACAAGAAGCAGTATAAGGCATTAACTATTCTAATTGGATTTCGTGTAAAGAAATTGTTGGTAGATGGTGTTTGAAATATTATAATACAATTGTCTTCGATTATATATTATAAAACGAAAACAGGTTCGAGAAAGTATACGAAATATGTTAGTGGAAGATGGGCAATATCAAGTTTGACTATTTTAAATAACTTTTCCTCTTATAAAATTAATATTTGTAGGTCCTGACTTTGCCCGGCTAAGAGGATCATAATTATATTTCATGTTAACAGCTTTTTTATTAAATAGTTATGTTGGATTTATCATAGGTATTGTAAAGGATTTATTTACTTACTTTAGGCTTTAGCCGCGTACGCAACAGTATATCCCAATTATGTAACGTAAAAACATTCACATTATTAGAGTAACGTAACGTAACGTTAACGTAAAAACATTCACATTTCACATTATAGTTTATTTATAAACGGCAATGTACTCTTTAAAAATGTCTACTCCTAACGAAAGTGTCAAACGTTTTAGTGTATTATCTGCTTTTTATAACTATTTGGCTACAACTTTGTGTAAAATAAATAAATTTCATTATTAGTAAATTCGATGTTTTTACATTAAAACGAACGTTTTTACACAAAATTTGAGAGCAGATACATTGCCAAAGAGATAGTCTAAAATTTATTTGTAGTGTGTATAATGTTGTAAAATTACGCCTTTAAAATAACAAAGATAAGTCTGGGGTCACTATATTTTAAAAGATTGTTATTAATTTAGGTAATCAACATGTTAAAGTTTTTCAATAAATAAGTAATATTACCAATATTACATAACGTAATTTCGAATCATTTTTATCAAATATTGTGTCACTTTTTAATTCTCAACGGTAATTTATTTCAGAGCTTTCAATATGCTGTAAAATTTTAGGGATAATGTAAAAATCAAACTCTAAATGCGAGATATTATTGTCCTTTCGTTTATCTGCATACGTGCCGTGACTTTATAACTTTTAAACAGAGACACACGATATTTAACTCAAATATCATAGATAATAAGTAAAATTTGGAAAAATAACAATTACAAAGATTTTGGTAGTTTTAAATCTATTCTTAAATCATAATATGAATGCATCTATTTATAAAATCAAATGAATTAAATCAAAATAATGTAGAAGATTATATTTAAAAACTATTGTGTTTTAAACCACAACGCAGGGATCTAATTGTAAAGGACAATGATAAACTCCAATAAAACTAAAAACCAAAAACTGTAGGTATTACGCTTAACCGGTTTCATTAATTTTTTTGTAAAAACTTGATACAAGTGTAAAAATAAAATTATATTATTTTCCTCGGTCATTTGAGGAAAATCGAATACAATCATTATTCATCATATTTTCATACAAATCGTGTAGTGTCATTGAAAAAATTCAGTGAAGTAAATTAGCTTTAATAATTAGTTTGCAATTTTTATTTGGATATACCAAAACGGTTTGTTAAAATTATTTTGTAAATTACTAAATTGTTCAAACGAAAATTCTAGAATATTTTGCAATGAATTTATGAAGATAATCTACTAATTTTTATTTTTACTACATACATTTCGTAGATCGTCATTGTCAATAAAATGTTTCTCAAGAAATTAATTCTCTAGCTTAGATTGAATTCCGTACATTCAACAAATTTTAACATAAAAAAATAATAACCTTGACAATATCAATTAAATGCAAATCTGTGTTTGTTTTTATAAATTTCCGTAATCTTGATACTTCTTTGTATGAGATCACCATCTAGGAAGTCCGTGGTGTATTTTATTGTGATGTTAATGATTTATTAACGGAAATTGATGGAACATATTATATTTTAAATAAAGGGTATGTAACATTGTTCAAATGTATTGGTCTTGGAAAATACATTTGGCTTCAAATATGTGTATAATGCAATTACTTGTTTGCAAAATTTAACTATGGAACAATATGATAAGTCCTCGCAACTTTGCGCATACAATTTTTCGGCAGTAAAACATTTATAGGACTGCCACCTAGGTGTATTCCGAGTGGTCATTGCTTCAAAGTCATCTTATCTTTTGATCGTAACAAGTACATTCAAAGTTGTGGGAGCAGTTTAAAATGTAAAAGATGGTGCGATCGTTGAAATGCTAACTCCATTTCCGCAATAAATCCATAAGGACAGGTATAGACTACAGACTGATACAAAGACTGGAATTGGGTCATTATTATAAAAAGAGCTGCATGAGCAATTTAAGAGTAATTTATATTCTGATGTGGAAATGCGATACGAACGGACAATGTTTCCTTTAAGATAACGCATTGTAGTATATGTGTTAGTACTTTGCGTTGTAAAATCGTCTTTTGCCTTTTGACCAAATGCGACGTGAACAGATTTATATAATGTTCCAAATATGGTGGAACATTATATAAATCACACAGAAAAGAGTCAAATAAAAATACAAAAGTAGAAAGTGAATTATGAAATAGATGCCCACCTGGTAATTGATGAAAACGTAAACTATTTTTTGCAGTACCGCTAATTCGAAGTAATTTTTTATGTCAATTAAAAAAAGATATTCATTTTGGGTATAAAGCTAATCACCTCCGTTAGGGAAGTATCAATAAAAAATATTGGAGGGCAAAATATTGAGTTGAGCATACTAAGTAATAATATTATAAACTCGATATAACAAACAGAAAACTGTCTGTTTCTTACCTAAAACTCTACAACCAAGCAATGAATTGCTATTAATCTGAATATTACTCTATGGTTTTGTTTGCGAGGATTACTAATATTACGAAGAGTCTTTTGACAGTTGTTACTCAATTGCGTCTAAACAACTATATATATATATATATATATATATATATATATATATATATATATATATTATACATATATATATATATATATACATATATATATATATATATATATATATATATATATATATATATATATATATATATATATATATATATAGTTTATGACTCGATTTAACAGATAAATAACTTTTTAATTACAGAAATAGAAACATTTTTTTCGGATAAAACACAAACACACACAGTGTTTTAATCATTCGATAATAATAATTTGTTAATTCAACATATCAGTAAACAATGCAACCTGTTTATTTTCTAATAGAAATATGTTCCCAGTTATGGTGCCATTTTAATCCAAATTTCACATTGGTGAAGCCGCGGGCAAAAGTTAGTTGGGCAATTTATGGAATAAATTGCAAAAATGATTAACGTTATATATGTCAACAATGATCATATAAAAATGTACATATTTAATCTTACATGATAAATCATAGTCTTATATGACAAATCTCATACGTAACAAGTTCGAATTTTACACATAAATATATTTAAATTAGTATTTTTTAAAAACTTCTAGCCAAACATAAAATATGTCAATCTGTAGAAATTGCCTTTTCAATGTAGACATCCTAAAAATGTCCTGGAAATTTTATAGAGTTTATGATGTTTAAACCGGACCATACAACTTTGATCGAATTTATTCGGTACCAACCTAATCGGTTGGAACCAAATAAATGTCCGTTAAATAAGATTATATAAGCCTATATAATTTGAAGTATTCTGTTGTCTCGATTACAAAGCATAGATATGCGATAATGTATGTACGTATGCAATAATCTGTAAATAATGGAGGATTACTCATCAGATTTACAAACGAAAACGGTAGTGATTACCTCTGTTAATAAAAATTAACAGAGGTAATCACTACCGTTTTCGTTTGTGTACTTTAAGTGTTCTTTCTTCAATTGACTTTTCTTTTCTAATAGCTGGTTTTATGAAATTAAAATATAATGTTATAAAGTACTTTGAAGTGTATTTTCACGATAAACTCAGTATCGGTTACGATTACATAATAGTTACTATTTTCATTGCAGGTTAATCGAAACCAGTTGTTAAGTTTAATTTTATTAAAAATGTAAGCGCAGAATTATTATATCGTTTATGTAGGTAAAACATGAAAAATAAGCAAAAAATTGGAATAAGGACGGAGAATAAGACGATCGTAGAACTTTTCAAGAAGTATTCCTACACATTGTAGCAAAACTTTAAGTACAAATTGCTGTATAATCAAAAGATGAAGAAGTCAGTAGAAGATCATAGGGCGTCACGCGGTCGTTCCAAGCTATGATCGGAAAAGCTCCACCGATGTTTTTCCAAAGTTGTATACCTATAAATATATATCGATAAGAAGAATTACCGTTTGTGACGAAGCTAATTTTTATGCATGTTGTGATGCATCCTTTATGAATTTGTTTAGAATCATTGTGCATAAAGAATGGCGAAATTTAAGCATTGTTTTAATTTACCTAAAAGTTTTTCGAGCCTAGTAAATAACTATCAAGAAGCTCGTGGAAGCGATATTAGTGTTATTTAATTTAATATGTGGAATAATTACGCATCGAAAGTAACCTAGTATAAGTAGCAAAACTGTTATAAAAATGTTATCATATCTCACCATAACTGGGAACATATTTTTATCAGAAAATGTTTGTATAATTAAAATTTTAAATCGAATTCAGTAAACTTTACATATTTAAAATTTAAGCGGCTACCTCCGAAGATTGTAGTTAGAGTCGGTTCGCCAATCTGGATAACGGTGTACCCATTTTATTCATTTTTCATTTGATGACAGAATTGGGTTTTTAACGTGACATTATTGTTTACGGGTTATTTGATGTTTGATAATCAAAATTGCTTAATTATTGCCTGATACTCAATGTAAATTAAAATGGTTTAATGAATGCTTATCCTCATACTGCCACACTTTCCCATGCAAGTGTAACAAAGGAGGCACGTAGCGTGTTAGTTGCATATTAACTTATAAGGTGCAACTGGTATTGCGAGGAGAGTTTAGAAGAATAAAATTGAAAGGGGCCGAGTGGCATCCGTGTCGTAACTTTTTGTGAATTAATTAATTTCCTTTGAATCTTTCTGTTCTGTAACGCAACATATTGCAAATATTATCGAATAGTATATAGTTTCTATAACTCGGTTTATTCCTTTCATATAGACTGTGCAAAAATATAGAGATCGCTCGAAAACAACAGAAATATGAACTTTGGTTTGAATATATAAAAAAATGTCAGTCTTTGTCATTGAATGTGAATCATCATAACGTCTTCACGTTATGTTACGAGTGAATATTAAAATAGATTTTTGAAAAACTAACACAGTGTTTAGTTCTAGTAATAGTTCTTTTTACGAATTATTAGAATGCTTTTATACAATACACCACACGATGGTTATATGTACGCTATGGGGATTTCATATGAAAAAAATGACAGCAGTGTAACCATAAGTTTATTAATTTATCACCATATGGCACTGATACCATCTTGCACGGTCCTTATGGGCCAAAATAGGCAAACGAAATTTAAATAAATATTGTAAGGTTAGTAAATTAATCGTTTAACAACTATAGAATCTAACCTTCTTTTTTTTATAATTAGACAAAATCTACCTAATAACATAATGTTGATTGCGATATTAGTTGGAGATATAAGTACGCACGTCGTTCTTACGACATTCTTTCTTTGTGATGTTGGGAAAGAGGGAGTTCTACGTGAAAAGGAAAAGTCGAATAGTTGTTCCGATTTATACATCTTCCTTAAAATCTGTGAAGTTTTTCAAAAAAATTTTAAAAGGGCATCTTCTATTTGTCTTTGGTATAAACCATGGATGGCTCTTTAAAATCTAAAGATTTGAATATCGAACCGCCCAAAAAAGATGCAGAAATAATTCAATCGGTCAACGCAACATTTGCAAACGTTTGCACAAACAGCGTTTCTTTCGTTCTATTGGTAAACAATCAAACCGGTAGCCGAACGTTAGTCACGTGGCGGGTCGAAATCGGTACCGGTCTCCATCGGAAGATGCGCTCACCTTGCCTTACCACGCTTCGCCTACCAACCTCCCGTCAGTTGCCCGCAGAGACCGAAGCGAGCGCAACGCGAGCGCGCATGCGCCAAACTCGCCAATTCCCGCCGCATTTGCACGTTACCATAGCGACCACCGTAACGGGCTGCCATTTTTGTTTTCGGGTTTTCTATTATTCGGTTACTTACTTGTTTTTGTTTGTATTTTTTTATATTTACTATTCACTCGAGTGAGTTTTTATCACTTTATTAGTAATTTAATCATAATTAATTGATTTACTTTGCTGTGTGACGTGATTCGGTACGAGAGGTGTAAGATTTTGTATTAGATTTTGAAGTGGCGTTTCGCGGGTTTTTAGCAGTTTAATGTGAGTATTTGTATGTTTTATTGTTACATATATATTCTGACAGATTAATTATTATTCTACAAATGTTACAAACGATATCGTATTATGGATACGGAAGGGAACAAACAAAATCGTATTATACCATGTGTCATAAAAGTAGCGAAAAATTTACGAAGAATTTTCTAAATATTTATTGGAAGCTATTAGCTAAATGGATCTGAGTGATATACTTTAATTATGAAATCCGCTCTTTAGTTTAGTTGCTGACGAATTTATATTAAAGAGAGATATTGGAAAAATGAAAAAAAATAGTAAACTTTTTATTAAACGATTGATTTGGGTCAAGCGGATGTCGTTGTAAAATACGAAATAGATATTTAAGGAAATAAATATATGACTATCTTATATATTCGAGTTGACTCTCATTTAGGGATAATATGTAGCGATATAACAACGCCTTATTTCTCTGTTCTGATATAGTTCTTTTGCGTCATTAATAATCAACAATAAAGTTCTTTGTAATAACTTTTTAGAATTTTATAACGAAAGAAGGAACCTTTTGTTTTTTTTCTACATACTTTGACAACATATTCGATTTTTCTTAATTTCAGTCCTGTAACTTGTGCACTTTCCACCGATATTCCATAATTGGTCTTATTTTTCCCTTGTTATACTCGAAGTTTCGTTACATACATATTTGTTAATTTAATTATATAATTAAGTAATCGCGCGTTTTCAAAAATTATTTTATTCATATGTATATTTATAAATTAGATATGCCCCATTCATTCTTTGTACCGGTTACTAACGCCAGACTTGTCATATCATTTTTTACCTTTCCGTTCCGTGAAAATAAACTTCCTAAATAAACAAATTCGTTCAATCGTCACATTCCTAAGGTTTATTTCGCGCAATGTTTTGCGTTCGTTCTTTTCAACCACTATCACTTTACACCTATCAATGTTCATGCGTAAATGATGCTTTATGCTTCACATTATTCATTCTACGTTACTACGACATGATGCTACTATAACATTCTACTCTGCTATCATATGTTAATAGACTTTGTGAGCGTGCATGAATAATGTATTTTTCTATTAGCAAATAATCGTAACAGCTTTTTTTATACTTTCGACAATTTATTTTCTACTCTTCTTACTTCACTGTCGGAAATGCGATAACTACATTCGTCATGCAATCTTTTCGGCTGTCCACTAGGAAGTGCGAAGGGAAATAAACAAGCCCGAGCGGCTACTGAAATCGTACCTACTTAAATGTTTACGAATAAAGTTTTGTTCTCGGATAATGTTCAATCTAGTTTCTGTTTCCCTCGAAACCAAAATCGAAACTTAAGCCGCTTCCAATTATGGAAATATAATATTTTATTTTTCTTGTTTTTGGAATAAGCGTTAATTTTGCGTATGAACGTTTAAATTCTAATTTGGCTGTAGAAAATTTAGTTAAATTTCTATTAAAATTCACAATAGGCTGAACTGAAAATATCGAATGTTACCGATAGTAAATAGAAAAAGTTTCGCTATTATACCTTTCAAAATGGTCTATTTTTTATTTCGGTTACTTTTGTTCGTCCATACAGATTTAATTAAGAAGCAGAGTGTATATATATACATTTAAATATGCATATACATACATACATATATATATATATATATATATATATATATATATATATATATATATATATATGTGTGTGTGTGTGAGTGTGTGTGTGTGTGTGTGTGTGTGTGGGAAATTGTGTGCATCAAGAGCTTAGACAGAAATATCGACTTTGATAAATGAGATATTGGTAGATTTGGTTTAGTTATTTGAATATTAATACGTACATAACGCTTTAAAAAAATAATGGTTGCACAGAAACAAACATTTAGCCTAAAGTAACGTATTTTTTTATATCTATAGACTGTGTGAAGTTAAATTGAATAGAAGGAAATACGGATAAAAAAAGTTAGCATTAGTAAACAAATGTAGACAAAGGAATTGTAATATATAAGTATAGAAAAAGGTGTCGATGTTACTCTTAACGTGATTCAGGTCAGTTGTTATAATTAGGGCCTTAATTTTAAAGACGATAACTTAATCAACAATAACAAATGTACAAACTTTTCATTATGCGAATTGTATAATTATCGAACGATTTCAACGAGTTTGCATTATGAAAGGATATCCTTTAGCTGCGTATTGCGTTAATTAACTGACTTACTTTTTATGTTTCCTTCTAAACAATAACACAACCTTGATTGATATTTCGGCTGTTCTCACTATGGAGGTTGAAAATGTTATCGAAATTCGCATTAATTTCGAAAACTTCGTTTCCCGTGCATAATTTTCGACAATTATTCGTGTTTAACTTGTTATTAAATATAATCTTTCATATCTTTCTGCAGTGAATTTCTTTGAATGGAGTACCTGTAGTCCGAACCTGTAGTCCTTATAGGTAGTAAAGTACCCGCTCGATCGAAGAATAGAGCATGAAAATCATGTTAAAATGGAAAATTGTCATAATTTTATTTGTAGAAATTAGATTATTGTAATTCTAATTATGTAAATTGGAATTAAATTCTACATGCCCATATATAACTGAGTCGCAGCGAAGAAAAAATATTTCGAAGAAAAAACTTTTATTTATATTTTACAGTACCAAAAGTTAAAAAATTGATTTAATATATTTTTATAAAATACATAAAATAAGAGTAGAAAAGTGAGATACAAACAAATACTTAAATAATATCATAATATAATTCATCAAATGCTCTATCAAGGTATGACGTAATCATTGCCTAATATTAGATTTTGTTTTAGTTTCAGAAGATGACATTATTAACCGAAGTTATAAACTAATTAGCGTAATTTTTCTCCAAGAGTCAGGTAAACATATTGTTAAATTTTCCTGTAATTTTGAAAAGGGTATAATGACGAGTTTTTAAATTCACAATCGGAAGTCAACTATTATTTCAATATTTAGGTTTCAACATTAAGCAATAGCTATCTTTGCAACACGCTGATTACCAAACTTACACCATAATTATAATGCTTACACGCGTTTGTGATTGACGCGCGTATTCGATTGGATCTAAGGAAAGGTCAGGTGTTGAGTGAGAGTTGAAGATGTTTTTATAAGGCTTGATCAGAGCGTAAGTGTGTATGCATAAGGTGGTTTAATATGTAACGGTTCTCATGTTTAAAGCCTGAATAAGATCTGGTACTCGCAAGGTATTTATATCCTTGAAGTGTTATAAGGACTGTATCGGTATTAGTGATACTAAGTTTCAGTTGTGAGATAATTTAAATTATTCAATTAATAATGATTGAATCATTTAAATTATGAATAACCTTGAAAACAAAAGATTAATAAAAAAATATAATCATTTGACAGATTTCATTGTGTTGACGTGTAACAACAATTATGATAGGGGAAGCCGTATTCTTTAGCCTTGTAATTTTGCATATGAATGGTGTTGTTGATCGTGGATCCATACGCACTTTTAATAGTTTTTGGTCAATTTCCAATAATTCGGTATCCATTTAACATATATTAAACTTTAAGAAATTATGTGAGTGTTTGTAGTTATCTTCTTGTTAATATATTATATATATATTTTTGCGGTTTATTATCTGTTGGAATTTGCCACATAAAGAACGACTTACGTTCAATTTAACATAAATAATCGCAAGACTACGCTGAAACTATTATTTTTATTAACAGTAACATTAGTTTGGTATTAAGACGGATATATTGACATTTTTTTGTTCCTATTATACCTATTTCATTAATATATATTTAAGGCACATTTGCCGATATCCAAAAAGAGTCTAAATTTCGTTTTTTATAAGACAAGGCACATAGTAACTTATTTCAATCTATTTATATCCTTCAGTTTATAATTTAAACAGAAACAGTAAGGTACTTTCCTTCGTGGTAGTCCTCTATTTTATCCTTCCGTTGTTCTTTTATTCATTTTTACTATTCTATATTCTTGTATTTTTGCTGATTAATTCTCGTTATTCAAGTTTTTCTAATTTAATTTAATTACAAACATATGATTAAAAAGTTATTTTAGGTTTTGGTACAGTATTGCATACTCATTTTATTTTGCATATAAATCCAAAATTTAAATAATCTATTATGGAGTTTGATAAATAATCCTTAATAATTATTGTAACAACTTAATTTTCAGCTCCTTACAAAATAGAAGACAAATGTATTAATTTAAAATTTTAATAACAGGTATGCATCCAGGTGTTAAAGGAAACAAAATATTAATGTACGTCTTTCGTGGCTCGTAATATGTGTATTATTTAACATCTTTTTCATAAATTGCCAAATACTGATTCATTATAATTAATAAAACTACTAATTCAAACCATACCCTGCTTATAACATTATTTTAGTTTTCCATTTAATACTTTTCCATGTTTTTTCAAATAGTTTATTTGATCGAGTATTTTATAATTTCTTTTTGTCCCCATTCAACTAGACTTAAAATCATTTGTTTCTTAAAACTTTATGTTGGCATAATATATAGTAATTAAATATAGAGAAGTAGAAACTAGTAGATACAGAAGTAAGAAGAGAAATGGCAGAAAGTACTACTTGAGTTCAGTTATTGAAATTGGAAACAATATATCGTGAAAGGATCTGAGTTTTGCTTTTTTAACTTTAAGAAAAAGCGACTAGTATTGTACTATTTAAATATTTTCAAACTGCGGGTTGATATTTTTTATATAATTCTTTTCCAAAAATTCTTCCAAATTTGTTGTTTTGAATCTAAATCTAAAAAAAATGTGGTTTTGACTAACGAATTCTCTTTACTATTTTACCGAACAGTCAGTATTTTTTCGAACAGTCATAGTTAAATGGTTTCGCAACGATTTTACATAGCTCTTGCTTACGTTATTGAGAAAAACTCGGCAGTGTCATCCACAGCCATTGTACTAACAGTCTAGTCACAAGCTTAAATCGTACGAAAGGAAACAAATTTTCAGTTCACAAGTTTGCCTTTTCTCATATATTGGACGTTGCAACTGATTCGTATATTAGAGAAACTCCCAGGTGGTGTGGATCGCGAGATTTGACTCTTTAAATTGTTGACAGAAATAGGTTATTAAAAGTGAGAAAAGGAACTGAATTGATATATTTGAATCTCACCTCGCTATTATTTAGTGACCAGCTAAATACATTTTTCTATAATTAAAACAAACATTAGATACGAGTATACGGTAAGTCACTACGAAAAATGTAATTACGAATTGAACGGAGTAAATTATTCAACGCGCGGTAAAGTTGTGAGCGCGGTCACTTTACCTTGCCCGGGCGTAATGCAAATAAGTGAAAAGATGTTAAAAAAAGATGTCGAAATAAAATTAAATTGTTCATTCAGTAAATAAGCACTACAAGCGTGAAATATGCACGTTATGTTTACCTTCACGGTTAAAATTTTCTCATAAAAGATGTCTGATAATATTTCTAGCAAGAAAATTAAAAATTGTAAATGCCGTAACAACGAAATTATGGTTACAGCATCAGCTAAATTCGCACTAGTAATGTAAAAGCCGCTTTCATTATTATTTTATGGAGAGTCACCTTATCGTAATGCATTTCTTACATAACATTATCCTTTTTCATATTCACAAAAATATACTCAACTTTTCTTAATTTTTAAGTAATTGCTTAATACGTCGATACAATTCCTATATCATACGTTCATACAACTCCATACATTCATGCATAATACTATAGTGGTATTAATATAATTTTTTTTAAATTTATATTAGTATTCCTATAATATTTCTTAGAGTTGTGTAAACAGTAGTATGTGTATGAAGGTTATGTATTTGAAGTTCGCTAACTTTCTTAGAACCTGTTTATATTTTCTTCAGTTTCCTGGAATAAAGACGAAAACAAAGTTAAACAGAGAAGAAATTTCAGTGAGAGGGTAATAATGAATGTCTAGAAATTAGAGAGACAGAAGTGTGTTTCTAACAAAGAAATGAAATATAATATTTACGATGCGCGAAAATAGGAGAATGTGTGATATATTGAATGAATGAATGATAACTTCGTAGGTTATTAAGAGTTAAGTCCCAAGGTAATAAGTGCCGAGCAATGAATATGAGCGATTATATAAATAAATGTATTAGGGTACGTAAGTGACAACTGCCTATATCGACATGTCAATGTCTCAGTTTATCTCGCGTAAGTAAATATGGTATAAATAAGTCGATAAAATCCGTATACACGAATACAAAGTTTTTTACTAAAATTTAAAATTTGTCCTGTTATCAGATTGCTATACATTTTTAATTTCTTCACCCAATAAAAAGCAAAGTAAAAAACTGATAAATATTATGGCAATAATTAACTATTTAAAGTGGCTCTAATGTGTTTGTTTTTGGGAATTAATTTTCAAGTATTTAAAACAAAAGTTAGTTATTTGATTAATAATAATTATTAGTACTCAATCTTAATACATTTTTGAAGTCTATCCAAGAAAAGCAAAGTCATAAAACAAGTTTATGAGAACAATTACCTAATCGTTTGAAGTGATTAATATTTTTAAGTTATAAATTTTTCTTAGTTCGAAAACCAAAAATTACTCAATTATTAAACTCTGATTACCGTACCATCTATTATTTTTACGCATATTATGCTTATAAGTTAAGCGTTTTTATTATGAAACGCGCTTGAATATTAACTTCATCTCAATTCCTTTTACTTATTTTGTTTTGTCTCCACAATTTACCTAGTATATAATTTACGCGGGGAAACATTTTTCACGCTTAAATGCCGTTTCTTAGATTTTGTGTATGATATGTGTAAAAATATTAAACAAACGTAAGAAATATTAAACGCTAATACGTTATGAATAATCTTTGCAACGCTTTCGCTCAAATCAGGGGCAACGATGACGTGCTCAATTTATGATAGGATACCAGGCTTTAAATGCCCAGCACGTATATACGAGCATATACTGCATTTATTTAGCATAACTCTCACTATCTAAGCCCGTGCGTTCACCCTGCGTAACGAGAGCACGGCACGTTGTGAATTGTA
This sequence comes from Druceiella hillmani, assembly GCA_039881145.1. Lineage (NCBI taxonomy): Eukaryota > Metazoa > Arthropoda > Insecta > Lepidoptera > Hepialidae > Druceiella > Druceiella hillmani. The sequence goes on along the minus strand of JAYKKI010000001.1, from coordinate 43,774,083 downwards.
GAGCGTTTGATTCTTGAATGTTTTAGTCTCACTATTCGTATTGCATTTTTTATCTAAACTAAGATTTAATGTTAGACACCATTTTATGCAAAATCGCTCGATATTCTTCGTTTATGCATTTTCTTATTAGGAGGAAAGTAAAGTAAGTCAGGAAAATATGCAATGTTAGTTTTTATGTGCTTTTATAATATATGTATTATATAATTTTAAAGAAAATTTAAACGTTTCAAATTATGTATCATAATGGAGATATCAAAATGATGATTTCAAAAACTATGATGTAAATTTAAAAATAGTTGTAAATAATATATCTACAAGAAAACTACATAAAGGTAGAAATTTTGATTTGTTAATTTGATTTATAATAATAATTAAATTTTAACCCTTCATACTACGTAATATGTCAAAGCGGCGTTTAGAAGTTACATCTTCTAATTGAAAATTATTTGGTTTCGTACTATAAATGATAAATTTCAAAATTGATAATCAACTTTAATTTTTTTTAGAAGAAAGGTGTTTTTTTAATAATTTACCTATATTTATGTAATTCGTTTTTTTAAGTTCAATGTCAACGACATTAATTTTTATTTAAATGGGAAACGACCTAATAAAATACAGTGTTGCGATGAACCAACTGAAACTGAACATACAGTTCAATAGTCGTTTAGAAAGTTTTACATATTTTTTATTATCCTGGAATTAGTATTTTGACAAAAATGGTAAAATCGTGTAACGTGTTGGTATGTTAATATATTTTTTAGACAAAATTAGAGTTTAATTTCAATAAAATTATTTTCGCAGTTTAATTTTAACGAACCAGCTATGTACGGATCTTATAGAGACATGCGGACTGCTGATGGCTCATCTTAATACCGATATACGGTTAACTAATTTATTAAAGCGCTAATTAATATTATGGATTTAACGCTGTTTTACCATTTTCGCTGAAAGGCAACAAAATCATTTCTGTCATACTTTAAATACATATACATATGTACTCGTAACATCACCTATTGTATATTATTATACCTGCTGGTATATTTTTAGGGCTACATAAGAGAACTATATCTCCATATGCATGTATTTCAATGTGAGCTGGTAAAAAGAGCTGGTTAAAAGAGTTTCACTGTTCTTCTTTCTTTGTTTTATCTTCAAAAATAACATGAAGTATGTACATAAACTATTATAGACTACGAAATATTCCACTTCAATTATGATTTCTTGTCGAATGCTCATAGGGGGAATCGTGAAATACATAATTTGATGCAGGTACAAACTTGATTCCGATTACTTAGGCAGTAAAGAAATTGCCTAAATAACAATGAAAATTCGTCACGATGCTGACTTATAACTGTATTGCTTTCATCGATATACCACACCGAATTTCAAATATGTATATTACTTAAACGCGCATAGATTTGTAAGCAGTGTACACGCTAGCCTACTGACAATAGTTCATCACTTTGTCTGATGTTGTTTTTCTTCTCTCGATTCGCCATAGACGTTTGGCAATCATAATTTGTTCCGTAACGTCTCATCATATTGCAATTTGCAGAATAATGGCACTAGTACTACACAACAAATTTACTTTTAAAGGCGAGTCAAATATCTGGTTGTTATTTTTAACAAAAAACTTAACACTAAATTAGTGTGTATGATTGCTAACAATAAAATTATACGTTTTTTTAGTGGATTTGATTCATTCGAGTATGCTTATAATCACAGTATAATCTGTTTATAGAGTTCAGTTACACATACAAAATAAACGTATCATATATTTTTATGTGAAAAACACTATCGAATTTCAGTTTTTAAATTGGTAATAGCTGTTTTTTTTCATTTTGATAAGGCAGTCTAAAAAAATTAAGTCGAGAATAGCTATATGATTCATTATATATATATATATATATATATATATATATATATATATATATATATATATATATATATTCATATATATATTCATATATATATATATATAAATATATATATATATATATACACTATTCAATTTTCTTACCCTGTTATATATACATAGTAAATCGTTAGCCTTTCTGACACTATTTTTATATTTTCACCTTTCCTACCCTCCTATTTTCCTGCTTTCCTGATTTGTCTGCTGTATTTAAGCAACACACTACGCTTTTCATATCCGGTCCGAGTGCGCCAACCACAAAGTTAGTCGTCCGGTGCGAAACGAACTTTACGGCGTTGCCAGTTAATGATCATTGTCTAGTACTACGGTTGTGTAACTTATGAAAACGTTCATGAGGCTGATGTAGAACAATACCCGCATTTATGTTATCTTCACTTTCGTTAGACTTATTATTTCTCACTTTCATCAATTCCGCTGTTGATTATTATTTCCGCTACCTAATTGGTCGTTTTCATTAGGGATTAACTTTTTACTTAACCTGCTCAACTTTTTACTCAATGTATTCTCAGTTTTAAGTAGAAGCATTTTTTTGGATGTTTGTAATTTTTGTGATTATCATTCCTGCTTATTAATAAAAATTTATGAGCATAATAATGAAGTATACACAAATAAATTATATGAAGAAGTTGGAGTATAAAAATAAGTTTAAAAACTTTCAAATAAAATAATATCTTTCAGTTCTTGTAATCAAAATACATTTTAGAGGATATCCTTTTCCGGTTCTTGTTTTTATCATAGTTAGATTACGTTTTTTCACATTTAGATTTTGGAATACGCTAATTAGTTATTACGTGACCACGTAGAAAATATACGCTATTGGTATTCACGATCCATTTCGTTTGCTCACTTAATTGAGTTGACACTCCGATATACTTTTTTTTTTACTTGATATTTCTTTCTCATCGATCTCCGTATTAAGCGAGTTCATGATAGTGTGCTTACATTAAAATTGCGTGCATTGTGTTTTTATCATATGAGAGGATTAAAAATTTATAAGGTTTTAGTAAACTTAACGTCGTACAGTTATTACTTTTAAAAATATTAATGTATTTTCTTAAATTCCTCTTGAATGGAAAAAATTACTTTGATTTATTTATTATAAAAGATAAAAATTAGTTTTGATTACTTTGTCCTACATAGTTTTATTATATCCAATGGTTTAGGTAGCGTAAGCCAAAATAGACCGCAACCCAGAAATTTTTTTTCGACTCGTCTCGTAAATAGCTTAATAACCTTAAAGGCACATTAATCTTACATATACAAATTTTTCGAAATAAACGATCTAGCAAGTCCTGTAAAACGCATCAAATTCTACCTATCAGAAATTGAGTTATAAACGGACGAACAGAAAGGCAGATAAACGGTGGTCTTATAAATGTAAAAGATAGTACAAAATGGATATAATAAGCAGATATGTAACGTTAATCGGTGTTTATCTTATTTAAAATGTACTTAGGGTTCGGAAATTTAGTCTTTACTTCTTATACTCTAGAGTTGGAAAATATTGCATATATACATACATAAGTCATTTCTGGAAAGACATAAAATTAATTTGAAACGTATAGAAGGTAACAAATCTATACATGTATTAAAATTGTAAGAGAATTAATTTTGTACATTAAAAATATTTAAAAAAAAGTGATTCATTTAGCGTGTAGAATGATAGGAAAAGTCAGAAAACCCTTTTTTAAATTTTTGTCTGTATGTGAATTGATGGAGTATAACATAAAATTTACTTGACAAATTTTGATGAAATTTTGTAGTGTAATAGCATATACCCAAGAGCATAAGGAAAAAAAGAAAACAAATTTGTTTTCTTAACTACAGATAGTATAAAATAATTTCTGAAACATTCGGGAGAAATTTGTCAAAATGGCGGTCATTACTTCTATAATACAAATTTCTTAGATTCTAGTTAAAAGAATGTGCATGACAAGAGATAAACATATGTAATGAAATGAAAAACATTAGCTCTTTAAAGATGAAGATGCTTTACAGTAGGAATATCATATGTACGACGGAATTAGAATCGTGTGGTATTAATTAGATATTTCCTTTTTTTTATCTACGGAGTGAAATTATGAACATTCCCATAAGCCACGGCCAAGAAATTAAACGAATTTAAGATGTATTTGGTAGTCAAATCTTTAGGCCGTTTATATTTTGTTGACAACACTATTTTGATTTAGTGCCTAACATGCAGGTATTTTATGAGATCGGAAATGGATAAACTATAAAATAGAGGGAACTAGGATAATTATTTAGAACCAGAATAATAATTATAGTTTGGACGGTGAGTTTTAGGAATAGTTCGGTCGTAGGACAAAATCTATATTATGAGCAGTGGGTAAAAAAGTGAAGGTGGATTTGGATACTATCCGATAAAGAAACCTATTAACGTATCCTTGGCCTTTACCATTTGTCGGTTAAGACACAAAATTTCTTTTAATTTTCACTTCAAATTCCTGACTTGTAATGTTGTTGATTACGTTGTCGTTATTTAAATCTTCCTTATTAAATGTAAATTTCACATAACGTATAATATAACGCATTATCTTCTTGTTATATTTTATATGATGATGCATAAAAAAAATTATGCCTAATTTGCATAACAAATATAGAAAATTTGCATACTATTCCTAAACAGTCAGTGAGCTTATGTTTTATTGTATTTAATTATGGTAATAGAACGATATCTAAATAGCAGTAGAACATATTGTTATTTAGATGTTGTTATATTATTTTTTTATATATTTGCTAGCGCGGGGATTATTAGAGAATTCGGAAATAGCTCAACGTGGTTAACGTTACGACATATTTACGATTATATGGAGGAGTAGTAATTTTAGTTTTGGATTTAATTTTGGTATAACACATACCAAAATTAAAAAGTTTTATCTTTTCAGTAATATATATATATATATATATATATATATATATATATATATATATATATATATATATATATATATATTTATATTAGGGTGATTCATAAAATTAAAATTTTAATTGTTTTATCTCTCAACCCATAATATGATTCTATCTATCAAAATAATAATTTGTTTTAAATTTCGGATTTTTTAATTAATATTTAAGGGCCGCTATCGCCTCATAAGATTTTTAAGAATTACCTTAAAATTAGCACTTATTGCGATGTTGGCTATGGTTTACTTATACAATTTTGTTGACGATATTTAGTTGCTAACGTAAACAGTTCTTTATTTACTCACTTCGATGGCACCTCAGTGCTCTCTGTAGACACCCACAATTTAGGAATCCATTACTCTTTTATACACTTATCCAGTGACGCCATCATTGCGAGTCATAGTGATTGTGTATGATTGTAAATGTGATTACTTTAGCTTTATTCTCGTATTTGTATTTCTAAAATGACATAGAATATTATAAAAACGCGAAAAAGGACTGAAATATGGTTAATTGGACAATCTCGTTCCGAATTGATGCAAACAAAATTATCGTCAGTGAAATAAGTTATGGGTTTATTATTTTATTATAAAAACGTAATGAACAACACAAATAGAGAATCGGCGTCATTAACAGCAAGTGACGTGATGACACTATGGCAAATAGCAACTATTCCTACCAAAGAAAAACAACATGTTAAAACAAAAATACTTAAATATTTCAAAGAATGGCAGAATAATAAAATAAAGAAAATAAAGCAAAACGCTCAGTAGCAATAAAAGAAAAAGAAAACAAATTTAAATGTTTTGTTTGATATTGCTCACTCGAATGCCCTTAATATGATAACTATTGAAAAAGATAAGCAATTTGTCATAAGACAAAGAGAAATGAGTTGTTCAGGAAAAAATGGAAAAAAACTTAAAAAACATTTACAAAAAGAAGCTAAGTTGCAAAAGATGATAGATAAGGAAAAAGAAGCAATGAAGAAATTAACTGAGAAATGTTATTTACTATCTTCTTCAGTTTCTTCTGTAGAAAATGAAACTGATAGCTATATAAGTCAAAGTCATCCTATACCTCCTCAGCCAGGGCCCTATTCAAGCTATGGTTTTGCTACACCACAGAAACGAGGCCAAACAAGAATTTTAGATTCTAGTTTAGCTACTATTCTTGATGTCGCTAAATTGACTGACCGAAAAGCAACTATTGTTTTGGCTTCTTCACTCAAACGTCTGGGCTGTGACGTATCACAATATAACGTTAGCTATTCTTATATACGTCGCCAAAGAATGGATTTCCAACCACTAAATACCCTTATTGTGCACTGGGATGGAAAGATGCTGGAGGACATAACCGGACATGAAATAGTAGATCGTCTACCAATCTTGGTATCTGGAAAAGGAGTCGACCAGCTCTCGGCTGTTCCCAAGCTTCCAGATGGAAAGGAAAAAACAATGGCTTCTCCTATTTTCGAGATTATTTTATCGTGTTATTTATATGATAAAATAAAATGTGTGGGTTTGATGCAACAGAGCATCTAATACAGGACGAATAAACGGAGTATGTGTTCTTCTAGAAAAGAAAATGCAAAAGGAACTGATTTGATTTGCATGCCGGCATCAGATACTAGAAATTTTACTCAAAAGTGTTGTAACAGCTCTAGGACCTTCTAGTAGTCCGGAAATTATGATTTTTAAAAGATTTAAGGCATCCTTGGAATATGATGCAATCGTAAACAGAAACATCGAAAATTTCATATCAACAAACACTATGATTTTTTTCAAAATCACTGGAATTTCTTGTAAGTTCATTCAGAAAGATCCTGAGCTGTGGGAAGAGGAAGAAAGCTTCAAATCGGTTAAAGAAATTGTACAACATATGAGAGTCGTTAACGATATAGCTGAGAGGGGTGTTACATTGATGGAAGAGTACAATAAATTACATACTAACGAGGAAGAGCAGAAGCAATACTTAACGTTGTTAGTTAAGAATTATAGGCAGAAAAAGTCAAATTGTAATAAGGCAAATCTACTATATATTTTTTTTCTTTTTACTTAATAATTTAGAGGAACGATAGTTATTGTTATTTAGTGTAATATTTTTCCTAAAACCTATGTATAACACTCATTTCTGGTATTAATAAACTCTTAAAAATAAATGCTTTTTTTCCAATTTCAAAAGTGGGTAGCGACCCTGAAATATAAATTAAAAAAAAAATAAAAAATCCTGGTATGTTTTCTAGTGGAAAATTAAGGGGTTGAGAGTGAAGAAAATGAAAAAAAAATTTTCGGTCTTTTATGAATCACCCTAATATATATATATATATATATATATATATATATGTTGGAAATGATGTTTTATATATATAATATTAGTTCGCACTAATTTATCATAAGGGACCACGAGGAAAAAGGATCCCCTTATTTATTGGACATGCAATATATCAAAAATGATATAATAATATAAAATACATAATAATGCAAATCTTCAGGGTGTATATGGTGTACTCGAAATAACAAAAATACTCGGGCTGTGTTATGAAAGAATTCTTAAATAACATTCTTAATATCGCGATGAACAAAAATGATTCCTCTATGATTTACTTTAAAAATATGACTTTTTATTAAAGGTGTGATCTACAAAGAAATAACTCCGTGAAATATGTTTTTCGTTCATAATGCTTCAAAAAGTTTTTAGTTAAGTTTAAGTTATCGTACCTAGTACAGTGAAGTAATTTATCGGTAAATATTTACATATTTTATATTTTAAAAAAACAATACAACAGGTTTTGCTTATAGTCGATACATATGACTGAAAATTTATCGTTAGGAATTACCGTTTAATTACTTGAATACCGTTTAATTACTTTTAATTAATACTCGGTGGTAAAGCAGCCTGAAACTAATTTGAGAATATGATTTGATAATCCTCTGAAATCTTGTATTGGTAGTAATCAACTTGGGTGTAAGTTTATGTCAATGAATATTGTAAGTAACAATAAGTTGTTCGCCGAAAATGTCGTGTGGAATGAAATAGTGTGTCTGAATGTACAATTTTATGGTGTCGACTTTTGAAAGTGTTATCTCAATAATAGTTTTATATTATTGAAGATTTATAGTATGAATATATCGACGGTAACGCCTCCGGGGTTATCATAGATATATTTCATCGAATCACCTAATTATGTATAAAGTGGAGTGGGTCACATTACCACGGCTGGTGTTGTGGTCCCGAGCTGCATCCAGTAACAAGTGTTGCGGTTTCTAAGTCAGTCGAGCGGAAATTATGCGCTGAATATTTTGTGATGATAATCGTAATATTCATTGATCTATAAAATTGTTTATTTCAGTAAAGAGTTAAATAGGATTTCGTATTCGAGGTGACCTCAATTCAGCTCAGTTTCAAGTTTGATTATATTTCCATAAGCACGGAAATTGAAATTGATTTATTAGTTAATATTACTCAAGTGTTTCAATTAAGTTCGATTACGATATACATTATTTGCAAGGTCTTTACCGACCGGGTGCTTAATCATTTATGGCAGATTTTGGTGGAAAAGTTTTAAAGTGTTTTGATTTTTAAAGAAGAGGGGAGTTGTCAATCTTTCTTTACCTTATGAATATTTTTTTATAAACTTACTATTTTTTATCTTCAATACGCATCTACGTTCCAATGATCTATTGAATATTGAATCTATTTAATAATGACATTTTTGGTATTTCATAATAAGAATGTTCAAAAAGATTTAATAAAATTTAAGAAATATACTAGACTAGAGTAATAAAGGCTTCCTTATACTGTGTATCCTATAACCAATATTCTATTTTCGTCTATTATATCCTAACAATTAAATTTCCAGACGCAGCCTGACCAGAGACAAGGACACCATTCACAATGATGGAGAAGGTGAAAGTCGTATTTAAGGTAAGTACTGCTCTACAACTATTAACATTGACTGACAATAGATCTACGTCAAAGTAATTCAGTATGACCAATCGATTTGCAACAAGCTCTTACGTATTTACACATAATTAAAATTAATGCCTACATGCCTACTCGACGGGTGTCATGCTCACAACGACGGTGTAAAATGTTTGACTCAACAGTCACTTCGTGTTCTAAATTCTTTAGGGAGGCGATTTAGTAACTGCTGACGAGGACACATGTTTTAAGTTGGATACATGTTTGACTTGGTATCTTTAAATACGTTTGTCTTATAGGTCATTGTGTGAGTTGCCCTGGATCATATATTTAGTATTATGCATACCAAATATATGAGCCAGAGGTATTATGCATAACGTGTCAAGTTTGAACTAGTTGTTCATTTAAATTGTTTTTGTAATAAATCTTTTTTTAAACATTTAATTTAACCTTACGTCATAATATTTATTTAAACAATTTATTAGCAGAAAGAGGAATAAATGACGCAAAGAATAATGTTTTCCATTATCGATAATTAGTTTAATGTATAATAATGTATAATTTAGAAATGTAATACCATGGTATTAAGCTAGTTAAATACAATTTCATTATGATTTCGATAAATTTCTTGTTTTAAAAAACACTTGATTTACAGAGTAATAAATACGGATTTTATGTTGCCATAACTCTAAGCTAATCATTATTTTGTACATTTTATTATAAGTATCTGTTTTCGTATGACAACGTAAAAAGCAAATAAACGGAAGGAATAACTTGGAAAGTGTTTTTTTCGCCTTCTTCATTTCACAATTCTTTTATTATTCGTTTACCTGCTCCTATTTACAATAACAACTTAAAGTTCACATTTCAAAGATACGGATGGTACTGCGACAAGAGCATTTTGTTTTGGTTACTCAGGTACACATATCCACGTATATATTCTGCAATCTCCCTGATCCTCCTGACGCTAGCGAAAACCACATTTGAAAAACAATTGTTTGCAATGCAATGTTTTTAACTAAATCTCATTAAATTTTGAGTCAAATCTAAAACTAAACTAGAACCTAATTTCTTCTCTAAATATTATACGTATTATTTATTAATTTATGGCACGAAGTTGAAAATTTCATAATAATAACATTTTCTATAACAATTCTGTTTCAATCACTTAAGAAACATAGCGGAAATGGAGATCAAAATCATTGTAAATCGATGGATTGCATTACTCTTGAAGTTTTCAACTTGATTTGAAGGTGCTAAATTGACCTTAGATTTTTGTATCAGATGGTAATGAGAAGCTAGTGCCAAGATTATTCCGCTATTTGACTTAAAACGTGAGGTACTCGTACTCTCTTTCGTTTACAAAGATACGTAATTCCGGAATCGCCACTTAGCGGACCATGTCGATGCACTGTCATTGTTTGGTTTTTCCACGGTTAAGGTTATAATGAATATCATGCACTGCAAGGTTTTGTCAACATGTGATTATATCATAAACTGACTCACTGAATATATTTGTCGATTTTATATTTGACATGTATATTTAAGACTAGCTTATGCCCCTTGTTTTGTATCACATATATACCGAATTTCATGGAATTCGCTCCTCATATAATTCGTGAAATAATATTGCGATAAAAGTGTTGTTTCTATGTTTTTATTTAACGGTTTGAATTAAAACAAACGGTAAGTTCGCTACAAAGTCTCCATTATAAATATTCGTCTAAATTTATTAAGCACTTTTTCTAAATACTCATTCGGAGACCATGAAATGACAGACACCGGAGAAATGACAGACTATAGTTATAAAAATTATATGTAACGTTCATTTCAGAGTTAAGTATTATAAAATTACGGAAAAAATCGTATATGATATTATCTTTTTAGTGTTTAGTAGCCAAATGACAAAAACGGAATTTTATTATTTCATCGTATCCACTTGATTAACAAGGCATCACAGCTATTTCAGTTGAGACCGATTGGGATAAAATTTTACAGAAATATGAAATTAAATTACATAAACACATAGAAGGTTGCGTCACGTTTAGATACATTTCGTTACACGAGAAAGAAGAAAGATATGATGTAGAGAGAAAGAGAAAGAGAGCTATATATTCCGACGCCATGGAAACGGTGCAAAAGACAGCGACCTGTACACAACGATACAAAGCGATTGAATAAGATAGTGTCGCGTATGCGTGCATTGTAGATGTAAGCCTCAGACGCTACACATGAACAACTGAGGTACTACACATGCATTGTGTCATTAATATTTATCATTGTGTTTTGTATTTATTTTAATTGACATTTGCCTATGTAAATTTAAAAGAAGATTTTATTAGATATTTACGTCGATTTCTAATGACATTTTATTATTGAATATATTTGGCGTTAATTTTGTAGAAATTCATTATTCGTGGTAAAGAACTTAAAGAAAGTAGAAATATTACTACATCACGTAGTTTCATATAATAGTGGACATTTTATTAATTTTTCTAGACCCAAATTTAGTATAATCTATGAATTTACATTTAGTATATTCTCTCTTTATCTCTCTCTCTCTGCCGTTACACCCTTATTATATTCTTACAAATCGAGGTTTCTATCGCCAAAGAAGTTTCACTTCTATCACGTGCACTGAGTTGCACGCGATTAATTTTTTTTTATTTTATTTGAAGTGTCTCTTGATACATTGGATTAAGGAATGAAATTTGTATTTCTCTAGGACCCTATTAAGTGGGGTATCATTGAATAGGTCTAAAAAAATAGAATAATATTTTTTACGTAGTTTTTTCTTCGTGTGATATTAATTTCTAAAGTATTATGCAGTGGGGTAGAACCTTCTAATTTTTTGACCATTTATGTCAAAAATCCAAAAAAAATCAGAATAACGGCATTTAGTAAGTATTTCAATGAGTAATTATTTCGATTAATTCACATTAATCAATATAGGCAAGTTCTTAAACATGTCAAATATACTGGGCAATATATTCATATGGTGAAAATTAATACTAATATTTGTAATAGTTTTCATAGAAATAAATGCTTAGTTTATACCTTTTTATACCTACCTAAATGGATTCGGAACCGTCTTAGTGCAACTTTTAGTCGTTACAAAACATAATATTTTATTGTGATCTTTTTCCATAACAGGTCTATGAAAAAATTCTCATTGAATAATTATTTTTAAATGCGCTTATTTTATAAAGATTTCTTAAAACAATTTGCATGCAACTATTCCTTTGTCCTCCGTCAAGGGCATCGTCTCGCACACGCAGACCACGCGGCCGCACCCTCTTCAGACCTTGAACGAGTAACGCGGAATGTTAAATCCTCACGACTGCGTGAGTATTCCACCTCCAAAGTGACATGTACCGTTCAGAAATGTGCCCGTGCGGGTTCGTGACGTGACAATACCTGTGGACAATATCTGATCTAGATGGATAATTGTAACATGCGGACACTTGTTGGCTAATAATAATTGCTTCTATAACTCGCATAATTCATCATCTTGATAATTACGCAAGATACATACGTGCCATACTTGGAATTCCATTCCATGAATTTTGCTCAGCTAATTAATGTTGTGTTGATATAAAAGAAATGAAAGATATTTTGATTTCTGATACAAAAAGTGGTTCGGTAATTACTGAGGATAAGTACCATTTTTTGTTTATATGGCCGAAGTATTTGAAGGCCCAATGTAGATAACTGTAGATAACAGCCTAACATGGGAGTCGATTTCTTTGATGATGGACATCATGATCGTCAGCACCACATCCAGGAAGCGTCAATGCGTATTTTATCTGTGGTTTTTATGTTTCAGGTCTTGGAATTGTAGAAAAATGTATTTTCCTACAGTTTATAAACCAATGTTTGTGGAAAATTAATTTTGGTCCCCAGATTTTGGTCTCTTCATGTATTGGCTCATTGCTAATATAACATTCGTTACAGTCGTGATGTGGCGACAATTTAGTTTTTCGCAATTTCGGATTATAATCATCGAGGATCCAAGATAAATAAACTCCTCGACTATTTCAAAGTATATCAGGCCACCGTCTTTCCTAAGTGTTTTAGCTCTATCCACAAATATGATTTTTGTCTCGAATCGGTTTATGGAAAGTCCATATTCCCCTCTGAGTAATGATGGAACCTGTTTAAATAACTTCAAAATCCCCCGTGGTATAATATATAACACACAACATAAACATGCAGACATATACGTATATGTATATATATATATATATATATATATATATATATATATATATATATAATAAACGTCAGTCATCGATTAACATTACCATGGTCGTGAAATATCGAACAGGAAATGGTAACCACTGCCTTGTTTTTTTATCTTCGCATGTCAACAATAGTTGCATTAACAAAGATTTTAATAGAGTTATCAGAAATTACCAGTTACCAGACTGAGATAAATTATATTGTAAAAATCATGTCTATCTTCTTTTCGCAAAAGGTGCGTAGTGTTTATTTTGGATTACCTAATAACAATTATATTTCCTATTTTGTCATATGCAAATAAAAGAAAAATTGTTTTGAACCCTTATGAAAAGGGGATCGAGCTAGCGCTATTTATATATCTACTACTGAAATGGCTTTGAATAAAATGTACCCAGGATTACTTTATACAGAAAGTGCAGTAACACTTGATAAATCTCAGAAAAAACTTGAAATGCAAGGGTTCAGTAAAAGTAAACCAAGCGTTATCGGAGATATTCACTTTTGAAAATTGAGTATGCCAAGGAATAGTGAACAATCTTGTCCCTAAGCCGAAATCTACGGTCAAAATATAATAAGGAAAGCCCCAGAATATTGAGAAAGCGGGATCGCAGAGAGAGGAAAGCTTGTACCTAACCATTAATGCGAATCGAGTTAAGATATTTATGTTATATATATATATATATATATATATATATATATATATATATATATATATATGTACCGTTTACACAAATATTCATTCCAGCGAAACATCGAATCGTATTTTTAGATTGCTATTAACATATTAATATTTCTCATCTGTAACGGTTTTGGAAATTTACTTCCTTTTACCGTTTTTTAAATCATTAAAGACGTACTGTGTTTTGCTTTGTTTATGACATTGTTTAAAAATCGTGTAATAATATTGTTAAGTAAAACGTAGTATTAGTTATCTCTGAGAATCACCTTAATAACTAATATTAATGGTCGGTCGGTTCTTCTCAATTGTCTCTCATTTGTATTTCACAAACAGAATCGAAAATATATCAAGGAGCAGTGTCTTTTAACCATTATTTAAGCTGTTCAGTGTAAAGTTACTTTTTAATTTCACTATTATTAAATAAATTGAAGTAAATATTTGGATTATCCAATTTATTAGTTTTACTGTAAAAATGAATTTCTCTACTTTCTTTAATAAATTTGCCCCCGGCCAATTATAATTCGTTTAAAATTATTTTTCTAACGTTTTCTAACGTAATCGTGCCTCAAAGCTGTGTCCATTAAAATTTGTAGCTTCTTTTACTCTAATTTTTAAATGAATATAATATAAAATTAATCGGTCAAGTGGATGTAAAACAATGAGTACTGCGTACCGACGTATGTAATAGGCTATTTGACTTGAATTTTTAAATTGTTTTAAATTATTCTATTTTGTATTATAAGCACACCATATTTATATTTCCAATATATATGCCGTATTTGTTACATAAATCACTTTTAAAGTTTGAATTTTCGAACTCGCGCTAAAAACGCAATTTCTGTAATGGCGGCTAATGTTACGTCACACATAATGTAAACAAACAGTCCTGCCCGCTTTTCCAGTTAGTTCACTTTATCTTTTATCGCTAAGCACTTATTACACAATTAAAAATATAATTTCTTACAAATTGTTAAGTATGTACTATATAAATATAGTAAATTTAGTTATCCGACTCGAATATTTACTTAATTTGTCAATGTTAACGATGACATCTTGTTTATTCAATAATATTCAGGAAAAGTGTATTTGTCTATGATTTATGTTTCGACTAAAATTATAGTGCTAATATATATATATTAGTATATGCATTGCATGGAAATTAAATAAATTTTTAACACATTAGTTATGACCGGAAGTTATTTTAATTAATTATATAATTTGTAATGTATTTCTTTTTATATAATATAATACGAAATTAATAACATACATAATGATTTTATATTATAAAAATATTTATAAAGTAAAATGATATAAAATGTAAATTATTGAAATTATTTAAACTTAAATACAAGATTAATAATTGTAGAGGTTTTACTACACAACCAAGTCTTAATACATCTTACACGTTGAGTTTATTTATGATTTTTATTATTTACAAATATTTTTTAATACCATTTATAATGAGCGATTTTTTTAACTTTAATAATAATAATAATGATATTTTACAATATAATTAACTTTATAAAGAGTGCTATGCATCCACAATATATATTGCGTTATCCTCAAGTCTCATTTGATATGTCACACCTGCGGTTAATTTTATTTGGTGACTCAATTACTCGTATTTAAAGATATTTAAATATATGCCATATTTTAGATTTATGAGACGTATGGTTTAGATTTTGGAACACACCAGATTTTAGAGATCAGCCATCAGTGTTCGTTTTCACCTTTGGCACTAAACACAAAAAAAAAACTACAACGATGTTTACATTTAAGTAATTAAAAACATGTGGAATATGAATGTCTTTAAAAAGAAATTGAATATCTTTCCAAACCTTACATAATGCTGTCTGTGTTATCAGCAAAAACTTGTTATTTAGCGATAAAACTCCCAACACTACGCACAAAGAAAAATATTTTGAAGTCGACCATTATTCAAATAAACAAATTAAATATATATTTGGACGGGTCAAGGTTACTTGTGACTATGTCGGCGGTCGCCTTCAAGTGTCTAATGGTTACTATTTTCAATTTTGTCACTGGAATCATTCGAGTACGCGAATAATGCGTGGGTGGATATACTCGAGACGGCGAGCGTGGTGCATCGTTACTTTATATTTCGAAATGCGCACAGTATTACGCCTCCTCGTTGGGTGGCGAAGACAATTTAAATACAAGGTTACCTATAATTCTCTTTGTGTTACGGTAATGAAACTTGATGGCCGTTGTGAATGAAAAAAAAATGTTGTTTGCTACGATAATTAATTAGCATTGAAATGTTTCAACTGTTATTTATTAAGTGATTACCTTGTTTTGTGTAAAGTTAGTTGTGAAAGGTATTTAAATGTCGATGTTTATACCTTATTACATTAAAAAGGATATTTATTGGAGTAGGAGTCAAATTCATGAAATGAAATGTTTGATTTCAATATTTTCTTTTAATAAACTTATGTCATTCGTTGTAAACAAATGATACTCTGGTGCCATTGTAATTAGGTGTTTGTGCATTCAATATTAACATCAATAGAATACAAAATTAAATGAAACTACGTGATGTAGTATTATTTCTACTTTCTTTGATTTCTTTAACCACGACCTACGTTTCGTTGTATTACAACATCTTCAGGTGGGATATTAGCAAAGATTTTTGAAAGAAATTAAAGAATTTAAAGAAATTAAAGAAAGTAGAAATAATACTACATCACGTAGTTTCATTTAATTGTGAATAATGAATTTCTACAAAATTAACGCCAAATATATTCAATATCAATATAATAGTTTTCATATAATACTCTTTTAGATGGTGGTATTACAAAAATAATGTACGAACACAAAAAGTTACTGGGTATAAAGATTGAAAGACTTATGGGTAATACAATTATTTTAATGATCGAAATATACACTACTATATCAACCAATCCATGGTCTAATTGACATAGGGATGTTTAAAATGCCGTTTATTTAAACACGATAAGAGTGTGTGTGCGGCTCTATTTTAAGCTGAGCATTAAGTCTTAAGCTGCTAATATTCCACTCGACATATGTAGGTGTTAGTGTCACGTTCTATCCATACGCAATATGCTATAACTTCGACACCACAAAATAGTTATTTCATCAGCAAATCGTATGCATTTCTCATACTATGACCAACATCATTTGGGAAATTATTTAATAACCAGTTGTAACAGTTAGTAATAACTTTTGTTCGACAAAAGTTACAATTCTTACCTTTTATCCGTAAGATAAGAAGACATAGACAATCTGGTATAACTAGATCTTTTGTAGATTCCAACGGGAGTGGCACAGATAATCCTGCTGTACCGAGGTTTTTTCGGAACACGCCATAATATCAAAAGTATCTGCTAATCGAAATACGCAACGTAAATAAGCTGTAGTTCAAGGTCAGCTTGATACGAAACACAAAGGAGGAATCGAGCGAAATTTATGACTGTCGATCTTTCGTCGCGAAATTCATTCCTTTATGACAATACTAACCCTTTTAGCCGCTATACGTATTGGGAGGCAAAATGAAAACTAGCATTCGATACAGTGGTCTGTTTAAATACAAAGGAATTGCTATTCTTGGTACATGCAGACGAATAGTGAGTTATTGAATACATGAGTGTGTATATTTTAAGTATATCTTAAGTATGTATATTTTAAGTGTGTATATTACTAAGTAGTGAATAAGTCATGATATCATGTCGGAGCAATTGCGTCATTCGAATGCACACTTGTGTCTATTTAATGTTAATACGATGTAAAGCGTAAGATCTTCTTACATTTGCACAAAATCACCTGTAAGAATAACAGACACGTTCTTTATTACACCTGTGTCTGTGACTTGTTAAACGGCTTTTATGGGTTACCAAGAACACAATAAGACGATTATAATTTATATTTTTTGTCGTATCTTATCCCAATATTGAGATACTCTTTTCAACCTTACCCCAAGGGTTAGCGTCTTGCAGTGCACGTGCACACAGTGCTGTGCGGAACAATCAAAATGATACACGACGCAATCGCGACGAATCCCTCATTCGGCCTTCAACAGTGAGCGATACTAATATTTTTATTGGTAATTCAGCGTTTTCTTAATTCTTTTTACATGGAGTTTCAGTTTACGATAATAAAATATTTTAATGTGATTGTAATTGGGAATATGTAAGAAATTAAGAATATTTTGATATTGGAAAATAAATTATTTTCGTCTTAAATTTTTACCTATTTATTTTTATGATTTCATTTATTCTGTAGTGTTATTTTGTTCATTTTGACGTGATTGGTATATGCAAACACATTGAACAATACTGATAATTTTTAAATACGAAACTCATTATAGCGTCGGTATGTGATATCTTTATCGTACCTTGACCTTGGTCAAGGCATATACACGCCAAGATAATCACATATATATTCGTAAATGCACATATTTCAACGATAGGCATATGAAAAGTGTAAATAAAATTGTTGTGTTGTTACAAAAATATTTTATCATCATTATATAGCAAAGGAATTGTATTTACAACTTAATCCTAAATATGTATATATAAATTCACACCTATGAAACTATTTGGAAAATTAGTTTACTATTTTCAAAATATACACTATTATAGAATGTGAATACATGATATGGCAATTGGCAATTGTTAACATACCATAAAGATAACATTTATGGCAATTGTTAACATACCATAAAGATAATATGGTGATAAGTTTTAAGAAAAAGTTTCGCTTTCAATTTTGTTGTTAAATACTCAATAATAGTCTAATTTAGAACAGCATTTCAAATTGAAGAGAAATATTGTAGAATTCAAGAGATGTTTACTTCATCTTAAAGTGCAAATTGAATCTGATTTCACGCACGTCTCGAGAAATTTGTCCTCTCCAACTGTGCGGTGGTTTCACTGGAGTATTATTGTTAGTTATTTTGATTACCGGTACGTGCGTTACTGTTAGATATTTAGCACGTAGAATTTCGACAGTTTGTTAAATATGTCAATATATGGAAACATATTGTAATCTCCAACAATAGTAATGTAAACAATAGTCTTATCTGGAAGCACATCTCTCTACTCTTTGGCAGCTTTAAATCGTTGGTACAATTCACAGACGATTGGTCAATCGCAAATTTACTAGTTTTGCATGCAATGCTATATTTACGAATCAAATTTTGTATGGATACTCTACCTCTTTTGCTACATTGGTATTTATACTACCTTGCTACATTGGCATTTATAATTTGAAGTAAACTACAATAGTTTACACTTGTAATATATTATTTTTTCGACTTGAGGTGATTTCATGACTAACTTATTAAAATCTGTAATGGCTGTTTATCATATTAATTAGTAACTCTTCTTTCATTTTGAATAGAGGTTTCCTTCATTGCGAGAGGTAGCATAGAACATTTTTAAAATATCAAGAGTGGGCCAACAAGCTAGTTATTAATTTATTTATTATTTTTCAAAATAGACTTTGGAGTATTCTACGTATCGTTTCATTCAATGGAACCATTGAGAGATGCAGTCGGCCCATTCTTTCTTCAGTCACAGCTTCTTCGTCGTCCGGGAATCGTATTTCCCGCCTTTATCTTTTCTTCTTCGGAATAAATAAAATTCGCATGGTGAGAGATCGGTGTGAGGTCGAGGTTAAACTATATTTCTACAACGGGTGTAGTCAAATATTTAGTCATTTGTCTCGTTGAGTGTGATAAAGGTAATGAAGATTCTACTGCGAGGGCGTTGCTCTAAATTTTTTTTCCAATACAACAGACAAATAATTAATGTCATCCGCCGTAATTGTTCTATTATTTTGTAGATTGCCTCTTAGTTTCAGGTTTGTAATAGTATATCCAGCTTTCGTTGCACGTGACGATGTCGAACACAGAATTTTTAGTGACTCAAATTTTGAAATATTTCGCGGCACCAATTAATCCATAAAAAATGGGTTAATCAATGGGTTATCAATCTAGCATGAAGCTTCCTTACACTATACTCATACCAATACCTAAAGTTACCATAATTTGATGAAAGATTACTCTCATCTCGTTGTTTACGAAAGTGCGGGATGTGGCTTTGTTATAAAATACCGATCACAATTACAAAATACACAATTTTTCGATTGCCGTCAATGTGTCAAAACAAACGATAATTTCAAGTACAGTACAACACTAAATTAGCAAAGAATGCGATTTTCGCAATTTTAATTAATTTTTATTACCATTGTTACAAATGGCCAATTCTAAGACTTCACTTCACTACCCTTGTATCCTCCAGTCTCGACGATTTTATGCTCACGCTATGAACTTGCGGCCTACGTATAGGCGGACATCATTCACCCGTTGGTTTCTCATGTTCTGATGACGGCTTGCACATCTGCTTGTATCCATTCTGGTAGTGTGTCTTGACTAGTCCCATTTCATTCGAATTCGAATTTGCCTCTACTACGTTACTCATTTTAATTTTGTTTCGGATTCGTTCTTTCCATTTCCGGTCAAGCAGTATGATAACGAGCATCACTCTTTCCATCCTTTATGGTGTGACCTTGAATTTCTCCGCAGACTTCTGAGTGAGTGCCATGGTCTCGCTTCCGTAAGCGAATATGACACGTTGTTTGAATGCTCTGACAATTAGAAGGAATAATATAATGTGTCTAATATATAATTATCGGCTCCAAATGCAGTACAGGTTTATGCGATGCGCTGCATCCTTTCGACCTCGGTTCTTTGGTTCTCTCTACCCAGTATGTTCTTAGGTGAGTATTAGAAGTATATTGTTCATGCAGTAATGGTGCTAGACCAAATAAAATAGACGTCGGTGACATCAGCTTTGCGAGGCCTCTTCCATTTCCCGGTCTGAAAGAAAAGGATAAATTGAATCAGACTGATCTATGAGTATATGAGTTTTATTGCTAATCAAATATTGACAAAAATTACATAAACAATCACAAACTAAAATAAATGAATTTTTCGGCTTCTAGTCTCACTGAATTTTTTCAAGATTATGTCACAATTAACACCAGATAAGTTGTTTTGCATCGTTGACAGATTCTATTGAATTGGTTTTTAAAAGCTAGAGTTCTTCAAACCAAATCGTTCATAATATTCATTGAGCGCTTTGAATCGACATTCGGTGTTGACTACGATAGCATCTATCATTATGTTAAAAAAGTTAACTCTATACTGCATTTCAACAGATTGTATAGATTTATCAATATGTTCATAACAGAACATTCCTTTTTTCTTTGCTATTCTTTTGTCTTTAAATTGTGACTCAATTAATTATACTACTTTTTTCTACAAATAATCGAACTTCTGCAACGATTTTTTTCAAATCCTTTATTATGGAATTCTTGAATCTAACTAAAAAATGAATGTAATGTGTCAATAGCAACTTTCAAGTTCACTTGAACCGATTACCATGGTTTAGTTATATTGTTCACACGTAGTAAAATTTCGTACCACACGTGTATTGCAATAATAAACTCAAAAGTTAACATTTTATTCAAGACTCCTTCACAGTCACTTAGAGTTTCGAAATCATCAGTTTTATTTTTCAGGTCATTAACACATTTGATAACATCATCAAATTGTCAAAATATCGCTTTTACTACTCCGGTTTTAGTCTCCGATCCTGTTTCAGACAGAGATTTTAAAGTAAATTTTCATTTGTTTTTACAAAATCTCAACGCTTGCTTGACTTTGAAAAGAGCACATAGATTTTATTGATAAAGGCAAAAAATATTTTGGCTATTGTAGAAGAGTTAGCTGCAATTTCTATCAAAAACAAATTCCAACTGTGGCATCCGCATGGCGTGAAGAATGTTCTTGGATTAATATCGAGTATTCTTGTTCTGACACCTTTATTAATGATGACCATATTGGCGCAGTTATCATATCCCTGCCCTCGACAGTTTTGGATATCTAGACCATTTATTTCTAGTTCTTGTAATATTTATCTGTTAAATATGCATTTGTTAAATACTTTCCCGTTGTCTCTGTGACGCTAATAAATCCAACAAAATATTCCTCTATCGCGCCAGTTGAGGAATTGCAAAATCTTAATATTATTGACAGTAGCGGACTAACGGGGGGCGCCGTGCCACGGACCTCTAGCCTTGGTGGCCTCCAAATGCTCCAAAGTTCCCTTGATCAAATCCCAAACAAGGCTTTAAAAATATGCTCAATACCTACCTAAGAGGTAGTTTGGAGTTGGAGGTCCTGTAGATACAAATAAGTACAGCCTGTACTGGTGGTCTACAATTTTTAAATTAAAATTACTTCTACTGACTAAATTACTTCTATCGACTAATCTTTCTAATGTCTATTCAGTTTTCATTTAGTTTCAGTTTTACTTAGGTATATTACTATGTAATATGTGCACTTCATATTTTTTTACTTTCCCCATTGCTAAAGGTTATGATTATAGTTAGTAATAAAATAGGTAAGTAATTTATTTTATAAATAATTAAAAAGATCAACTAGATTTAAAAAGGCACCTTACTGTTTTTGTTTTTACTAACTGTATACTTTCATCAAGACTAAAACACTAGAGCCATCTAGACTTTTTACGCGGTACTAATATTCTTTTATGTTGAACGTGTTCAATGGCTGGGAAATCGCGTCTTTGAAGCAGCGGGGAATCTCTAAATGAATGAAGTGCAAATAACTCACTCTCATATACCCCTACATTCTACGTCGAATAAGTACACAACCTTTCTTTTAAAATCTATTAAATTTCATTATGGATTTACTTATAATATAACTAAAAATGTAATACTGTTTTTGGTTTTTGTTGCGGTGTATAAGTAAATGAGATCAGAGTTGAGTTTGAATAGTGGTCGTATTATCGTGTGTTTGAACAAAAAGTATGTAATATATTCATATTAGCAATTAGGTTAGAAAATGTTATCTCGTAGGTTTCCAGTAAATATCAGTCAACGGCACTGTGGGTTACCTATTTCCGTATAGCTCTCTCGCTCCCGTTAAATGAGACTTCTATGAAATAGAGCTAGTTGACAATACTGAAAATGGTGTAACCCGACGTAAAAAAATAATGGAAGGAATTTAAAAATATTTTCTTTTAACCAACACATAAGACATTATATTTTTATGTCACCAAAAATTTTTGACTCCACTATTTTTTACAAAAGTCTCTCATTCTCCTAAATATTTCTTTAGAAAATTTTTTTGTTTTAGAAGATTTTCAAGATCCATCAAAAGCAAATTTTTGGCCTATATAAAATTTTGGCTCTCGATACTGGAGGAAACTAAATTAGTTCAACAATATTTACAGTCTCCAAAAATTACTCTCGCCAAAATAAAAGACCTGAATGAGTATTTAGAGACCGAACGAATCACGGTTATAGACAATGCTGTAACTTTTGGCACTAAAAATGCAATGATATGGATATTAACATCGAGAGACGAGGAAGAAGGAAGGTAAAAAGAACAAAGCCTGGTGAACCAGCTCATGATGCTCGATTATCTATTCAAGAAAAAATACGTCGGTCAATGTTTGAATGCATATATCAATTTATACAAGAATTGTCGCAACGATATATGGTCAGGAATCAAATCAAAATATTTTTCAAATTATTGAAACAAAGTTTATGCTAGAAGCTTCAGATGATGCTCTGGCGGTAGCACTGGACAATCCTTCAATTTATAATAAAATGGGACTTTAGTGAATCGTTACTCTGTATATCGCTTATACTTCTATACTTCTTGACCATTTGCATCTCGGTTGCAACATTCAAGATATTTTTTTTCCAAACTTAAAGTAATTAAAAATTACCTCCGATATACAATGAATCAAGAGCGACTCGTCAATCTGTCCATGCTTTCAATTGAAGGAAAAGTTTCAAAAGAAATTGATTTCAATGAAGTTAATGAGGAGTTCAGTAAAACGAAGGCACGAAAACATATGTAATATGTAGGTACATATTTACAGAAAATAAAAATTACCTATTACTTAATTTTTACCAATTGGTTTTCGGTAATCCCTATTACTTGTTTTATGCTAATTCGTATTTTATTTTCTTCATCCATGTTCTATATATGTTTATGTAAGTCGAATTTAAATTTCACTTGCAAGATTTAAACTAAATAAACATACACACTTGTGCATACAAATGTGAACTGAATAAAAAGCTAGTAAAATTACATCACCTTCTTAGACCGAGGGCCTCATTCAACTTTGCCGCCTTGAGCCTCTGACGGGCTTAGTCAGCCACTGATTATTGACATTTGTTTAACATGGTTCAAATCCCTGGTGAAATCAAGCAAAAATGCGTAGTATTTTCCTTGTTTAACTTAGTTTATAATTTCGTCAATAACGGATTTAGATAATAATGTATTTAATTAATTTTGTATGTCATGGGTCTGATAATGTTGATTGAGTAGTTTTTCATTAATACATTACAGGTGCTCCAATAGAGTCAGATCATATTTGGGTAATATTGTTAAGGTTAAGGGATTTTTAATGAGCTTTCAAGGCCAAATTGTGTGAGGCTAGGTAGTTTATTATATCTATCGATCTTTCAAACAAGTTATACGAATACTTTTGTGATTCCTTAATCAATCTGTCATTTTCTTGAGCTATGGTTTTTCCGTGTTTGATTCCTTTATAGAATTCCATCCATTTAATCATGCACTCCACGTGTCCTTGTCTTTGTTCATGTCTTTTCATGGAGTAAGCCAACCATCTACGATGTTGCGTTTCTTCGTTACTCAATTTTTCAATCAATTCAAAAATGTCTTATTTACGTCTTTGGGGTAACTTTCATCAATTTTCTCTAGGTTTTGATCGGGATTTATTTGAATTAAGTTATGATGTTTCGAATCCGTTGCTGTAAATACCCATTTCCCCGCACCTAGGTTATAAATGACTCTCTTAACGGATCTGCTTGCTCTTGATTTTTTTAATCAAAAATCTTCTCACTTTCTAACTCTTCATTGGATTCAGAATCTTGGATCACAATTGAGTAACCCAATTTTGAAACTGTGTCAGAAATTTGGATAACAGATTCCTTCAATCCTGAGGTTGGTTCTGTTTCAGAAACTAAAGAAACTTGGATAAGTGACTCATCAGAGGATTCTGGAACAGTTACACCTGAAGTAGGTTTCTTAAGAAATTTCACCATGCTGAAACTCATAGCATATAAATAATTAAGTAGATGGGTAAGTACAATACTTAAACTAAAGTTAAATTGGGTACTCAATTTTATAGTACAGAGTATAGAAGGTGTAATCATCATATATGACAGGATATATTTTTTTCAGACACTAAGCCAGAAGTTGGCTTAGCGAGTCGACAACAGTAAAATAATATTTAGTTGTAAGGTAAATCGTGTTTTTATTCAGTGGAATAAAGTTTCACTATTAAATTTTATTAAATACAGTTCAGCCGTATACCGCCACTTTAGCGTTCATAGCACAGGTATATACTACGTGTAATATAAGCACTGATCGAAGGCGGCAAGTTTTTTTGACGTTTTACACACAATGCTCAGAAAGTATTTGGATACTTACTTGCCTTGCATATATGAAATAAGTCACAAAACTTAGTGTTGAACCCTATGACCATAAATATATAATATCTTCTTAACTAATAGCTTCTTTAAAATAAACAAATAGTTTAACATATTTTTTAAAATATACAACTAGTTTTTTACTCATTTAGGAATAAAAACGGTAAGATAATTAATATTACATTGTTGTATGTCAAAGAAAGCAGGAGAGTGTGAATTTTGTGATGATGAATGAAATAGAAAAAACTCGGGGATTCCCGAGAGCTAAAAGACTCTACCGACGTCACCGTTGCCTAGCGTCGCCACTGTTTTCATGACTGTGATCTTGGAGTTATTAAATTTTATACTCATCTTTAGGGATTCATTTTTGACGTTCTTTATCAGGTCCAATATCGGGAAGTGCTCTGATATTAGAATAAAATCATCAGGACCTACCTAAGGTTGGAAAACCTTCCCCATATATCATTAGCCTCTTGATTTTCCAGTAGAGCTTCTAGAGAGCTTCTAGCTCTTCTTCACACAATACGGAAACGATAGCAACCTCTTTGACAAAGAGGTTGCTATCGTTTCCGTATTGTGTGCCACGAATGTTTTAGCCTCGAGATGTGATACAATACTGTATCGATACGCGAATATGATGTCGCCGACTACTCCAATTTTTTAAGAGATCTTAATAAATATTTTTTATTCAAAAACAATTAACCGGTTCTCATACGTTTAAATATAGATGAATATTTAGATTTTCGTGTCACGTCTTTATATATATATATATATATATATATATATATATATATATATACATATATGTATATGTATGTATATATATGTGTGTGTATATATATATATATATATATATGTATATATATATATATATATATATATATATATATATATATGCAATAAAAGGACGGTAAAGTGACAAAATATTCCAATATTTCATTCAACAAACGGTTCGCGAAGTGAAAAGCCTGTGTTGATATTTTTCAACACATTTCGAAACATTCACATTAACAATAACATTGTACCATCTCAATAATGATGATAAGTTGTTTTGATGAGCCGGAACACGTCCATGTTATGAGTAAGACAGTTCATATTAATTTAACTTACACAGCTGGCGGCAATATTATGATTTTTGTGAGAAGCGGAATTACAATCTTTGTAAATTGAAAGTAACTGGGCTGGGAATGGCTGGTTTGGTTTAATAACACGGACTGCATAATTATGATTGTTGCTATATACGATGCCCGTCATTTTGATGCAATTTTACAATAAATATCTATAGGTATAAGAAGAGCCCCGTCAGTTTCAACAAAATGTTTACGTCCATTTTCAGAAGTTCTCTAACATTAGGCGGTAATTTATTAGAAATCGCAATCAAATACTCAACAGTAACATTCACTTCGCTCAAAATGTTAATCATAATATTTTTTACTTAAAAAAATGATATAAATAATCTATAAATACGTTCATTAGCAGATTGGCTAAATGGAAATGTAGGTTCCAGGTCTGGAAAAGTATATCGTACCTACTCATCGAAAAGGAAAATGGTATCATGGTTATCCTCATTTATCCTCGTTATGTTTTGATAAATCTTATTATTGCGATAATTTCCATTAACGCTCCATCCTTCGTACACGTATGTTATTCAACCTTTTACAAAATTCTACTTTAAAACATTCTAAACATGAGGATCCATATACTCTTAAGCAGTTATTTCACATTTTCTTTATTTTTATTTTAAATTCGTTGTTATATAAGTAATGAACCAATGTGAAACATTTTTCTGAATTTTCAAAATCACACAATCTTCCACTCTATTTTTTTTATAACGAATATTTTCATTTGTAAGCATTCTATATTTGCGTTATTATTTCAAATAGCATATTAACGAAAGATGATAAAGATACACGTAGGAGGCGCATCTTAATTAAAAATCACCCATGCACAGGCGTACATTATAGATTTTATGTGCACATTTATGTAAATGTAACATTGATGAATAATGAACATTGATGAATATAATATGCGTGTAGAAACACCTGTTATGATCTGAATTAATTATAAAACGTGTACGTAAAAACGATAACAATTGGTGATAAAACATTGGTAAAGTACACTTAATCGACAATGACCCACGAGTTGAGAGAAATTGTTTCACGTGTTGCCCTTTATAACATAAAACCAATCAGATAAGCATAAATTCAGTATTGTAATGAATTATACCGAAATAATTCAATAATGGTAAAGGGAAAAATAAGCAAACTGTCTGTAACATGTTATACTTCCGTTTAATGTTTAGATACGAAGATATAAAATTATTTTGTAATCTGTGCAACTAACGCGAACTAGATATTAACAACAACCAATTAATATAAATTAAATTATGCAATCAGTCTACTGGGCCACTCATGACTAATAAAACACCTTTCAAGTCGATCGACATCACGGCGTTGGGGTAACGACCGAAAATTGATTCTCGTTATAATATTAGACCTAAATATAACTGCAGTTGAATTCTAGGTGGAAACATAACTTATGTTGACATAATTAATCTACTCACGATTATTGGATACATAAATATCGTGTAAAAGCTGTATAGGCAATAAGTGAAACGTGAATGCGGAAGTTTTCATTTTTATTTTTGCTATTATTGCTTTGTCAAAACTTAATGAGTTTGTTTACTCATTCCGCTTTTAGCTTCGTTATATTTTACACATACCTTGGTGTAAAACATAAAGAAGCTAAAAGACTCTACTGACGGAGTGATGTAATTGAAATTATTATAATACATAACTAATGCTATAATAAGATGAAAAACGTTAATACCGCTACATATATTAGTTTATATTTAAAACATTTCACCGGTAGGGGTGACATAAAATATATCGTAAATCTGAAAGTATTCTATATTAGTGAGAAAAACGAGTTAACGGTACATTTAATTGACAATTTATGAAATTATAATGTTTTACTTAGATCAATAAAATTAAATAATACAATTAATGTCTATATAACTTTATGTGTATATAACTTAATGTATGTATAACTTTTCACAGCGATTTTTGATTGGAATTTATTATTGGGTAATTATGAGTATAAAACCAAGTTGGCATGGGGGCATGGGAAGATGGCAAAGAAATATTTGCAAAAAGGCAATTATCAAAAGTAGCTAATGCACTCCCAACCAAGGACCACACTGACTAGGGTTTTTGCACTAATTTTTTCTTCTTCCTAATATGGCTACATGTTTAAAGTAGGTTTATCGTCAATTATAAATTATTTTTCTTGGTTTCTGATTTTTTGCTTATCTCTGAACATAAAAAAACCATTAACACAAGTAGAATTCGCGCTGTAAGTGTTTCTTTCACATTTATATAAAAGGTAAAATATTTCTCTCAGCTCTTTCAATTTAAGACCGATTTCGCTGAAATTTTACAAGAAGACGTGGTTGAATTACGTAAGAATATAGCAAAAATTTATTTCTTTGAACCATAGTGGAGGCCATACATCCATAGACCATAAACTTGAAGAGGAATTTTTTTCTGACGGATCCCATTGAGTAAAAGATAATCGAAAGTATTTAATATATTTTGATCTTTTGCGATATATGATTCTTTAAAGCTTTTTCAGTGTATTTTCACCTTATAAAAAAATCTGACAAAAATAAATTAACAGCGATGTAGGTAACGAAGTCACTCACTTTATTCACTTTACTCTGGTGGAATTTACGTATTAAAACATAATAATAAATATTTACATATAGTTTAATAGAATTTGTGAAACTGTATGCCGTTAAATATTAAAACTTTTATATGCACTTAAGTTTGTACGGAATCTTCTTACTGCTAGTTCTTCTCGTACTTAACCGGTTTATAGCCATTTTATTTGTTCTCTATCGTTATCTAGCTCGTAAAGTACGAAATTGATATTTGAAGTTAAAACTTACACCAAAAATTATAAAAAATAATTATTGGTTAAAATTTAATCAACAAAGTGAATAATTCTTTTTCAAGAACGTTATCGTCCATAAATATTTCTTTCCTCTATTCTTGTTTAAAAATTATATACCTTGTTGTTAATATAAATAACTATTATTTTTGTTCTATTGTTGCTTGTTTTGCTAGAAACTGATTATATATCAAAATGTGCCGAAAACAATAGTTGTTTTTAATGCTTAAGCAAAAAATACTCTTTTAAGTAATTATTTATGTTTTATTGTTCTGTTATCAGTGTAAACCATAAAACGAAACCAACGTTGTTTATCAGACTGAAAATGAGTTTTTTTGTTTGTAACGGTATCAGGTAGCTCCAAACAAATATAATGTACAATATTTATGATTTAATGTAGGTAAATATGAATGAGTTTGATAAAATCAAAGCAATTTTTAATTAAATGATCGATAAAATATTTAATAATAATAGCTTTTATTTATTAATGCTAAGACCTTTATTATTACTACACAAATACTGAGATTTATAACATTATTTAATTATAGTATCTTATTTATTTGTAGTAATAAGATTTATAACTCTTACTTAATTATAGTATCTTATTTAATTGTAGTAATAAGTAATTAAAAATATGTACCTTTGCTAAACATTTCTATACGTCTCAGATATCGGAGAATTTAATGAGGTTGCGCAGCACAATTATATACATAATTTATATACATTTGATTATTGTGAAAGGTGTTAGTAGGAAATTTAGTTGTTAGTAGGCAATTTGTTTACCTGCATTACTTTTATGGCCATAGAAAGATCTTTATATTTATTAAATTTCGTGGAAGTTTAACATTTGGATTTAAAGAATTATAAAATATGTTTTCCAACACGGTTAAATCTGTTTAAAATTTGGATAAATTTGGTTTGATTGAACTTAAAAAAATTGAAATTTAATCACACCAGATTTATCGTAATGTCTCTTCCACGTAATGAATTGTTACAATTGTGGCTATTTTCTCGACACCGTAATTGTTTTACTCACCACAAACCTTTAATGCCATTAGCTATCTTGCGACCGCAGTGATTTCGAAACACTGCTACAAATTATTGAATTGAATAACGCATTTATTATGTTCGCAAAATGTTTTTCTTTCATTATGTTAGATATTAAAAAAGTTTTGTTGTCATTAAAAAATACACCCGTCTCAAAATTACTTTACATAAAGCTATGTTATAGCTAGTCTCTATGGCTATTAAGATACGAAAGTTATTTTTATAGTCATTTAATATCAAATCATTTTTACTCTAATAATTAATTAGATATGACTTAAACATGAACTTCATTTTTTATTTCACTTCATTTTTATTGAACTTCATTGTCTATATCATGAAGTGATTTATGTCATTTCCTATTTTTAGTTTTCGGAGAATCATTATTACATTACGCTACTATTACATTCCTTTTCTACGTTCTATAAATTTTCTTCTATGTGTGCTAGGTTTTGATTTTCTCTAAATCAGAAGTGACATTCCGTTTATGAAATTCATCTTCCTACTGTTAAAAGCAAACATTCTTGCACCGTTTTATTGAATAAATTTTTCATTGTCGCGGCCGATAATTTCATGGGCTTTTTGCCAAACCACTCGCTAGAAGCGAATTATACCGGAGCTCTTAAATTTTCTGCAATATTTAATTGATAAGCCACCTGATCGTGGTTGCACAAGAGTATAATTTGTTTATGCTGAGTGGAAATAAATTTGTAGAAATGTGTCGTTGTTATCTTTATTATTCTTATATAATTTTGTATTCAGATCTAGTTTGTAATTTTTTTTAAGCCATTAATTCTTTAAAATGTATCGACAAATGAGTGTTATAAATAAGTCAGTCATAAATAAAGGTAAACAAATCTTTTACTAATGCACTTTATAGCTTGACGAGTTAAAGTGATTTAAAATAGTAGGCAGTCGATTAAATGAGTATATTATTAATGAAAAGGAATGTTACCGATTGAGAGAAATATAGAGAGATGTCAGTATCATACAATATATGTGTATTTACTCGCATTATTTATTTAATTCATTTACGTTGTATGTGTATAAATATAATTCAATTTGTTTGACAAATTTGTAAGATAAATGAATCGCAGTTTCCAAATAAACGGGTTAAAACAATAGATCACCGAGTTTAGGGTTATCATGGAGTTTTGAGTTTGGCTTCGAATTTTATAGAAAAAAACGGAAATTATATTTGAATATGGTTTGGGCATTTCGTGTCAATAAATTTTATCTTTAATAAAAAAATGACATTGAAAATTTGTAATTACTTTTTGGGACACATGAAAGAATAAAATATTATTTAGATAAAATTCTCTGAATATGGATTGAAACATCTTTTTAAAAATATTTTGGCAAGGGAAAACAAATCCTATCTGTCGAAAATTTATCTAAAAGGTTTTACTCATTTTCTTTTTGTAAAGTTTTATTTTATTAACAATAAAAAATTGTTTTAAATGTCACAAAATTTTAAATTTTGAAAGTAAGTGATCTTCGTTACGATCATTGATATATCTATTGACGACAGAAAAATGTTCTACAAACTTTTTGGTTGGGGTTCTCTTATATACAATTGTTGATGTAAAACATACTTTGTTCATTTTCAGAAATAGACATTTAGTGTAGAAATTGGTAATGTTATAATTTTTTATGTATTTTGTCTCTGTTTTAAGTATAGTGTTGGCTTTACGAAAACATTTTTATTTATTTTAAATTTATGCTAATAATATTACAATACTAGGTTTAATGGTATTATTAAGTCATAGTAAAAAAATAATTTAATATATGGTACAAAGCACTCGTAGGTTGAATAATTTAATACATTTATAACCAGTAAATTTTACGAGGAACCTAATTTATAAGTCACCCAAACTGAGTCATACATTTTGTTTTGACGCGAAAGCTTATCGTATTTGCAATAATTTATATATAGATCCCATGATTTACTAGCGTATATAAATTTTAACAAAAGTTTTGAATATTTTAAAAAGTTGGTCGAGTAAATTTTTTTTATTGAGGCATCGTATAAATTTATGTAAAGTAGAATTCTTCTAAAATGTAGTTCGTTTTAATGTTAGAGAAAATAATATGTCCGCTCCTGTTCAGACGCTGTTAGTAAACGAAAAAAGGATAAGATTAAATATACGTTTTAGTGTCCCACCCATCGTTTTTAAGATAAATTTCATGTGATATTTAAAAAAATAAACGTTATTTCTGAATGCTTCAATACATTTAATACTATTCATCACCACCATTACATCTGTTCGTATATCTAATCTAGAGTAACTGTTACCCTGTTGCTGTAGGAATTAAGATGATGATGTAGACATATATTGTACTGATTACTTTATCAATGAAAACTTATCATATCGAACATTCCTGGCAATTGTTGTATGCTTTTGATTAAAACATTACCCTCTTTTAATATTCCTCGATTTAACTCAATAACGGTTCTTGTGGTGTTACGCACATAATTTTGCAGACCGCGTGTAGAACACAGCTTACTGTTTAAGAGTCCCTCTTTATAGATTGGTTTTAAGTGATTAAATTACCCCAAAAAAACCTACCGAAATATTTACTATAAAGCGGTATATCGAAGACCCTAGACCAATCATTTCTTCCTTATTACTTATTTGTTAAGTTAACGGTATTAATTTGTTGATTGTCGCACTACTATAGTGTTCAGTTTTATTACTGTATACTAAATTAAACCAAAAGTGCTCGAATCTTTTTAGACATAATCATGTTATGACGTCAGTGAACTTAAGCTAAGTCAGACTGTAACTTGGTTTAACCTATTAATGAATTCAAATGGTCGGTTTTCACTGTGAAATTACATAAAATTAAAGTATATTGGAATAAGTACCTTAGGGTGCACCGCACTATTAGCCAGTTAATAAAAATCACAAGAAGTTATTCTCGTATTTCGATTTAAAACACAATTATTATTTTTAGCTCTATCAGAGGAGGAGAGACCAATTACCTCCAGAATTAAAATAAATTTCACACGCTAATGATCAGATTCAAATCTCCAAAGAACCCATAATGCAAATATTAAAAAATATCGTTTATATACTCTTATTTTTGACTGATTTACAATTTTGGGATTTTTAACAGTTTCAATAGCTGTGACTTGTTGGAATCATAAACTATATAAAAAACAGCCAAGTCCAAGGCATGCGCTTGTGATTAATTTTTGTTAAAGTAATTTAAATTAATTGGAATATATCCAACTGGTAATTTTCGGTAAATATAGAGAGCTCATATATATCCTTGATTCTAACGTCCTAAAGTTATAGCCACTGGACAAGAATTGAGAATCTGAGGATAGATCTGAGGAAGCTGTAATTGTATATTACTATTCCGAACGAACTGTAGAAATTGCAATGAAGTGTTGGAATAGATCTAGAATTCTAATTTTTTAAGTTACATTTTACATTTCAAATTATAGAATAAACACAATAAATATTTTTCTGGTCATGGTGTGATCAGGTTCGAATGCGTATACCAGTAGGCAATAATTATTGTAATAACTTAGCTACTATACATTAGTTTCAAAACAGACAAGTACTACAATTACATGAACATTTATTCGTTTGGTATCATTTTGTATATAACCATGCATAGGACAATGATTCTACTCTTTTTCTATTCTAAAATATCTATCCTCATGAATTTTACTTGATTTTATTTTATTAATTTATTATCCTTCTAAATAATTTATATATTGTTAATTTCTATATTTACAAAATAAGAGATTAAATTTCAAACAAGTAAAGTCAACAACCGTCGTTCGCAATATATTGCGAATTACGTCAAAGTACCTGCGCGTGTAACTAGGAAGTGGAATCATCGCTGTGCGCCGTCTCACTCGAGGTCTAGTAGTGAGGTCTGTTTGTCATTTTTGTTTACACAAATTCGCGTGTTGTGTCTGAGAATGTTCGGCTTGAAGTTGAATTGTGGGTGAGATAATAAATATTAATATTGCGACGCTGTCTTACATATTATTCAAGTATGTGAATGTAGTAAACATACGAGGGGAAGTACGACAACTAATATGCGTTTTTATTTAATTTATATTTTCAATATCTATCAGTATCTTCTAATCAATAAATTGCTTTTAATTATTCAAGAGACTGAGCTAAGTTATGGTTTTTGGAATTGGAGTTACAGACGATCTAATGTTTAAAGACGGAAATTTTCCATTTTATTTATTTAAACCTTAGTTTGTTTATCTATCTACACATATATAAATATACATATAAATCCTCTTTAATCCCCCAAGTCAAGATTAATCACTAATGAATTGAATGAAGTAAATTACTTTGGTTTTTTCAGTCATACAATTTCTTTTATTTAAACACTTTCTTGCACCACTGTCACATCATTTTTTTCTGGCACGCATTTCTAAAAAAACTCTATGTTTGAAATAAAATATCTAGACATATTTATTAACGAAATAATGCTTTTTCTCCTTAATATTTTGATTAAATGACCTCGATAACTTGATTTTCTTGGATAATTTTGAAGTCTTCTTTGTTTATTCCTCATATAGTTCTTATTAAATTCCTTTTATGAAAGAAAATTGTAATCGCAACAAAATATGAAAATGTTGTCAATTGTTATTTTAAGTAATATTTTTGTTGAATTACTTTTTTATTTCCCATCATATTAAGTTTAGAGTGTTTTTTTCCTTTTTTCACCGCTTATTAAACATATATTAACACGATGTACATGTTACGAATACTTTTTCAAGCTACAAGACAGATCTCTTGCATGTATTCCTGCTTGTTTTCATATTATCGGTTTAATTATACTAAATCTATATATATATATATATATATATATATATATATATATATATATGTATATGTATATATATATATACATATATATATATATATATATATATATATATATATATATATATATATATATACATCTCTCAATTAATATGTCAGGTCTTTCGTTCTTCCGTCAGGAATATAAAAATACTGAGTAAATAAAATTCTGTGAAATAATTGTTTTTTATTTTAGTATAAGTTACATATAGACATAAGTTGACATTCATGCGGACAAGTTAGGCATGTGTTTAAGTACATATGCGAAATTATGACAGACCGTTATCTACGTTGATATATTTTCATTTAAATGGTCTTATCGTGATTTAGATACGTTGAAATGGCATTGTTTTACTGATATATTACAGACAGGGATATCCTGATACTTTATCGTATTATTCATATTATCTACGCTTATGATAAAACTGTAGAACTGACAATGAAGATATTTACAAAAATATAATTTAGGGGAACAAAAGTAATAGAACAAAAATGTTGTTTTTGGAATATTTGGCTATCGGTTTATATGTTCTATTTGTTCGCGCATGACACAAGAACCGTTAAAGGCATTTTAATGAGGTTTTCATTGATGGATTCTGTGTGGTCTGAATTAAAGCAAATTCTATATGGGCTTGCTTCAATACCATCGATAAAGTAAAAAAATTCTGCGTATACTTATGTACGCGAGTTAGAAGTTATACTTCTTGAGTTAGAAGTGTACAAGAATAAGTTTATTTAGCATGCAAATAATTAATGGAAATAGAATAATAAAAGGACTGGTACGTGGTTATAAATACGGTTGCTAAAATCTAAATTCCCTTATATTATTAATATTTGTTATTATTATTGATTTTTTCATTAAATTAAATTTAATTATTTTGATAATTTAAATTAATACTCAGCATTCAGTTTAATATAAATATGTGTATATAATGAATTATTAAATTTGCTGAAACAATCTAAATAAAGTTTAATTAATAATACAAATAAATTTATATGCTGAAAATTCATTGTAATTTATTAATTTAAAGTATTTAAGAAAAGATAAATTAATAATTTATAATGCAAACAAATACGTACCAAAACTTACCCTCACTTAGAGCAATACGCTTAAAACATATTCTAAAAAGTTTATAAGCACTATTTATATCACGAATATTCACTTCTATTAAATTTCAATTACTAAAAAATATTATTTAAAAGCACAGATATAACTTAGATTTGTATCAATATAAAATACGTGTTGTGTATTTGCTAATACCTCAAAAACTATCATGAATATAGTATCAGTCAGTACACGCATGTAAATACATATTAATGAGCAACATTATCCTGTCGATTTTTGTTGTTTGGTGCGCGTCGCAAAATTTCACTCACCACATTTTTCATAACGTGTCTAAAGAAGTATAACTTCAAACGAAGATATGGTAATTTTAAATTTCAATACATAACACACTTACTCCAAAAAAGTTTATTCTTATAATAATTATGGCGTTACATGTATGTTATAGTTAATTTAATATTATTCTCAAAAGGTCCACGGGGAAGAAGTCGCGGGCATGACTAGTGAAAAATAAAATGATAATATTGTTATTTTGATAGTTAGTAAATAAAATATGATATGGAAAAATAACATCTTATTAAGTTTTAGTTTCCATGTACAAACTATATTTCAACGACAGTAAAAGCAGATTTTAAATTATTGAAATTGATTTTAATTTTTAATATTAATGTTTCACCAAAACTTTTGTGAGAATTATTTTTCTATATTTCATGTGCTGGCGCTGTTTCAAAACTACATTGCCGCATTTATTTTATTGCAATATACATTATAACTCTCACAAGTATTAACTTTACACTTAAGGTAGGTAGTTGTGTGAAAGTCAGATCCAAAAATTATCATAAAATATTTTATTGAAAATTATTGTTTTTTTTCCAAACGGTTAATGTAACATAATTTTAACAGTTTGCAAAAAAATTGCGTTTTTATTGGTTTTTTTTAAACAAAATGAAGTGTGGTGAAATACTTACTTTTCCCTTAATGTGAATTGTAATATGTTTAAGAGTGATTTTTAACAAACTAAACTGTAAATAATTTTTAATTTTTTCAAAATTTTAATTTTACATCATTTTACATTGACTTCGTTTTTTAGACAAATCGCTTTACACGTTTTTTAGATAAAATTTAAAGTGTGCTGAAATAACTGCTTTTCCTGTAACGTTAATTGTACAATTTTTTAGAGTGATTTTTATCAAAACTAAATAGTAAATTATTTTTAAGTTTTAAAATAAGGTTATATACCTTATAGTTTGAATACTGTATGTCAAAAATTCAGCGAATTTCGTTCACAACACGTTTTACACGACAACTATCCTATACTATAGCTAAAAGTAAAGTTCCTTTCGAAAAGTTTTTCATCTACATGCGTTTAACATTTCCATTTTCAGATTAAATACATATTTAATTAATTAAATTATTTATGACTGTCTACTCTCATAAACGAAAAGACAAATAGGCACATGAGAATGTGCGATTAACGTTATATTTTTATCGTAAACTTATTGATAAAACCTTTTTTAAACTCTAAAAAGATTTGAAGCGGATATTAATCGAAGTTATCTGATATTTTTTTCATAACTTGGCACATAAAAATGTTACGTTTAGAATTGTACTCCTATTAATTAAGTTTAAGAATTATGTGATTGTTTTTTATATTAACGAGGTCAATGTTTAAGCCTATGCGGCATATACCCGTATGTCTAACATTTGTTTATATTCGGCATTTTCGATCTCGCGTTGCCAGCCGTGGAATACGTGTTCGGAACTCATTCAGCAGTACGCTGTACAGGTTAGAGGTTAAGTGAGAGACGGATAAACTATTTGTGACAGCTTTTTTAAGGTAAACGTTTATTTGAGAGTTGAGTGAAATTTATACATAATCGAAAACATCACCTTTCACCAGTTTGTGCGTTGTGATGGAATAATGAGCTAAAGACATTATTGAAGTGGAGGCGTTACGGAAGTTCAAAGTGTGTAGGTTGAGCCCATTTATTATATGATTATTTATATGACGAAAACTTATTGGCTATAGAGATTCTTCAGCTTGTTTATTTAGAAGAATTTTATAAATTTAATATGATATAGGTATGAAAATAATGTAGGTGCGACATTTTTGCCTTCTCGTTTAGTCCGAATGTGTCTCTTTATTGATTCGATCAAGTTGAAAGTCGGTACATAGTATATGTATGTACTAAAACGAGTGTAAGATATAGTACGAAAAGAATCGCATAAAAATTAGGTTATCATAATAACAAGCTAAGCATTAAAAATTACACGATTCAGGTTGTTGGAAGGTATTTAACAAAATATTACATCTTTTAACAGATTTGAAGAAGTTCTTTTAATATATATTTCATAGTAACTTTTGCTACAAAGTTGTGCATTCCACAAGGTATGACGCATTTATATTTAAAAGGTGAGTTACGTCACTGTAATTTTTAAGTGTTGAAACTTAAGTTATGTTATTAGTTTAGGTTTCAAATAATTTTGTCAAATTAAAATGGCAAAATGATTTGAAATTTGAACTAATAATATAAATTATACAGCCAGGTCGATCATAATTTTTTATTATATGATTCTACCATATTCTCTTTTAATTTGTTATGCTTTTATTTTTGTATCGATATTAGACATTCAGCACACTATACTAAATACTACAAAATTATTTTGTAAAAACAACAACGTCATACTACGAAAGGTGCAAATGAAATGACCTAATACTTTTGGAATTCAGGTATGAGGGCAGTATGATATTTCTAATACATTTACCACACTCCTAGGAATAAAAAACTGAGACTGGAAACTGCAAAAAAATTTACTCTTCCCTTTCATCCGAAGTCAGTGTTAGCGACTGGACGGAGTGGAAGTGGAAAGATCGTAGCGAAATTATATAACTGATTTGGATATGTCAAAAAAAATCATTATTCAATTCATAATTACCTACTCTGTTCTTTCACATTACAAATTTATTTTTGCTTTTCGTAAAAAAACTTTTGAACTCAAAAATTTAAAAACCGTCAGCTATAATTTAAGTAGGGATTTTTTTGGAACGTAAATAAAATATGTATTTTCAAAAATATGGTATGATTTATCATTAAAAATCTGTTTCATTCTAAATTTGTGTCGTGCACTGCGCAGTACACTTTCATTAGTTTAAAATTATATTGATAAAATTGCGCTACTTCCATTTATAGTTTGACAATTAATTCTATTCAGTCATTATGGCCTAAGGTTTTGCTGCATCGATATTTTCTTAACGTGTAATGAAGACATTGTTCGTACTGGGGATGACGTCAATGCATGGAGTCATTTAATTAGTGAACAAAGGAGTACATTTTCAATGCATAAATAGAGTGTGTTTAACAATATTTATTAATAATTATTTTTATTAAGCGTGAGAGTAATTTCCAAAGAAATTATAGGGTATGCATTGCAGGTTAACTCGATGCAATTAATAATCTGATATAAAAAAATATTTATGTTTTAAATTTATTATAAATTTATGTTGAAATAAAAGTGTTCACCATAAATGTGTTCGTTCTTGAGCAGATTTGATTAAAGCGATTATTTTCGTATCTTTAATGATGCGAGTTCTTCCTTTTTTGTGAAGATGTTATGATTAAACGATTTTTTTTGTAATTACACTTAAAAATAAACATTATAACCAGCAATGACGAACATTTGGCCTAACTGTATTA
This sequence comes from Druceiella hillmani, assembly GCA_039881145.1. NCBI lineage: Eukaryota > Metazoa > Arthropoda > Insecta > Lepidoptera > Hepialidae > Druceiella > Druceiella hillmani. The sequence continues at coordinate 43,734,248 of JAYKKI010000001.1, read as the reverse complement.
ATAACTACACGTAATGCTGAAACCTAATCTAGGCAAAGAAAATTTGTCATTATTCTTATCATTAACTATATATTTTACATCAAAAATGTATGTTTAAATAGATATATCTATTTTTAACCAAAAATCTGCCACTAAAGCCCGAACATTAAGCATAACCGAAATTAATTTTTATTTTATAATGCCGCTTTGGTACTTATACCTACTTATATTTGTCTTACCTTATATGAGATAAGGTAATTTAATGCTTTTGCATTTTTAGCACGTAAATGATTGAAATCGGTCTCGGTAATGAGAGAGCGCGATGAATTAATTCATATTCACAGAAAGTTTAAAGAGAAATATAATAATTGATAAATAGATGTCTAATGCAAACATCATTTAATACATTTTATAATGCGCATATACACGTTTACGTAACAAATGAGACCATGTATAAAATCGGTGATCATTAGTTGATACTTAATTGCTATAGCGACAACATTTACAATCAACACCTGAAAAATACTAGACATGAAAGTCTAGTATTTTTCAGGTGTTACTCTTAATACAACATTTTTATAAAAAATCAGTTTACTTTATATTATACAGTTTTAAGGTTAGAGAGCATAGGTTTAAAATTTTCTTAAAGTAAAATAATACTGAGTGCTGTGTAATTACTTTTTGTAAAAAAACAAAATCTCCAAATTAGGCATTTATCTATAAGATCACAATTGTTTTAGACTGGAACGAGGGCATGTTTGATATAATTGGGTATCAAAACAATAGCTAGTAGAGACTCTGATAATCTACGGAGTTAACGTCTTTAAGCATATGGGTGATCCTTGAAAGCGTAGCCTTCATAATGTCGTATTATGACGAAGGTCATCGGTATTTGTACCACCTAGATAAGGGAAAATAAGTATAGATAGATTTAACATCTTATTAATTGTGTAACAGTAGACTGTAAATTGGTGACCAGGATAATGAAAAATACAAAAAAATAAAAAAATATCTTCCATATTATTATAATTTATATTAGGATATGTTTTTATCGCCAAATTAAATTAATATAAAAACATTTCGGAAAATTAAAACAATTGAATTTATCTGAAAAGAAAATGAATTAAAATTAATAAATTATTAAAGATATTGATAAAATAAATTATATTTGTTCATATTATAAGTTGAAGTATTTTTATTTTATTGTTATGTGTAGCTATTTTAATTTCATAATAATTAATATTTCACCATTTTGACGTTTTCAGTGGAATTTTTTATCTCCTTGATATTACTTTGTTGATAATTTTCTTTTATTATTAAAACAATCTGGTCACACAACCGACCACATTCCTCTTGTCTACGGTTTCCAGCTCATTGCATTGGTATTGGACGCGCATCATTTTATCAATATGTTAAGAGTAACAAATAATATACATATAAAGCAAACGTATACGATTGGCGTGTGAGAACTGACCTATGTAACTCGAAGAGCTGCGTCGCAGATTCACTTTCAATGCAATCGTCGTTAGGAACATTAGATGACTTTGTCTACGTTATCCGGTTAGACCGGCCTGGAAAATGTTAAAACAACTTGACTCATTATACTTAAAAATTGGGTTTATTTTTAGTAATATACGTTGTATGCATATTGATTTGAAATAAAATATGTTTTGTTAGTTCAAACTTTTTTGGAGACACGAGAAATATAGAAAATAAGAGAAATCGCGTCTGAACTGAAATGCATAACAGATATTATTTTTTATAATGAGTGACGATAAAATACAACATACCGATTAAATACTTATTTCTTCGTCTTGTCTTTTTATCTCTTCCATATTTTCGTCGCAACCATTATCACTAAATTATCTTTTCTATTACTCGTCGTCGAATGGACTTTGGATTAGCAGGATTGAGATACTTCGAAATGTTTACTACTTTAATCGTTGGTACGATGAATGTAGCAAAAATGGAATATAAAAGTTAAATCAAAAATTGTAGACTGTATTTATAGTCGTAGATTATTATAAAATTCGAAAAAGTATACATCGTTACTATGTACACAAAGCATTTGATTTGTGTAATTCAGAAATACGAGAAAATATTTCATCTGAATTCTTCTGCAGTATGTTAGGGTTTTAGTAGGAGTTTTTTGGTTAAGAATAGATATATCTATTTAAACATACATTTTTGATGTAAGATATATGGCTAATTATAAGAATAATGACAAATTTTCTTTGCCTAGATTAGGCTTCAGCATTACGTGTAGTTATTAATACAGTTAGGCCAGCAATGTAGTTATTAATACAGTTAGGCCCGTCGTCACTGCTGGTTATAATGTTTATTTCTAAGTATAATTACAAAAAAATACGTTTAATCATATCATATTTACAAAAAAGTCATCATGGAGTAACCGGCATCATTAAATATACGAAAATAAACGCTTTAATCACTTCTGCTCAAGAGTTTGTTGAAGGGGGGGTCTATATCGAGGGGTTATCGTGTTAGTGACCTGCCTGTCCTGCCATATTGGCTTCGTTGTCTGTTATCTTTAGGCATGCACATAGTATATTTTTACATAAATTTAATAATAACGCTATGTTTTGATGATCTTCAACATGTGGAAAATGCGTGTAGTTTATATTAAAATTATTCGTTGGGTAGCAGTTTATACATATGTAATAAAAATGTTATCCTACACTGTCTATCAGTTCTACCGTCATTTGTTGTTCTATTATTTGAACATATTGATATTTAATGTCGAAAATATATTCGATACCAACTAATACACTACATAATACGTACTTCTGTGTCGATACTCCTCGTCTTACTTATTCTTGTGTCTTTGTTTTATTCAAAATAAATTTCAAATTATCTCCTATATTCAACGTGCCAATAATATAGATATTCTGTCATCTCACACAAGCCTCTTATTATGAAAAATAACATACAGAAGGATAGCGAATTAGTTTGCTGCCATATTTTGGTTAAAAGTTTTTATTTCGTTATTAAGATGTTAGATGTCCATTTACATTTAATTTCAATGGTTTGATATATTGATATTTTCTACTGTTTACTGGAGAAGTATTTATAGTTTTCAAAAGTAACTTATTTTCTGCGGTAACTTCTTTAGAAGTCTATATCAATTATGTATTAGGAAAAGAAAAACTGCTGCTATCTTAGAAATTTACTCATTCTAGATTATATTCATTGAACTCCGGTTTCGTTAATAGTAATTAGTTTTGAATAAAATAACATTATTGTCAGAAATTATTAACATTATAAATTTTTATTAAGGAGCATATCGGAAAGCACGAGCAGGAGGACATGTAAAGGCTACCATTCGATTTTTGTGGGATCCTTTGAGGTATTAACATGGAATAAATTGCATATTGTAGCTATTGATAGACTTCATAATTTTTTTTTAAATTATTAACATAGGGTTAACTCTTTATGAAAATAATTCATACGAATAAGCAAAAAGAGAGGCGACAGTTCGCAAAAGACTTATTTATGTTTAATTATAAAATTATGGTCGTTTAAAAGTTTCAAAGTATTGAAAAAATTCAAAGAGAACACAGAACAATATTGTGATTTATTTATAAACTATTTAAACTTTTCAAAACTATTTCTATAATCTTTGCTATAGCCCACCAGAAGATGTAATACAACGAAACCTAGGTTGTGGCAAAGAACTTAAAGAAAGTAGAAATAATACTACATCATGTAGTTTCATTTAATTGTGAATATTGAATTTCTACAAAATTAACGCCAAATATATTAAATAAAGCTTTTAAAACTATTTGAACTAGGTTTTCATTTCTCGCTTTGAGAAATGAAAACCTAGCATTTTGCAAAAGACTGCCCTGTTTTGATCTGCGAACAATGGAGACATGTTTTCATTTCTGTATGACTTACTTACAGCATTGTACTGACATTTGTTGATCTTTTTTTGGAATGTCAGTTCTTAGTTAGCTAGCATATATTTATTCAGAAGTAACTAAAAAGATAGCGATTTTTTCACACGATAATTATATATGTTTCCTCGTAGACGGGTTTGAAAGATATTCTTGACTATCAAAACCAGTTTGACGACCTAGTTTATCAAAGAACAATTAACAGCTAGAATGTAGGTATATGAGTTAGTTCGTGTTCGTCGAAACTGGGATTTCCGTTAGTTTATATGTATATGTGCACATATACGTTGATCAACTCAAAAAGTTTAATCGACTTTCTGGATGCGCATGTATTCATAAGTACAGTTTGATTGTTATGAAGGGGCTTGCTCTCGGTATCAATTTTTTAAGAAAGAAAAACTTAAAAAAAGAAAGAAGTTTTATTATGTACACATGAATATAGTTTTTTTATGAATGTAAGAACTATTGCCAACGGCACTAATAAAAACCTCGGAATTCTCATATTATAAAAATATAGATATTGTTAAATATGAATTACTTGGATTGTAATTGGTTAGTATTTTTGAGATAATACTCTAAATTTGTGCTCGTTTTCATACATCGCCTGCAAAATAAGTTCTAGGAATAAATATATCTTTTAAAAATATGTTATAACAAGCATCTCTAATATGTCATTGTACCGTCTTAGTTTGCATTGAGTAGCTGTAAAATATAGAGCGTTATTTCTCATTTCATTGTAATATAGTATAAAAAAAGAAAATTACCAATCATGAAAGTAACTCATATTTTGTTGCAGCTATCTAACGTATGTATGACATACTACACTTTACCATAGACACGCGGTTTCTAAAGGACTTGCTAAACTTTGTATACAGTGTAACTAAATTGTATGTTAATCATGTCATGCAATATTAATTTTGACCTTAACTTCCAAGGCAAAATACTTAAAATTAATGCACAAATTGAAAAAAGATATCATATATCAATTTATGCTTCCTTATTGCGTATTTTGTACATACTCGTACTATCGTGTGTATCGCGTTTGCTTAGTGATAAGACTTACAAGTGATATTAAGAATTAAATAAAATATTGTGTTGGTTATGTAATTCTTTCATGAAGTAATGTAAACAAATTTCTCATCAGACATTTGCTTCTAACCTTTTTTCCGTATGCAGGCTAATAAAAATAAATTTAATGTACAAATGAAAAATATAAATTTATATTTTTCATTCTTGTATTACTTTTTGCGCATTTTAGTATTACATTTTTATCACTTTACCGCTTTATATTTACGATTTGCGTGCCAACTGTTTTCATATTTTTTAATTAATTTAAATTTCTCTGAAAAACAGATTGCAAGTTTTATACTTGTACATATGTGTTTATACCCTTCGAGTCAATTCATATGCCAGACTCGGCAACACACAGTAGATTCTCATGCGTTATGTCCATTTTGGTGACTTTGTTTTATAGTTCGGTTTTTCGAGTTACATCACGATGGTGTTACTAAAATTCAATTCAATTCTGAGACTTAAGAAGAATGTTGTTTGAAGTTTTTATAAAAATTAGTCCCGTACTTTTTAAATTAATGACAGTGAAAAGCATAGTAATAGTATGAAAACCGTAAACAAAATTGGTTTTTCCGGAAGAGTTGAACTTAACATTGTTTGGTTTAGAGTTTCAATTTTATTCCTTAAAACAACACGAAGACTAAATCTGTGATAACACAACTTACCTCTATGATAAATTGGTTCAATGGATCTCCAAGTAGATTTTGGTTATAATTACATAACATTATATGTTCTTGAAATCCACGAAGATACGGTCGTTCAATGAACGGTACAGTATTTCTCAAAATATAATATTCATATTTATTTTAACTTTTTTAATATGCAATTAGTTTGGTTTTCCCCATTAAGGTATGGTCAAAATATAATAACAATTTAAGTGGAGGATACCATGACCATTCACAGATTACTAAGACTTATTTTTTCTGTTTTCACTTATAATTATAATTTTCAAAACAAATTCGTAAATTTTTAATCATAAAATTATAATTCATTACGATACTGGGAAGGTAAGTTTAACGTATAATCCGGCTTTTAAACAATAGGTCATAATCGATGATATTTTTTAGGCTGACAGGGAACAATTACGCATGACCTTAATGAACACGTGGCGCTTTAATCGAAGTTATCTATTTCCGCATTAAAATTATATTTAAATTAATTCGTTATTATGAATTTTTTCGTACGTAATTCTGGAAAGCGAGGCCGAGAGGTAAATGGTATATTAGATTCATACAAAAGTTTGAAAAGATTGTTATCGAACAGGATTTGATTCGTCGTGCCATTGTTAGTAAATGTTAAGATGATAAATTTAATTAGTTGCTAGTTTCAGTATTATATAAAAATGTATAAATTTGTGTATGTTTTCATATCAAAAATTGCATAACAAAAAAAAATTACGCATACGTATTAAACATTTGTCTGTTATTATTTATTTCTTATCTAATGCTGTTTTCCAGCGAGTTAGAATAAATAAAAAAACGTGAAACGTACGTATTACTTTTTTAAAATGTATACAAAATTCAAATGAAATAATGAGGTATGTCTAATTTATTTGATTATTTTCAAACCTTTCTGAAGCATTTAACCAAACATTTATTGTATATATTTAATATAATGTAACCTCTAAAGTGCAGTAAGTTAGATTATGAATTAAATAATATAATAAAGTCTAACTTGAAACAGCAGAATGTATTTTAATAAGTAACCTCAAAGATAAAGCATATAATTGAGGTTACATCACATTGATTCTCCTAAGGTAACCGGCCTCTTTAGAATCGTTGATCGACTCTACCAAGGTAGTTATATCATTAAAAAGACTCTAGATGATCATTACTTGATTGGCGTAACGTCAAGTTAATGACATTGAGGAAGCATCGTTAAGTTTCATGATCAGTGTTCAGAAAGTTTCTCTCAGATATCTGTAATAGTTTAATAGAAATGCTATGCACCCTTATATGTTTAATATTTTATTTTATATGTAATAAAACTATAATTTTTTCGTAGATTAAAAATATTTGCCAAAATAATTATTGAGAGATGAGGGATAAGTGGCAGAACGGTTTGAAATAATTTTTGGAATTTTTGTATGATAATGTTTTTTTGTTGGAATTCCCGTCACTGAGAAAATGCATTGTTTTCAAATTCCAATGCAAGTCGTTGATGATTTTAATTATAGTTAGAAGATAAGTGTAAATGTCACAAAAGTGAATAGGAGATTTTGTTATTCACTGTGGTTTTAAATTTCCTATATAAATTCAGTAAAATGTCGTTAAGCAATCGGATATGTTTCTTAATTGTAATTCTGTTTATAGTCTCTATTTTCCTCGCTGTTAATCTGCCATCCGTGAAATCTCTATCATCTATTTCTGGATACTCTTTTATCCGCTACTTTGTATTATTTCTACTCTAACGCATCTTGTATTTATTCATCCTTTTTTTTAATTTCCTGCAACTTTGATTTTAGCAAACCGTTCTTCAGTTTCGAAAAGTTTCGGCTTTTTTTAGCAATTCTCTTCCGGATTCTCTTCTATATGTCGTACTTCAAGTTGATGGTTATGGACTATTTATTGGAGTATCCTCTTCTACAATTTCTTTAGTCTGCTCAGTAATTTCTTTGCTTAATTTTTTCTGTTACGATCATTATTCAAGTTTCGTTTCCACTGTTTTCTCTTTATTTTGGTCCTCTCGGCGTCAACTCTTTGATGTTTATCACGTTTATCTTCTCCTTATTCTTTCTAAATATATATTTCTGCCCTTTCACTATCTCTATTCAATATGTCTTCTGTCATCTTCCTTCGGATACGTCTCATAGCCGATTCAACTCGCTCTCTTTGTTTCATACGCTCTTGTGGATCATTATTTTCTTTTCTTTCTTCGTCAATTCTTCGCAATTTCAATACTAAAAATAAATAAATTATAGAGTGAGGTAAATAATGTTAGCCACGAATGTAGTATGAAAGTTATCCACATATTTTATGTGTTTACGCGTTGCACTTTGTAAGAAATAAAGAAAATTTGATTTTCAAATTCCAATTTAAAAAAATACACATTGAAACTGGCGTTATATATAAAAAAATAACCTTACAAATCTTCAAAAGTTCAAAAAAGCTGGCATTATTTCAGTGACTATAAACCATTACTGTAATCTTACTATGTTTTAAACATTTTTACTAATAATTTGAGAATGTAACCATTATTTAAGTATTAAATATTACATCTGATTTCTTTGCTGTCATTACCTTAAGTTTGTAAAATCGTTCCAAAAATTTAGAGTAATTTCAGGGAACATAAATAATTTATCTGATCCTAAAATGACGAAATTTTAGCAAAACCACCATATTTTATTAGGTACCAAGATCAAACTTGTCTCTTGCACGTTTGCCAATAACATTCATCAAAATACATCTAGGTCAAGAGTTGACTCTCTTAATTTCTATTTACTTATTTGTGTAGAGTTAAAACAGAACTGATACACCAAGTTTTACTGACTCGTCACGATTGTCGTGTCATGAATTAAATTGTTTTCAATATAGACATTATCTACAAACTACTTGATGCGGAGCCAGTGTGCATATGACATATAATTGGGTCTTGTTTGTGTACAAATAATGGCAATGTTGCGAAGCTTAGCAAATTATTTCTACCAAATTTGTCTTGATTATTTGAATGAGGAAATTATAGTAACAAGAGTATAATCGGTTATATAAAAAAAGTTTAACAAGTTTGTGTTAAATGGTTTGAAATACATTTAAACAGACTATTTTTGGATATTATATTAAAGTCAGTATAATATCCCGCCAGCATATTATTTTTTAAGCTACCATTTATACGCATGTAGACAAAAGTAGAAGTCTGCTGAATGAATAATTTGATAATATTTCAAACAAAATTATTGTTTTACTTGAAGAATATGTTGATTATTGAGGAAATAAGATATTTACTTTACTACAGGTTCGTACATCATTGATTTAACCCTGTGTTTTTCTTTTAATTTTTCCAAAATACATTTTTATGTTACGTGAATGCACTGAACTGTTGATTTAATTTATTTTATATACTTGTATAAATCACATTAAACATCCTTATTCATTTCTTAATTCATACTGAAGCGATAGTAAAGAAATTTTACGTTAATTTTTCTATTGTTTTCAATTGTTTTTTTTTGTAGTTTTAAAAAATATTATTATTGAATATATAGAGCTTTTGTGTAGTTACAAGTATAAACGTGATGGGAAAATAAGATCCTAAAGATAGATTTTGATATCTCACTTAATTCCTTTCAGAAATGATTCATTGACAAAAAGCTAAGCTTAACGCAGATGACACATTAAGTTTCATTATTGTCATTGTAGAAATATGTTAGAAATTTTATATAAATTAAGTGATAAATTTTAATATCATTTAGAGAAATGTTAACGAAAATTGTTAAAGGTGCTATAAAGATTCGTTAAAAGCAATTTTCGTTTTATTTCGTTGTAATATTTGTTATGAGCGAAAGAAAATGTAGATATTGAAAAGCTGTGGAATCAAGTAACACCCGACAAGTGTTACTTGATTCCACAGCGTTATGCCCTACGCTACGTACGTACTCAAAAAAAAGATTTTCTCATGCACCATCTTTCTGGTATTCCAATAAACCAAGATGATGGCGCACTAACTAAAATTTATTTTGATTTTCTAGGGATATAAAGCAACACCATTGGAGGTTTTGTTTCTCAGAAGATAGAAATAATTAGAAGTACTGTTAAAGTTTTTTTTCACTTCCTTTTATTTTTTTTTAGTGTTTTTTCAGCCTTTGTCCAATAACTTGTGTCAACTTAAGATGTATACTGTCATGTTTATCAAATCGTTCTGTTTTATTGGAAAACCACACTTTGCAATTTGCACCAGCCAGTCAGCTAGAACTAGTCCCACTTTTCGTTTAATATTCTATTTCTTTCGATTTTGAGACTATCTTCGTCGATTTTCTCGTAGACTTTTGAACTGTAGTCCTCGACGATATCGCCTACATCTTTTATTGTGTTCCTGTGCTCGAATAGGTTTATGATTACATTTGATAAGGGCTGAGACATGATTTTATTAATTTGTTGACAATTATAATCAAAAATATATGCGTAAATACCAAGTCAATTAAAAATTAATGGGAGAGACGCAGTAGATGGAATTTTTATGGCCAGCCGACTTTAGGTAATTGTAATTTATTTAGGTTTTCTAATATCGTCCGCCCCTTCGATCTTAGCTTTTACGCAATATAACAGATCCTAAACAACGTTGTGCGTTTATTTCGAGTACAGATAAAAATAAACGTAACAATAACACTGGATGGGGTTCTTTATTTAATATATTATTGAAAACAAATATAAATCCGGACTTTGAAAGACTTTAATTTTAGTGAAATCACATATACCAAAGAGTGGTTATACACTAGGTTTGAAGATAAAACTTCGCCATTTGAAACATCTCTGCGGGTCTGATTTTGGGCCTCTACTAAACGTTCATACGAAGACTGATCATCACCATATTGTCAACATCTATAGCATATTAAAAAAAGTCCATTTTTGTATAAAAATATTATAATATTGAATTTCTGTCTAATTATTACCGATTTTTTTTAAATAGCTCATATAAAGGCAATCTATCCTACTATTAAAACTACAAACCGTTATTTTACCAGCAGTACAGTAAATATTGGCGTCCACTAAACCCGTCGATTTGAGTTGAAGCGAATCGCAAAAATTCATTTACCTATATATTATAAATGTACGTCTATTAGCGGACAGCCAAATTGTGGCGAATTTCTACGTCACGACTTAATGGATGGTCAACGATCTCCTACACTCCTTTTTGGAAAGCAATGAAGAACTGTTAATTCTTGTGTAAAAGTAGTCGGATTTGTATGATCATGGAGACCCTAATTATTATGACGACAGCTTTGGATGAATATATAGAAGAAATAGCAGGAATTATAAATAGTACATCTATATATAAAACGTACCTATTTTATTTATTGAAATAGAACTTTACAGTTTCAAGTTCACATTATTATGTATTGTTTGACTACTTGTATATTGAATTTCTCTACATCAAACATAAAATAATTTTTGAATTTGTTTCGCATTGCGAATACGACTTGAGATGCGTTTCTGTATGTGATTTGTGGTCTTGAATATATTGCGGCTACTATAACCTTAACATGTTCAGGAATTAAAGATAAACTCCTCCCATAAATTGTAAAGTCCTACTGAGAGACGATTACTGAAAAAAATTTTTCACTCATTATTGTTTTAGTAGCAATATATGGTCCCATTAATACTTTTGTACTGGGGAAGCGGCATCCCCGACAAATATACGTAACATGGTTCCCACTGTGCTGGGAAGGAAAATATATCTAGGAACATCTAATTTTTTGTGTCAATAATTTTACAAAGGCAGAGTTTTCAAATATGCAGCCCTCAAAATTCTTTCCAAGATTGCCTATATCCAGAAGCGTTAATTTATAACCAGCGTAACAGTAGTAGCTAGAAGTACTCGGTGGCATTCGATAACCACATATTTTCCATCCAAAGCTCCAAGGCAGTTTCTCTAATTAGTTTCCACAATTAAAAGTAATTATCCGCCTTTCGTTGTACATGTAATTTCTTTTATGTCAATAATTTGCAAAAGGCAGAGTTGCCAAATATGTAGCCGTCGAAATTCTTTCCAAGACTGCCTATAACGTAAATTCATAATAAGCGTTAACTAATGCCAACGAAACAAATAAAAATGTCTTTATTTAAATGATAGTAGTTAGTACCATTGATCACATCACATATTTTCCATCCAAAACTCCATGACATTTAGGGAAATTCCACTTTTATCAAGAATTATCCGCCTTTTATTTTCATTATTCTTCAGCGAAAGGTGTAGGTTGTATTTTGTTCCATGTTCTTACAATTTTTTCACTCATCTACAGCTAAAAAGAAATCGAAAAGAATTTCCGGGAGCTAATAATCAAAAACAAATATGTAATATGTAAACATTCTATGTTTTCCAGCAACACATTTTAATGAAAAATGGAAGAAGATTGGCTAACATTTTAGGAAGGCAAATAATCTTTGATTAATAAAAGTAGTCAAGCTACTAAAATCTTCAGGCCAATTCGTTTTGCCAAGGAACTGAGTTTTATGACACCATGCATACATAACGGGTCATATTATGTGACAAACTTAGCCTCAATAACGTTAATATTTGTGAGAGCGTCTTTTTTTTTCTTGGTTGTTCTTCTTCAGAAATAATTTGAAACTAAAATTATCTCTTCACCGGAGGTATTCATTATTTATCTAGATCATCCAGAGAAATCCAATCTGCTTCGACGACGGCTCGTAATGACTTAACAATTCGTTGCAATTCGTCTGTGAACATGCAAAAGAAATTCGTTTTGATTCGGCGCACCTCGATCCGACGCTTTTTGTCCATAGTGGACGCTAGCCTTAATAGAACACGAAATAAATCCTGCCACGAGAATACTTTTTATTATATAGAAATATGCTATAATAAACTTATAATTTTAATATTTGCATATATCGCTCTATTATAATATTGATCCAAAACAATTTTCTCCTGGCCCCGTTTGTTATTTAGTTATATTTAAAGGATTAGATACGTTAATTGAATTTATTTAATAGCTCAAACAACAAGGAGATTTAGGACTACCGTTTAGATTCAAAATCTAAGGAAATAACGCAAGCCATTTATATGTATATACAAAAATAGGAAAAAAGTGGAAACGGTAAAGTTTTTGAGATGAAATAAATTTATCTACATTTGTAATTCAAGAATATATCAGTCATTACGCAAGCGCTCTGATAATTTTCTCTACTCACAAATTATCTTGTATTTTTATTCTCTATAGCGAGTTTTGTATTATTGGAATGGATCTTCTTTTTAATTTGATAATAGTTTAGATACGGTTATAAAATAATATTGACATAGGTATTATAGATATTTCGCATTTTGAAAATAGTTATATAATAAAACTACTTATAAATTTATAAATTTAAACCCATGTGGGAATCAGAAATGTTTTATTTGTTAAATTTGGTTTATTTTCTTAGAATTGACAAACATATAGCATTGTTAAAATATTACCATTTTTTTGGTTTCTTCATAGTGAGGAAACATGTCTTAAATGTTGGTAGCCTAAATAAAGTTGAATAACAATAATGAAGATTACAATTACCATTAAATTTTGATAGCGATCCACGATTTATGGTGAAGGATTGAAATTGTGATTAGATTTCTTCGACTACTCATATGTGTATTTTATGACAGATTCTAACGTATCCCACGATTTAAATGCAAGAAAAATATAATACGTAAGTAAAAGTCAGATTACGTAAATAAGGAGTTAATAATAATAACATCGAAACGGTGGATTGCTATACACGTGTTGAACAAATTGTAAATATGAATAAGTCAGATGTTAGATCAATAGAAATAAAGGTAAACATTTAGAACGGAAATAAAAGGAACTTCAACGAAGGACAAAATATCTATAAAAGGAGTATAAAATAAAATGCATAATTTTTTTTAACATACTTGTTGCGTAAGAGAAGGAAACGCCGACAATACGGAGAAAAATTTATATGAAAATATATATTGAACAATTAAAAATAAGTAACAATGCAAAATTAGAGGTATTAATAGGGGAACAAACATAGATAGAGTGCATAACGCCTTAAAAATTGTTAACTGGAAACTAGTGGAAAAAAGATGTAAGACTAAATCGAAGAAACGAACGCGGTAATGGAACATTTAGAGTATATATACTGGAAACATGTCAAGGACTCCAAAGGCTGGGCTAATTAAAATTATATACAACTAATTTTAATTATAGACAGTTTAATTGTGTATAATCCCTGTATTTAAGCAGTACATATTCTAAAACCGTAATCAAGTAATCAAGCACCCGTGGGTTAAAATCGTACTCGAGACAGGAAAATATGATATTTGTTATAACAGTCTCTATTTTGGGGAGAAAATGAAACTTCAGTTTATTTTTTGGATGAAAAGAGAATATAAAACATACCATAATTTAAACGAAGTTTGTTTATTTATAAGTCTGAATAATAAAGCTATTCAGGTAAATCGTTCACAAGGCGATCTAGCGTCTATCACATACGAAATCGGACGATGAATTATGATAGTTTCGCTCTTTGCCCATAAATCACATACATGCGTCTTGAATGACAAGCGAATAGTATTTGGGATAGCGGTGTGCTTAATATTCAACTGACCGCACTAAGTCGGATAACATAATTCCAAACTAAACCATGAGAAATCAGTTCTTGGGTGTTCCCAGCCGAACGATTGTGCAAGAACTACATGCCTTTTAAGTTCGTACGATTCTATAATGGACCGTTATAATTAGACGCATCGCCCCGAGGCTGTGATGATCTGGATAAGATTATTTGTTTGTTACATATGTCTTTATTCGCTTTATAATATAGATTTCGTTTGATGGCGTGTAACGAATTGCGTGAAACTTTTCGAATCTTAGTGGCATCGAGAAATTTCTTTTGAAAAGGAAAAATATTTACGATCAAGATGTAGCGATTGTCTCTTTAAAAATAAGCTTTTTTAGGAAAATTTTAAAAATAATAATTTGAAATTGCTCTTAAAATCGATTGGTTTTTAAACTCAATAATAATAACTGAAAGATTCTTATTTATGTTTTTAAATAATTAACTCGCATAGTTTTATAACATTGTGACTATTAAGTTGTGATTTGTATGTTTAGTTTAATCCACGTTGTAAAATTTTACTTACCTTCACATTTTTTTACATAATAATGAAATGTCAGCTTGTTTGACCTTGATCGATCTAGATTTTAAATTTAGTAATGAAGTAAACATGTATCAAGATTACGGTTTTAGTTTCAACGTCATAAAATATTTGGTTGATAAAAAAGGCTTAATTTGATTAATATAATTCTTCTTTATCAGAATGTATGTACATTTTAATTTGAATGATCGTACACGCTTTACTAACACAACGATGGAAATATTCCGTGTGCCCATTGATACTAATTTAAAATTATAGACAGTTTAATTGCGAAATAGCAGGGTTAACAATAACAACATTCGAAACGCTCATTGGATTCGTAATGGAAGAAGACAACAAAAAAGGCCACTTAGTAAATAATTTCTTGCACAATAGGCTGTAGACACAAAGATAACCTATTGTGTTGCGAAACTTGATGTCTCGCATTGCAGATTCTACACGGCTCATTGCCGAAAGTTGGAGTTGGCCAACGAAATATGTATTTTTATGATTTATTACTTGCAAGCTGATCGCAAAACTTGTGTTCTGAGTTGTAAACCACCATTGGTTCTTACGAGTATAATGAGAGCGAATGCATTTAAATTGTGACCATTCGATAACAATTGTTGATTTGTATATAAATTTCGCGTCTCATTAAGTGATTGAAAGAATGACTTTTGCTTAATATGTGGAATAAAGAGTCATTGAACTTTATTCTCTAGTTACTTGACTAAAAACATATGCATCGGTGGTGTAAACGTTATGTTTAAAGAAAATTCGTCAATCCTTTATAAAGAATAATTTAATATGTGTCTTCATTTGATACTTTCTATTTATTCAGTTAACTAAAATTTGTATTCAATGGATAATTATCATTGTATATAATCTATGTATTTAAGTAGTATATATTCTAAAACCGTAATCAAGGAGCCGTGGGTTAAAATCGTACTCGGGCCAGAAAAATGTGAGGTTTATTATAACTCTATGTTAAATTTAATCGTGAAATGAAAAAGTCTTGTATATAAAATACAATGTATGTGTGTACTTTCCTTTCCTTTAAATTTTCTACGCTTGTTCTATACCCTCTGTCAACAAATCTTAAGGGATTTTCCGATCGGAATTGTAAGGAGGTACGCGCTTCATCTTTTCAAACTTTAATCTATTTTTTTACTATAATATCAATATTTACTATTTGGAGGAGTCGTGCCTGAAGTGATATTGGCATATTAAAAATACGGACATAACAGTATCAACTACATTGAGATGTGTCCTACATTAAATCAGCGAAGTCATTAATTATTGAAATAAAATGGCAGTTTGCTAACGAGTAACAATAAGAAATAGTGGAAGTTTACGGATTCGACTCCGAGTTCAGAAAACAGATAACCTCAGATACGATTTGTAGTTCTTTGACCTAGTTTCCTTGAGCTTAATAAGTATTTAAATACTGTAAGTTTTATATGTTGCGCGCTGAAAGACACGATAAACAGCAAGTTAGGTACATCTATAGAGAAAGTTTTTTCACACATGAAATTGTAAATTATCAATTTAGTCTTTTTGACTTGTAAATTATCAATATAGATTTAAAATTGGAAATATATATGCGTTAAAACTTACTATCACTATTTAAATAAATATATTAGGAATGAAAAAGGACCGGTCCATATTTTCTGAATCTAAACAAAACTATACAGATCGTTCTTCTCACAAGATCGTTGATTAAAGGAATATTTGTTAAATGAATAAGAATAACCGAAGAAGATCGTTAATTATATTAATAACTACTATTTTTAGCATACCATTTGAAAAAGAACACAGTGTATTTACTCTTAAATTGGAAGTGAAATCTTAAGAATCCTATTATATATACAGACTATAAAAATAGTCATTACCAAGGAACATAACTTTCATAAAGTTGAGTCTTTTATTCTTATTTGTTCGATAAATCGAGTCCGTAAAACACATCAGAGAGATAAAGATACGAACGAGTAGTTACGCATTTCACCTTAAAACATATGTAATCAGTCTTAAAATTATTTATTAAATCAACTATGATTACGTTTCGTTATAAAAAACAACAACATAAAATCAACGATGCATGAAATTTACTTCAAAAATTTAGTAACCATTTAAGAGTTCAATTTTATAAGCAATATATCGAGAGCGATTTAAATTTCACTTTAGAACTACAACGTATCAATAATGTAGAAAATTTGTCTGGAATTAGTCTAGCCATCTATAGTCATTATTTATTCAAACAAAATTATTAAAATGCTTATCAATTTGTATAGCGGCCGACTGGCTAGTCAGGCGTATCGAGTTACTTTATGTGATTAGTTACTTTATCGTAAACTAATGGGTGTATCGAACACTTCAACACATTTGGCTTTCTTTCATGTGGAATGTTGATGTCCGCTGTTAGACCTATTCACTGCTAACAATCACCTTTTGGATCGATTCGTTTGAATATTTACGTTTGCTTAACACTTTCATTTATAACATTTTTATATACAACTTAGTGTTTCTTATTTGTTGCATTTTTTTCTTTAAAATCGTCGTTAACGATAAATATATTTTAAAATAGATTTATATTGCTCATTCCGAGTTTAATAATTTTTTTGACCTATGTAAATGATATAGTTAGATATGGGAGGAATATGATTTGAATAGAAAAGATTGCAAATTGTATTTTTTATAAATTATAATGAAAAATATTTAATGTATATATTAAATACGAAAAATTAGGATACAAGTTATAACAGTAGTTTGATCCAGGAACAAATGAGAGAGACACAAATACAAAAATAACAAATAGCATATGTGTATATGCTAGTCGTCTTCTTTACAATTATGAAAGTAGCGAAGAAAGATTATGTTAAATCCTTTAGTTGTTTTGCTAATCTGATCCAATGGATATTATTTAGTTTGTGGTATTTCAGCTTCAAATTACCATTGAACCTCAAACGGTAGAATGGTGTAACGATAATGTTAATCAGCTAAAGAATAGTCTTCGCAACATATTAAACATTCATTGAACAAATTTAGTTACTATCGCCAATCGATATCGTGAAGATCAAAGTGGGGTCAAGAGTAGTGCGCTCGCGCTCTCAGCTAGATAAATAAGTATATTGTTGCTATAATAAACAAGTATTTATGTCGCTGTACAAGAAAAATCACTTTCACAACTAGCTGGCGGTCTATAAGCCGCGCCTTATACCTGCCTTATCAATTTACTACGAATAGTATCTTATCGCAACAGAGCACGAACAGATTTTATGGTTTCGCAATGATCCCCACATGGATACCAGGAGCACTTCAGTAGATATGCAAATAATATTATAGTATATGATTATACAATGGCATCGAGTTGGAAAGGAGGTCAAGAGACAAGTGTATTCGGTATGGATATGTGCCATCAAACTATGAACTTCTGTTTGATTGTACAGCAGATTATTGTTAGAATTATATAAATCATTTAAAAATGTATTTTTAACACAAGTGCCACAATTTTAACTATAACCCTGCATTTAAGAACACAGTCCATTTATATTTTCTTTATGTGTGTCTTATATTTACTCTCCAGTTTCTCAACGTGTACAAAACAAGTATTGATAAATTTATATAGCCCATTAAATATTAAAGTAATATCTTATTTCTTAAGTACTCAGGTTGGTAGCTCATGCGCAATATAATCTATATAGTTTTTACGTTTATAATATAACGATGTTTTACGATAGTTTTAAGAAGTTAATTTCAATTGTTTTATTTAGGTATATAATTGTATCTTTATGTTATCATCTAGATCTTCTACCGGCCCGTCACTTTGTTAGCGCGTTAATGGAACACGTTATAGGGTTGTCAGCTCTTTCACGCCTATCGGGATCAATAATTTTGACTCAAGCGATTTTTGTGATTATCTGCAACGGTTTTTTATACACAAGACGATTGTGATCGTTACAAGTGATAATTTTACATGTTTTCTGAAATAATTTCGCTAAATTTTATCCACTTGATGCCGTTTGTAGTTTTATTCGTTTATGTTTTGGAATTTACTTACTTCTAAGTATTTCGACTTTAAAATATTTTTGCCAACCTGTTAAGCAAAATATTTGACCTGAAGCAGAACCAATGAAGTACAGCAGCAGATACTTTAGTGGTTAAATGATGAGACGAACAGTTTTATAAAATAGAATAGTAATTGAAATAATGGTTTTATCCATCAAATATTAAGTTTCGAGATACTATATGCTTAATAGTGTGGAAATATGCCTAATACATCTATAATACATTTAGGTTTGCTATTAGCACTCTGTCGTAACTTAAAATTTCACAGGTCGTCACACAATATAAAAATAATCGGCGGACTTCTTCGATTCAGATAATTTTGTGGCTGTTTAAATAAATAAAGCAACTTTGTGCAAAATGAAATACAATTTTTTTATTGGCGGCTGTCTACAAGTTCTTTTCACACTTGTAAAAATTACAAAAAATACGGAATTATTTATTATTACGTTAAAATTAGTAAGTGAAATAACGACCGTAAAAATGTAACTTTAAACAACTTCAGACTTTAGAATAAACTGGATATTATGAAGTATAATAATTGTTCATCATAAGACTTAATGAAACCAACAATCTCCGCGCATTTCCATTCTGTGTGATAAACTACTAACGTTCAAAGAAAACAATAAAAGTTTTATTTTATACGAGAGCGTTACGGCACACTGCGTTACAATTTTATTATTTCAATATCGAAGAATTACTGTAAAAGATTACAATTGCGAAAGATATAAAAGATTACAACTTGTAGACGGCCGTCAATAGAAAATTGATAGTTCGTGTTTCTTTTTGCACAAAGTTATTTTGTTTATTTAAACGAAATTATTTCAAACCGAAGCAGTGAAGCACGCCGTTTGTTTTCGGATTGTGTAACGTCGTGTGAAATTTTAAGCTGTTATCGAGTGCGAATAGATAAACCTAAATGTATTATAGATTGAGTACAGGGCTGCTGTTGGGCATAGTTAAGTGCTACTAGTGGTCGCCCTGTGGTCGAAATTCAACCGTAATTGATTAAATTTTAAAGTTTTAACGTTATTTACGTTTTTTTGTCAAAGAGTATACCTCGATAATCATTGCATATAATTTTTTTTAAATTTTGTTCTATTACGCCAGTCGAGAGCGTGTACAAATACGTCATTAATGTGTATTGTTTGCCTTAATTCCCTATAATACCTATGAAATTTAAAATGTAATGTTAGTCAATCTGGCATTTTAAAATTCTTTGGTGACAATCTCTACTCTGTTCAACTGTTTAACAACGGACTATTATGTGTTTGAGAGTCATATATTACTTAAAGTATTTGTAATACATATTATATATAAATTTTAGCTTTCTGCAATTATTCTCCATATACACTTTAATTATGTCAAATCCACACTCTCCGTGCGCGCAGTATGGTTAAAAGGGGTACGAAGTTTTCTCTTCACGTATTAATATGCAGACATATTATATTTAAGTTTTACCTTCCTGCACTCCTTCTCCATATGAATTTCAACTCTGCTAAATCTCACAATATTCCGGGCGCGCAATGTGCTTAAAAAGGGGGGTACAAAGATTTCTCTTCATGCATTAATATATAGATTAGTCATATGGTATTTCTAAATATTATATCTTAGAAATAAAACGATTATTGTAATTACTGCTCTGTTTTATATAGCTATTCGTTTCACCATTTGAACACTAAAGTATCTGATCTGCTGTGTTAATTCTTTGGTTCTGCTTCCGATTAAATATTTAGCTTAAAAGGCTGGGAAAATATTTCAATGTCGAAATACTTAGATCCAATTAAGTTCCAAAGTATAACTAAATAAAGCAGTGAACGCACCAAGTGAATAAGAGAAAATATTTCTGAATACGTGTAAAATTACCACTCATAACGCGGCCACGATCGTCTCATATATAATCAAGTGGCAGATAATTATGAAAATCAATCAATCAATCTTGAGCCAAATTTATTTGCCCCGATGGGAGCGAAGATGCTGGCAACTCGATAACGTGTTCCCTCAATGCGTTAACAAAATGAAGGTCCAATAGAAGATCACACTAGATGATAACATAAATGTACAGATATAAAGATAAATAAAACATTTGAAATTAACTTTTTAATCGTAAAACGTCGTTTACTATTAAACGTGGAAACTAATTGCGCTTCACTTCAGGCACCGACTTGAGTACTTATGGAGTAAAGTTAAATTTTAATATTTCATAATATTTAGGATAAATTTATTAATATTTATTCCTAATTTTACGAAAAGAAAGAAAATAACATAATTAGAAAATGTACGTTTTAGCGATCCATGTCAGTTATTCTAAACTAATAGCTACAAATAAAATTATGCGCAATTTGTTTCTGAAATAATCTAAAACGAAAAGATCATACTAGAAGTCTTTCAAAACAAACATACCGCCTTATGAAAACCCACACGCATGCTCTCATACACACACACACACACACACACACACATATACATACACATACATATATATATATATATATATATATATAAATATATATATATATATATATATCTATATATATATATATATATATATATATATATATATATATATATAAATATATGTATGTATGTATTTATATATTATTGATTTTCTGAGCGGCACTGATGAATAAAATGGTTGCTACTATTATAAAATCATAAAGAAACATTACAAACAAATGCAATAAACAACCAATTATGGTTTTGATACAACTCCTCTTCCCTGAGATACGAATTTCCAAATAATTTTGCAGTGTGTCTTTTTTTAGTTATCAACCACGTGAGCCAAAAATAAGAAAAAATAATGCTAAAGTTATATAAATATTTAACTCAAACTTATTTCGGTCAACTTGAATTAATAAGTTAATCATTTGGGGGTAATCAAGTTATTTGGCTTATATATGTGAAAGTTATATTAGACGATACATAAATAACCTAATTGCTATTACGATACATAAATAACCTAATCCTAATTGCTTCACAAAAAATAATATCATTATTTAAAACTAGTTTAATAGAAGAACTATTTAATATTACTTTTAAATGGTGGGCCGTAAAGGCTCCGCACCTCAAAAAGAAAAACGGAACTCTTCTATGTCTCACGGGACCGTTTGCCCTCTTCACAGTCCTTTTTCTCAGAAACTACTTGACGTATCTCAATAGTTAATACTGAAAAACATTTGCATGGAAATTTTAGGAAATGCTAATTTATAATAACACTCGAAGTTTTTTTTTATTCCATATACAATGAGGGATGTTATTAGAAAGAGTTATTTATAATAGTCTCAAAAATATTTTTTCATGGCTTTAGTTGGTATATCTTCACTGGTATATTGAAAAATATGGCACCCCTCCCTCTTGAAATATGCCTCTCTCTTGAAATACACCCCCAAACATTAAGTTTTTAGATGTTTACTCAAGGGTTCTAGGAAAACTATAATAAATATTCTAAATGAATACATACATATAGAGATGTTGATGATAATACATATATTAGATATTATTAAATATTTATTGCCCTATTGATGATTTATTTATCATGTCATCAATAATATTGACTACCATATTATTGATGACATGATAAATAAATCATCACTGATATGGATTACCCTTTATGTGTGAGACAGACTCGCACTTAGATTTTTTGTATGGATGAAATGAAGACAATAGACGATATCTAACAAAAGGAAATAAATTTATCTTTTAATATTACATAAAATGAGATAAGAAGGAAATCAAGTTGACAACTCTTAAACAGTAAAAATTAATAAGAAGTATATTCGAATGGACATGCTCATGATAAGTTTCTAATTCCATTGAATTAGGTGAAAAGAGGAACGAATACGATTCAAGACATCATTTCAGGGTACAGAAAACAAGACTTGGGTTAACCTTTATAACCGTTTATTTAGTGGTTTATGGTGCGTTTTCCGTTATGCTTAAAAACTATAATTTCTATAAAATTCCATGTATTAGATTGTCAAGGAACTGCACTAGGCAAATATCTAATATTATATATGTCGTCACCATCTTAACATTTTAAGCAATGAAACACATTCGTATTCTTTTTCTGTAACAGAGGTCACCTCGATTAATTCAGTAACTCTTATGATCTTTATTTATGAAGACGTGTTAAATAATACTTTTTTATGGAGTTGTTCTCAAAATTCCAAGCCATTAAATGAAATTAACGCCGCATTGCTCGAATCTATAATATCGATAGTTAATTTAAAAATAAATGATGATCTAAAGCAAAACATGGACTAAATTAACTTTGTAAATATTTTTATTAGTTTAGAACTTGAAATCTATTATTATATTCAAGATGTCTAATGGAAACATAATGAAGATAAAATAAATTGATGCCAACAAGAAATGGGTAACAACTTAAAAATTGGATACAAGGTGAGAATGCAAGTTTGAAATAGCATATATAATAGTTTGGTTATTTGTAGCATTTGTATAGCGGATAACTTTCAAATTACGTAATATACAATATATAGATAAGTCAATAGAAAAAGAACACTTTCATTTAATAGGAAATAATTAAAAAATATCCGACTAAGAATAGTGTTTATTTGGTTTAGTCACACGTTATATGGCTATTTATCATAACTGCCAATATTACATTGTTAGAAAATGATGTGTCCATCTATTGATAAATCGTCAAGCTGTGTAGAAATAATTATACTCATATTTTAAGAATGAAATGGATAATTGTTGCAGATTTAAATAATAACACTTGTGTAAACTGTGTGAAGACCCTTTGTCTTTTGTAATTGGCATTGTTCTCGATTTTTCTTTTATTTTTATGCTATTGTTAAAGAAGTATATGAAATAAGGCAAATTATAGAAGCAGAATTAAAACAGGAAAAAAGATTTAAAATTCTGAATGCCATGCAATAGTTACATCGTGTGAAATTTACGATTATTCAAATTATTTCACATTATGTACGCCTCAAATTGCACGTCAGCCAGAGAATTTGGCGAATTCACGATTTGGTAATAAATATAAAGGTTTGGCCATTTGCATAATGAGCCACAGTTTGGCTGGGGGGGGGGGATTTATATATGATCTGTCTTCTTGCCTTAGATTTAACTAATTTCTTGACTAGTTTATTTTTCATGAAACAATCCTATAATGAATTAACTTGAACTATTAATAAATGTTGAGAACTTCATAATTACAAAGTCCATTATCTCTTTTTAGCAACGATTAATCGAGTCAAGCTTAAAATGTGGAATATGTATAAATGTGAATCAATAAAGTTAATAGAAAGAAAATTATCGGATGAATTTATTCCATAATTTGTTTGAGCTATCTGCATTTGAATTTATTATTCGTAAATTCTATTATTATTTACTGTAAACTCAACGTTTTGGTAGATGGGCACTTAAGTTTAGTTGTTCGATTCCAGAACCATGAAAGTACCAGACTTTGGAATTTGTCACAATAATACATAATCTACTGGTTTAACGTTTTGATTGGTCATTAAAGATACTTTATGTCCAGCTTATATGCCTAAAGACAATAGTGGGTGGAATCACTTCATACATGGATATCGCATATTCAAGTTTCTAATTAACTTCACGCTTTTTGTTTTTTAAATCACCTTAATTATAATGTTCAAAGTGATTAATAGATAAGGGTTGTCTTCGTAAAAAATATTATCTAGATGGAAACTTAAGTGAAATTTGTTAATCAATCATTTATATATCTTCTACATACTCGATAAAGTAAATTTAAGTATGAAAATGTTATATGAAATTAGCTTGATCAAATTTAAAATACAATCCCATGTTAAATTACACTTTTTTTATTTTGCACGTTATATAATTGTAACAAAGGAGTACTAACCTTTCTTTTAATGTTCCTAAATCTACAAAAATTCCCCCATTCCTTTCAAATAAACAGAATTAATTTCACATTTATCGAAATTACAGCAAGCGAACAAGCGATAACTTCTTGAGAAAATACCTTGGTCATTTCGATTCACTGCCATTCTAGTATGATAGACAACTTCTCATGTATCGTATATCGTGGTACATTTTTTATTTTTTTTAAATCTACATAAAACCTAAGTATCTCGTAGTGGGTCGATATGTGAGTTTACGTCATTTTGATATTGAGGCTTTATGTTATCTCAACCACAATCGAGCCACTTGGGTTTATTGTGTTATACCGATTTTTGATGTTGCTTATACCATCAAGTTCCAAGTAGTTTCTTTATGTGGAATTAGAATAAAGTTGATATTTAAAAGATATGCATAAACAGTATCTAAGTGCTTAACATAACCTTTATATTTCAATTTGATTAGTTTTTTCTGCTATAGTTTCACTTAATTTTAAACTACTTGGAAATTAATAGTTATTTTGATTAAGATTTGAAATCAAAATAACTATTAATTATTAATATTTTCAGCTAATATAATGATATAAAGGAAACGGGCACCATTTTTCACATTTATATTTTTGGTGGGATAAACTATACTCTTTTTTCGAACCTTAAATATGTCATTTGACACACTGGTGTAAACTATGAGTCCTTGAGCTGAAGGTCAATAGTATTAATATTTTGATTCATGCTGCGTAATTTAAAAAAAAAGTCAATCTCTTGGACAGTTTCACTGTAAAGAAATTAAATGTAGCTTTTGTGGCTTTTTGAACGAAGTTTGCTCTACGACTGATACGTTAGTTTTCACAATGGTACTTTTAGTTAATACATGCAAAATTAATTTAAAACATATATACGTGACAAAAATGGGAACCAGCTTCATTAAAGAAACTTTAAAATTTAATAAAACAAATAAAAAAACTCGACTGCCTAGTAAAAAAACAAAGTGTAAAGAAGCAGTCTGTAAAACTGGGGTTAGAAGAAAATTCAAACTCTTACTAACTAAATAATAGGTGAATCGCCTTGGGGGTCGTACCCTTATAATTATTATTACCCACTAGATTATGAAAGAAATCGTAATGTTCATTGCTTAGTTTTTTACGACACATAATGCTGCATAATATGTGTAGACCAAAAGAAAGAACTGTTAGTGATATCTTTAAAAAATACTTTTTTAGGTTTGTAAAATTATTTTTATTCTGAAAAAGTATTACATGTTTGGGAACTTATATAGGAAAGCACTATTTTTCCATTAAAATTAGCAATTTTTTTCTAAAGCTAGAGAGAATTTCGAATTAGGTTGTATATACTACGGAACAGATATTAGTTGTGTATTGATTTTGATTTGTAAGAAAATAAATTTCGCTGACCGTCTATACGACGAAATTTTTTTACTATAAGTGTTTTGGTACTTGTCGAAGAAAAAATGACAGAGTTTTTAATAGTTAAATAGAGATAATTGTTTGGAATGTACAAAAGGCCTTAAAGTTAAACCTTTTCCACAAACATAACACCCAATGGCATCAGTGCACCTTAGCGAACACTCATTGAACTGTTACGGCTACAGTAATTTTTATTTGACTAGCTAAAATACTTAATTGCAGTACGCTGCAAGTAAATGTCAATATGCACAAAGGATCCATCGTCTATTATTTGCAAATTTTGTTTTCAAATCTCGTCATCATAAATCGCCATTCCGGAATCAAAACTACTTCAACCATTCGATCGTTTGTGTGAACAGTTTTAGAATAAAGACATATATCATTACAGCTTTACACGGGTTGATTAATGTATGGAGAATTGAGGATACCATCTCGAGCCACATCAAGGAAATATGCAAACAATTTAATGTTACGATTAGTCAGGAAGTTCACACGACTTGTTCATTTATGTGTATTATTTATAACTCGAATAAAGCAATTGTCATTTCAAATTTGAATAATAAATTATTGTAATAATTCGTTGCAACCCCTTGTAACTTTAAAAATATGTACGGGCTTACTAACATTTAAATTCATTATTCACATTAATAGCTCTTCAAAATATTTTTTTAACCGTTCGAAATATTTTTTTAATTATAACTGTATATATTTTTAAATTACCATATTTGATTTATGGTCACTGACCAAATTGGGCCGGTTTTAGTTCGAAGTTAAGGATTGGGTTTGATTTGTCTGAAATTGTAACTAATGGTTCGCCAGGCATCAAATCGTAAAGAAACGAATAAAGAAAGCTTTACGCTCACTTCGTTTGGCATAATAATTATAATTAATTGTGCAATAATGGTTTCGGAAAAATGTTATAAAGAAATATTATTGAATAGTTTTAGTTTGTAACGTATAACGTTTATATAAGTTATATAACCATTACCATGACTTTATTTATAATATAGAATTTTGCAAGAAAAAATATTTCTTAAGTACCTTGAAAACTACCTCGAAAATAATCAGTTTAATAATGAATCGCAGATGCTAGGTAAAAATAGCGGTATATTCAGTTCGAGAAATTAGTTATATTATTATCGTGGGAGACACATAGGTTTTATGACCAATTCGTAGAGTTTTTTACAACAGTTTTAAATATAAATGTAATTTTGAACCATGTTATAAATAAAATACGCATGTTTCTCATTTATCTACTGTTTCCGATAAATATAAAAAAATCTTAATTCATGAAGAGATGTGTGCATAAAATTAGCATAGCCAAAATAGAGACAAATACATCTTTTGCATGTGTCACAAGTATGTGAAACAGTTTACTTATTTAGCTTCAATTTTTCCAAGAAAGCGTAAGGCTCAAAAATTATTGTGTGACCTTCATCTGCAAAACTCATTGCAGAATCCAGATGTACGAATTCACATTTATTTATAGATCGGCTCAAATATTTTACATACCATGCAAAACCTATCGACATATGTTGGTTATTATTTCTTTTTGACGTCGTCGATTAATCTCGTACCGCAAAAATACCATTCATGTAATTATATACCTGTCATATTATGTATAAAATGCCTGTGTTCTTTTGCTCCTTTGAAAAATGTAAGTAATTTTGCAAAATGAATTCTATAATATCCTGGTAGACCTGTAGCTGTACAATTGTATAAGATATTGTTTTATCCCAACTGTTATAATGTTTATTTTCCAACGCTATCAATCGTTTTAAAATTGATATAATATATTCATTCAGTAAGGTCACTTTTACCGACACCTCATTACTAGCTTACTACAGTGAGTAGTAAAATTAATGAACTTAACAACCGACAAAAGAAACAGAATAATCAATAGTCTAGTGATGACGTGAAAATTCCCACATTTTTAAAGGAATAAAAAGTTTTCCCTATTTAAAAAGAAATTATAAAAATTGCTAGTATTAAAAAAAAAACAAAAAAACACAAAAACTGTTCTAATTATGCCAACCTTTTATCCATGGAGCAAAGGAAGCGTTAACCTAATTGTGTAAAGATTTATAAAGAAACGATCACAAATTCAATGTCGAGCATGCATTGAGTTGTTGCTACATTTTTTGTGTAAGAGTAGGAGGATTATTTTCAATGAAAATCTCTTCGTCCTACCAATGTATCTTTCCTTTTTGGTATCCTTTTGAATTATGATGACAAATTATGACAAGAGTGTACAAGAATTTTATTCTCCTTATTTATTTTGGTATAAATAAGGTTATCATTGTTTTGATTTTTGTTACTTTTGTTTAAAATTTAATAGGCAACATTTTAATTAAGTTTACTTTAATAACATTAGTGCTTTTTGAGTTACAATTTCTTTTAAAACCGCCTATTCTTGTAACTCCTTATTTTGCAATATTAATAGCATAATATATTGAAGGTTGTGCGAAGTTTAACTAATTCAAATTAAAACCATATTTAAACAATGTTCAGCTATTAAAAGAGCCTGTACAAAGAATTAATAATGAACTAAAACAACGTTTAACATATATTACAATAATCACGATGAATATACATAAATTGACAGTGATCAACACAACAAAATAAAATTGTATTATGCTATGTATCAACAGGTAAATTTATTTAAGAGTAATATATTTATGTTTAAGGTAACAAATTTTATTATGAGTTATCACGAACTAGCACAATGCTCTAACCATGTGAACCTGTCTATTGTCGTACATATTTACATCGGCTTATCTGAGATAAGAATTATGAAGAACGCTTAGATACAAATTGTTATTTACATAGTCTAATTAGCGTCTGTTTGTCTCCAAGCGGGTGACACTTTATCTTTCAATTTATACATTGTTCCTAAAAGTGTAAAAATGCTGACGGCAAGTTTATTTTGATAAAAGCCTACTAAGTTCATTTTCTAAGACCAAGCATTCATGGCATTTTTCACATAAAAATTAGTAGGTCTTGTATCTTTTGAAAGTATGCTGAAATGTGGATAACACAGTAAAGGCGGCAAAAAATTATGCAAATATTATCTCTGCATACGCGATGGACATTCCGACATGAGTTTAGACAGACTGCTTTTATATGTTCTTATATCATGCTTGTACAATTTTTTTTCACCTATGTACAAATATATTATAGGGTTGGTGTGAATACTAAAAAAGATTTGCGATAGTAATCAAACGGGTTTCATCTTATAATTGTGACAATAATAAAGGAACACTAAACGTAATAGTATATCGAAATAAACGTCAATGTAAGTAACGTCTATTAAATTTTAAGAGGTTGATACACAATTTCTGTAGTTTAAAAGGGTCGATTTTTTGTAGAAGACGAAAAATTCGATCACATACATATTTTCGCCGTAGTAATGTATGAAAAATGCGATACAATACTACGACGATAGTTCAATGGTCGTAGATTTATAATTTCAATGGCATTTTTTTGTCATAATTTACTTGAATTGAAAATATTTTGGCTTGGTAAGATTTGTCCCTAGCTTCATATCATTATATAAGTAGCATTTTAATACAACAAGTTATAATTAATTACAATGGAAAGAGGATAAAATACTATAATTAATATAACTAAAATTGCTGTTTTCATTATGAAGCAGATAGATAGTAGCATTCTTTACAAGTTTTCTCTTTTTTTTAATCGCTATAGTATCGCTTATAGTCGTCTTCAGTAATTTGTTATTGCTTGGTTTCTGTATTATTAGTTTTTGTACACGATAAACATTATATTCACCATGCTATTCATCGCTTATATGTCCAGTGAATCATTCAATTATATAATGAAGACCATACGCCCGTATCTAGCTCACACATCGCCAACAATGTTCCATCCGCTCTGTGTTAATAACAATTATCTTTTCCCAAACAACATATCATAATGAACGCGTGGAAAATACCCAGTGACAGCAATCGATTTATAATATAAAGCAATGTATAGTTCTTACGTCGGAGGTATTTGATGGTAATGATTATTTTTTGAACGATTCGTGGTTAGCTTTTGTTCATTATAAAAATATGTAAACATTATTCAGTAAAATACTAGAAAGAACATTACTGTCTAGCCGTCCTAAAAAGTAAAAAAAGAAAGCAATTTTCATCGTGATAAATCATTAATTTTGATAAATCACGCAAGGTGTTAGACATAATAAATTTTTACAGTAAAAATAAAAGAACAATTGTCAAAATTGTCAAACAAATAATTGTCAAACAAATAATTAATTATTGCAAACAATTGTCCAAGTGGAAAAAAAGTGTAATTAATTATTGCGAACAATTGTCAAACAAATAATTAATTACTGACTTGTTATGTTAAACTCCTATGGGCCATTTTAATACCTTGGGCATAACAAAATTATTGAGAAAAATTAGAAAAATCTAATTAAATAAACATTTTTACTTGTAAATAAGTAGAATTAATTTCATTACAAAATTATTAGTTCTTTGTTAATAAATTTAATTTAATTTTAGTACAAAATGATTACTTTTAAATTCGGACTATAGCGGTATATTATGGGTGGACCGTTAGTACCATACTGCAGAGAAAAGTTAAATACGTTTTATCTAAATATAATTTTTTTTAAATAATACACATTGTGTAGCATCAATATCAATCAGATTATGCCTTCGAAAAGTGGCTGCCATATAAGCGTATAAATGCAATGTGACGCTACGTCGTAACTGCCTATCCCAATTTGGTTGTAAATACATTGAATACCACAAAATAAATAATATTTCACTTGTTTATTTTCGTTCCACCTTTATACAATGTATTTCTACAATAAGTTTGATTTAAAAAAAAAATTAAGAACAAATTTGTTTCAGGTATGTCCGTTTTTAAAATATCTGAATTACTGGCATGTATGACTGGATGATTGGGAAAAGCAAAAGGTTCATATATTCTTGCAATTTCACATAATCGTCCATGTATACTGTGAGTTTCTTAACAATAATATTGTTTGCTAAAATGTTAGCATATCCATATTTAAATATTGAAAGTAATGCTTCCGTATTGTAAACAAAAAAAAAGAAAGTAATAAGCAAATAGGTTGATAGGGATGTTAATCTCGATATATTGATTTCAATGGAGGGAGTGTTTAATTAACGAACGGTTCGTCTCACCAAGCTGATAAACGTGACAAAGGTCAATATATAAAATCACACTGATGTCGTTTGACACTACTAGTACCTGCCTCTCTTATTTTAATTCACATTTTATTTGTGATGTGTTTATTTAATTGCTAACGTTCCCTATACAACATTTCTTTTGTATGACTGTTACCAATTTATAACAAAGTTCGGCAAGGGTATACGGATCTAAAGTGGGAACAATTGTAAGACTTGCGATAAAAAGTTATGTGATTACCGTTATCTACACAAGGATGGCTAGAGTCTTGATCGATTAACAAACTTACGTCTATAACGGAAGATAATGGTATCGGCGATTTGCTGATAATTTCTATTGGCGGTGTATATTTTCAATAAAGTTTTAACTCCTTAAAAATAAATAAGAACTTACTCACGTTAATTAAAATGTCTTGTTGTCTGAGTCAGTTACTGATTAATTCATTCGAATGTTAAGCGTATTTATTTTAATAGATTCACCGATTATAAAATCACAGTTGGTTTCATATTATTTGAGCTTGCTGTGACAATGTCCATTTCATTTAACCTAAAATTACCAATCATGCAGTCATGCACTCAATCATGCACTCATATTAATTGTTGATTGTTAAAAAAAATCTTAAATGCGTTGTGACAAAAATATTTTTTTTAAACTAGCGGAGATCCAAAAGTCCGCGGAGGAGAAGAGAGGGAACTAGTTCATCCCTTTATGGTACTAATTAGGGAATCATTAGAGGTATTTATGTCAGTCCTAGAGTTGATTCGCCAATTGAATTGAAGAAAACTGAAAAAAAGGAGAAAACTTGCTCCACAAGAAAAGCGAATATTAATTCACGCCATTAATGCCTTACATTTGATGCGTCTGTAGCTGTTGCATATCTCATCGCTTGCGTAGCCAATACGAGTATAAGTTATATCTTAACTTGATCTTTAAATTGAATTACTGTTACAGTCTCGGCAGTTCTCAAGCCCGTGGAGTCGATTCTGACTGCATGGGTGCCGTTAATTTAATTTCAAGCCCTTCAGAGAGTATTCGAATGGGATGAAAAGTACCGAAGCTCTAGCAAATAGATACACAGACGAACCGGTAAGGATACTAAAAGAAATAAATCTCAGGAACGTCCCTGACACAAAATCAAGATGATATTTTATAGCTTCTTGCCCACGACTTTGCTCACGATCACTATTTTGTTTACCCTGTTGTATCTAACACTGACATAGATACATATATAATCAATAACTAATATTTTTTTTAATTTTTAATTTTTAACTTCATAATATCATATTAAGATATTTCAGTTTTTTTTCCAAGATAATAAATATAACAGTAAAGATAACATATAAATTGTTTAACTAGTTTTATAGATAAGTAAGTATAAACAGACACGTAAACATAGAAGTGCCAGACAAACATATAAGGATAGGGATAAACATTCCGAAAATAGTCTATACCTCATATCCTTCAGCAGACTCTCAGGACTACAACACGTTTAGTAGTTTTTAAATGATGTCCGGTCTAATAAACATTTAGACAAAAATTCCAAATAGCTTCCCAAGTAGTTTATTTTTAGTGCCTAGATTATAATTTTTTATTATTTTCAAATGTGCAGACATCGCCCACTTACTGCTTTCTTACGTGTATAGACAATGGGTTTCATTTGGTAACATTCACAGCTATAAGCACTCTGTTCTTAGCTCGCTGAGTATATAGTAAATTTATTGTAATTAAGTAAATATCGCATTTGGAACTTTAAGAATAAAGATCAGCAGACCTTCGTACTACAAAATCAATTAATTTCTTCACTTGCTTTGGTCGGACGTCATGGAAGATAACGATTGCAATTATAGCATGATTTATATTGTCGTCTCGTTGTAACTATAATTTGCGTAACTATGTAGCAGTTTCAGTAAAGGAAATTATTAACGGTTGTTAATTAGTGACGCAAATTTACGCGGTTTACGCAAGTTTACTATTATTGCGTCTAAGTTATAAATGTACTGTCTAGTACGTTTACATTTTAGTACACGTAGTATGAGTTAGGAGCAATCATATAATCTTGCCAAGAGGAAAGTTTTGTTTGTAATGTAGGGCTGGGTACAAAACGGCTTATTTGATTGGCATGTAACTTTCACAATTACATAGTTTATAGTGTCTAGATAAGCACAAAGCAGTCTCATAATTTTTGGGCGTCAAAATCGTTTTATCTTTCAATTTCACTAAGAATCTCATGATTGGTGCTCATTTATAGTCAAAAGTTAAAATTTCGTGATCCATTACGGTTAAAATTTCGTGATCCGACGGTCTCATAAAGTCTCAAAAATTACGATCTCGAAACCGTCTATTATTTGATGTATTGTTCTACAATCTCCAGGGTAGGGGTGGAGGCGCTAAAATACCTGTCACCAATTTAATATAAAAATCTATATCCCAAATATTGCGTATCCAAAGTAGCCGCCGGTCTTGCGGGCTCCATGTCGTGAAAATTAAAATAATATATATATATATATATATAATATAGCTACATGAAAATAATTTAGACAATGTAAAATGAAAAAAAAATCACGGCATATATTGCTAATTGTTAAACATTGTTTCTTATAAATAGTTTTATGTTATAAAATTAGGTACATTGTACACTTCTATACATGGCTAAAACGCAGAATAAATAGTTAAACCGTTGAAAATAGGTTAATAAATGAATCGTAATTATTTTTACCCGGGACGTTCAGTTAGTATTTAATATTATTGTGTATAAATAACTTTATATGAAGGATACTCATTATGAGAGCAAATATTCTGATAATAATTAATTATTTGTCAGGGTCTATATGCGGCATATATGAATATAAATAAGGGATCACTTAAATTTTCCTATATTCTTAATAATCTTTGCATACTGTTGTATCTTGGTGAAAATTGTTTATATATTTTTGTAAAAATTCCTTACATTTTTGTTTATTATATGTTTATTATATAGTTCAGTGTGTTAACTATTAACGACTAGATTTTTTATTATAAACTTTAATGTTTATTATAATCAATCGACTAAGGGTATATATTTTTTGTGATATGTAATATCAGCTTTATTTAAAGGACCGCGGAAAGATAATACGAAGGAATGTTTTAAGGCGGATTGTAAGATAAAATCTATGGAGGAACAAAGCTTCTGTATAACAAGTGAAATTGCGTGTAGCGTGTTTCGAGCGGGTAAACCTGTCGCTCTGCGGAGATGTCCAGCCGGCTAGCCTTGGCCTCGCGGCCGGACCTTCGTTGGTGAGCGGTGCGCCGCTGCTTCTAATCAACGCCGTATCCGATTGTGCAGCTTCGCTGCGTCAAACTTACAAACTTTCCAAGTTGCGGAGTATTTGCGGCCTCCTTAGCGAAGTTACTCTGACATTTAGTCACTTAATTTTTAAGAGTCGCGCATTTTGATCTGAAAAACGTAAAGGGAGTTTATATATATATATATATATATATATATATATATATATATATATATATAAGCATACATATATATATATATATATATATATATATATATATATATATATATATGCATACATATATATATATATATATATATATATATATATATATATATATATATATATAGACATACATATTATTTTACAGACTTGAATGTCCCATTCAGACTATTTATAATCCCGTTAAACCTTAAGTTAATATCAATCTTAATTCGTTTAACATCAGTAATAATTACTTAAAAATCCGATTATTCTAGGATGTAGATATTGATTATTATGAGGCATAATTTAAAAAAGGCAAGTATGTTTTGATAAGAGTTCCTTAAAATGCTTTTGTGAATAAATGATGACAACCTTTACTAAATATTCATTACGCAATAAAATACGAATCATACTTTATTGAGACTTGTATCAATATTATATAAACTGCAGCTACCCATAACACCATATATATTTAATAATATCGTTAGTGAGAGAACCATTAAAAATGCAAAGGGTAACCTGTTCTCGTCCGTCTTCAAGTAACTTTCATACATAACTAGGCTAATACGAAAAACCTGACTCAAGTGCTTACATCATATTTTTTACTTATCTAAATATAAATAATCCTAGCGTCAATTAAATAATTAAACATCTACAATAAATTTAATTGGCACTCGTCAATGACGTTTAACGATCTAACTCGATTTGTTCAAACTTGTTGACGCTTCGTGAGCTTATTTTAGGTCTTAAAATTAATATCTGGTTTAGTGTGTCTTCTCATACCAACAGCTGGTATTAGTAGTAAATAGAAATATACTTCATACTATAATAAGACCATGGTCCCATCAATTTTGTTTTTATTCAAAGTTTTAAGACTCAAGAACAGATACCGGGCAATAATTTTACCCTGAATTATTAATAAAAATCCTATTAAGCACGAATGGAACTGGCACTACATTTAGGCTTTTATAAACAATTAATGGTACATAATATTTCTATTAAACTATTTACAAAATGTTAATTTTTTAGAACTACATATATTGCCTGCTATAAATTTCATAGGCCCAAATTTAATTTTTTTTATATAATACAACTACAAATTAACAATTTTTTGATTGATAAATTAAAAATATATTCCTTTACTTCTGCCGTGAGACCTTGCTTCTTGCCAAATTTCATAGATGACTCTAGGTCAACGGGAAGTGCTCTATGGGTTTTGATTTATTTGCCCTAATATGTGGCAAAAATGGCGGTATTTTTAGGGTTCTTCTTGATTGCGTTGACTTATAAGCTTAATTTCATAGCTCCGAAGGATCGTAGATTTAAGTATTTGATATTCATTTCCACTTGATACTTCCACGCGTTCCTGAGAAAAATCCGACAGACGGGTAATCAAGTGATTCTATAAGGGTTTTTCTTTTGAGGCACGAAACCCTAAAACGCCAAGTGAATGTCAGAACACGCATAAAATAGGATTCCGTAGTTGTCGATACCTTTTAAAATTGTTAGCGCAAGTTAACCGAAATAACTTTAATTGGAAATTTTATTTAGAAGTTAATATCTTCGGATATATCTAGACACAGATATTACTAAATTATAAAGGTTCCGTGTTTCTTTACGGAACCCTTCAAATAGCATTCTTCGGGATTAGGGTATTTCATAAACTTTAAAAACGTGACGTGACGCAGGGTACTATGGATAATATTTCGATATAATAGTTGGCGTTCACAATAATGATCTCTTCCGTGTCAATAATATAGTCTATATAAAATAAACGGAGTATTTTACCCCGAAACAAACGCCATACGGATCGTTAGTAATAAGAAGCCTGTCTTGCATTTTATCGCTCCTTTTTACTTTTTACCTGACTATTAATACAGTGTTAATTGCGATCTGGCATATACTCGTGCACGTATCTTACATCGACAATCGATGAGCTGTAATTCCTATTTTCACTGCTTATTTGCATATAATTTGTGTATCTAATGCCCAACTAAGTATACCGCCCGCCGCCTTGATCGCCGCACTCTCACGAATAAATATAATAACTCAGCGTCACTAACGGTATTCTAAACAATAGTATGAATGGCTTAGTTTCTAGCTTACAATTATTGAAATTTATGTATAACAGCTCGTTTATTCCGGGCGAAGGCATAATCTATAAATGTGTCATTCTTCCTAAGTTATTCTACATATAGGTTAAGAACGGATTTTTACCGCCCGTATCGCAATGGATTTTGTCGCATTTTTCAAAACTAAGAATCAATAAATAAAGGGGAAAGAAGACACTGCCTCGCTTTGAAGTTTCATTTTTACAAATATTAATTTAATGTGAATAGAACTGCAATTCTATTTTTAAAAGGTCTATTCTATCTAAATCGTCCCTAATTTACGTACTTTAGATAATTTCTTTCCTATTTCATTATTTATGATCTTCATATACTTCAAAATTTCGCGCACGTCTAAACCTGTAGAAACTGTGAGGCTGTGACAGATGGACTGTTGGAAGTAACGATGTTATAAGGGATTTTTATCTCACTGCAGAAACCTAAATGTAAGATCATGTATTTGCCTTGAGTTTATTCATTCTTAATAATGTTGCCTTACTTGTTTTGTGTCCGTTTATACTCTTATAAGGATAGTCAACGGAAGCTTAAAATGTGCAAATAAATGTAACAAGAAAAAAAAATTATATATATATATATATATTTATAAAAATATATCACAATAATAACTTTTTACAATTAGAAACTTATTATTGAATCGTCTGTATATACGGTTTATTATCACTAGTATTTAAATTCTGCTCGTGTCTGTTGGTAAAACACTTTTTATATATGTTTATAAAATTTCACACAAGATATTGATCGCGATTGTGACCTACTTTTTCAAACGACTTCCACACGTGGAGCAATATGTCTATCATGATAAGAGTCCATGAAATAAGAACATAGTTTGAAATAAACTCCAGTGCAACAAGCAATTAAAGGTATTTAACAAAGTTTAATTATTCATTGAGGTAACGATTGACGGAGACCATTATTATCAAATATTTGAATGAATTATATTACTAATAATAAAAAAAAATGACAAAGTAAGGAAATCGTTTTTCATTTTAATGCATTAATGTATTTATTTTTTTAAAAATCGATTTATTTTTAATGAAGGGGAAGGAGCAGCCTATTTTAAATATTGTCAGCAATCTTATACATAGTCTTAATATATCCTAATATTATTACTGTAAAGACACAACTGTAACAGAATTAGGAGAGTTGTTGACCTTATTGGCAATCGATTTATAGCTTTTATTATTTATAATTGAAATAATCCTCCTTTATCGTGATAACGGTTATAAGACTATATAATCTGTACTCTAATCTGTTTAATACGTGGGCAGAGGCTAAAAGAATTGATAATGAATGGTCATTACGGCGAATCTTTTCAATCATTTATATGATTTGATAACCTCCTACTGTACCTACCGTCAATAAATAACATGTCCTCACCAATCAAACGGTTGCGAAACTAAACGAGAGACATGCCATAAAAATAATTGAAGGTCTAGTAGTAAACATATTGTTTTCGAACAATTGACAAAAGAAATCATCCGAATTTCGACTTCTGCCATGACACTGATTTTAAGTAATTAATCGTTATACCCATGACACTGATGTGTGTATTGTTACGTAGGTTTCACTGGCCTTGGAAATCGACTTGTATCATCGTTTGATCAACTCTAAGTATTCATTTATAATTTGGAATTTATTGTGATCAAATTTATTAGTAATATTTCTCTAATTATATTAGAAATATTTAAAAATCGCTATAATTTCTGACGTAATTGGAAGATAACAATCTTTTAATTAGGTTGTGGCAGTATGTTAATAAATTCGGCATACTTTTAATCGGGGTTTGGCTTTCGGCAATTTCAAGGTAAATATTGATGACTCTATTGTATTGCTGACACGGTTGTTAAAATTAAAAATATATTCACGATACGACTTTATTGAGCGTTTCTTCATTGTTGTATATCGACTAAATTATTAGGCACCGATTGAGATCGTTATATGCGGACAAAGTGTTAATTAAAATATTTAACAGTTGGTTTTGTGCAACCGTCCTCGCAGAATACTCATAGCTATTATTTCTAATTCCATCATGTGGAAATATTCGTCGCGCATACGTTCCTATTTCAATTTGCTTATTTAATTATTTTACGACGGTGCCGTTAGAGGGATATGAATTGATAAGCTACAGAGTGTATAGTTATGTCTACTTTTTACACACCACTACACATTGATGTTAGTTGACAAAACATTCAAGATAAATATTTACAATTTAATTTTTGTAATTTTTTCGGTAAACCAGTGTTCATTGCGTAACCTGGTGTGTAAGTATGAGGAAGGTAAGTATTGGGCCGTAAATTTCTGCACAGTTTTGTAATTTCCGTCAGAAAAATATGATTTAGAAATTGTTAATCTGACACGTGGGCTACATTTTATGTCAGACATGGTAATAATGGCTAATCATCTACGCTGTGTCCCTCGCGCGCAGGAGATTTAGATTTACCTACATTCAAAATAACGCAACCAAACCTTTTAAATTTAACTGATTGCGAAAAGAAGTCGTCTTGCGAAAAGAAATTGTATTACTGACTAATTTAACTTTAACGAATATATTAAGTGTCGCAAAATCATTTTCTGAAATCTTAGGCCAAAGTATTCAAAAATAGGTTTTAAGTGTTTTAGGGCGTCTCTATTTAATAGTAGAATACAAAACAAAAGAACAGCAGCTGATTTGAAAAGAATTGAATGATATTTCGAATGTAATTTGTTTGTCTACTAACCATGATTAAGTCATTGAAGTGTTCTCATACATCGATAAACAAGTTAGGGTAGTAGCATTTGTTTGCATTTTTATTGATTGATTTTTGATTGCCAAAATCGATAAATCAATACTTCATTATATAAGGAAATATCTCATATGCGTATTATGATTGATGAATTTGAGTTCATTTAAATTTCTAATTAATTATATTACTTTTAATATCTAAAAGTTTTCTAAGATTTATCTCTAAACACTTCTGTTTAAAAATGGTCGGTGTTCTCTGTAGCATTTTTATGGAAAGTGTTATCTACTATTTTAAATTATTACACGTCTATTCTTAAAATTGAATGTCTTGCTTACTATGGTTCTTGTACTTACATAATATTCAATTTTGTCAAACAAATGTTTGCCACAAGAAGAAGTTTTAATTAACGCTAGAGAAAGTTGACTGTGTTTAAAATTATATGCCATAAAAAATGTTTGCGAACCACGGGGTCATCTTTATTAAGATGTCACTCAGAAAGGTTATACAATACCTCCTTTTAATAAAAGTGATTATCTTTCATTCGTCTCACGAACGCACGACTAAGGCAATGGACGTTAGGCGCTAGTTAATTTTCTGAAATTACATCATATTGTTTGTTAGATAATTGTCTGTAGATATAAGTCTTTACATTCTTATTTATTTTAAAAAGGCGAAAATAAATACAAGATAATTATTTATATAAATAAATATATATATATATATATATATATATATGTATATATATATATATATATATATATATATATATATATATATATATATATATGTACATATACACATTTACGTTAGTCGACATATAAACACTAGCCATCTATGGTAACTTTGATAAGACGCCGGTAGAGTTTTAGTCAAAAATGTGAAAAGAAGTTTAATTAAAAATAAATATTTTTTTGTTGCTGAGGGTAAATAAATTCGTGATTTCCAAAATATATTTTTTATTCACTTACTATAATAGGTTTATTTATAAATTATGGTTTACTGATATGTAGTGATAAGAAGGCAATTACTTATTAAAAAAAGAAATGTAATCCCATGCCTCAAAAGGAATAATGGAACTTTTGTG
Source organism: Druceiella hillmani (assembly GCA_039881145.1). Classification (NCBI taxonomy): domain Eukaryota; kingdom Metazoa; phylum Arthropoda; class Insecta; order Lepidoptera; family Hepialidae; genus Druceiella; species Druceiella hillmani. The sequence goes on along the minus strand of JAYKKI010000001.1, from coordinate 43,693,567 downwards.
AGATAACTCACGTGTCCATTCGTCTGCATGTCACAGCCTCCTCCTTATTATTGTAATTGTGAAGCATATTGTTCCGTATATTTATCAATATTTATGACTCAAAGATATTTATTTGGAAATTTTAGGGAAAGTAAAATAAATATCAAAATTTTGATATTGAAAGTGGTACTAAACAATGTAGTAGAGATTGTAATAAAAGACCATAAAATATAGACATTTCGTTACCAAACCGTGCAGTTTGATGTATGAGTTGTTTAGTAGTCATAGTAGAACAAAGAATTTCTAACGACGTATTCGTATCCAAATCTATTTGTCCCGATTATAGATGGAAAAGTAATATTATATTGATTATAATTCAATAGTTCACACACACACACACATATATATATATATATATATATATATATATATACATATATATACATATATATATACATATATATATATATATATATATATATATATATATATATATATATATATGTATATATATTTATATTTATTTAGCATAAGAGAGATATTTCTGAAATGGTTTCATTTTGATAAACAGTACTTTCAATACTGATTTCTTTAGAATTATTATGTGTTTTATTAGATTCCGACATTCAACTTGACACAGTGATTGACAAAATGTTTTTCATTGTTTGTTATATTCATTGTGTTTTGTTTCAATTCTAAATAATAATAACCATGTATAAGTCATGTCATTAAATTAGATGATGTCTTTGGACGTTCCTTACTAAAAGAATGATCATAATTAGGTGTCCTATACAGGAATTTTTCCTTTGTGTTACTAGTAGTCGAAGTTGATTTGTGTCATTTATAATTTTTCTAAATACTTTTTTTCAAAATAAATCGATTTGTCAATGACTTTTTGAACGTTTACTACGTATAAAAACGTACTAATTACTAAATATTGATTAACGCCGTACAATGAAAGTTATATTAATAAAATACATCAATTTTAAAGTTAATAGCCAGTTAAAGAATAATGACAAGTTTAAGAAAAATAAAAAATAACAAGTGAATATTTCGTTAATTAGTTGTTCTCTTTTATTAGATGACTTTTTTTTATTGAGCACCACTGACTCAAATCTTAAGATAATCGATTAAACAAATGAATTTTCCCAAATGTTAATTGCTCCCTATGTGATATCAACAAGTTTGCAGTTGGACTTAAATGATGAGATGTATACTTCTCATTGATAAATAAATAATAATATTTAATTAACATATCATCCTCTTTAATTAACTTAATATCTGTTCACCCCATTTTCGTAAATACCGGGAGTATTTATGGCTACGAATCAAAAAAACATTATGTTTCCTTTGGCCACTTACAAAAAAAGAAACAATTACACCAAATATGAAACATCTGAAGAGAAGTCTTGCGTCAATGTTATTCTGGTTATGAATTTTTCTCCGAATTTAAATCGCCTATTCGTGTTCAAGACAATGGACAATACATCCAACAACATTCCTTCTTCTTTGATATTTGAGGAATGCTGGATGTGCTGCGTCGATCTTTGAGCCAATTCCGTAAATATTTCCCTGATTTACATTGTATCTGCTAATGAATTTGAAGTGAATATGAACATCTCAGAATATGAATTTTTGTATTATGATAATAGCATTTATGACAATACAAAAATGCATTATCATAAAAATGTATTATCATACCATGTATAGGACAGTAATATGATGTCAGTAATTGACCATAAGTATAATATAAAATAATGGAATTAGAAATAAACAAGGCAATAATTAGAATAAAGCTGTTTCTATAAAAAAAAATAAATTGTAGCAACGTTTAGCGTGGCGTAAACTGTGCGTCTTGTTTCAATTCCGCATACTGCGGCGTGCAATTTCGAAATAGTATCACAGATGGAACTTCGTGAGCGAAAAAAGTCTTTAAAAATGTTGTTTCACCTTTTTACGTAAGGCATGATTTTCTAAAAAAACACCAGTAGAGCTCACACTATGAGGGGTTCCGTATACATTTAGGCACTTATAAACATTTAAGTGTACATAGTATTTCTATTTAACTATTTGCAAATATTGATTTTTCGTAATGTTATTTATTGCATACTATTCTTTCACAGGTGCAAAAACGTGGTGCATTAATGGTATGATTATATATATTTAAAATATAAAAGATGTAGGATAATCGTTATAGTTTTCCTGTAATCTTCTAGTTAGATTTTATCAACCTTGTTTTCTTCATTATATTTGATTCAGTAGTTTTGAAAATAAAGAGGGAGGGGTAGGAATGCTCTATTTTTGCATATTTTTATGTATTTTTAAATATGTAACATAAAATTATAATATATTTGTATAAATATTTCTGTGTTTCTCGTAAAAAAAACGCTTTCAAATTATATCTGAGAAGATGCATCAAATTAAAATATTTTTGAGTACTTTATTTGTCACCCACTTTAATTCTTATATGAACAGTTGTAAAAAGTTAATTAGTTCAAAATATGTGGGTTAATAAGATGCATTACTATGCCAATTTGTTGGAAATTCTACACTACATGGCTTCTGAGAAAATAGGATATAAAGACGGACAGATAAATATGTGAACGAACTTGTAATTATTCAGTTTTTTCAGCTTGATGTACGGAACTCTAAAAAATTAATATAATGCTATTTTTAGTCTCTTTTATTATAGCTTTAGGAGAAGAAGAAATTGCTTAAATGAAACAATGTAAGAAGTCTTGCAAATGTTTAAACACAAATATCGAACTATTAATTATGCGCGATAATAGTTGAATGTTGAGTTCAATGTTTTCATTCTAGCAGTATCATTTATGTTTATTGATACAATTTGCCAATTTGAATGACTTGAAACTACTTAGTAATGTTTAACTTCATTGTAATGAAAATACCATTTTTCATTCTTATTTTTGTCTTTATCTGTTTAAAGTTTTCGCATATTTTCATCAGAAATCAACTAACTATATGATGAATTTCCGAGCCCATCAACTTTTTACTCGGAATATCCATTATATAGTTGCGATAAATTATCACAGCCATTATATTACCACACAATTTTAAATGAGATTTGACGAAACTGGCTGGAATAGAAAAACGAAAAAATTGGACTGGCACGAAAAACATTAAATAACTATCGGCAAATAGAACAGTAAACAGAGAGAATCTCAATACGGAAATACATTATCTTTCCTTTTTAATTGAATGATATGGCTCTTATTAAGTTTTTGTCCTTTACGCAAGGCAAATTGTGTAGATGTCTGTCGAAAAAGTAATTTAATCTCGTGTTTTAAATCAATTGCATAAGTATGAATTCCTGGAAACGTTGCATACTTCTGTCTCGAGAACGGAAATATACTGAACAAGTTTCGACATTAAATCAGTGGCTACATGGAGGCATGTACTGTTTACAATGTAGTTATGATAGAAGCGTGACGCCGACCTGAGCCACTCTTCTTATCAACACCTTAAACAAATGTATCTAAGTCTACGTCAACAATGATAAAGGCCGAAGCAAATGACATATTCTATTTATAGACATGGTAATGTATATTAACACGCAATTAAGTATGGCATAGGATATATATATATATATATATATATATATATATATATAAATATATATTTATATATATTATGGATATTTCGTTTAGATTCCGTAGTGATAATTATGAAATTTAACGTAGAAGTAAGTTAAAATTGTTAATTAGTCTTAGAAAGGAGGATGCTCATTTTATAGGGGGTCTTGGGCTCGAGAAAATATTAATTGCGCGCAAATAAAATTCTCGTCTTTTTAAAGCTAAAATGATTATGACGATATTTAATAAAAATGTCATTTTTATTAAGCTGCGTGTTTTATATATTTATAAAACACATCATGATTACTTGCGCACAAAACAAGACAAACGTTCTCTATTAGAGAATGAATGCCATAAAATAAAACAATTCGTAAGATCACGGTTATGTAGATTTAGTACAAAAAAACGCAACGTTTCTTTGTACTATTTTCAAATGCTCTGCTTTACCTTTGCATTTGTTAGTTTTACGCTGCTAGGAATCAATGGACAACATTTTCTATCGTTGTTTGAATGATAGAAAATGTTATTTGTAACATTAAAATCATTGTAATTATATATAATAAATATTTCGTTACTAATTTGTAGAATTTTATAAATATTTGCAAAAGTAGATTAAGGTTACATAGATTTAGCGCCACCTCATGTAATTTAGCGGAATTTTCGACTGATCTGCTTTACCATTCAATTTTTTATCTTCCCGTTGTCAGATATCGTTGGGCATCATTTTAAATAATTCATGTATATTTACATCGTCTCTTTCAGTCATTGTGAATGACTGATCGATCGAGACGAAATAAATGTAATAGGTAATTTATTGAATCCTGAAATAAATTACCTATCATTACATTCTTCATACACTCGTATGCATAAATGATACGTACAACATAATGAAGGCGCTCAATTCTGATAGTTAATATATTTACATTTTAACATTACAATACTGTATTTACATAATTATTAATATTCTCCACTATAGACTAAAAACTACGTTGAAAGCGTTGAAATGGATTGATTTCGTGCTCTGCCGTGATACCAAATAAAAGTGGCGTTATATAAAGAGCCTATAGTCCTTTTCCGCCTTTCTGTTACAACTATAAACAGTTGATGAACGTTACAGTCATTTGATTTATTATCACAATATACTAATTAGAATTGTATTACTGAATACAATTAAATTATTTTATTTCCACTGGTACTGCGTATGCGGCGATAACGACGGGAACGAAATGGCTTGAAAGGATGTCAACAGACAGCCGGTGCAGAATAGGTGCGCGCCAGCGATTACCTATTTTCAATGTTTTGTGATAGGCCCTAAAACGTCATTTTATGTTTTCTGGTCATAAAGTATTTTAATTAAATGTAGAATTAAATATGAAAAGTAGATCAAAATATTATGATTTATTAATGTGTTTTTATTTCAATATATGCAAATTATGCACAATTTTATTTATTTATCCCGTGATGGACCCATTTAGACGCACGCGCCGTTGAATAAATATCAGATTAAAACCTGTATATTTCGATAAGTTTAAATCTGACATAAATAAATGTAATTTACCTTTTCATCGTATTTTACGTCATATTAATTTCTAGTCTGATTTTCGTAATAATTGTAGTGTGATTTTTTTAATAATTATAATTAGAATAATGGAATTAAATTCTGTTTTATTTATAAGACTCATGCACAAATAAATATATTAAAAATTATGAAACGATCGACGCTTCAACAAAATAAAAAAATGCAAACTTTTTCGTGAAATATTTTTTTTGAGGTTTATAGAATATGATATGTAAATTGAAAAATTGTAGCAAATGCTTACATTTTGAATAATGACTGTTTCATGAATTGTTTGTTTCTAGAATAATGACTTTGTTTTATCATGATATTATATGAAATCCTATCTAATATGCGAAATGGGAGTCAGTATATATATGTTGTTCTTTCACTACTAAACAATTCTCTTGTAATTTCGTATAAAAATAATTTATGTGATGGAGATGTACAATAGAAGAACAGATTTATTAAAAACAGAATTTATTATTCTTTGTAATAAAAAAGACACTCCTTTAAACATAAGAGCGTTAATAAATATGTAACAAAACTTCACGGCAATATGTCGGCTTATGCCTACAAATGCAGGGCACAGGCTTTTCTTTATTTTCACGCAATTTCTTCAATAATGTGCATATCAAACTAGTTATCCATTTCCAATGATTTTCAGAAGAATATTGTTTTTAAACTTCACTAGCATTTTTTCTCTTTTCCACGCGAGCCACGTCACGAGCAAAAGTTAAATTAGAAATAATTAGCATCGAATTTAGGTTAACAATTTCTAATTTTAAAATATTATTGAAAATTTTTATCGATACAAATTTCTTAACAATTTTCCGTTGTTCTGAGGAGAGAAGTCAATAGCCTGCTTGTTATTTTGGCAAGTTCACACTAAACAAGCCAGATATGAAGGTTAAATGTTAAAAAAGATAATCTATTGAGTAAACATTAAACGTAGAGTGTAGACAAAATACTATTTTCTTTTAATGATTTTGTTCTTTTACTTGGTAGATAGTATAAATCTTAAATAAATATGTTGCATTTGAAATGAGAGTGTTGTACTGAATGACATGATCACTTCTATATGGAGACATGGTTTCTTATATTTACTTAGTTTAAATTGTAGATAAAACTGTTTCAATAACATTTTATTTGTCTTGTCCACGTATTTAAATCCTAGATTGTTTTTCCCGTTGCTGTCATGAGGCGGTGCTATCTGTCGCTGACATTATTATACTAAATGAAATTTTAAATCGTCTCAAAAAATCATTAATATATAACCAAGGTAATATTCACTGCTATCAAAATGGTTAACGTAAAATTTTAATCTAAAAGAGATATTAATCAGAGGGAGTAATATTACACATGTAGTTATAAGGCAAAAAAATATAGATATTACTGCCTAGAGTTGACAATGAACCTGGCATGTATATGTAGTAATGTCGATGTAAAACAGCAGAAAAAATAAAAGAAAGAAATGCACCAAAAAGTTAGGGTGAAGAAACATTGACGAAACAATGATACCAAAAACATAATATTATATCGAGTCAGAGAAATTTACTTCCATTGTAAGCGAGCGCTTTAGATTGGATTATATTAGTATAATAATTTTAACAAAACATCATCAGCCCAATTTGAACACATTGAAATGTGTAGTTAAATTTTCATTTTTTTTGTAGTTTAATTTACGTTTATTAAATATAATCACTATCACATACAGTCGGAGAACAAAAAGAATATTCGACGATTCTTTCTGCGATTCTTATTCTGTTAACATTTTTGCAATTGGAAAGCAAATTAATTTACCTACTACGTGTAGCACACAAAATATTACTCATTTGCACAATAGTATCATAAGTTGTAATCGCTTAAACTGAATAAAATGACATCCTACATTTTTATTGGCCATCTATCGATTTGAAATCAGTCACTTTCGTGCGTAAATGTAAAATTTATTAGCGATCATTTCATTAAAAGTACAATAATTGAGTAAGCAACGAGATATGCACGTTTTAAATTATCTCCACTGCAAAAATCGCAATTTGGACACATGTCGCCCAAATGTTGTGGAACGTAAACAATATAGTCTTATTTTAAAGCGTGCCTTTTCTTCGGCGACATTATTATCAATAAATTATAAATTAACGCTATCTCCAAGGCATTCAAATCTACTGACATGAAATTAACACGTGCATTAAGTATGAGTTATTATTCATTCGATATTCCCTTCAATATAATAAAGATCAAGTTAGAACCATATTTTATTTTTTAATTATGGAATTTTCTTAAGGTATTTGTCCTAATTATATGTTACAGATCATCCATATATAGTATATATACACGGTGTCCGGGTATAAGTGTCGAACAAAGAAAGACGTTATTCCTTGACTGAAAAATGGTAGATTGTCGTTAAAATAAATTTAAAAGATGACTTTTTCAGAAAATTGAAAAAAAATTCATAATTATTCATCTTTTTCGAGCACACGATACTTGCGCACATTGTTCAGCACCGCTCGGGGGACTAACCCGCGAACAGCTGCGTAGACATTGCCACTGTTGGTAAACACCGCATTCCGGGCAAGTATTGAATGTGTTAAAACGATATGTGTAATATTTTTTTGCACTCAATTAGAAAAAGGGTACGTTTTACGTTATATTTCAACGACAATTTTGTTCCTTTATAGCCAACGAATGGGGTCTTTCTTTGTCCGAAATATATTCCCGGACACCGTATATATATATATATATATATATATATATATATATATATATATATATATATACATACACACACACACACACATACATATGTACGTGCTTATAAATACACGAAATCATATTTAAACACTCTTAATCAACTTGCATCACATTCCAGAGTATCTTACTGCGTATTTCCAGGCTCATCTTAATAAAGGAAGACTGCATATTTTATAAGTATGGTAAATTCGTTTCGAAAAATCGGGTTAGTTATTAAAATAATATCACATATCATTCACTTGCACCATCTAGTTTACAGTTGCGCCATTTATACTTATGTCAATTAGTCTTGTTTATCCAGATATCAAACATCCTTTAATAATTTATCTTTTATGCATAGTCATCATGTGGTATGTGATTATGTAAAATGTTTGCATTATTCTGCACAACTTATGCTTTCTCAATAAGTTGGCTAAAGTATCCAAACCTATACTGCATGTAGTTTATTATGACAGCCATTAAGCAGGACTGTGAATATAGTGTGTCGATCTGCGCAGAATGCTGCATGGATGAGCAGAACGATACCTCCGTCTTACCCGAATTCGACAAACTCAAAATTGATATATTTTAAAAATACATGGGGAAATCTAGTTACAATCATGAAAAACACATTGTGGTATGTGGGCTGGCCTCCTTGCTGATCTACGGTCTGTATGCAGGACAGTTTATGGAGAGCTCAGGTAGTTTACATATACTCTCGCCACATGAATATCGTACGAATGATACTCATAAAAGTTAAATAAGAACTACATAATACAGCAAACAGAGAGGCCTTGGTTGAAATTTTAATTCTCATAAAAATACAATAAAATTAAATATAGCGATTTTACAATTTTTGCAATAATGCTTCAATTGACCAAGCTAGATTTAGCTTAACGTCCAGAAATTTTTTTTATAAATTTATATGAATTTTAATAACAATTATGTATGTGCAAGAGATTTTTGTACGATGTAAAAATTTCTCAAAATCAACGAGAAAACACTTTTTTCTATTTCATACACTTGATAAGTGGAATATGGTTCGTGGGGTGTAGCCTGATAGTAAAGGCGGAGTTCTTATCATGTTAGCAGTTTTATGCGACATTATCACATAACATATATAAAATATAATTATTTAAAAGATACAATGTAACATTCGACCCAATGTATATCTGACCTGTAACGTATCTTTGTCTTATCGGGATTGGCGTTTGTTCGCCGTTCACTTCGCTGTTGAACTTTGAGTTTGGTCCTTTTAATATATTGCGTATTGGTTTGTAGTTGACGAAAGTATATCAATAAAGTATTATATACTATTGATAAACGAGCTATATTTGTTTTCATCGTCAAAAAATTATTCTAGTAGGACACTATATTTTGACATGATTATGTAGTAATGCTGGTGGTTAAAAAATTCAATGTACGTCTGTATGGCGTGTATATTCCTTATTGACTCCGACAATTTTCAAAAGTTTTTCCCAAATCGTCTATGCTTAATTTCCGCATTCTTTAAGGATATGGCAATTCCAGTCTAATCTTTTACTTCCGTATGGATAGTGGAACTTCATATTACCTTATAAAACAAAAGTAATTTGGATTTTCTCTACTTTTAGGCTTTTCCAGATTTCGACGCACGTTACAACTCTTTACCGCCAAGAACAGTTACTGCAGAGTTGATATGACAAGATATGTTTCATATTACATAGGATGACTTCAGGTTTTCTAAAATTAGTTAAAATGTAGCAGGCCTCTTCTCATCCTCGCCCGTACAAAAAATGAATACGACGAAAAATGATTAAAACATTTGGGAACCTTTTGCACTGTCCAGAATTACTTTGAAATAATTGGATCTGTGCGAATAAAACTTGCTAGATATTTTTCTTACTTATCGATTGAACATGCAATAGGTTTAAAATAACCCTAACCGATCCTACCTAGATGGGTGGGAGTGAGAAAGCGATTTTGATTAATATAACAATCAAAATTTGGTCTAATTTTACTAAAAATTACAGAATAGTGACACCGAACTGAACCTAATCTATTTATTAATGAGAAAACATTTTTGAAACCTAGCCTCTTGGTGATTTTAAAATGGGATATTTCGGAAACCAAGGTACACAGAGACTTGAAAATTGGAAAAATATTTCTATGAACTTGGTGGTGAAGTTTCATATTTATCGACTAAATATATTATAGGATGAATTCATCCCTAATCTACCCCTTTAATTTTTTCACCTCGATCTACCAAAACATTCGAATGGTCGAAGGTTGTGTGTAAAGCAGATGTTGTTTAATGTATTGAAAGTTACGATTATAACAGGGAAAGGGTAGGGAGAACCAGTTTTTATGCTACTGATACTGCTCATTCCTTTGGAATTGTTTTTTACGTATATGAGACTGCAAGAGTGAGGCTTGTCTTTTTCATCACAAGAATCAATAAGCTATATGCGTAGTTACATCATTAATATGAGGTATACTTAAGGACAACCTGTTTCTCATATGGGCTACTTTTCTTTACATATTCGGGAGTGGGCTGTCCCCAGGTGAAAAACAAAAAATATAGTTTAAAAACAAGAAATGTTGCAAGAATATGTTAGATTCTTTCGATAGATTGATGTGTTAGATATGATTTTTCTTCGCTTTTCTTTAATTTATAACATCATTTGTTTTACAATTAAATGAAACTACGTGATGTAGTATTATTTCTACTTTCTTTAATTTCTTTACCACGACCTAGGTTTCGTTGTATTACAACATCTTCAGGTGGGATATTAGCAAAGATCTTTGCTTGCAAAGGTCGTGGTAAAGAAATTAAAGAAAGTAGAAATAATACTACATCACGTAGTTTCATTTAATTGTGAATAATGAATATCTACAAAATTAACGCCAAATATATTCAATATCATTTGATTTATTTATACTTGTTTAGCTACTTAAATATTTTAAGTGTTTGTATTATTGGAAAACTATATTGGTCTGTAATGTTTATTTTTTCACGTCATCGGCTGTGGGCATATGTGATTGTGTAGTATTTATATTTTTCTTTTAAATAATGTTTTATTTATGTTGATATCACTGTTGCTTTATGTCTTCCACAAGGTTCCGGTAAGGAAAAGACTGCGCAACACCGGGTACTTTTTCTCATCAGAAACTTTGCTATTATTTTAAATGGATAATGCATTACATTCAAATAATAAGGACGAATACGTCAAAATAAAAATTATTTTCCCTGTGTCTATTGCATATATTTCATATATATTATTGAAAATATGAACGTAATACTCTGTTTAAATGTTATCATCAATTGAACTTCCAGTTATCATTTAGCACTGTTCTTACAAAAAATTGTGTACAAATTTTAAATTTTCGAATAGCAAAAACATTTAGCGGTTTCAACATAAATAACAAAAAAATTGTTAAGTACCAGCAGAAATCGCGCCTGAGAGTTTCGTATGGTTATATCATATTATCGTAAAACTTAATAAGTACTTTAGAAATACACAAAAAAAACAAAAATTTAAAGATCAGAAAAGACCTTTGTGCAACATTTTAAAATTCTAAGTCAAGAGGAAGTATTCTAAGTAATTTCAATGAGTCAGTTTGTATCAAAGTAAGCGATATTTGAAAGGATGTATATTTTTATTGCATTGAGACAGAAGCTTGAGAAATTATAGGTCCATAGACCTTTTGACAAATTTCAATTTATTATCTTTGACTGTTCTTGAGAAAAAGGGTCTTGACGGATAGACAGACGGCAACAAAGTGATTCTGTAAGATTTCCGTTTTTTCGTTCTTTGGCACGAACTCTTACAAATTACTCATCATGAAATGAAACACTTACTGTTAACATTTAAGTTACTGTTACACGTTTATTTTTTAAAATACCGCAAATACAATGATTGTAATTTTCATAAAAAATGTATATATTGAAGCTTTAGAATATTTCAAAGTATTTTTTAAATAATAACGTTAGATAATTCTTATTGATAGATCTTTTAAAATTTATAATCTATTTGGATTTTCATGTTTATTTATTTCATTTTATACTTATTCTGTTGAATATTGTCGTTTATGTGTCATTTATGTTCGCGAGGAGTAGCGGTATAAATCCAATTAAATTTTCATCTAAACAATACCTTACGCTGCCTTTATTTTTTTATGTGCTTTACACTTGTAAACGTAAAACAATGTTACTCCGAAATTCACTTGCGCCCGTGTATTTGTATCATTGTTTTTCGTGTCCCGCCTATGTAGGTTATTTAGTGCAACGAGCATATGATTGGGCAATGTTTAGGCAATGGGTGCGCCAGGTGATTTATCCTCAATTTCAATGAATGGCGATGCATCGCACGGAGGCACGCAACTGGCCGCGCCTCTCTTGCGTCACCGGCGGTGAGATGTTTCACATACAATCAGCTACTTCAACAACCATATTTAAATATTTAATAACTATTTATTTATCTAAAAGTCATTAGCCACTAATGCGTACAAATAAGCAGGTGAGAATAATGAATGTAAAGTAATGTATTTGCACCTGTGTAAATTGTAATCTAATCGAATTGAGAATTTATACAAATATTTCAAAATATACGTTTTTAGATAAATTTTAGTTTCAATGAAATTAATTTGTATCTTAACTAGTTGTGGTAGAATGTTGAACTCCTTCAAATATCAGCTGTCTTAATTTTGTTTCTAAAAAAAATTCTCTTGGAAAGTTGAAAAATATTTTATTTTCAAAAATATTGTTACTTTTTAGGTGATTTATTGAAGTAATAATACAAAAATATGTTTATTAAAGTGATAACATAAATAAAAATGTTTTACTTAGAAACAATTTATGATGTGTTATAGTACTTAATATTGATTTTTGCTTCTCGTCAAATTATAGATCTCTGTAATAGCCTCTAGTGCTTTGACATTTACAATCGGCAACATGAAGAGTATTCTTAATCTTTTATTTGTAACTTGCAGCCTATGGACATTCTATTTGTAATAACTGCACGTAAGCAATTCGTAATCGACATAGAAAAGGTTAACTGCCAATTGTTCAAATTCAAAAGAAATATAGAAAAATATAACACCACAGAAAATAATTGAAATTTCTATTCACGTATAATTATGTAGATGTAACGTGTATAATTTGAGTGGCGAGTGTACAACTTGAATGTTGCATTGCAAATCACACTGTAGGAATGTTAGGTTGTATTGATCGCAGCCCGGGCGGGGCGTAGTTGGCTGTGCACTCTCGCATCTATTATGATCGATGTCCAATGATCAAGAGTAGGCCTTTGTTCTGACTCATTTAAATAACACATTATTACGCGACAGGTTAATTGTCGCCTCACTACGCAACGGCGATTGTAGGTAATATGTTGTGATCAAAACGTACCACTTTCTAGTGTGATTGATTAGAATGAGAAACGTTGAAAACAATGGTTCATAGGATTAGAAATCTGACTCAAGTGTGTTTTGTGACATTATTTGTAATAATAAATAATTATGTTTTTATTCTTGAAATTGTCATAAATTCTTGAATTATGATTATTTTAAAATAGTCCAAATTGAAGGAATTTCGAATCATGTAAATTAGAAGTAGCCCTTAGGAAGTAAGAAAAAGTAATAACATTTTCAATGATAAATTTACTACGACGATCAAAAAATGGGCTAAATGTAATAATATACTTTTATATGATCTTGAACTTTGTCCCAAAAATAATTCCGGAATTTTGTTTTATTTTTATCTCAATGATGTCCCTAAAAACATGTAATTATATTTCTAATTGAAAAGAAGAAACGAAGCTACAAAAAAGGTTTTTTGAGTCATAATTGTACGCTTCACTTAGTTTCTTCGTATATTTTACACTAGCTTTTGCCGAGGCACCGCTCGCATGTGTTAAAATTTTTTATTTTTCTTTTATTTAATTTAATATTCAAAATTTGGTATTAGCAACTTTCACGATTTACGATGAAAATTGAATCTTGCTGACGGAAAGACTCCTCCTAAGTCCCTGCGCCATCGCCGTGGTTGCACTAGTGCTTCATACTAGAACGCGTTCTAAGACGTGACTCACAAATGTTGGCGTAGCTATGTAACTTAAACACCTACGCTAATGTTTTATTCACAAAAGGCTTTAGGGATAACCATGCTATACTATTGTGAAATCGTATATACATATATATATATATATATATATATATATATATATATATATATATATATATATGTAATCTGCGGATAATTCCATATGTTTCGCCGTAGCGTTTAAATTATGAAATTAATTTGAACAAATGGTACCATTTTATTTGTCTTAAAGATGCGGGTAAATTCATGAAGCGGGTAGGTTATAATATTTTTCCAAAAATACGATATGGTGCCCCAGGAAGTTACCTAGCAATCGACGAAAACAAAATTGACATCTTATGAAAGTGTTTTAAAGGGCGAATTTAAGGGATTTGTAATATTCAGGCCGAAAAAAATTATTTAATTATGATAGGTAAATTTTTTTTCAAATTTGTTTTCGAAATTCATTTGTTATCATAGTCAGGTTTTTTGCTTATTTATACGTATAAATTATATAACTTATATATTTAAATGTCTAGATATGCTTAAGCTCGATTTATTCATATTTAAGTTGAATAAATAAACTAGTTTCTTTCAAGTTACACTAAGAAGAATTAATGAGTTTTTTATATTGGAACTAATAGATTATAGTTACAGAATGCATTCTACATATTCAGCAAACATTTTTAGCAAGCTTCACTGTGTGAACTTCCAGCCGCCTATCCACCGTTACACATATTTATGTTGAATGGAACACATTAGTAATAATTGGCCAAGTGCCTCGCTCGTGAAGCGGTCGCAAACCAGAATTTGAAAGCGCAAAACGTGAAATTTACTCGTGACGAAGATAACATTAATTGCATAGTCGCCCAGTATATAATACATCATCACCCATCTTCATGACGTGATCTGAATTATATCAATGCCGTTAGAAAATATTCATCGACATATTTAATTAAAAACTAACCGAAATTGCACGTTGAAGCTCGTGACCAGGTAAGTATAACGTAACTACGTCGATAAATATTACCTAATTTCTTCAAATATATACATTATATGGGTAATGTATTCATTGAAAAAATAATAAGTTATATAAGTATATATATATATATATATTAACAGCTACTAATTTAAACTCATTATGGGATACATCTTTATGAAAATAATATGGTCTAATTGGCGAAATTTGAGTGGCGTAATAGCAGTGGCACGGGCAGTAAGATGGAGTAGTTAATTTTAACTGGTTTAATTTTAACTGCTTAAAACGTAAGCCCAACGAGCATGGGTTTACTAAAATGTTTATATATACTATATTATTTATAATTTGAATGGAGAATTAACATCTAAATCTTTATTATATTCGTCGTCTATTGAGTTATATTATATCGATCCGAATTGAACGGAAAACTTAGATTTCTCTATTACTTTTCTGTGAAAGAGATTTGTATAAAAAGAGTATAGTACAGTATTCGTAATTCAACCCGTTTGTAATCGTTAAAAATGTACGTTCAAATACAAAATAATTTTAATATGTGACTTTGACCGTGACGCCAAGGTCGGTATAATTGTTGGCAATGAAGACTTAACAAAAATTAAAATCCATTGGTATCCGACAAGCGGTTTCTGCTTCATAAAGCAACGGTTTACTCGTAGAGATTTCGATTTCAAATAATGACGAAAAACGTGTTGAATATTTACAGCTTAATCTTCATTTGGAATTACTGAAAAAAATTGCTATCAATTACGTGATTTTCGGATTGGTTTCCGGTTTCATTTCGAACATACGAGTATGTTGCAATCATCGATGCAAAATTATGTTATTAATATTTTTTGCTGAATAAAGGAATTAAACTGTAATTTATTTGGATACTAATGTATTGCTATAAATATTATCTTTTATTGTTCTAATTTAAGTATTTACGACATAGTTGCGTTTTTGTTGAGTGATTTGACTAAAATTTGTTGGAAAAATTATTGGAATAAGATTTCATAATTAAATACGTTAGAAAATAGGAAGGTATATTTCAATGCTGAATGCATTAGGGCACCGTCCTCCAAAAGAAAAAAAATGCAACCCTTACAAGATCACTAAAGATTTTGTTGGTCACAATCGTTGTTTTAGAAACCGTTTGACAAAAAAAACTTGAAATTTGACATAGTAATAAAATGTATTAACCCGCATATATTAATAGCTAATGTTTAAAAATATTTTTATGGAAATTTTAGGGGGAAAGAGGGAAAAATGAAGTACTCGAAAAAATTATTTTTAGTAAGTACCTGAAATTTTTTTTTTATAATTGTAGGTAGAATATTTTCAGAAATATACCCAAAAACATGCAAAAAAATATGTCCAAGAACATGCAAAAAATAAGGAGGGGTTATTTCCGATACTACTCAACTTAAAGTTATAAACAATAGGATTTTTAGAAGCCTATGCAAAAGCTGTAGGAAAACTATAGCGATTATCCTAGATCTTATAATTTTTTAAATATGCACCACATTTTAATGCAAGTGGAAGACATAGTTGGCAACATATTACGTTGTGAAAAATTAATATTTACAAATGGTGTAATAGAAATGCTATGCACCCTTAAATATTTACATGTGCCTAATTTTGTACGGAAACCTCACAGTGCGAGTTGCATTCCTGCTTGACATGTTTTTTTTAATCTATCATTTTGAAGTATTGATACAGTTCAATTTATTAAATATAGTATAAAACAAACAATTAAAATCGCTTCTTAGGGAGACGACATAAATCTGTATAATACGGTTTTATTGTCAGTCTTCTTATTATAATCAAGTTTAGTACAGTCTGCTCACTTGGTTTTATTTATGCACAATATTAATTTTTTATTTAACAATTACATGTATTTATTATTAATTATTTAACGTAGGATTATACAGATTATTCAAGCCTTATGTCTCAGTTACTTTAGTTTAGAAAATAATTCCGTGTAAACATTTATTTAACGTAGGATTATACAGATTATTCAAGCCTTATGTCTCAGTTACTTTAGGTTAGAAAATAATTCCGTGTAAACATTTGTTTCACGTAGGATTATACAGATTATTCAAGCCTTATGTCTCAGTTACTTTAGTTTAGAAAATAATTCCGTGTAAACATTTGTTTAACGTAGGATTATACAGATTATTCAAGCCTTATGTCTCAGTTACTTTAGTTTAGAAAACAATTCCGTGTAAACATTGGTTTAACGTAGGATTATACAGATTGTTCAAGCCTTATGTCTCAGTTACTTTAGTTTAGAAAATAATTCCTTGTAAACATTTGTTTAACGTAGGATTATACAGATTGTTCAAGCCTTATGTCTCAGTTACTTTAGTTTAGAAAATAATTCCGTGTAAACATTTGTTTAACGTAGGATTATACAGATTATTCAAGCCTTATGTCTCAGTTACTTTAGTTTAGAAAATAATTCCGTGTAAACATTTGTTTAACGTAGGATTATACAGATTATTCAAGCCTTATGTCTCAGTTACTTTAGTTTAGAAAATAATTCAGTGTAAACAATACTTTAAAGATCCAAATTCAATAGAATCCGAATTAATTACAAATTGTTTCGGCTAAATGTTACATTAATTTCCTTATAACTTTTTTCTTTTCAATCCTTTATTATTTCTTCTTTTTAATTCTTTTATTATTAATTTTTATTGGGTTATTCAACATTTATATTTCTGCTATATAATTTCCCGCTAGCACTTCGCAATAAATTGTAATTTATCTACAATTAAACTTTCGCTATTGATGGATGGATTATCTTGTGAATCAATTATTCTGTCAAAACAATTATTCTGAAAATTCACTCGCGTGATCTTATGATCTTCATTATTTGATTGTAGACTTGAATACGGGTGACTCGAAAATATATATTCTTTTTCTACTAAAAATTGAATTTGTTATTATTTGTACCAAAAAGTCTCCCATATTAGGTTGGGTTAATAACAATATATGTATTCGTATGTAGGCCTCGTTTATTATTAGTGAAAGTTTCTAAAACTTCATTCACAATTTTTCCAGTGGTTCCATATTTTTTGACTACAAACAATGCGCTGATTTTTTTTAGCTATGTTCAGTTGATGGGTCTATCCATCGAACATTAAGTTTAAAACGTCTGTTGCGGCTGGTTTATTTTGAATTGCCACATATTTATTACCAAATAAGTTCGTTTCTCTTTTATGCGAATTTTGATCGAAACTAACACATAGAATATTTTAGCATAAGCATATTCCTAGCAATTAATCGAAAATTTATTACTCACATTCCATTTTGTAAATCATACAAATCAAATAAGTATAACCGATGTCTACTTTGATGTATTGACACTATTAAAATGAAAAAGAAATTTATTTTTGAATTTTTAATGTTGATTTTGAACTCTTTCTTTTTGATTAATGACGTTTTAATATCGAAATGTAAGCTTATTTAAGACGATGTAACTGTTAAATTAATTGTAATAAGAATTCGCTAATAAAGACATGAAATTTATGTTATTTATAATTTATAAACATGTTAGATATTAATTTCCATATATGTATTAAATTGTAATTTATTAAAATGTAAGATTACGGCTGTATTTGCAGAATTTAGGTGTGTACAGCGTTTGCGTTTGCAGAATTCATTTAAATTGTTGTCTATAAATATTAAGGCTGATCAAATAAACGCACCGCGACGGCTGGCATTCATTATTGGTGTAACATTGTGTATCGATTGAATAATGAGCGGGCGCTGTCGCGCTTCACGTTGCGCAAGGCATCACATTAATGCGCCATCGGCGGAGCCATGTCTCTTTATTGTCACGGTGAATAATCAGAGTTGCGGAATTTAACACATTGAGAACCGGCTGTCCGCCGAATAGGCAAGTTTAGCTCTAAAAGTGACAAGCCCCTGTGTGTCTTTAGATTTTTGGTACAAAAATAATTTGAGTTTGGTATTTATTTGTATTTATTCGTTTAGTTTGTGCGTATTCCATTGTATTATGTTATCGTGTGTATTCTGCTGCTGTAAAACGAAATTTTGAAAGTATGGCTGAAATATTTAAATTTCACGGATTAAAGATATGAAGTACCTAATGTGAAATATTATGCATTCGCTTGATATTAATAACCGTAAAAATAATTACTTTCGATAGGTATCTGGTTTTTAAGGAGCACTAGATTTTAATACAAGAAAAGAAATGTGATTAAAAAGTTAGAAGTAATTGAAAGTAATAGAATAACTTAATTTTAATTCTTTTGGTGAAATAAAACAATAAAAAAGAACTGAATTATGTCTAAAAACAGTGGAGTAAATAAACATTTCACATTTTTGCAAATTGTAATTTCAATTGCTTTTTTTTTCAACTTTTGTAATTAACCAAGGTTTAAAAATATACCCGTGAGATAACTGGTTAGAAGATGTTTCACGTAGTTATTATGTTAAATAACTTCACTTTGGTTTACAGAAACTCATATTGAAAATTAAAGGATCAACAAAAAAAATAAAAAATTTCGTGACTTTGAAACGCTGTATCTCTCCCAAAAATAATAGAATTTGGGTGAATAAGGGCTCAATAGAAAACTTGTATTTTCAGAATAAATACTTTTTAATTTTTTTACATCTTACCATGCCGTCAGGAATCGATAAAGGAAAAAAGATTTGACTCCTAATTATTTTACTGATTTTAACAAAGTCTAAGAGCCAGGCAACTTTTATCCGTTAATTTTCAATTTATATATCTTGAAATAAAAAAATAATAGGTGATTTTGAAAGTTTTGATGATTTTGTAGCTTTAGTTCATCCAAATCTGATTTTCATGGAGATATATCACTTCAAAAATTATCAGTAATAGACTGCGGCTCTATGTGTTGAAACATGAAAAACAAATGTTTTGAATTTTTGGCATTAAAAAAAATTCGATGAAAATATTATAGTAAGTTGTATTTTTGCATATCTTTAACATTTATATTGAACTAAAGCATATCAACCCTTTTGATTCTGCCGTTTAATTGAAAAATGGTAAAAATGACTTTTTTGTGTGATCTTTCGAAGCCCTCATGTACCTACATCTGATGGTTTTTCGCGGATTATATTATTTCAAACAAATGTGAATTCATTGATTCAAACAAATGTGAATTCATTTTTAAAAAAGGTGAAATTAACGAATTTGAGTTATAATAGCAAAGTTTCTGCTGGAAAATTACAGTGTTAGATGATCAACTAACATATGGTTAATATTATTATAGGTCTCCGCAATATCACTTTAAATGGATGCTTACCGTTTCGTAAGGAGGTAGATTTCAGCGCCAATTTTTAGTTAAGGTTGCGTTCTAAATCTATCTGTAAACGTGTAGCTTTAGTTGTGGAAGTTGTACCTAACTTGCTCGAACTTTTTTAAATAACTAACATTTTGGGTATTACACTGTTATCTTCTAGTCTATATATAAACTGACTTTGAATCACGAAGACGTTTTCCGATTATTCCACATTGATTTTTAAAAGGAAAATTTATTACTACAGTAGTGTAAGTTTGAATGGTGAGTAATGAAATCGTAATGAAACGTGAAATGCACCGGTAGAACGGGTTATGGACAGATTTTTCTTCTGTTATTTAGTCACTCAGTGCATAAATGAATAGCAGACCACCAGTAAATTAAATATAGTTTGTTCTAGTTTTGTAACGTTTTACTAAAGCATTTATAACTTTATGTATTTATAATATTAAGGCAATTAACCTAAAACCTGATCTATATATATGTATATATATATATATATATATATATATATATATATATACTTATATATATATATATATACTTATATATATATATATATATATATATATATATACATATATATATATATATATATATATATATATATATATAATACGATAGTCTATGTTCTGGAAACGTCGGTGGGAGATTATATGGAGGTATATACGCACTTACATGTGATACGTCTGAAATTTCAACTCATTTTATCTCTTCCAAATCTTTAACCAAATTAAGCAAACATTTTTGCAGTCTGTTTAATTAGCGAGTTACATAAACGGTACTTACATTTCTAAAAACTGACTTTTAAATTTAACTGGCTTGCATTGAGTTTTGACAAGGCTCCACGCCTTTCTCACGTAGGTACATCGCCGAAATGGCGAAGCCACTGCTCGCCTGTCAGCCACTCTCAGCTATCATGTGCTGAAGTATGGTTATTGTAATTCAATGAGCAGCATTATTGTAATGATTTGTGTACGAGCTACGTTTGGTGTTGAATATAGGTTAAAGTTATATTCCATTTTAAGCTAAATATCTAATATAAAATGACTTTTATAAACCACATCAAATACTAGTAGAAACTCGCGTTACGAAAGTTTCATAAACATTTACGTTCTTATAAATATTTAAGAATACATAGTATTTCTACGAAACTGTTTATAAATTATAATTTGTCACAACATAAATATATTGCCTATTATATCTTTCAAAAGCGTAAAAACATGCGGTATATTTAAAGTTTTATGACATCTAAAATCATCGTCATAGCTTTCCTGTAACCTTTGCGTGGGTTTATGAAACTTTTGCTTTTTTAATTTAGGTTCAGTAGTCTTGAAAATATTTTCCGTATATTTTTCAATGTGTATCTGAAGATATAATACCTAAAATTATGAAAAATTCTTTGAAACTTACAACTAACCCTCCAAAACGATACTGGACACTACTGAATTTTAAATTTTTTTTAGATTACTCCATTTTTCCCCTAAAATTTGATAGGAATATTTTTGAGTTTTATCTATTAAAATGTATGTGGGTTAATATGCTTCATTATTGTATCAAATATCGTTAGGTTTCTACGTCAAGTGGCTTCTGAAAAAAAACAGCTATGACAGCAAGACATGCATGACATGACAGCAAGACAGCTATGAAAGAGATACATGAGTGATTTTATAAGGTTTCCATTTTTTTTGAGGTAATGAACCCTAACAACGATTTTGTTTTATATTTAGGTGGGTTAATAAGTTTAGCTAAAAGAATGGGCCTTCAGGTGTATATAGTCATGTTATCTAGTTATTTTACTCGAAAATTTTTATTAGGGTACTTTGCATGCAAAACTTAAGTTGCGCATATTACGCAAGAACTGGCGTAGCGCCTGTGTAATCTGTACAGACTAGCTTTTCTCGAGACTCTCCGTACGCCTCGAAGTTGTGACCTTTGCAACTTTGACCATTAAATTTGAACATTTCTCTAACAAAATTACTTCTCCTACTTTTCAGTGTCGCTACCACCGTCGCGTCATCTATTGTATAGTGTTTCACGCCTACCCGTGCTTCAGGACACTCCTCGTAATTACATAACTGTATAACCTGAGCATCTACATTAATGTTTTATCCATAAAATCTGCCCAGAATAAATACTCTCTATGGCGGTGTCCAGTATGACAATATGGCAATGTCATATATATATATATATATATATATATATATATATATATATATATATATATATATATATATCAGTTATTTCAATAAGTTTTTAAAGTGCTACAAGCTAATTACAACATTTATAGCATTATGTTCAGCAGGTTTCGTTTATCCTTGTATGGATTTGTTTAATTCACTAGTTTTAATAGTGTCTTTTTGAAATTATTCGTATATATTAATGGAATTTTAAGGGTTCCGTACGCAAAGTAATGTCGTTCCTCTTCCGTCCGTTCTATATCAGAAACCATTACCTCACAAACGGAATGAGCTACAGACTTCAAATTTACGTATGTATTACGTAATGATTTAACACAAAACCAAATATAAAAATTGTACATAAGTTCATTTTTATTATTACCGAATTATGCGTAATTTCATTTTGAGAGCGATGGAAATGGGGTTTCCATACAAACAAAGTGGGAGGTAACATTTTTTCTGTGTTGTGGCAATCTTTGAAGCAAAGACCTTAGTACAGTAAACAGACTTTTATTTTTTTTAAACCAAATGATAACTGTGTGGGAGACCGTCATTATTAGATCTCTCTTTACCAACTTTGTCTCCAAAAAAACGGCAATACCTACTGTTTTTCTCTAATCTTGCAGTTATCCTGTGCTTGAAGAACAAATATACATATACGAATAATACTAATAATTATTGTATATAAAATAGTTTACCAGTAATATACAATGCAAATAAATTGTTTGTTTAGGCCTGTGAAATTTATACTATACAATACATTTATATACTCAGTTAAAAACATTATTATCTAATATTTGTAAATAATATGCAGGACGTCAAGGGCGTCCATTTATCCCTTTATATTCTGGTAATTAGTAATCTGATTACATGCGCACTAAATTGTTGAAAATTGTTACCCTAAAAAGCAGATAATAATACTCATTCCAGAAAATGATTAGTTATTTTGTCGTAATTTCAGGTTCCGTTTTAGAGGTCCAACCTCTAAGAAAATCGATGGATAAACTTATTAAATAGTAATATGAATACGGTTTGAAGTATTAAAAACACAAATTGTTAAGACGACGTTATACATTCTCATCAATCTATAAGTTCACATTATATTAAGTGTATGTAATAAAGATGTACAGTACACTTTAAATTTATTCACTGCATGCAACATTAATTAAAAAATCGAAGTATATTAAAACAGGTGAAGATGCAATGTACTGTCTATGCAATGATCTAATTGTTTCGTACTTTACTTGTAAATACGTTTTATTAAATAATGAGAGACTTGTAGCATCTCTGAGATTGTAAATGTAAATGAATGGATAAATATATAAGTGCGTAATGCAGTATTCAAGCAAGGTGTATAAGCCTAAACCCAGTTTCAACCCAATCAATGCGAATATCGTGTTTACGTTCATTATTACGTCAACTCCTTGACATACAAATTGAACTTTTACGATGGCTCACTCAATTTCAAACTTGATATTAATCTACCTTGAATACTCAGTACGATCAAGTCAAGTCACACTTAGCATTGTGCGGAATAAAGTACTTTTATTAGAAGCTTTGGTGTACTGCACAAACGTGTGCGCATGTGCGTTATATTAAAATTTTAATGAATCGTCGATCATATTTGAAATATCTGCTTAGTAAATGTCCTTATAAACTAAAAACAAACACGCTTCGTGACTTCCTTATTAAGTCAAGTGTTAAATTCTTAGTACAGAGTTCGTAGTGTATAGTGAATACTTATTTAAGTATTCCGGCTCGTAAACTGATGTTCGAATGTAGTGTACAAAATATTTTAATCAAACAATGAATTATTTAGGGTGGCAGTTGCACTAAGATTTACCTCATTTTTTTTAATATATTTAAAGTTAAAATGATGGTCAAGAATATTTATAAAAAATATAACATAAATGGATCGTAATAGAAAAACTTCTAAAGAATTTTGGTTTTAAACAGTCGAATAACATTGAAATATACCAAGATGTTTAGAGAAATATACAGGTATAAAGAAAGATATGACAAATTTAAAGAATATTTTTCGTGCGTAACTCGGTTTCACTTACCCGAATGTATGCAAATTAATATCCATAATAATTCGTTAAATGCATAATATTAAGTTGAACTACAAAAAATGTAAAACAGCGGTGGTGCATCACCACTATCAACCACTAGACGGTAGTGCAGTATCTGGAGGAGCGCAGAGCTCTAGATTGATTACGATTGATTGATTCACACCGAGACTCCGCTGACTTTTCTTTCATATCATTTATCCACATGATATATATTCTAATATAAGATACCAATTTCACCTCTCATTATTTACAGTGAAAAATTTTCATTTAATATTTTATCTCCTCTTTTTGATTTCTACCGTGGGGTTAAGAAATTTATTCTTTTAATGAGTTTCTAATGATTTATTTATGCATATTTCCTGATGATTATGCTGAAACAAACAGATATATATATATATATATATATATATATATATATATATATAATATATATATATATATATATATATATATATATATATATATACACGCCCATTTGTAACGAGGTACTCGTAATATGTTAACCAATATTTATATTAGAAAAATGTTTTTTTTTATTAAGAAAATGATTTATATGGACTATTCCTTTGAATGCTTTACAATAGAAAATTTTCAGAATATCTGTATTACAAACTTTGCCATACGTACAATTTGTGAAAAGACCTGATTTGTTTCTCATGAATAATATATAGTCCTTCGTGTCAGTAACAAAATTAAGCAAGTATGTTGACTGCTTGATGTAATAGTCATAATTGTTCTCGCAAATAACTATCAATTCAAAATGAGTTCAATGAATATAACAAAATGGCAAGAAATTAATGCAATTAAGACCTTAAGACACTTTTATTCAGTTCAAGCACATTGAAATCAAGTATTTTTTATGAGAGACCGTTTGCAAAATCTATACGACAATAAAGTACTCCTTCTCCTTTCATCCCAAGTTGACGATCGACGGAGAGTTACCTTAGCCAGTAGTTCCGTTAGCCGAAGTTATTTTAGGAAAGTTACCTTAACCAATACTGGTGATCTTTGGCAATGATTTTAGCGTACATCTAAATTATTTCGAAACGGAAGTACAGGGATTCGTGGAAAGTCCATAAAGGAAAGAACTCATTAATTTTCTAGATTAAATATATTGTTATCGTTTTCGATGGAACTCCATTTTATTAAAAAGCTTCATTTGTTCTATTTCAGTCTCCGAAACTAATATTATATTTTCGGCCTAAATGAAAAAGCTAACACAATTTTTCAGCATAATTTGCTTTTTATGATCGAAATTTTCAAAATAGATTGGACCTTTAATTAAATGTATGCAACGCCTAGTTCCTTAATTGCGATCCGGGCGCGCAGAGTCACGCGTACGAAGGCAGTTAGGCAGAGAGCGAGTCTGCCTACACGACGCTAAATGACGGGTACGTCACGACCTGAACCAGGCCGACCCCGACATCCGGCTGTGATACACTTGCACCACATTGCTTTGCGTCTAATTGTTATAATATTGTTTTATATCGTGGGCGACGTTTCAAATTGAGACGTAAAAAGCGGTACTAAGATGGTCATTTAGAATGGTTAAGATAATAATAAAGAAATAATGAATTTCTAGAATGAAGATAGTTTCGATTTTTAATTTGCAATATGTCAAGAATTTATAAATGATTTTTTCGTTAACCATAATATTTATTTACTCTACTTCGAATCAATTCTAGCTATCCGTAAGACAATGATTGGTTCAATATATATGTACCTTGTATAAGGAAAATAATTTCGTTATTAAGAGAAATAAAAGAATAACCAATTGCGTGTACTTTAGAACATACTTATATAATTATTATCAAAAATCAATATAAAAACAAAGGAATAATATTAAATTAAATTGATACCTTTATGCGATGATTTTAAAATTTTTAAAAATATATTTGGAATATTTGTACAAATGCATCTGATTTAATGTAAATAGTTAAATAAATATTAACAATATACATAAAGTCTAATATTAAGCAAACAAATCTCATAATATATTTTTCCGTTAAGATCCAAGGAACATAACACATTGCTCGCGGAACAACAATATGTGTCTCGAATTCAATGGAACACAATGATCAGTCAATTAAATATATTTAATTGCTGGTTTTCTGCATTTCATACGTATATTCATCAATCAACAGCTCTACAATTTGTATTAAAACGTGTACTCAGATAATTATCGTTATTAAACGTACATTTACACGAACTTAGTTACGTTTATGAGGATAAGCTAGAAGCTTTTTGTAAATGTCGAATTTCGTAACGTAGAGCCAGTAATTACTAACAAAATGAACTTCCATCCTTAGTTGTAGTGATATTTTTAATGTTTATTTTTACATAATAATTATTTGTATGAATTTATAATATTTATAGACACTGCTATACTTCTGCTAGCCACAATTTCGAGGTAATACTCTGCAAAGTTAGTTGAGTTAGTTTCTATGTATTAGCTTTAATTTTAGGAATACAAATTTAATTAATACTTCCGAAGAAACAAATTTTATGACTAATACCTTTTTAAGGAATTAATTTATTTATATCGAAAAGCTATGAATGTAAATGTAAACAAAAAATAAAGGTATTAAATACTGACTATAAAATTCATATTTTTGATGTACGGTAATTAATTAAATTATTTGAAATTTACTTTAAAATTCCAGATATTTTATTGAATGTTAATAGAAATAAATAAAGAAAAGAAGTAATTGTAATATTATAATAAGTACATAAAGCAACGAATATAATAAACTAAATTTGAAATGATAATTTTTCTTAAACCATACTAAAAATTAACTGATTTATCAGTTAAGAAAATAGGCAATGTTATTTCATTACTATTACTGTCATAAAAAGTGATTGAAAACAATACAATCTACCATATCCGTCAATTTCATTTTGTGTAGTATGTAAATACTAATGTACATTTGATAGCTTAGCATACAAAGTGTGTTTTCTCTGTATAATATTCTATGGAATGTGTTTCTTTATCAATTTTGTTTGAAATTACTTTAGTTATAAGAATTATTTTCTTTATAGTCATTTTCTTGATCAACGCAAAATTTAACATACTTATTCTTAACGCTAATATTTGCTACAGACAAAATGCTTAATAAATTCAAAATGATATTTTCATGACAAAATAATAAAAAATTAACATCTTGCCTTTACCATCACGTTATCATACTGTACCCACTGGAATATGATCTAGTAGCGTGTTTGACGAGTACAGCAATATTCGAAAGCTATTTGGGATATGACATTAAAAAAATACGTACATACTACATAATATCAACGGTGAGGTTTTATTATTAATCAGTTGGGCAGTCACCGACGCTATTAAGAATTGCCTGGCATCTCCGAGATATACTTTCTACTAATTTAAAACATAATCTAAAAGATCTCAGAGTAATTTAAATTTGGCCATCTAACTGCTTAAATTTTTGCTCTTTTTAGCAAGGAATTTGAACTAACTTTTGAAGTAGCCTCTGACAATTGTGATGACCAATTAATTTTTTTGTTTCCAAGCGATCTGCAGAATTATTGGGATATTTTAAGTCATTCTTACAGTACCCAATTTTTCATTTTCTCATAAACCGACTTTGGACATATGGTAATAAAGTATAGAGGTAATTCCCTGATATACTTCGACCGTTTTAACATCGTTGAAATTGTCTCTAATGATGTCGAGTGGCTTTCAGAAACAGCCACAGACTTGGTGGACATTTATCGGGTTTTAACGGTTTCTTTGTGTAAGTCTATTGGTGTGGGTAGATGAAATGTAATTAGTAATCAACTTGCCTAAAAGTAAACATTTGTTGACTTATTTTTTGATTCGTTTTTTTTGGGCAGTAGCGGTTTCTTGACAGTGTTTCTAAATTATATTTTACGAGCCAATATAAGTCAACTTATAGTGTGACATGATATATATACATATCCATACCTGATAATAGGCGAGAATTCTTCTCAAGTACTCGTAAAATCACTTTGTCCTCCTTTTTCTTCGTTTTTTTTTGTCCAGAACCATGATCAGGCAGGGTATAAATGTTTTTGCTTCAAAATATTGTTTCTCCTAGTTATTTAAAGTCGCCCTCAATTTTTATGTATTTAGTAGTATCTCCGTACGCCATTTTCAATTATTTCATATGCTGACACAGAAACATAACTGCATACACGACACTCACGATGAAATACGTGTTAAAAGTCAAATGACAACTAAAGCTTTCGGTACAAAGGATATCGCTAGCTGCTCCGCTCTAAATACCCACTAAGGGTATCTAAAAAAATTCTTTTTTCTTAAAAAAATCTTTTATCCAGATTAAATCGTGATGTGTATGTACAATATATTACGATGAGTAAATTGTGTGTAATAGAAGAAAATAAAATTATTTTACCTATCTTTAATTACATTAAAAATGGCACTACGTAGCCATATTGCGATTGATTTTTGACATGTGTGTGCTGGCTGCTTGATTTCTCTCATAGCTAAGAGTAAGAGTAACAGGTTTTACAATGACGTTTAACATAGAGATAGTCCCGTCGACATTCTGCTTCAATTAACATCTGCTTATAATAACAACTTGTAATTACGGTTATTTGTTTCAAGGTAAAGACGGTAAATTAGATGTATTTATTTGAGATACGATTATTAAGATTCGTATGTGTGTTTTGGTTGAAGGGCAATATAAACTATTCGTCGTTCCACTTAGAAATTAGAAACATTTGATATTTAATATAAAAAAAATAACAATATTTTTTATGTATGATTATTGTATGTACATTTGTTCACAAACTGACGTATCCTATTTAAAGCAAGTAAATTGTATTTTGACGTTAATATACGTAAAACCAATTAGAATTATCTATCTCAAGAATCGACTTGATGAAACCAGAGCTACAGATGTTTATTTTTTCTTTACATTTAATTTTTTAGTCTCCTGTCCTAAAGACCATGCTTGAAAAATATTTCTTTTAAATTTTTTTCCGACATTTCAGTTTTTATAAATGAAAATACTTGAAGAATTTCGCAGACAGTTTGCCGTTGAGAAATATTCATTCCCAATAAGGTCTTTTACTTTCAGCGTTATGCTGATAAATCCGTGTTGCGTCAAATAAGCCGTATATCGTCAAAAGTATACCTTGTCATTTCTGGATTCATTATTAATTTTCCCATTTTTGCTAGTGAAAGAAGGAACCCTTAAAATTTTGTCTGTTTTTCGCTAAATTCGCCTTAAATTTGTGAGAAAGTACATTAAAAATGTTGTTTTTTTTCATATTTTTGTACTTGTTGATCGAGATATATATAAGAAGTATAAACTTGCAAATTTGCAATATAAATTTTATGGACTTAGATTTAAAACTATAAAAACAGTGAGGCTGTAATAAACGTACAAACGGACGGAAATTACGAAAATATATGGATTCGTTGTTTTACAGCACGCTAAAAAGTGGGTAACATTCCTTCCACGTTTAACATATTACTATAAAGGAAAACAAATTAGTTCATATTTAGATGTAAATTAGCGAGGAAATAGTCCTTGTGTTTAGTTATACTTATGTGGCAGTGGATCGCTCATACTCACGAGGTTAAAGGGTTGCCGCCTCACTACTTACCGCCTGCCTCATTACCAAACTAATTGATAAATCATTCACGCACACCGCCTCGCGCACCCGCCGACCCCGGCTTTGTGAGCCAATCAAATATCGAATAACATGCACGCTTGCCCGCCTATCAACCTGATCGGAACAGACACGTGCTTTCAAATAGCGAGCGAAGAACTCGTCCGATAGTAATATCGGCTTCCATAAAGATGAGTTTCGTAGAGAATCATCTATGAGCTAGAAATGTATTGTGAAACGAGTTAAACTGTTTATCGACTCACTGAATCGAGAATTCGTTGCAATTATTTCAATAAGCAATTGTAATCGGAGAAAGAAAATGAAATTTATTGGAAAGTTCGACGCAACTTTCATTAGCGGTTTTAAGTTACGTTTAAAAGAGAAAAAAACTTGTGGTATACAAGCGGTGTGTCCTATTACATATCTACAAATTTATAAGTGTCTACCGACAGAGAATTGTCGAAGTTATAAAACGACATCCGCGTTTGATTTTGTAATTTTTAATGCTAATTTTTTGTCATATATCTACTAAATAAAAATTAATTGTTAACTGTAGGAAATTAAAATAGAAAAGGGCATTTGTCCTCATAAATGTTTTATTAAAAACTCCAGCTCATAATTCTGCCAGTGTATTCAGTTAAAACAAAGTAAAAAATATAAAACCCATTGTTTATTTTTTTCATATCAAAATCAATACCAAGTATCTACGCTTCGTACGTTAACCAAAGTAATATATTTATGTATGATGCTTGTCGTTCTAGTTGAAAAGTTCATTTCCAGGAAAATATTTAGTAACGCTATATCTGCTATAGAAATTCGCAAAAATATTTGCATTAAAAATTATTAAAAGCATTTTTTTTTCAATCTTATTGGGGCTCCGTAGCCAAACTATGAATCCTTATAATTCTATGTATATAATTCTGTGCCCTGTCCTTTTGTGTGCCTGTCCTTATTTACGTCAGTGTTACGTGATCTATTCTGTTCGTAAAATAAGTATATCACATATACAATCTGACCGTATTTGTTAATATTGGATTTAATTGATGCTCCATAAAAACCAATACGAATTTTGCCTATAAAATGACCTAGTTAGATAAAATAATAGTCATTTTTAATACGTAATTGAAACAGCATAATCTGATAATTTGAAAGCCATACATGTTAAAACAATTTTAAAAACACAATGAATCCCGGACAACTGGAATCTCAAGGGACCAGTAATTTTGTTCGCATAACGAATTATAATACCATTTACTCAGCTTACCAGATATTCAGATACAAAAAATAATTGTCGATATGCACTAATAGAGATTGGAATTCTGTCATTTTTATTTTCTGTCAGTTTATAGTTTGGAAACATCAGGGATCAGCTATTTATTTTTCAACATCATAAATTTTATCAAATATGTTTTGGTTACCAACCCTTGAAATTTGAAAATAGTTTTGTGATTCTTCTTGAAAATTCTTCCAAGCTCATTTCTTTGTCTTTATTCCCCACAAAAGCAGGAGAAAAAGCATAAACAATGTCATATTTTGTCAACTTTCCTTATACCAATCACTTGTGGTCGGAATTTATAAATTCTTCAAAATTTCGCTGTAGATAAGTTTTGTTGCTGATGGCATAATTTCAAGACCAAGACCTTCTTCAAGACCAATTCACAGTTCTTTCCCTCCTTTTACTCAGATTCAATTGTTTGACTAGACTGATATACAGATAACAAAACGAACTAGACGTTGAAGTAAAATGCGGAATCTGGAAAAGGGAGGAAAGAGCGGACTGGTTTCAAACAAACATGTTTACAAATAGTCTGTCAGAAAAATATTTACTAGTATTTTATATACTTACAAGTCTCAATTATAGAGATAATCAGTTTTCGCTATCTCTATTGCAAAGATATTTTTAAAAAAATTGTCTAAAACAAATTTTAAGAAAAAATCTCTGATGAAGATATTTATTACCTTCACTAATAAAGGTTATTTGGTGTAAAAGTGTCGATTATCAGAATGAATCCGTGTTGTGGAAGTTTTCTATTTATCCAGCTCTCATTTCACCAAGTTTAACTGTATTAATAAATAACAATAAAATCTAGACACGCAATTTATTGTTAACCTATAATATGTATTCAAATTAATGTTTAATATAAATGATTAAATTAATGTTTCAATATAATAGAGTTTCCTATATGTTAAAGTAATTACATGTTTGTTTATTTACGTCGTGCTCGTCCTTCCATACAATACCGCATAGCTAAGAAACTTTAATTATCACATAATATGTAGCGCAATGACGATAGTAGTGAGAATTCCATATAGAGATCGATAAATCTAAGAAATTAGCAAAAAGATTCTCAAGTTGCTACTTCAAAATAAAAAAAATGTCATTTACATATATATATATATATATATATATA
This sequence comes from Druceiella hillmani, assembly GCA_039881145.1. Classification (NCBI taxonomy): domain Eukaryota; kingdom Metazoa; phylum Arthropoda; class Insecta; order Lepidoptera; family Hepialidae; genus Druceiella; species Druceiella hillmani. The sequence goes on along the minus strand of JAYKKI010000001.1, from coordinate 43,661,094 downwards.
TATATATATATATATATATATATAAATCTCTAATATATGAGCTTTGGTCGAGTATTAAACAGCACAACAGTAATTCCTGATGACAGCTGTATTTTATCAAATTTGTTCAATAAATCGACATTTCGTAAACAATTTTAGGTATCTTCTAGTTACATTAATTTTATTGCTATCATAAACTAATTAATTATGGAATTAATTAACCGAATTCTATCACTTTTGCTTAATGATGTTCTTCACGATTTTAATTATTATCGTGCGTTAAAGTTATAAACGATTCGATTGAGTAACGAACTGTTTATAATAGCGTAATATATTTTAAGTTATGATGCCCAGAACCGGACTAATAAAAGTTACAATAAATAATATTTTAATTATCTATAATGTTTTAATTAATTAGACTGTTTAATAAATTTAATTCATGGTGTCTAACGAGTTTGTTAACATTACAATTGCACCAAAAAAGCTTAAAACATATTCAAAACTTATACATATAATAAAAAAAGTAAAGACGGAAAGTATCTACATTAAACATTTTTGGGAAAAAATGTCTTTGGATATCATAAATTAGCTATAAAAGAGAACGCCATGGTTTTTATGCATTTTTTGTATGGCTTTCTGTTAGTTTGACCGCATGTCACCTAAATACTAATAGATGGATTTAGATAAGTGTTTCATTGCTACATTCCTTAAATCCTGGAGAAAGAATACGAGGTAGCAAGCGCTTTTAATATTTTCATCATCAGTCGATTTGTCTGTCAACAACCTATTCAATGTTTTTTTAGCCTACCGGTAATGAAGTAAAAAAGACCGGACTATTGTCATTTAATGCAATTTTCCCAGTTGATTCGTTTTAGAAAGAACATGCATTTCATTTAAAAATATTTACTTTAGGCACTGTTATATACTTTAGTATTTGCATTTGACGTATTACGTAAATATTTATATAGCGAGATGAATATTTGGATATATCAATTTAGTTTTCGTAACAATAATTGCTTGGCGTAGTGTGATTTTTTATTATATATATATATATATATATATATATATATATATATATATATATATATATATATATACATATATATATATATATATTTATATATATATATATTTTTTTTTAATTTCGATTTTGTATATCCATATATAGTCTTAATGTTATACAATTATTTTTTTTAAGTAAAAAAAGCAAAATCACCAGTAAATAAACAGGGAGTTTCAGTGAATGAACGAATTTTATCCAGTGATTGAACACAAAATTTGTATTAATTATCCTTTAGTACTAATTATATTTAGAATCATTATTTTTCGTATGTTTACATCTGTTACTTATTTAATAAGAAATTATTAGGTATCTTTGTTACTTAACAGTGTTCATAGATTACTTATAACTTACATTTTCGCACTTGCTTCTTTCGACATCTTAAGTTTTAACACTGTCTTTACGTAAACCAGTCTTTTACTTAATATACCTACCTAATATTTAAAATCTGCTACTGCGTCAAATAAAGTTTCATCAAAAGATTAATTTTCAAGACGTACGTAAACAAGTATGCATACCTGTTATAGATATAAGCGTCCATATAACAAAACACTATTATCATAATTGTATTATAAAATGAAATTTCAGTAATTAAATAATAATAACCAACATTTCCAAGTAAACATTTGTATCAAAACTTACACTTATTAGAAAAAAAACAATATCTGGTTTTCGTAATGGTAGGGGAGCTCAAAGAGATTTAAACTTTGAACTTGATATTCAAGGCGTAAAAGCTCATCAAAAAAGGGCAAACCAATTTTTGCGAACAATTTTCATGTCATGAACATTTGACTAAACCCCCTTGGTAAAACTACCATAATCAATTAGAAATAAAAAAATAATCTCCAAAGAGAAAATAAAATTATTCGACGTTTAAAACATCCGATTCATGAAATGAGATCAATTCTCGTCGCATGTGCTAAGGATTAGGTAAAGGTTCAACAATATCTATAATGGAAACAGAATAAACATCTGAAATAACAGGTTTAGCAAAAACAATGTTTTCATCAAGTTTAGATTTTCTTTTGTAGAAATCAAATCTTAATTTTATTGTTACCTTGGTCTATAAATATAATTTTTCCACGTAAGTCTCATAGTTTTTCCAGTTTTAAATTTTATGATCTACATATCTGTTATGCAGCTGCATCAAATCGTCATCCTCATTTTGTAGTAGAGGTGGGTTCTCATCTTCAACCATTTTGTTACAGCTGATATTTACTAATCCTATTTTCTTCATTTGCTTAACACTTTTATCATCTCTTTTCCCCGTATGACTCCATTAAATCTTCTAATGTATCGTCTTTATTTATTTCATCACAGTCTATATTTTGTGCTTGATAATTCTTGCCTATTTTAGTGAGTTCATCACTTCCTCTCTTTTCTGTTATTTTATGGCCATTTACTTATCGCGAAACGCATATCATTTTCTTCGTTACGTCTTTATTTTCTTTCTCTTCTGTATCTTTATTCTCATCCTGGTTTTGCAGTGAATTTCTCTCTTCAATTATTTTGTCAATCATTTGATACAAATGATTATACGTTTTGATTGAGTTTTCTTAGATTTTTTTACGGTCTTGGTATTTTTGTTATCTTTTTTATTTGTTTTTCAAACAGCTTTATTTTTCTGGTTTGATCAGTTTTTTCTTTCTTTATGGTCTTTTCTTCAATTAATCTATGCTGCTCTTCTTTTTTCAACCAAAAATATTCCTTAAATTTTCTGCCAGTTAGGCCAAAAGGTTGTTTGTTTTCCTGTTCTGTGATACTTGTTTTCTTTTTTGATGAATTTTTAGGTAAAGTCAAATATTTATCAACAGGAGTCGATGATCTACTATCAGTATCAAATGTGTCCAAATTAATCGCTTTCTGAAACTTTTTAAAGTGTAAAGGTGGATTACAAGTTTAATATTTTGGATAGACTTAGATCTGTCAATATACGGGTTAAGATCAGCGTTTCTTTTTTGTGCTTCTCCTTGTAGAGCACTACTCGTTTCATTGTGATTTATATTTGAGATGACAGAGCAATTATCATTTACATTATGTTCCTCAGACAGGGTATTTTTAATCAATGGCACTTCAAATATTAGATTTTCAGTTGAATTAATTTCTTTTAATTTTAATGACTTAGATGACGGGTCAGATAATGATGGCTGGCTTATGACAGTAACTGTTTGTCTGGTCTACGGTAGTTACTGTGTCTGTATCTAAGGTGAATGTGGCTGTTTTAGGGAAAATAAATATTCTCAATAACATATGTTAAATTACTGAAAGTTGAAATATTCATCAGTTCATCACTTGTAGCTAATAAATAATTTTTAACTTCAAATGACGGACAAGACAAATTGGATTCAAAATTTTCAGGGGGCGTAGAATTAGATTGAGCTGGTATTTGGCTAGTTATGACAATTACTAGACAGTCGGCTGTATCATTCAATGAGTTAGTTATAATAAGAGAAACGTCATTACTAGTTCCACAGTCCTCCAAATTCACAGGTAGAGTAGCTGAAGCATTAAGGTTTTGAGTGTCAGAATTCTTTGGTGAAGTATTAAAATTTGGAGTAGCAGTAGTCTCTCGAATGTCAGTATTATCTGGGGTAGCTAAGGTATTAATGCTTTGGATGACAGTTTTACATTTACTCCAAAGTGGAAAATAACCATGTGGTTGACAAGTTCTATCTGTATAAGCTTTTCGAAATTCGAGTGTCAAGATTTCGCCGATTTCAGTTTCGATCAGGTTTATTGCGGCACGTTTGTCTTCGTTTCTAGTACAGTCTTGTTATTCACAAAATGACTTGTTCATTCGCTGGGGGGATATTCATTCACTGGAACCATTAATATACATTTTGTGTGGCCTCATTGATTAACATGTGGACATAATTAATACGTTAATCGAAATTAAAAAAAAAACTTATTTTATGACTTAAGAAAAGAATGTGAACATATTACCAATTACAATTTAATACACATTTATATGTTCATTCACTGTGGGGGCATTCATTCACTGGAGCCATTACTCTTACATTTTGTATAGCCTCATTAATCAACAAGTAGTTTTAAATGCTCATAATAGAAGAAATGGCATAAAATACGAAACCTGTCCCTAAAGTAAGTAGCCGTAGGATCTGACACTTCACTGTGATATGCTATTCTACACTTATTTTCATGTCCTTATCCCTAAAGGGATGATTTTCAATTTTCAAAAACAATAAAAATTATTAATTCAATGGAAATAATACATACACTTCCCTACATGTACCCTTAAATATACAATATATACTTAAGTTTACATGTGTGATAATGTTTACACGTGTGGTAATGTTTGCGCGTATAATATTGTTTGTCTGTTAATGTTTACAGGACCCTTGTAATGCGAGTTCCGCTCATAGTTAACCGGTCTTATTTATAAATTTTTCTGTATCCGTTCCGTTCCATGTTCCATTTCATATTCTCACGAATACATTCCGTTCTATTCAGAGAGAGAGTACGCCACCTTCAAAATATTTCTGAGTAATTAAGTTTAAACAGATTGGTTGATTAATTAGATTGGTTGCATAAATTAAAGCTTCACAACGAAACAATGAGAATCAATACTGAATGGATATACTAGATGATTACTTATGTTCAGTTCCATGTTTCCACAGAATTAAACGAAATCATGGAAAAGCGTCCGTCAATTCGACCGAAGTTTAGAAAATTGAAAGTCATCAATAACCATTTAACGTAAACGAATTAAAGTGAAAAGATTTTACTAGCAGAGATAGATAAAGCCTTAAATAAGTTCAAGTAAGCACGATCATTGCTAGCAAAAGCAACTAGTTCGTGTCTTACACCTGACCAGTGGAGTACGTACGCGTACTTCATTATTCAATCGCTTTTGACATTTCAAAGGTCAAAACACCTTACCTTTTAATATCGAGATCAATGTTGTTCAAACTGGAGATGTGAACTTTATTTTATCATGTTATTGTTAAGTATTATATACGAAGCGATGAGGGCAAGAGTTCTTCAAACTTGTGTTTACAGGGTGGTCAACGTTTTGAAATCAATTAACATTTTTGATGATTTCATTAACAGAAATGAATGATACAGTAAATCACTTCAATTCCTGCATACCTACAATTAGCGAATATAGTTGTGATGCGATGTGAGCATTATTTAAAGCCTCTTTCATTGCTTCTTTCAATTTATTTAGCCATGATAATACTATTTCACTATTAACATATTATATACCTCTACAAAAGAAATGCTTGGAAACAATTTACTAGATGTGAAAATCTAAACTGTTATTGAAAACAAAAGGCAACATTCGATCATTATTTGTGGCAGTTAGCTTGGTTTAAATTTTGAAATGTATGGATTAAAGAAAAGAGAAGCATTTTACGTATAACAATTTCGACTCCGTCCGTTGATAGTACTCGGAATTTGTCCTATTCTACACATCTAGCAGCTTGAAATCCTATCTCGTCGTAAATGTATATTTAAATAATTGACAATTTTGCTTCGATCTCCTAGGACTATATATTTGCAGTCTCCTTAATCTTTATGAGAAGAAACTCCCAGTAAAGATTAATTAACCTACTTTCACGCGGTCTTCTTGTTGTTTTTTGTAAATTTGCAGAGTGATTGGTGAAACTTGATTTCGTATGTTCACCGATTCACTGGCCCCATCTCGATTTCATCAAGTCTTGAAGTTTCATATTTAAGGGCGTGATCAGACGAATCACTTCTAATTCGTTCATGCAAACGTCAGAATTATATTGCTTATTTATTCATACTTTAATGCATTTGATACATTTTTGCCTTTCAATACATTTAATGCTATTCTTGGTGTTTACACTGGCATTTAGATTAGAAAGAAAACTAAAATATAATAAATATGGATAGAATATATCTGTGAACCGTACATAATGAATATCAAATGTTTTATTTTTTCTTTCTTCAAAGTTTTTTGTGCGACACGGTATTCATTTTGAAACTATAATGTAGATATTATGATGATAATTTAGGCCGAGAAAATGTAAATTAATCTTATTTGAAACTAATTTATTTATTTTTTGTTATAAACAATATGGTAATAAAAATCTGTGACTAAGGAGTTCTCCAGGATTTCTAGATAAATATAAAACCGAACGGAATGAAGTTAATACATTTATACATTTATATGTAGGTAAAATATGAATACTAAGGTATATTATTAAATAAACGATTCTGACATTAACTGATAACGGTGTTTGTTCATTTATTTCCGAATAATATTAAAAGATTATATGTATTTAGAACTAAGAAACCGCATATAAATTAAATGTAAAATAATACTTTACAAAAATTCTTCTATTTTCTTGTCAGGTTTCTTAGGTTTTTAAGTCAGAGAAATTATTCGAAATAATATTTTATTTTTTATCTTCAAAAATTTCTTCAGACCAGGTCCACCTTAAACTATATGTTAAATTACTGTACTAGCGTATACATTGATTACAATTTTTTTTGTTTTAAATATTTTTAATATTTTTCACAATTCACGTTACAATGTTTCACAAGGCACGTGAACATTTTTTGCTATTTAAAAGCACGTTGATGTTTCAAAAACGTGAGTGAAAAAAGTGGAATGCACGGGTCAAATCAAATGTCATTATTATCACTAATAATAGTTTGAGAACTGGTCGTATCACTAATCCTTTTGTTATCCGGCCGTAATCGAATTGTAATCTCAAATGTGCAGGCTGACATTAAGGCGGCGGCGGTGGCGGCACATCCCACTAAGGTCGCCTTGCGAAACCCTCACAGACAATTACTCATCACGACGTTCGTGCAACCTTTACTGAGGAACCGCATTCCTCGTGGCCTGGGAACGTCGAATCGGCCTCAAGGTTTGCATTACAGAACCCCCATACATTAGCAGCTTTTACATAGCATCCGATTGAATGGATATCAGAACTACAGTGACATGAAATTTTAAACGGTTTTTTTAATATGATTTTTTGCAGCATTTTTTTGAAAATGCAATTTCTTGTTTTTTTTTAAATTTTCAATCAGCAAACCTTTAGAATAAGTGCGGTAGATTAGAACAAATGGGGTCGGTGTAAAATATTGAGAAAATCAATCGTATAATTTTTAGTATTGTTTGATACTCCTTTAATAAAAGAGAATACACCGAGAAGCTTAAAAAACTAGACCCAAATATGTAAATTAGCAAAACCCCATGGGCTAATTTGAAAGATATTAACGTACTCTTTATTTTAAAAATATATAACAATTCTATATTATTTATTAACTTTATTTAATCTAGTTTAACGGCTTTAAGACATGATTTAGCTTTTTTTTAAATCCACACTTTAAAAACTCACATACTTTTCCCACCAGTCTGTAGAGGTAAAAATTTGTTTTTAATTTGAAACCCGACTTACTTTAATTTTAAATTAAAATCGAAGACGGTACTGACAGAGTGAAGGTGTAGGGTAAAGCAGGCCAATCCTAATGTTACGAATCGGCTCGTTTATTAAATGCACGTGGTGGTGAACTGAAAACATCACGTTTAATATCTGACAATGAGACTTTTTAGGTGCTGACCTTGCCAGTCGTATTTATTAGTTCACTTGTTTATTATGTTGGCAACCTTTATATTTGATGATGCTATCAATATTCGAAGTTTTTTGTTAAAGCAATTGTGTGAACTTTACACTTTACATAATAGGTTTTATACCAGTTTTGATTATATCCATAATCCGTTGTTTCTTATCTGTATATTTTAATACTGGCACATATTTCTTTTGAATGTAATTGCATTCACTACTACTTTTAATTATTCTTTATAATTATTCAACTTGATTTTAATATTGACAGTCTTTATATTTAATGATCCCATCATATTACTATACTTATGAATCTATGTTTTAAGAACGATAATAGTAACATAAAAAATTCGCAGTGGAGGCTAGCGAATTTGGAGGTAACCTGCTATTGCTGTTTTTATATAACAAATGTAGCCAATTAACGTAAACGTTATCGATATACGCGTGTATGTATCTATGGACTTGGTACCGTGTAAATTAACCTGTACAAAGGGGATCCGGAAGTGTTTGGTTGCACGAATATTGAACGTTACTGATGAGTGCAGAAGTGACGAGCAGCAAATAAGAAGCATTGCGTCATATGTTATTACAATGGTGAGCGAATGCTGTTAGAAAATCGTGCCGAATTAGCCTGTCAATTTTAATGGGCTTACATGCTTCCGTTCAGCTCTGTTCTCATATTATGACCTCGGTCTGTATTACCATTTAGATTTGTAGGAGGAGAATGTTGAGTATTGTTGTGGTTTATGCTAGGTGTTAAGTACAGGCAATTCCTAAATAATATTTTTTTTAAATATTGAATATATTTGGAGTTAATTTTGTAGAAATTCATTATCACTTAATTTTTATTCAGAACTAAATGAAACTACATGGTGTAGTATTATTTCTCTTTTATTTAGATTCTTAACCACGACCTAGGTTTCTTTATATGACAACATCTTCAGGTGGGCAATTTGTAAAGATTCTTCTTGAAAAATCTTTCATAGAAATAATACATCTGTTGACTTAATTTGAAACATCTTATTGACCCTAAGGCTAGATTTTCCACAACGAATTTAAGGATAACATTGATTAAACACTCAATAATGCAAAAATAATTTTTTATTAACAGTAGATTTTTTCTTATTTCCTGAGTGATTAGTGAAAGTTTCGTTATATTTAATATTTGTGTGGTAGAAGCTACAGATTACAATATAATAATCGTTATAAAGTGACGTAGCGAATAAAAGGTACTGCGATAGATGGGTGGCATGAGTTTTGATCAGAATTAACTCACTATTATTCAAAGCAATTGAAAATAATCCTAAATTTTGGTGTTTTTAGCTAAAACAAAATTGATTCCATTTAAACACATTTTTTGTAAATAATGTTAAATGTATGCCTTATCAAATCACATTTAAAACAAAACTTCTGTACTTGATTTATCTACTTGAATTTGACTTATTGCACATTTTCGTATATTTATATTAAAATAATACACAAAATATTACTATGTCAATTGGAAATAAAGGACACTGCATAATTTTTTCGCTGCTGGAAATATTACTTATTAAGGATGGCGATATGAAATGGATTAATTGGATAATCAATCTTTCGTGATCAAAGATTCGATTTTTAAGTCTATCCGGAACGCCATTTCGATTAGGTGAATCCAATAAAATTGAAACCGAACCGATTTAATTTACTAGGCAAAACGATTTAATAAATGAAAAGGTTTTATTAATATTACTTATGTATTTAACATAGAAATTGCGTACATTATTATTAATATTTTAAATCCGATGTTTGAATTGTATGCTTTTCATTTGTTACCTAATAACTCTTCAACTAAAGGTGCTTTCGAAAATTTACCAATTAGTAACCGAAACGTCCGGTAAGTTGCTGCATCTTTCGAAACGTTTAGCGGTAAAAGTACCGCGTTCTGAAAGACTGTTTAGTTTCTAGCAAGTCTTATTATTTTACCGACGTTAGTACTTATTAAATTAACTTTTAATACCGAGTTGTAATTTATAAATGTATTCAGTTAACTGCTAAATTTTATTCGTGACATATACATAAAAAGTAAACTTTATACAGATATACATTAGTCCGTTATCCGTTTCATGTCACTGCTGTTGATCTCTAACTGCTTTTTACCCCATAACTACATTAACGGTTGGAAAAACATTTCGTAAAATGGGACTTCTGACTTTAATACATAGATCTAAATATATTTGATCTAAAGATATTCAAAGTTGCTTGTGAGAAAGATATTGTAAACCGCCATAAATCGTTGTTGCTGTTTATATTATTGGTAAGAAAATAATGAAAAATGTTCAATGCTTAAAAACATCGATGTGTTGTACATCGATGATTATAATTAGGTACGTGATGCAACTAACAATGCATTTTTATTTTGCATTTAACAACGTCGTTCTCATTATTATAGCAACTGTGTGGGTTACATTTCGAAAGAGAACCGAAAACAGTGTACAAAATGTATTATGTATTTATAACACACATCAGCGTGTCTGCTTTAATTGTAACACAAACATTTACTCAAGTAGAGAAGTGACATTTACAGACCGCATAAGCACTCAATCATCCGTGACGTTCGCAATATTCTGCAATGAATATAACAATGGAACTAAGTGGTATTTGTATTATAATCACTCCCCTCGCGTGCCTTCATAAGCGATTGTAAGCTAAATGATAATTTCGATATGCGTTAAGTTGGCATAATGTCACCGCAGAGGTTTTGCCGACCAATCCCATGACGGTAACTATTGAACTGGTTACCCTTTAGGTAATTCACTTAAACTTTATTCTAAGCGATTTTTACGTTACAAGATTATTACTAAACAACATTCTATTCTAGATAACCTATAATAGATTAGACAGAAGGTAGTTATAAGAACCAGACTTGATGAATGTATTGCAAAAATAATGGAGATAGGTTTAAAATAATACATCAAGATATTATATTTACTTGACTGAATAACTGTTACGTAATAAGAAAACTTCGTTTAAATCATTTAGGGACACGTTAAAACTATTTAATTGTTTGAAATATAAAAATATCCAATTTACTAAATCAAACACGTGTTTCATCAAACTCGAGAGGGAGGAAAAACTATTTCAGAAAAGCCCATATTCCATGATTTTGTAACAGCGGCAATGACTAATCGTGCAGAACTTATAGTGTATTAGATTTATTAAATTCTTACTTTAATCTTAACCCGCTTATACACTTTTAAAAATTGTTTGAAAAGTGTAGGGAATCCTGAAAATTTTATGATGAATAACTAAACTAAAATAATAGTCTGAAAGTCTGCAACTAACACTTATAAACAAACTATTAATCTGAAATAAGCAAACAGGATTTTCAAAGGAAATCGTTTAACAATTTGGTTTACCTTAGATATGGAAATTTCAAAAGGAAGAAACACAGTAAGAATAAGGAACATCGATCATTCTCTCTTTCCGCAGTTTTTAGTCTTTTTATCTTGGAACTCGGTTGTTGTTATATAACAATGATAGAAATTGTCAAATTAGTCATAATGGTATCGGCTACAATTTTATTACTTTGTAGTTTGCATTTCATTTATACTACATATTGAAATCACCAAAAAAAAATATTTGTCAAAGTGTAGCCACGACTCAAAATGTCGCGAGAAGATTTTTAATTTGAGACATCAATTATTTACTATTATTACTGTACGATTTACTATAATTAAGTTAATATTTATATATATATATATATATATATATATATATATATATATATATATTGTGTGTGTGTGTGTATTTCCATTATTTCATGTAACCGTATTACTTCCCCTAAACTACGTTGATAAGCAAATAACACATCTGTTAACCTCACTTTTAAATTCCAAGTTGTCAATTCGTTCTTGATAAACACATGCAACCAGTTAACATTTTTAGTTACATAAATCGAAATTATGTCAATTCGAAATGTAAGTACCATCTTAATGAACTATTGCATTCTTTTACATACACTCACCGACAACTATTTCAAGATATGTAGAGATGAGTTGATAAATTAGTTTCGATGTGGCCGCCGTCCGTAAAGTTCGCAATTAACATAATGGGTGTATTACGGCATAGGAGTCTTAACTGTTTCCACACAGTCACTTGTACTTCTATGATGGGCGAATTATCTTGTTGACCACCATGTAATCAGAGTATAGTTGAGTGTTAAGATAAACAATTAGTTTTTTAGGATCTGACTTGCTTTGGATAAATTTAGTTACGAAACTCAGTACAGAAGTTGTGTAGTTTTTATTACTAAATGTTTATAATTTGACCACGCAGTATCTTGTTAACACGTAAATGATTAGACGGACAGAAACACAGTTATATTATAGATTAATTATACGATAGGTATGATTGTTTAAAAATCTATTGTATGTCCAAGTATATTTTGAAGTATTTAAGATAATTGTAACGGAAAGCAATCCTGATAGAAACCGAGATAAATATCATTTTCTGATTATTCTTATATAGGAAAAAAATACGTATCTTTGACGTCGAGTGTAAAACAAACATCTGAAAAATGATCGTTGAAAATTCTCTAAACTGATTTATGTTGATTTTTATTTAAATTAATATTGTTACCTGGTCATTTTCATATCATCTTTATATTTAATTAATATTTTTTGTTTGCCCAGAATTCAAATTAGCTTGATTGATTATACAAGCTCAGGGTTCAATATTAATATATAAATTTTGATATTAGTGTATTATAATTACGTCTTGTTTTAACTTTTTATATATTACTGTCTTAGGTATATTGAACATATACGATATTTTCTGTAATCGATATTTTATGTGTAACGGTTTAAAATCATAAAATTGAACAATATGGTCATGCATATATCATGGATGTGTACTATGCAGATATGTCAATACGTAGTATAAAACAAAGCTCCCGACGCCTTTTCTGTCTTGATGGTATTAATAAACGTTTACTAACAAAAAGGGATTTCATTATGGTTTTCATCAAAGACGAAGAGTGGCTCCCGAGGAAGATTAGAATATATAACTTATATGTAAATTGACCGACTTTTGACGATTTTTCTCAAAAAAATGGCAAAAGATCAACCTCGAGGCGTTCGCTAGGCGTGCGATCGGCAAATCGTACCTGAAAAGAGGTACCTGAAAACAAATGAGGTAATATTTTTCGCCTCAAATTTTCAACAAACGAAAGTCCGGATCACTATAACTCTATCTTTGATTTGTAAGTGATAATAACGAAATTTACGGTTCATTAATACAAAAGAAATCACTGTTCTCGTGATTTTCTGAGCAATTAAATATGAATCTTTTTCATTTAAATATTTGTGTCACTTTTGGTATCTAAACGATGTAAACGTTTATAGCCATTTATTTGAAGTAATAATTCAGAAATTACGAGAATATCTTTGATTACGCGCTAAAGAAATACCTGCCAATATTTAGAATAATATCCCCCGCAGCATCTGTCGGTCTATCTGCGGGGGCTAATCTCAGAAAACGCTGAAAGGTTTTTCCTTCAGTTAATACCAATGGGTATTAACTGAAGGAAAACCTATTCACGAAGAAAGTTTAAGTGTACCATATATAATTTATGAATATTTCCCTTAAATTAGCCATTGATTTAATTATGTTTATAAGGACAATTTCCCGCGGCGCATCGACATACCGGGAGGTGGGTCGTACTTGTCGCTATAGTATGTTACTCGTATGTTGTGAACGACTTTGTGTGACCAGAAATTGCCATGAATTGCGGAATAGCGATAAATTGTCATTCATGTAATAATGTATTTAAAATTTTCGGCGCTTTTGCTCGTATTACGTGAACATAATATAAATAAATATTAATTAAGTGACAACAATATGTGCAAAACCATAAGTTATATTAAGATTTTAATTTTGTAAGTCACGTCACATACGAATAATCTGTTCGCTCTGACAGAGATCCTAGGGTTGAGATAATGTGGTTCATGAAGAAATATTTTAATCACTCTCCATGTTTACATTAAGATATACCCGTGCGAAGCCGATCAAGTCGCAAATGCAATGCAACTTAAGCATCAATAAATTAAATAAATTTTGGTCACATCAGATGAATCTTCACGGAGCGTACACATGAACGCACACGCGTAATTAAATCATTCACTTTGAAATAGTGATGAGTCGATGATGAATGTAACATCATGTAATCAAGAATTTCACGGTGCGCTCGTGGCTTTATACATTTACCATTCTACTTTATTTTCATTAACTGTATTTCATATGTCTTCTTGAATAACATTAACTCCGGTTTCTTTGAAGCGCACTGTTAACCTTTGAACTTTAAGTAAGAAACATGTTTAATGTATATTTGTGTAACTTCTTGTATCTGGTAATCGCTAATGATTAGTACTTGTAATACGCATATAAGAAGTGTTCATTATGCGTGTGTAACTGATGTCCGACAGTAATTATTATTTAGTTTTTTTAATAGATTTCGATATGATTTTAAATGAAGTAACTTGAGGTGATCGTAAGGTGATTTCAATGGATATTATGCAAGTAAAAGGTAGTAAAATGAAGATATATGTGTATATATATATATATATATATATACATATATATATATATATATATATATCATGTATATTATTAGGTGGTGTTGTGTAACCGGTAATTATTTTTATATATGTAAAAATAAAATATTATTAACTGAAAATCATTAACGAGTACATTGCGAAGTAACAGAGAGGTGTTGATTTCTATATTATATAGTGATATGCTTAAATTAAAATATGCAATTTTTCTGTAAGGTATTATAATGAAAATAGAACCACGTTTAGAAAAAAAAGAACACTTTCAATACCTATTATTAACTATTATTTCTGGTCGTATTATCTTGATCAAAACCTTTCCCGCTGTATCAGTATCTGAAATTTTTAATTTTCTGGCATAATTCAAGATCATTAAAAACAAATTGGTCACATGCAAGTCAAGTCCTTTAATAATAATATAAATACCAATTTCCTAATTATTGTTTATTATATTTACCTAATAATTATTGTAAACAGGACTTATATGTTCAATTAAGTCAGTCAGATTTAACACTCAAGAATGGTATGAAGCTGCAAAAATCGAAACGCATTATAAATGCATTTGTACCGATATTTATGTTCAGAAATGTGCAGTTTAAAAAAAGTTGGATAAGTAATTGGACAGTTTTCTTTAAAACTTCACAATTCTGAAAATTATAATACTATGTTTGGATTTCTGTCATCAATGATTTCAAAAGAAAAATATAGGAGATTAATAAGTAACTTTTTATTCTATATTTCACTTGGAGGACACTAAACAATTTTTATTGATCACTTTATTTTCATAATCTTCTAGATTGTTAAGTAGTTACTTTTAATATCACGTCATTTTTTCACTATACGTATACTAAGAGAAAGACAAAAAAACAGACTGATGTAAAATTTTTTCAGTTTTATTTTTAACTGGACAATATAAGTCATTACAAATAGTATGGTATTTTATCACGATCATAAAACATCATTTATTATGGCAATAAATTGTTTGCTTATCGAAATTTTTGGTTGATGATTTTATTATTTTAATATAGCTATAGATAGATAGTCGCAAAAAGTAGTTTTATCGAATAAGATACGTATATATTAATGTACAGACAGTGAAGTGCTGTTCGCACGCGACGCCGCTCCGTCACCAGTCAGGATGGCCGAGCGGTCTAAGGCGCCAGACTCAAGGTGAACCTTGCCCGCGCAGCGGGTTCGAGTTGTTCTGGTCCTCTCTGAGGGCGTGGGTTCGAATCCCACTTCTGACATATTTTTTTTTAATTGTTTTTAATGTTTATTTATATATTTAAGTTCTATTAAATTGTTGATGTGCCGATTAGCATTGCATTTTAAAATTAATCGATTGAGTAGATAGCTTTTTAGATATTATAGCGGGATATAGCAAGCAACGTAAGAAAATCATTTAAGCGACGTTAATATAGTAACAGATAATACATATATATATATATATATATATATATATATATATATATATATATATATATAACATCAACAATGCATTTTTGGTGTTGGGGGAACACACTGTTAATGTGCATTGTTGGTATTAAGACATAGTGGCAATGTTGAGACATGACTTATGTTACCGTTTATTCGTCTAGCAGTCCATTTCGTACGTCGTTTTATCGCCATGTGGTTGCATTTTAAATAAAAATCAGGGTTATCATCAACTAGTGTTTGTTTTTAAGCAGTTTAACGCATTAGGTATCGTACACGTATGTGATCGTTATAGCTTGTCAATATAATAGTATTAAAACAAGAAAATTATAAAATTGATAAGATTTATCTGAAAACATAAAAGATGTATTATAAATTATTATAATCATATTAAAATTACTGTGTTGTGTGTCATAAATGAGAAATTAAATAAGTAATACATATTCAGTAGGTGTAGTGTGAAGGACGACCGGTGCGGCGTTTAATTCTTCTGCAAATAAAATCATAAATCAATAGGCCATTACGAATGGACGTTTCAGAACGAGATCCGAAAGAGTGTAAGAGCGTCGAAGTGAGCCGCGCCGCGTGCGGTCAAGGCTGCTTGTCTAGTATTGCGTACATTTGTTTTTTGACATCTTTCCGAGTAGACTATTGGTCGATTGTAGTGTCACAAATTTATTTTTACTTTTAAACGAGAGCTGTGATGTTTAAATTTATGCCCAGAGTAGCCAAAATATTCCATACACTTCGTCTATAACTCCCTTAGATCATATCTAACACTAAAGAACATTTATATTTGACAAGAAAATATATATTTAAGGTTACATTTGTCATGTATATATTTTTTTTAAAATTGAAGTTATTTTTTTCGTAGTCGATACAATTACCATAAAATTTCATTAAGTTTTAAAAACATTTTTCATCTTTTACGTTATTTTCTTCTTATGCGCTCCCATACATCTTACACTTTGGGAGTCAATATATATATATATATATATATTTATTATATTTTATATTATATATACGCCAGTTGATGATAAGTGTGATTTTTATATTCAATGCAACCACATGGCGATAAAACGACGTACGAAATGGACTGCTAGACGAATAAACGGTAACATAAGTCATGTCTCAACATTGCCACTATGTCTTAATACCAACAATGCACATTAACAGTGGGTTCCCCCAACACCAAAAATGCATTGTTGATGTTATATTTAAATAAACACTTAATGTAGAAGACATCAAGTTCATAAATTTATATCCGTATTGCAATGTTTAACCATTATTTCTGTTACTATATTAACGTCGCCTAAATGATTTTCTTACGTTGCTTGTTATATCCCGCTATAATATCTAAAAAGTTCTTATATCATATCTACTCAATCGATTAATTTTAAAATGCAATGCTAATCGACACATCAACAATTTAATAGAACTTAAATAAGTAAATAAAAATAAAAAAGAATTGAAAAAAATATGTCAGAAGTGGGATTCGAACCCACGCCCTCAGAGAGGACCAGAACAACTCGAACCCGCTACGCGGGCAAGGCTCACCTTGAGTCTGGCGCCTTAGACCGCTCGGCCATCCTGACTGGTGACGGAGCGGCGTCGCTTGCGAACAGCACTTCACTATCTGTGCATTAATATACACGTATCTATACTCGATAAAACTACTTTTTACGACTGTAGCGATATTAATCGAAATCATCAACTAAAAATGTCGATAAGCAAACAATTGATTGTCATAATAAATGATGTTTTATGATCGGGATAAAATACCACACTATTTGTAATCAATATTGTCCAGTTAAAAATAAAATTGAAAAAAAATTTACATCAGTCTGTTTGTTTGTCTTTCTCTTAGTATACCTACAGTAATGCAATCATTCAGATAGGAAAATCTTGAATTATTTCAATAAAATGTTGAATGTTGTAGGATCTCTATATGTTTAATATAAATATATAAAATCTAAACATTTAATGCGTAATACACACGACTGCTCTTAACCGTACCGAGGGTACATCCGCCGTGAAGAGAGGTAAAATCTAAACCATTTAATCTGGAAAAATATTTTTACGATTGAAAAAATGGTATGATATTAAAAGTAAATACTTAACAATCTAGAAGATTATGAAAATAAAGTGATCAATAAAAAAATGTTTATTAGATAAACATACATATATATACATATGTATATATATATATATATATATATATATATATATATATATATATATATATATATATATATATAAATGTATGTATATATATATACACACATATATATATATATATATATATATATATATATATATATAAATCATCATCATCAAAAACAGACTACATAATCTTGAATAACTTTTGAATAAAATTTTCCTATAAATCATATTTCGAATAAAGAATTTTAATTTTGTTTTCTAGTCATTAAAATCATGAGGCGCGCTTTTTTTAAATGTATTAACTTATTTATATACTTTTTTTGGAACGGAGATTTATTTTTTATTTTAAACAAGTAAAATGCTTAAATGTTTCCGTTTTTCTGTTCTTAAATTAATTATAGGTCGAAATTAATAAATATAAGTCTGCAAATTTTACAATTTAGTAAAATCGTACGTTGGAAAAATTAAAATAATATTAATACGAGAGTTGACTTATATTTTAATGCTTTTTAGACTTCGAGTCCTAATGGAATCCCATTTTTTTGCAATGCTTTGTGTTCCTCCATATATTAGAGGCTTGTAGCTCCAAAATCGAATAAGCTATAGGCCACGATTTTACGTAAGTATTTGACGAAAAACCAAAAATCCTATTTAAAATTATGTATAATTTTATTTCAAGGCGGTGCTCATACAAAGGGCCTGAAATTTTCTTTTCTACCTAAGTATTGGAAAAATCGATGAAAAGAGCTCTAGGCATAGAGTATGAATGTGGATAAAAAAACTTAAAAACTTGTAGATGAAAAATGAGAATATGTAGATCATCAAAATTATCTATTTTATTATATCTTGCTTGCCTATTCCATCTTGATTGCATTGATGCGTAGCCGCATGAATTCCTAGTTAGTACTGTAAATATACTGTATTTAAATACCCAATTCTAAGATTAACATACTTTAGATAATGTAGGAACGGAACTGTCATGGTTGGAGCTCAACTCGCACTTGGCCTGTTATTATTCATGAATGGTCCAAAAAGTATAACAGAGTATGGCAGAATAAAAACAGAAATTAGACAAATGCTATAAAACGAACCTTTGTACTTTATTTTACGCTGTGCGATTTCATATTAGCAATAAAAGCAAGAGGTAAAGACTGGTTATTTAGATAGGTATATTATACATTGACTGAAAAACAATATGTATGGTAAAGTTTCCATTCGCGAATTATAACAAACTTCGTTCGATCAATGTAGTTATTAAGATAGTAAGATAACACTAGAACTGACTGAGGATTTAGAATATTTCCCACTCATTCAAGTGAAAAAGTTAAATAAAAAGACTAACATATTATTTAAATGCAGATATATTTTTAAAATTTATTCAAATATTCGTTCCAAAACAATGTTTACTTAATAATTATTTTAAATCGACAAGCAGGGAAACCTTATTTCTAATCGCGATAACATTGCGTTTAGGTTTAGAAAACACCAAGTTTCACAAACACTGATCGGCATAAACCTGTCGTAACATTGTGGTGGTAAATGCACAGCAATCTTTATCACAATCATAATCGTCAATCTTATGTCGATATTTACCTACCATCCTTAAATACAATTGAACTTTGTGCGCAATTATTTGCGTTACTCGGCCGCGAACGAGCTTCGCAACTCTTTGGAGTTTCAACTGAGTCAATTTTCGTTGGCTTAAATCGAAATCGTCACGAAACTGATAAGTACATGTAAGTACTTGGTAAAAACTAGCCGCCACAATACGACGATCGCATCTCGTTGCCATTGTTACCAAATGGTTTGATGGCGATGGTCATTATCGGATATTTGAGCTTGATTAGCGACGGCCAGGGAATGCCACGAACTAGCACCGTGATATGTCGACTCACGATGTTGACCTATCTTAGCATTTTGATGGACATTCAAAGCGTTCGCGAGTGTGTTTGTTGGAAGGCAGGAAACGTGTTAGTTAATCGAAAGGCTTGTCACCCTATTTCTGTTGCTCTCCTAAAGATAAACAGTTTTTTTTCTGAATTCTACGTTGGTCTGAAGTACTTACCGGTCAAATTTTTTGAGGAAATATTAATACCTAAATATTTCTAATAAATAGTAATATCTATTCCGTTACTATTTCATACAATTTGTAATATAATACACTATTGTTACTTTTAGAATTAAATATCGATTTAATCGTATTTACCCGCTATAGTTCAATAAAATTCAAACACTTAGTTGTATAATTAAGATGTAAAAGGAAAAAAAAAGTTGCTGCATTCTATAGAATTCGATTAACCTCTCTCTCGGACACGATGCCATAACACTACCATATTTTCAGTATGTAAATTGCAAAGTTTGTTTGTTTATGGAAACTGTAAATAAACATTTATACTTATTGAAAGAAAGTAATATCCGCAGAAAAAGATAAAAAATCATAAGAGAGAAAAATTGTGTGTCAGTAGAAGAAACATACGTACGAGTATTTGTCAGGATTACGTCATATAATATTTCATTATCATTAATTGCTTTGTTCCCGTGTTACAGCGCTATTATATAGCTACATATTATTATGCTCGTATGTAACTTAAATATTAACTTATGACAAATAGCTCTTTAATGTAATTAATAATAAATAAACTTTACCTAACACATTTGAGCTTAACATTTTTGAAAATTATAAATATTTTATTCTTAAAACTAAAAACAAATTAAAGAAAGAGTTAATTGAAACATTTATTGAGGCGCAATTTCATTGAATATAAACAAAAAAAACATTATTCAACAACAATTGGATTTTTAGAACTAAGAGATAAGCAATTAATTAATTACGTTAGAGGCAAGCAATTAATTAATTACAGAGTAGCGATAGTTCTAGGACCAAACTATTAATAGTATTTCCTTAAGAAGTCTGCTGAAGTAATATTTCAAATTATATCAATAAAAATGATCAAATAAAAATTAAATTCTAGTTTCTACGACAAGTGGACATTGAATAAACTTTAATGTAAAAAAGCGTAGGGTGCTTTTTAAGAAAATGTTTTTAAGAAGTGCACCCCAGTCTTTTTTGCATTCAAAATTATTACAAAAGCGCATTTTTTAGTTTTTTTAAACTATTATTTTATTTTCCAAACTTCGTGTGAGAATTTCAAATAATTTGGAATGAATATTTCATGAAAATTTATATGAAAAATTCTATTTTTAGTTTTCTTTTCCTTTAGGACAAAACTAACAGACACAACTTTTTTTATTTTATGAAATTATTGTATTTAAATTTTAAATAATTTTAAATTATGTAAATTTTAAATAATTCGGATCTCTGGAAGTGGGTGAAAATGTAATTGAAATATTCCATTATTTTTTAGTCTTATATGTTTTAAGACTAAAATTTTTTTTTATTTTATGAAATTATTGTATTGCCGTCGGTTCTTGATATATGTGCAAAATTTTAAATAATTCCGACGTCTATAAGTTGATGAAAATTGAATTGAAAGATTCCGTTACCTTGTTATTTACATACAAGTGAAATGAATAAAAGCGTGTTTATAAATTATTAAAGATTTGGGTGCTGATAATTCAGGCACAAAAATCCTTTACTTTAGGCCGTGTGATTCTATTCAATAAATATACGCAGATTTTTGGTCAACTGAAGGGCAGGGAATTTTAATACTTTTATTAATATTTGGAAAGTGAAATTTCAATTAACCTAAATATACTGCAGACATTCAGTAATATTTATCAAGGTAGAATATCAAAATTAAGAATTAGAATGAGTTACTGAACTTAAGTAGCACAAAGATTGTTAATTTATTATTATGGTAAAACCCATGACATTACTAATCTTAAATAAAGAAAATAAGTTATTAGGTCTAATTCTATATCCAAATTGAAAAGGATCAAGAAGATGTAAATACTCCATGAGTAGGTACAATGGAAATTGTAGTTAACAACGATTTTTCACATTTTCCTTTCCTCCCCAATATTAATATTGTATATTTTAATTGTGTTACAAGCCCTTGTGCAAGCCCTCCAATTCTTATTATATCTTTAACATATTTCCCAATATAGTTTAATAAGTTTCACTGTTTATAATATTGTCCATTTTATGTTCTATAAAGTTTAAATATCTTTAGAAGACCATTTGATTAAGATTTAATTTTCTCACAAAACAACGGTAGAATACCTATCAATAGGGAATAATAACGTATGCGATAATTATCGTTTTCAAATGTTTACACGCGTGCAGCCCGATGCAGTAGTTAAACGGTTATTAATATATGATCTGTCCAAACTAGTACAACCTTAGATTATACTCTAAGTGTACAACATTGTTAAGTACACGCAATAGCAAACCCACATTACAAGCTCGTTATAAGATGTTACATAAACCAGCGCATCTGTTTCAAATCACTCATAGCAATTTAATTTTCTATCGGTTTAATGAAGTGAACTTTGGTAGAAAGCTGTATTCGATGTTGCCATTTCAATTATTGTTAAGTCATTTGTTACATTTGAAGGTATTTGCAATGATTGCGCAACTTTTGTTCTACTTCAGGATTAAAAATTACGCAAAGCTGATCTGCCATTTATGCGATGGTGATTTATGATATGTAATACATAAATAGAAGCGTTCGCACCGTATTTTGCAATCATTAGACAGTTAAACATCGATGTTATTTTGTATATGTTTCATTGTAAATTGACACCCGTTTATTTAATAGTATTTAAGACTTTATTGATATTATTTTTTACTTTGTCCGATAAAATCCTTGCTTAACAAGCACAACGAGTACAATACATAATTAAAAATTATTAAAGCCGTATGTCTGCAAAATACGTTGCAGTGTGTATATGCATGTGATACGTCAAATAATGAATGCTTTTTTCATACATAACAGTTTCGAATAAAAAACGAATTTAATTCAAACACTGATGGTTTTTAACGTAATAAAATAATATTTGAATAAATACAGAACTAGGCGCACCTCTTTTCTCGCTTGTCAAAGGCTGAATTTAAATATGAAAAATGAGACCAGTATGTATAAATAGTATTAATTAAAAAAAAAGAAATTGTGTGAATCTTTTCTTTAGGTATTTTGTCCAATACAAGCATTACATGTTTATATTGGATACCTCATTGTGTATTAAAATGCCAAGTTCCGTTTGAAGCTAAAATAATTGCCATCACTTAATTTGGACTAGTAACATTCTACGTAACGTTCAGAGATAATTTAAATTTACACTGTTTCTAAATAGTAGTAGAATTTTTTTCGAAGGCGCTGATAATTTTGTGTTAATCTATTTTATTCATTTATTACATTTTAAATTCAGTTACTTCTTAGGCAGTTCAGAGAACAGAACAAATAAAATATTTATAAATGAATAACGTAACGCATCGTTCAATCTATGGCCTTTCCTGTCATTACCTAGCCTTACCTATCATTATAATTATTGCTGCATAGATTATTTTTTATTTTCAGTTTCTAATCCCAACTCTAGTTCTAATAATTTTGTTATTGCGCCCATTATCGTTTATAATTTAAAGTGACAAAGCTCAGCTGATTAAAATAACAAATTAAACTCCATCGCTACAAAGTGTACTCAAGTTCCTGTGTAAATCCGTTGATTGGAATGCAGAGGAAGCCAAAGGGCACTTTCGACACGGTGACCATGCCCCTTCACATTATTAAATTTATTAATTTCAATATATAAGTTGGTTATTTTTATGAATACCCAGACTAGGGTCAATAGATTAACTATATACTGTGTTACAAAGATACAAAATCAATATTAAATTGGATGATGAAATCGGTATGTCATATTGTGTAAGCTATTATTTCTTTGAAAGTGACGACCACACGTCGATTTACGCCCTGCGCAGATGCACAGCGAGATAGAACTCAGCTGTGTGCAACTAATTTAGTGCGTTCATATTTTGTTCGGCCTTAGGTTTGGTCGGCATAGCTTACGAGGCATTGGCGCTACGAGATATTGATCGGGTGCCATTTTTGGATGTGAGTGAAAATTCGCTTATGTGACTAATTATAGTGTAAATCATATATTCAAATGTATGTTGCTTAGTGAATACTTTTCTAAAGCCTGGTTTTTAGCCGGAATATAGGTAGGATAATTTACGATTATGAATACCGGGATATAGATATGATAATCTATGATATTTTTAGCATATTATTTGTAAAACTTGAATCATATTTGAAAGAAATATAAAACGTTCAACACAAGAATGAACGAGTTCAGTAAATTTTGTTAAAATAAAGACAAAAGGACAAATTACTAAATATTTCGAAAGGTATTCACGATTTTTGTTTATTTATGGAAAGCATATTTGATGAGTTATGAAAATGATTTCACAGTTTTACAACGTGTATTTAATTTAAACTCGTAATAATATCAGGTCAATTTTCATATAGTTTTTTGGGTTCTGTACCTCAAAAGGAAAAACCTTATAAGATCACTTATGAGGTGTCGCAGCCGTTTATACAAGCAAAGGTGCTTCTAAAAATGCAGGAACAGAAACTATAGTAAAGATTCCAGATGTCATAATTAAATATGTATCAAGTTTTTGCACCTATAAAATGTATAATAGACAGTAATTTACGCTTTTCTATATTCACCGCTGATTTTCTCAGAAACCGCGCGTCACAGAAATGAAACTTGGCATAGTATTATACATATTATTAACTCACATATTTTGCACTAACTTTTTGAATTTTTACAAAAAGTGTTTCTTCATAATTTTGAACTACATATTTAAAAAAATATTCCTAATGATATGCGAAAATAGAGTGGTATCCTGCCTTATTTCCAAAAACTTTGAGCCAAAAATTAAAAAGGTTTGCTAAAATTCGATAAAAACAGTTTAGAACAACTATAGCAATCATACTAGGCCTTATCATTTTTAAAATTTACACCATTTTTTACAACTGTGAATAATAGGCAGTATATACATATATATATATATATATATATATATATATATATATATATATATATATATACACATATACATATACATATACATATATATATATATATATATATACATATATATATATATATATATATATATATATATATATATATACACATATACATATACATATATATATATATATATACATATATATATATATATATATATATATATATATATATATATATATATATAAACTCTTTTGCAAAAAAAGGGCACTTATAGGAATAAACCATATCAGAGTTATTTTATTATTATTTGATGCATTTTATATGGCGATATGATGAGAATATTGTTATTTATTATTGCGATATCGTTTTTACCTACTTCAGTCATTAAAAATGCGAATAAATAAAAAAAACGATGTAAAGTCCACAAACGAGCGTTTTCATACTGGTACATTAAAAATGGCTAAAGTTTATTTTTGAATATTTTTTATTAATTTAACATAAAATTTGAAAATTTAGTAACGAGGAAAAAAATTTACAGGAAGCCATACGGCCTCCTCTAGCTAAAATCAACGGGCTTAATCTGCTAGACATGCTTTCGATGACGTTTTTTTATCATTTCCCGAGGAATACGTTCCCATTCAGCGACGATCACATTTTTAAGGGTCTGAATGTTTTCTGGAGCTGGTTTTACGGCTCTGGCGCATCGTTTGAGATTATCCCATATGTGTTCCATCGGATTGAGGTCGGGACTTCTAGCTGGCCAGTCTAACCGACGAATTCCGGCCTCCTGCATATACGTATTAACGTTTCTAGAGCAGTGGGCGCGAGCGTTGTCGTCTATAAAAATGGACTCGCCTCCAACTGCTGTTATTGCGGGTTGGGCATGAGGAATAAGAACCTCTTTTATGTATATTTGCGCATTAAGTGTGCCATTTTCAATAAAAACTAACTCGGTACGGTCATCTGAGTTAATACCAGCCCAAAAAATTACGGAGCCTCCACCGTAAGGGGTGATTTCCTCAAAGCACGCTTCTGCGAAGCATTCTCCAGGTCTTCGTAAGACTCGCCGACGTCGATCCTCACCACTAATCGATATAAGAGCTTCATCGGAGAATAAAACACTATTCCAGTCTTGTTGAGTCCATCACGAAAAATTTTCAGCGAATCTCATTCTGGCAACTCGATGCTCACGTAGCAATATAGGGCCCCGAGCTGGGCGATAGCTACGTATATTGACGGCCTGAAGTCTCCTTCTGACTGTCCATAGGCTTACTCGTGTAACTTTGACGTCATCGAGTTTCTGTTTGAGATCCACGTACGTAACTTGACGATTTCGTAGCGCTTGACTGACTATGAAGGGGTCGTTCCGTAGCTCAGAGCACCGTTATCTTCCAGAACCGGGCCTTATACTGACGGAGCCCGTTTCTTGGTATCGTTGCCAGGTCCTTTGGATGGTGGAACGGCTCACATTATACTGCTGAGACATAACATTGGCTACAGCCTTCTTCAAGCAGCGCAATAATGTTACTAGCTCTTATCGTTTTTTCAATCATACTGAGAACAACAGCAAACAGAAGTGAAAAAAAAATATATAAGAAATCAAAAGAATTTAATACGAGTTGGATTTCATTTACCGCAAAAAATACGTTTTTGTCAGTGAAAGAGAATTTTCATTAAAAAAGAATAAATTTTAAATTTGGAACGTTCGTTGTTATGTGCCAGAATACACTATACCTGCCAGTAACAATTACAATTAATACAACCTCTTAATAAATAATATTTTGTTAATAATATGACAAAATTAAAACCGCCCGGTTTTTATGCAATAGAGTGTGTATATATATATATATATATATATATATATATATATATATATATATATATATATACGTATTTATCAGTCATCGGGTTTAGTAGATCAGAGGTCCGCCAGGAGTCACTTCGTATAAACCAATTTCGATAGGACGGGCGTGTATTAATGACGCACAGTAATCGTGTATTTAATGCGCCGACACTTGCTTATTACTTTACGGAACTTCATTGAAGCGATAACGAAACTTCATGTACGAAATATTCGATTGTGTGCTTTTACGAATTCTCTTAACATTATGTCAGGGAGATGCAAAACATCGCCACTACTGTTGGAGCTCATTAGGGAGACCTTTTTAGTAGGCAGTTATCGCTCTATCACCTAAAATAGCTTAATGAAATTAAGAGTAGGTACCGTCTTTGCAAGCTAGATATTCGCATGAAAATTATTTTTGATCAAACCGTAGAAAAATTGCTAAATTTCGTGACGATTGAAATGTTTACGCTATCCCAATCGAGAAATTGCGACAATAGGTAGATGCGAATGAGAGTGCAATGTGATGATTGTTAATCGATACTATGCGAAATCAAATGACATGCACGTTTATAAACAAATAATAAATATTTATATGAAAATAAAGTAGGCTAACAAATCCACCCCCATACTTCGTGAACTGATGACAACGAAATGGATTTAAATATATATTTATATCGAACTGACGATAAACTCAATAGCCTTGAAGTTCGTAAGTGTTTATTTCGTTTTATTTGTTTATAAAATGTTTTTAATACATTTAACAAATTTACACCTACAAGAATTAATCTGACCCAAAAGCCAAAACTTGAATAAAGCGTATTAAAATATTTTTCTTATTGTGTAACTATGCAACAGATTGTGTTTAAATACACAACCGAATAAAAAATATTTTTTAAAAATGACTAATAATGGTGTTAATAATTAGAATATACAAATTAATAATAAAGTTTTATATTTTATACATAATTACCTAACATAGAAAGTCTTAAAAAATTCCAGCAGCGATAACCTATAAGCATATTCAAATTATTCAACTAAATAATTGGACATGCTATTTATCCTTTTCTACCTACACATTTCTTTAGATAGTACTAATCCATCAGCATCATCGTCAATTTTAACAACACATATTTCTCTAAAAACACGAATTTAAAATACTATTTTACGTAGATTCCGAGAGTACAGGCTGTCCAGTGGCAGATTTCAAAGTTTGAACAAACATAGTTTCTGAACGCAACACATAAGAGGGGCGCGGGGGGCGTCGTTAGAAGCGCAAGCGATGCGGATGTTTTAGTAGCCATGGAACAATGGAGTGGAGAGCACCGCGCTTTTGCCGTCGAGGCGTACATTTCGAGTGGATTTTCACTGTCTGTAGCACGCCGTCGATTTAATAATCGTTACAGTATTCGTCGATTACGTGATGGACCATCGATCAACCTCATTCATTCATGGGTAGCAAGGCCCAGAGCTACAGGATCAACATTAAATAGGCCCAGGCCAAGACCTACACCATTGGTAGCCACGGATGAAAATGTCGAGCGTGTTATGGTTTCTGTAGTTGAAAATCCCCGTTTATCACTGCGTACACGTTCATCGATATTGGGAATTCCGAAATCAACTTTACAGGTAATAATGCGAAAAAAGCTCAAGTTCCATCCATATAAAATTCAAATTATTCAAGATTTACCCGATTCTGACTTTGAATTAAGAAAAACGCGGAGGTGATGTTGTTGAGATTTCGTACTGCTACCCGGATGGGCAACATATTCTTTAGTGACGAAGCTCACTTTCACATTGGCGGATATGTGAATAAGCAGAACTTTCGTTACTGGGATGTCCACAACCCAAGACAAATCCATCAAGAGCCTTTACATAAGCCTAAAGTAACAGTCTGGTGTGCCATGTCTGCATCTGCAATCATAGGGTCTTATTTCTTTGAAAATCAACGTGGCCAAACTGTAACTGAATTCGGAGAGATATGCCAGATGTTAAATGACTTTTTCAGAGTAGAACTACAGAATAGTCCATCCTTCAACCAAAACACATGGTTCCAGCAGGACGGGGCCACAGCTCACACTGCTAATGTGTCCATGAATGCAGCGCGGCAGTTATTTCCAGAAAAAAACATATCCCGAAACGGTACGGTACCGTGGCCACCTAGGTCACCCGATTTAAGCCCATGTGACTTTTTCTTATGGGGATACTTAAAATTCGTTGTTTACAAAACAAATCCGAACACTGTGACACAACTTAAAGAAAATATTCGAGCAGAAGTCAGTAGGATACCACAGTCGCTCTGCAAACGCGTTTTTGAAAACATACGTGCTAGACTCGAAGAGTGTGTCAGACTCGATGGCCGCCATTTGGAAAACGTGGTTTTTAAAAAATGAAATCCGCATTTGTTGTTATAAAGTTAAAATAAACCTACTTTGTATTAGAGGTGTAGTTTTTTTTACAATTTTTCAAACATTGAAATCTGCCAATATGATATCACCTGTATGATATAAGAGTGTATTAAGGATGTTTTACATTTTTGATGAAAAACCTCCATTACTGCCAAGTTTACTATAAACTCTGGTAATATATAGTATAAAAGGTTTTGATAAGAAACAAATAGATCAAACCTTAACTATGTTACAAGGTAATTAATTTTTTTTGTTTCGTATATTTATTTCTTGAAAATCAGCTTTTTGCAGCTCATTCATCGCCAAAATCGCTAAAGAGAGGCAAGTTTAGACGATTAATTCCGGACAATTATACTTTAAATTGAAATGCTAATAAAACAGCAAAATGCTCATTTCCTCTTATTTAATTTATAAGAAAAAATAGATTGATGCAATAGCAAAAAGGAAAATAATAGAAAATATTTATTCAAAACATATATTTTCGGTTTCCCATACATTTTGTAACACCGGTTCGTCATTCTGCGTGGAGATGCGTTCCAAGTCGGTCGTGTTGTGGCTGCCCCAAATAAAAATATAATATTGTATAATTAGATTGAACATTCTTAACCATGATAAAAAAATGTATATAACGAAAACATTTTATTTCATAAATATATATATATATATATATATGTATATATATATATTTATATATATATATATATATACATATATATATATATATATATATATATATATACATATATATATATATATATATATATATATATATATATATATTTGTTAACTTGTAAACACGCCATTTTTTCCGACCAATTTCTGGAATCTTATAGATGTTTCTAGAATTTTTCTTGTAGGGTATATAAAGAGAGCGGCATTCGGACTTATGTTCAATTTGCAATTTAGTAATAGGTGAGTAAAAAATAAATTAAAACTGGAAGTACTTCGAAGTGAATTTAGAGGAGTTTTTTTCATGAATATCGTTTAGGGCAAAAAACTAGCGAAGCATCACACAATGTATACACAACGATGGGTGTAGGTAAGCCCTCTTACGACACAATTAGTCTCAACAAAGGTCACTCTCAAAATTAAATCGAATTCAATAAATATTTAAATACTTTCTCTTTGTTGGCGTACTTTGTTATTTCGCTTTGCTGTTAAACCACAGATTGACCGTAGTATGACAACAAATTAAAACTTTTCCGCTATTAACTTCATTTCCTAACAAAGCATTAGTACCCGGAAAACACTGCCAAACATCCAATCGGCATTTAAGTGAATACTGGATTATTTTTATTCAAAGCGACAAAGAGACTCACAGTGAGACTACGTTGATTTGCTTATCTGTCTGTCTCGATTGATCCTCTATTAGTATATTATTTACAAGACTGACATATTAAGAAGTAGGTGTGCCATACAAGTTATGTCCCATAACGGGAAAAATCCCGCTTGAGATAAAAAAGTTTCGAAAGCAAATTCGAAATAAACTTTGCTAGCTGTAACCAATAACATTTTTCCACATGCGTTATGTAGGTATTTCTGAATTTCATTTTTACATCTCTTTTATCAATATCTTTCATGACGAACATTTCTTTTTTTTATAACTATTATCCAGACTTTTCGAGTAAGATCTTATTTTTGAAGTGGTCTTTAAAAGTCCTTTCATTTAATACCCTACGAAAGCTTATTGAGGAATAAGATACAACTATCAACATGTCGCATCACATGACCACTGATATTAGATTTTATAGACGCCGCCCATTATCTATGAACGTATAGTAGGCAATATATTTACATTTTTCTATAATTTGGACCGATTTTATAATGCACTTTATTAAACCAACATCATTTTACTAACTTCTTTTAATTATTAAATATAAAATATAGGAATGAGGTAAATAAATGTCTTAATTTTTTTACATGTTAATATATCTTTTGGGTATTATTTTCATAATTTAAAATTGCATTTTTAAAAAAATATTCCAAAAATATATGAAAATTTAACATCTCTCTTTATCTTCGAAACTTCTGAATATACTTCCATTAGAACAATTAATATTTGCAAATAGTTTCTTAGAAATACTATGTACCCTTAAATGTTTATAATTACCTAAATGTATACGGAACCCCTCGTAGTGCGGCTGCTACTCGTGTTTGACAGGTTTTTATGCATTTTATGTAAATGCGTGTGCATATTATAATTTTAATGTTTCTCTTTCGTAGTCATTCTAGCGTTATATTCATAATCAAATTAATAGTCTCTCAGTCTTATTATTAGTTTACCCACGACTTCGTTCAAGTGGTTATAATTAAAAACTGATAAAAGAGGAATTTAAATAAGCAGCGCCATCTAGAATTATTAAAGGAAATTAAATGCTAAGCCTTTATTTTCGTGACTTTATAATACAAATGATAATAAAAACAAAGATATTATCTTTCTAAGATAAGATCTAAATAAGGGATTAAAGGGAGTTATTCTGTTGCTACCTTATATCGCAAATAAAAATTCACGTCAATCCGTGACTTCTTTGCGACGTTGCTCATTATTCCCATTGTGCATTTTTTATTTCGTAGAAGAGTTTTTCCGAAGAAATGAGATTTCCCAAAATAAAAAGTAGCCTATATCATTTCCCGTTACGCCAACTATCTCTGTGCAAATCGCGTCGATCTATCAATCTGTTGCGACATGAAAGAAGGACAAAGGAACACATTTTCACATTTAAAATATTAGTTCGGTTGAGATTTCAGGTCAATTTATTGTTCCGTTGTGATGTGAAAGAATGACAAACAAATACACTTTTGCATTTATATTAGTTGGGATTGTATTATTAATTAAGTGGGATTTACTGGGTAGGAAGGTAGTATAAGCCATTTACTGAAAAATATGAAAAAGTTATATTGCAAATCTTGCATACATCCTAAGTCCGAGACCACTG
Source organism: Druceiella hillmani (assembly GCA_039881145.1). Classification (NCBI taxonomy): domain Eukaryota; kingdom Metazoa; phylum Arthropoda; class Insecta; order Lepidoptera; family Hepialidae; genus Druceiella; species Druceiella hillmani. The sequence goes on along the minus strand of JAYKKI010000001.1, from coordinate 43,629,176 downwards.
AACCCAAAATTATGAAAAAATAGAGGTATTTAGGTACCCATGAAAAAGTGCAAAAAATCACGTCGATTCATAGCTCCGCTGCGACATGAAAGAAAAACGAACAAACATACTTTTGTATTTATAATATTAATTAGGATTATAATATTAGTACAAATGAGATTTTACGGGATGAATGTAGCCTGTTATTTTCCAGCATGCCAGCCATCTCGGTGTATAAAGTCACGTCGATCCGTAGCTCCGTTAACTTACAGTTAACTTAATAATACTTTCTAAAGAGGGCAAAGTTAGTTAGAATATAAATAGTTAGCCGCTTTGTTTTATTTGCAGATCATTAAATTCAAAGATTCGTGACTCTTTCAACTGCAAGTATGAGCAAGGTATAGGAGATATCTAAAGGTATATAAATATTTCATTATAGGATTTATTATTTAAGACTAATTACTAATGTATATGTGATGTTGTATATTCTATATATGTATATTCTAATGTATATGTGATGCCGTATTATTTTAAAGATAGTCGAGATACGGCTTTAAGGGAGTATCCACGAACGAAAGCAACAAATGTGTTTGTCGCCCCTAAAATGTTGATTTATTGAGGAAAATTAAAAGGACATTATTGTATTCTAGCACATGTTAGTTGACAATAGGCTGGCCCCAAAATTACTGAACCCTTAATTGTCATATTTATCATTGATATTCCAATAAATAATTTATATTAAATATTTATAAATCCTAAGATGTTTACTTCCATACTTCATGTATTTTGGAAAGGACGGAGGAAACAAGGACGTCAGCAGTTTTAGAAAGTATTAGAAAATGTTTTTTGGTATTTAGATACTTATTCATGAAAAATATGACATTTAATTGTTATGTTATTATGCCGTACTTTTAATTTACAGAAACCATCTAAAAGAAACCAAAGGATATGTTAAAAGGCAGAAGAATAGTAGACATTATTTACTATCACAAGTTATTACTACCTCGATAAAGCCACATGTGGCATTCCAGTTAGCTAGCCTAATCAACGGATGAAGTTCTAATTAATACTGTAATTATACTAATATTCAGGTGCAAATTGAAGCCACATCATGGGCACTTAATTTGTACAATGCTGTTTGTGTACTAGCCATATAGTGTAGCTCCTAGAAAAAAATACATTACCAATTAATAAATCGCACTACTCTACATTCATATGTAAAACTGCTGCTAACTTTTGAGCGCAGTGTGTTCATTGTTTTTTCCATCTTTTATTGATGGCACATGGTTCAAATCTTTCTGTATAAAATTTGTTTAATGAAAAAGTGCAATTCGTATTTATACATCTCTTACACACTTTGGTAAACCGAGAAGCTGTTAATAACTTCCACCTACGCTGTAACCAAAGTGGACTTGCACTTTGTTGTCTATTACACTGTAGGTCATGCCGCTGATCAAGGTTCAACAAGAATTCTTTCAGAAACTTTTTTTTGCTTCTTCGTATACTCCATCAATAATATCCAGTTTCTGAAAGCTATCATCATAGTGAGAGTTTCTGATACGGGTTTCATTACTTTTTTATTCATTTGTAATTTCTAACATCATTGAGATTTTTATGAAATGTTTCTAATTTTTTATTTTAGAATTAGCGTCTGTTTTGAAAATAAAATTACGCACAAAAGATTATTGTGAAAGATTGTGTGAAAAACAGTTTGTATTAAAATACATTATTGTTGCTGCACATCGCCACTACAAGAGCCACGTCTAGAAAAGTTAACTCTATTTTCTCCTATATATTATACGTTGGGTTGAGAACTTAACTAAAATTTGTATTAGTATAGTTAGTATTTATTTCCTAATAAAACGGGTTCTTCTTTCAGACGTTTTGTACACCATCTTTTGAGAAATTAATGTAATTCTGAAATATTATCTTGGTTTGAAATTAAAATTGAGCCCAGAAAAATTATGGTCAAAATAATAAAGAATGGACGAATTAATTTTACTTACTAAAATAACTTACTTGCCCGAATAAGTAAAATGCATTAAATAGTCGACTCAGTAGAAAGAAATCGAATTATATTGAGATTAATTGAAACTATTTAATCTAATTTATTTAATAACCCATCGATTTTATTTAATAAATCATTAGAGAAGAATGGCTGAACGGAAAAACAAGTGATTGATCTTATAAGGGTTCCGTTTTTCCTCTTGAGTTATGGAATCCTAATACATAATAACCAATAAGTAACTTACAATCTTGCAAATTGTGTTACTTTATGGTTTTACGGAAAGGCTTTCCGGAATGGTAGAATAACTGTACGTATATATATATATATATATATATATATATATATATATATATATATATATATATATATATGTACTTATATTTGTACATAATTCCCATTTCATTATTTTTAGCCTTGTGCCACATACGAGGTAAATTCCAAAAATTTCCGGCTTGGACTAAAGAAAATAAGTGTATTTCAATATACTTTTCACAATGTTTCACACACGTTTCTATATCCTTAAAAATAGTCTGGATTTTGGTCCCCGAAATGCGCCAAAACCGCTGACTTAACCTCATCATTAGTGTTAAATTACTTTCTTATCAAGTCCAATTTTAATTTTGAGAATAAATAATAGTCGCTTGGGGCCAGATCGGGACTATATGGGGGATGATCCAGTTCTACGAAACCAGATTCTTTAATGGCAACCTTAAAACACCCAAAGTAGAGACCGGTGCGTTGTCATGCAACAGCAACAATTCTCGCAATAGTTTTTTTTAAAAGCACCTCGTAATTGATATAGCAAGAAAGCGTAGTAATTGCCAGTTACTATTGTATTCAGTTCTTTAAAATCGAACAATAAAATTCCTTCAGAATTCCAAAAGATTAAGGCCATAATCTTTTTTGAAATTGAGTCACTTTTGTTTTTTGGACACTCCATTCCATCGACTCCCTTTTAGATTGAGGATCATGACAAAAGAACCCAGGCGACGCCGTACAAAATCACACACGTTTTTGTTTCTTAACAGCGGAAAAAAGTTTGAGGACCCACTTTGTACTGATATTATTCATAGGTATCCAAATGTTCATGTAGGATTCTGATTACTGTTGTTTTTGAAACACCAGTCATTGCTGCTAATTCTCTTGTCTTTACATGTATATCATTCAGTACTGTTTCCTATAATAATCTAATTTTTTCTTGTGTGATGGCCTGAGATGTTCGTTCTGTAAAATTTTGTCACAGCTTAATACTCGATTTTATGCATTTTCAATTTCTAAGACGACAGTTTCACTTTATTAACCAGTATCTTGACAACGAAAAGATTTGACACAATATTTTTTGTGGATAGATATAGAATAGGTCACTGATAGAATGATATTAAAAACGTGTATTACTTTAATCTAAAGGGTCGGAAATTTTTGGACCTTACCTCATATATCCTAATTTTCTGGACATATTTTCTATTAAAATAGTTTTAGCTATTTTTAGTCAAGTTTGTTATCATTTTTAGGGTTCCGTGGCCGAATGGTGAAAAAAAAACAAATATAAACAAATATAATTTCATCATGCCCGTCGCCTCTCTTTTAGTTTTAGACCAATTGTGATGAAATTTCATAAGAAGACTTACTTGAATAGCATAAAGATATAGAATAACATAAAGATAAGAAATTTTTACTTTTATTTTTTTTACGTACTTCCACATATGTGTATCGACCTTGGGATAAAAATATTTTTTCTCAGGGATCTTGTCGAACGAGATATCATTGAAGTTGTCTATAAAATGCAATCGTAAATATCTAATATTTTTGATATTTTTGGTCTCCTTCACAAGATGTATCTCCAGTTTCTTCACTCCTCAAATTTTTTAATCATCTACAACAATAATCTGAAAGAAATCAGTTATTTTATAAGCACTTCAATATAAAATTATTTCGGTCAACTTGCTTTAATAAAGTAAAAGTACGTAGACAATCAAATTATTTATCTTATACCTGAGAAAAATATACTAGGCAATATATTTTCATATCCATATTTATGTATACCTTAATAGAAATACCATGTATCTTAAACTTTGAGGTACGTGACATATATTTTCTAGTTGCTTAATTCTAATTGAATCTATAATGTTAATTCTTCGAACGTTATAAGGATGTAAGTGCGTCTTTACTTGATTCTGAATATTAAGAAAATAATTGGTATTTTTGTGTCTATAGAGCTAAAATCGTTCTTTAAAAAATTATGACATTTCAAATATTATTTAATTTTTTGTTCGATTTCGACCGTTTCCAGTTATTAATTGTTTAAAATACAAATTTTATAAAGTATATTGAAAAACGTTCTTTTTTTAAACAACTACAGTAACTCACAAAAAGTTAATTTTATTTTCCAAAAAAAAATTTAAAATATTCTCGTTTTAATTTAACAAGTCGATTCAGGCGTAATTGCGAGTAATAAGACGAACAAACGTAAGATTAATATACGATACTAAGTATATACAAAAAAACAAATAATAGGTCCGCGCATTTTCTAACATATTATTTTAGATTAATATTGACAGGAGTTACCGGAAATCTCGACACGACTAGCATTGAACGGAACAGTATAACGAAACACGACTTTCCTTCCTATTTCCACCGAGTCTTCCTGTGTCTGTTGGCGCCATTGTCATCTTGCGGCGTGAAAACGGGCGATCGCATATTTGAACTGCAGTTGCAATAATTCCATATTCCGAATTTCCAACATTTCATCAGTTAGGTTGAGTGAATGCCATTGTCACGTTTGACGCTTTGCCAACACACGGTGGGGCAGACAAGCCGATTGTTTCGTTACATTCGACCCAAATATCTTTTCTAATGACGGTGTAAGATAAAAATGAAATTTCCTAACGTTAACTTTTTGGAGTTTCAATTTATAATAAGTCTATACAAATGTAAGTTGCGTATTAGTTTAAAGTTTTAAAGAATATGTGATGAGAATTTTGTGATGTGATACCTGGATTTGAGATGAGGTATTTAAAAAAATACATCTCCATCTTTTTAAGCAGTTTAATAAAAGGCGTCCGAATACAGCGGTACCGATTTTTTCTTACCGAAAAATAAACTGTTATAAAATATGCGGCATGAAAAATTAATTCGGAAAGATTTTATTTTCTCAATATTCACAGGAATGATGCTGAGCTAGATACTTTGAATGTACTTCAGCTTGACGAGGAAATTCTGAACTACATATTGAATTAAAGAAAATAATTGAGTGTTTTCAATTCCATTTTCTCGATTCTTTCAAGCATGAGTACAAACACCTACCCTTTATGCGTAGGTGTTTGTACTTATACCTATATTTTATGACTATTAATTTGGAGATTTTTACATTGTATTCACTAAACCGAAGTATTTCCTTTAGATTGGTTAAATTGTTTATATTTAACGTCCAAAAGAATTAAAACTGTGTTACTGGTCTCGAAAATTAGTATGAATAAATATTAGGAAATCTCATAGTATTCGTAGATATTATATGTAATTATTTGTATATTTAAATTTATTAATAAATTGTGTGCTGATTTGTATATGATTTTTATTTTTCTCTTAGAGCGGATCACATTGGAGTTTTTTTTGCGCGCAAAGAGTTTATTCTTAACATGTAAAGGCACAGAAGAAAAAGGAGAGGCGCGCATTACAGGGCACGACAGAACATTAAAGGGAACGCTACCAACCCAAGAATTCTGCGCTCGAGCTACCCGCCGACTGTTGACCGACTGTCTGGTAATGTGCGCCAGCTCTTAGTTTGCATGATCGTCTTAAGTTTTCCACTATTAGTGTCAATTACCAAGTATACTGGTTAACTTAAGAGATTTGTCTCAACGGTTTTTGATGGCTTGTGTCTATATAGTAAATCCGCTCAGACGGATCGTCAGGATGTATCCGTCAAACATAATTCGATATTCTTTCGACATTTTTAACGACGTTTTAAAATGACGATTAAACAGTTATTTTAAAACAAACAAATTCGCCTTTGTTATTATTTGAAAATATCTCAAATGTTAGATACGTTTTATTATTATATATATATATATATATGTATATATATATATATATATATATATATATAGCGATACGAGCATATATACGAGCGTATACATATATATATATATATATATATATATATTTTATAATAATAAAATAAGAAATAAACATAAAACCTATATGCATAAGTCAGGTATTTTTTGTACAAACGTAATGATAAGAGCATTAACAAAACTAAAACATGATTAAAAATTATTGATCACACAAAGCAAAACTTAAAGGTAGGAATACAATAATCAATCAAAACGTTTATCGATATTAGACTTTGTGGTCGAGATTTCTTGAAGCGATAAAACTGGAGAAATATGTCCATTTTTGAGACAAGAAAAATCAGACAATGTCCGGGACTCGAGGTTCCAAAAATAGTTTAGATAAGTTACAATTTAAAACCGGCGAAAAGAAGCAACGATTAATCAGTTTAAGTATCGAAGAATGGAAAATTTTAAGTAATCGAGGGTATAATTAATAATATTTAATAACATTTCATCATAACATTTCACACATCGCCACCATACAGACGGTACATTTTATAATTTGGTTTTTTTTTCTTACAAATGCGGGGACACCGAGATGAAGAAAATTGTCGAAAAACCCTTGTAAGAATTCGGTTCTGCATTTTTGAAATTACATGTAGCTGTGGCTACTGCTGGATAGTTGGATGGGAATTTGGACGCTAAAATACTGTTGAAATGGTTTTCCGCCTGATATCATGCCATACATATATATCATTGGTTAACCATCGTGGCAACATGTTACTATAAAAGCGAAACCGCCCGTGGTCATATTCACGTATCTAGTAAATTAATTAATTCTCGTGAAGAAAGTCACTTCAGTGATAATGATATACAATACACGGAAGAAGAATTGAATAAAGTATTGAGGGAAACACTTTCATTGCAAAAACTATTTAGAAAGAGCCCTTTAAAAAACGTTATTTGGCGGTAATATACAAACGAATAGTTCAGCAGGAGAACTCATTATTTGATCTAAGGTGGCGCTGGAATTCCACAATGATAACTGTTGAAAGGTTTTTAAAACTAAGAAATACAATCAAAAATATACTCATTGATTAGAATATGTCCTCAAGGTGTAATGGTCGCAATATCTACATACTACAAACCTTAAAGTTGTCGTTTGAAACACCAATGAGAAAAGATATAATTGTGTCACAGATCACAATAGACGTATTGGTTGATGAAAGATGATTTGGGTACTATATTTTTACAATCACTAAAAATAAGGATAATGAAAAGGGAAATGTAAACTTGATTTATTTAATTAGTTATCTTCACAACCCTTCCGCATATATTGACAATAGAACATACTTTTTAACAAACAATTACTAAAGAATAGCTTTGTTAATAAATTCTACAACAATTGAGTGTTACGAGTTAGTATCGGACAGTAATTACAGGCTATCGAGGTAATAGTTTATGCTGATAATACACATCGAATTTTGTATGACGATAAGGTTGTTTAAAAAAGAATTTGAGCTAATTGAAACAAGGTGAAAATTAATCCCAAACTTAAAAATCTTATACAAAACGATGATCACTGTAATGCAACTTCCACAGTAAATGAATGTATTTTTTTACTATTTAGAAACATTGTATCGAAGATGTGAAACCGATTATCGGATGACACAATAATTGCTCTCGCATTCTAATAATCAAACTTCGTTAAAAATAATAAGTAATTTTGTCCTTTTTCTAGGATAATCATCTAATAACTTTATTAAAGTCTTAGTGCATAGTAAATGTGACATCTTATATAATCTTGACGTCTCATTTAATATAGTTTTGTTGTTTTTTTAATCATGTTAATTAGCTTAGTTTATCTAAACATGGTTCATCTAATTTGTTTTTGTTAATTTACATTGGATCAGTTTAGTAAAAAATAATGTTGGTATTGCGAAGATTATAATTATTTCATAGCCTATCAACGAAATAAGGAACCTAATTAGAATTAAATTAATAGAATATTTTTTTTGTAAATTAGCGTGAAAATGCGTCAAAATACATAATAAATACTATTGATCATAAATTCATTTTGGGATTTTATACATTTTTATAATTTTACAATTTTCGCGACTAGTTGAAAAACTCTAGAATTCGCAATCGAGAATTCTCAAAACTCGAGAACTAAAATAAGTCGAAAAATCAGAAATCCTAATGGATGTACATATTTATGCGCTTATAACATAGTCAACGCTGCACACTTGTGAAAGTTTCGAAAAACCTTTACTTAAAAATTACACGTTAGTGCTCACTGATCTCATTCATTCAAAAGAACACGTTAGTTCTCACTGAACATTACATCGTAATTGTTCTACGTAACTTACAGACTTTAAAGATTAAGTACATAGACCAAAAAAGAGTACATGATTCCGAATCAATCTGTTCTGTTATATAATTTCTACTGGTGTTCTAATAGAAATCTGTTAAGTTGTAGTTCCTACCGGAAAAGCCACAAGTGTTATGGTATCTCTGTCCTGTTAATTGTAGTGTGATTGTATCAAAAGGGAAGGTTCTCCATAAAAAAACAATGTAATATAGATAAAAAAGGTCATCACAGTTTTTCTTCGTATTTACAATTTACCTACAAGGTCGTCTTATTTCCGCAAATTCATTCTGATTTGTTTCTTTGACCATTATTGTAACATTTAATTCGCATCCAGAGTGTCAATCGATTCAAAATATGATAACAGAAATGTACATACTTTTGAAGTCACAGTCGTAACATCGTGGTATCATTACGTCGATTGAAAATTGCTACAAGCTTTGACAGATACCTGTGGCCACACATGGGTGCCGGTGGCGCTAATGAGCAAGAGACGTGATATTATGTAAATTGAGATTTATATTATATTGTAACATACCTTCCACATTTACAAAAATATTTCACAAACAATACAGTTACCTCAACGTTCAAGAACGTACTGTTTCCACGGTTCCACCGACCAATTGTTAGTCTCCACCGTTGGTTCTTGAGAGTCTTACATTCGCATTAGTTGCACGCGCGCCTTTGTACTGTCAACTGGATTGAGTTTGTGTGTGGAAGTGAATTAAGCAAGTTGAATCAAGTTATTACGTTTTGAATCAGTGCTCTCGTAAAAGTTGTCGCCTTGAAAAAAGTGATATCGTCCAAAAGCTCGTAGGTCGAATTGTTGCTCTACGGAGCTTTCAGTTATTACGTAATCTTTTCGTTGAATACGTACATACGTCGATTCTATTCAATTGTTTTGTGTGCATATTAGGTACAGATATTTATATTTTGAAATCTGTTACTATGCTTTGAATGTCAACTGAATGAACTTAGTGGAATGAATATAAGAAATCAGAAACATCACTATGTCCTTACAAGTATAAAAATATAAGTTAATTTTAAAACGTCATCTGATATTAAGGGTACCTTATAAATATATATTAAGGGTACCTTATAAAGATATTTTTTGATTGTTATTTATTTACCTTTCATAACATTTCACACTGTTGTTAAAGGCGAATCGTAGGCTATTATTTTTATAGAAACTTGTTAACTGTTATTTTATAGAATTTTATATCTAAGTATTCAGTTCTCAAATTGAGCATTATTTTTTTGCAAATAAACATAAACAACATAAAATTCTTTGGCAACTTCATTTATATTTGAAAGTGCGTCAAACTATTGATAAATAGTTCCTCTGGAGTCAACATTCGCATTTTTTTGTTTATGTAAAAATGTAAAATATTTTTTCATAATATAAAATATATTCGATTATTCCATTTATAAAATTTATATTTATTTCAAATTTCTTGAATATTTTATATATATATATATATATATATATATATATATGTATATATTCATTTATTAATTCCTGAAAAGTCATTATTTCATACTGTCCGAAATAAAAAAGAAATAAAAAACAAAACGGTTTGATGATAATGAAATGAATTTAAATTATTGAGACCAGCGTTCAAAAGATATTTCTTTTTTATTATTTTAGTTAGAGAAATATAATGTGCATTACCCTTTATTATAGAAAATATTATATCTTTTATATTTATTAGATAGATCGGCATATAAGAGAGTAAGATATTAGGTGTTGATAAGAACGTATTTGATAAAGATAGCCCTTAAAATTAAAAACCTTTTTCATATATTTTTTAGTAAATGTACCTTAACAAACTTAAAAAAGTACAGCGGAAAATCTCTTCACGATATGTATAAAATTGCATTTATAATATCCGAATTGTTCTCGTAGAAACTGTCGACGTACATACTGGTATATACATTCAAACACAATTAAGAATCTTCCGCCTTTTTAAGTCTATTAAAAACCGACTTATTCATATTTTAAATAATAAAAATAAATAGTTTATAATTCTTATCACGACCATCTATTTCATTCAATAAATTACCCAACAGTTTTAAATGCCGCCAGTACAGTTATATTAAATAACCTGACACGAGTGGAGAACTCCGTGTCTTGATGGGAAGGTTTCCATTTCATTACATTGTGTCGGTGACAGGAAACGTCAAGTCTCCATTCTTTAAGTCGTTACATATTTTTATCTACCGTATCTTTTTGTAACAACCGACCAGTGCCGATGAACAATAGCGTGCAATTAAATATTTGTATAATACTAGAACAAAGATCGAAGCTATTAAAATTCAATCGCTACTAGCGTTTTTCATGTATTAGCAACTATTTATATCTGCTATTTAGTTTTCTCGAAACATGGCATTTAACTATTTGACTTGCAAAGGTATTGTCGTCTTTAAACGACATCCATCGTTTTAATAAATGGTATTTAGGATTATACATCATTTATAAAAAGAATTTACATTTTAAAAAACAATTTCGCTGCCTTATTCTATTTAATTAGTTCGTAATTTTGGGATCATACAATTATCTAAATTGTTTTTAACCTCTTATTCCCTCTTTGATTCCCCTTCTACATAATAGTGGTCAACGGCATATAAGAGACGTAGCAATGATAAATCAACCTAGCTATTCTAATTTTATTTAAGTTGTGGAACTATCACTTCAGAATATACAAGTTACAATATTTGGTTTTGAAAATAAATGTTTGATTTTCTAAGATTATTCGATTTCTTAAGAAATGTTACTTTATTTACAACGTTATATTTAAAATGGTTATTACCTACTATGGTTTAAAAAAGCTTTAATTATTAAGTTTATTAATTTTTTTTAATAATTTTATAAGTATATTACTAATTAAATAATTTCGTTAATTATATGGTACATTAATATTGACAGACATTGTATGATACATACCAATACGTTATGTCCAGCGCTATGCTTAGCAAAACTAAAATTAAACCTTTACCTTGAAAACAAATTTGGCTGATTTAAAACGTAAAAGAAAGAATAGTATGTAAGAAATAATAACGTGAACACTGTAATTATCAAAATACGGTTGATTATTCCTTTCAAATTATAGGAATCTTTCAGTTGCCCGTGTTTAATGCAACGTTAGCGCTGGTTAGCAACGGGTAATCAAATATTTTTATATTGTGATAACGGTGAAGAAGGGTAGGGTACAAGTCGTTCGGCGTTCGGTGGGCGGTGGCGATAACGGGCTCGCATGTACTGCGCTCGCATCGTGTGGCTGCACCGTTGCATCGATATGGAGCTGCGTCGATACGCAACGATGCAATCGACGATTGCAAAGCTTACGTCCCCGCGCGATAGCACACAATCGCTAGTGCTGATATGTCGCATCGTCTACAGATTAATGTTGGAGCAAAGTGAGTTCAGACTTTGGCTTTATAAATTGCCACCGAAGTATTTTCAATAATTTTTTTTAATACAATAGACGTGAATTGGAATTAGGCTTTTACATCGTAAGCGATCGTTAGAAGCAAAGTGATATTATTATGTAAGTGATATTATAATTATCACGGAAAATAAGTAACGTTGAAGGCTGGGATGGGTAACCAAACAGAAATACTGGAAAAAAATTAATCGCCAAGCGTAATAAGTGCATAAAGCTAAGTGCATAGTTGCATGATTTCGAATGAGAAGCAAAGTAAATGAATTTAAGAGGCAAAATCAAAATATTTTAATTAATTTATGAATTATTTGATACATGTTTGTCTGGAAATACCCTTTTTTTATAAATATCGGGACCATACTGAAACTATACAGTATGGTTAAGTCACATTAAATTCCTTTTTAACAAGTGTTTCTATTTAAATATTCCTTTAAATGGCAGAAATGGAAAATATATAACTTCTTTATGTACGTTTATCATATGTCACAACATCATAGTATTTTCAGTTTAAGATTGTTTTGGAATGTTGTAGGTAAAGATTTTTGAATTTCATAAACTTACAGAAATTAAGAAAAAAACATGTTCCCGTTTTTGAAGTACCTTTTCATACATAACTCAAACTTGCAGACGAATTTTTTTTCGATGACCCCTTCTAGTAGGATTTATTGAAGAGATCTTTTAAAGTATAATCGATAATGTTTAGTAATTTTTTTCATTCGTATCTCTTCGTCTTTTATAAGTGTTTAAAGCGTTCTGCAGTCTTCAAAGTATTTGTAAAAATCGAATAAAAGTCAGAATAACGATATTTCGCATTCGATTTTCGCATTTATGTACTTATGTTCATCATTTTTTAAATTGCATTAATAAATTAAAAAGATATAACTAACTAAATTATTTGTGTTACACCTGCGAAAGATATATCAGACAATATATTGACATGTTTAAAAATATAATATCGATATTTGATATAAATACCCTGTCCTCTTAAATATTTCAACTTTTATACGGTCTGAATATACACAGAAGTCTTGCTCGTATGTAAGAGTTTTATTTATATTTTTTTCTTTTATAGATTTTGTGTTTATTTATTACAAGATTATTACACTAATTATATATTTTTAGATGAATAATAGGACGAAAACCACAACTCAGTTAAATATTAAATGTTATGTTTCTTTTCTTATTTGATCGTATGCAAGCGGCCACCACAGTGCCTTAAAATATACAGAGATCATAACAGATGACGTGATTTTTATGAAAGCAGAATGAGTTAACAACGTTTAACAATGAGACATTACACCTAGTTAACAATGAGCAATCAAATGTTGGTCGAATTAGTAATGTCCGCATCATGACGCCGATGAATATATACATAATCAGTATCATTACACGTTAATTGGGCTGAGTTCAACACGTTTTACACTTTGTTACGCAAGCCGTGTGTGACATGTACCTTAAACTAGATCCATATTAAATTTAAAATCTAAATCGTGGACAATAACCTGGCTTACGTTGTGCAAGTGTATTCGCGATATTCGCAATAGACAACACTAATTTTGTTTAACTGTATAGAGCGGGTAAATGCCAGCTTGCCAAATTCTGATAAAGGTTAACAATAGTATAAATATTAATACACATTATGGAAGTTCAAAGACAATGTGTTTGAAATTAAAATCTTCCGTTCGAAATAGAGTTGTCAACGATATATATAAAATATGTATTCGAGGTGTTTTTATATGATCTAATGTGTTGCTAGTATGAGCAAATATATATTTATAAATTCTTTTGAAAATAAATTTTTTCCTACCATTTTTCAAAAGTGCTTAAATTGCTTGTTTGTTTAATACATAAACCTTTAACGAAATAAAAAACAAGTATTATGTTTTCTTTTCATACATGATCGTTCTTCGTTGATATTTTAATCTGGTTATTTTACACATCGATGCCAATTACTTATTTCATTTACATATTATTTAAAAAGTTTTAATAAACGTATATCGACTTTACATATGCAATCTCTACCAGTCAGTCACAACTATTAGATTGGAAAGATAGTTAAAAAGTTGAATTTGAACTTTTAAAAGTAGTAAACTATTTGAAGGTAACACAAAAACGGGCTAAGTGTGTTCGAACACTACAAGCACAACGTGGGCTTCCCCATTGTCCATATCTATTCCAGAAACTGTTGATGCAAGTTAATTGAAATAATTTCACTCGAAATTTCTAATCAGAAGTTGTTATCTAAATTTTTTTCAGATTTTTTAAAGCTCTGGTTGAAAATTAGAGTGGAGAACATATTGCACATGATTTTAAAAATTCATATTTCGCAAAGGGAGTGAAATAGGAAAATGGTATATTGAATCCTAATTAAAAGTTATTTAAAAACCCAACCAATGATAGCACTCTCATGGATATAAGCAAAAAATCCTCACCACTTTACATATATGAAAATATTTCTTTATTAATATTTTGATAGATATTAATATTAGTTAAAACTATGAGACGGTAACAGACGGACGGATGGACAGACATGGCGAAATTATAAAGGTTCCGTGCTTCACTATTGAACTCTGGCGTAACATAATTTACTTTTAGCTGAAGACATCAAAAAAATAAATTATTTTAGATTTAAAGAATGAAAGATCCTGTTAAGTACAGGTAAAACTCGCATTAAAAACTAAGCCACATAAAAATATTGAAGGATTTATAGTATTGCCTAGTATAACTTTCCCAGGGAATTAGAACATCGTAAACTTCTCAAAAACCATGATCAAAAATCATGACATTCAGAATATCGCTATAGATTTCCAGTAAACTTTATTTAAACTTTTAGTAACGCTACTTTTTCATAATTTCAACTTTGAAGTTTCGGCGATCTCCAAACGAGGGAGGAACATATGTGTTTAGTGGATATTTTCGGCAACATCTAAAAGTTACTTATGTCAAAAAATCATAGCTAAATATAAAAATATAATACATAAAAAAATAGCAATAGCATGTAACAAATTTCCCGGCATTTCTAAAGTAATAAACTGAACAATCGCATTTCAGTGAACAAACCTTACTCAATAATTAATACCAATGATAACAACAATAAGAAATTCATTACAATATTTTCGAACAGCCATCAGGGCGTTACATAAACGTTTCAAAACAATGCGGCTCTGCAAAACCTGAAATAGTTTTCGCGCGCGCGTTGCCGACCGTGGGAATTTTCCCGTCGCTGCGACAAAAAGGCGGGAAACGCGCGCCCCACACAATAGCGACCGACTCGCGTCAGCCACTCGTTCGATATTATACCGTGTTGCAACATAAGAACGTTCCCATTAGTTCGCGTTGTACATAGACCTGAGACCGAACTGTAATGCCATCGTGGTATTTAAAGCAAAGTTTCGTCTGATTGTAATAGTTATTCGCTTATAACCTAGGAGATATACATATGACGTAATTAGATATTAGTAGTCGAATTGACTTATTGTTTGCGGTCTTCTGAAGGATGAACGCATAATGAATTGAAACAATGTAATTTTTAAATTCAAATTACATTTTAATTGTAATATACAAATACACTAAGCTTCCTATTTTCAATTTTCGGTGACGGTTAATATACTGCTAGGTATTCACCATTAAAGCTAGTTTGAGTGAAGAATTATGTACTTATTTTAATCTAGAATTTGAGAAGAGTAAAAAATGATTTGAGCTCAAATTTCAATTTCGCGCTTCACAAAGATGTACGTACATCTTACATATATCATAGAAATTATAAACCTATTTGGGGTCCAAATAGCAACCATGCGATGAACAGGGTAGAGTTCAGGAAATATTGTATATGAACGAGATAGTCGTATTGAAATTTAGTCAAATTAGATCCACTTTTAGAGCGCTAGAGAGAGTGTTTATTTAATGTAACGTTATTGTGGGTATTTATTTAAATTTGGCCTATTATATAATCTAGGGAAAACCGCACATGTGCCTTAGCTAGATATTTGTGTTTCATTTGATACACAGTGACAAAATGGTAAAATTATATATATATATATATATATATATATATATATATATATATATATATATATATATAACTACATTAGGAATAAAATAAACATATATAACGTTCTCAAAATGACGAAAATAACTTGTGTAGTACACCTATATGGCACAAAAATTATTAGGTAAGATTTAAAAAAATTAAATCACATGATTTAGAAAGATTAGAAGAAACTATGGGGAGCGTATTATTTTCAAACTGTGCACTGTTTTAAACTGATCGTTGACAATATTATTATTTGCCTAATTTATTCCCTTGACTTAATTTCACTTTTTTGGCGTAATTGTGTTTGCATTTTACTTTATATTTCTTATTACCTGTATGTGTAATAGATCCGAGTCCTCACAGGCGGCACGTCATTACGTGAAAACTTGCACATACGATAGAAAATAGCGCAAAGAAAATATTTATAATATTAACAATACGTAAAATATTTTACATTTTATTTTTGACAAGCTTGACTTCGTTTATTATGTAATTCATAACTGCACTTAGCCTTTTAAACACGTGAGGGATGAGTGTCAGCTTATCATTTTCATTAATCTATTCAGATTGACATTTCAACCTTTTTATCCCATGTTTGCTTATTTTCAAATAAACTCACAGCTTTATCCACAAAATCAATATAGTTGCTAATAAAGGCTGGGAAAATCAAAGGCATCGAGGAAGTAAGATCCAACATACCCGTTTCTCTTATTTAATATGTGATCCTTCTAATCTGTTAATTGAACACGTTGTCGCTATCAATAGCGCTGACATTTTATAGTCATCTTGATCTCACATCTAACTCTCGGTAATAATGCATAATAATTGTACGTAAGCATAAAAGTCAATTATTATTATAATATTATCCCATTTCCTGTTTTCAATTTAGTTTCGATGTTTAAATTGTAATTAATGTGAATAATACTGTTTTATGAAGTCACCTAACAGAGAAGCGGATTTAATTTTTTAAAATCGAAAAGTAAAATTTCTCGAAAATTTACTAGTCGGTTAAAACTCTAAAATTGTAGATATTGATTCCAAATTTCAGGAACGAGTTCCTAAATTTTATAAATCAAAATTGATTACAATTTGTGCAATTCGATACCATAGTTTGTACCCTGCTAACAAAATACTTTATATTTTATCAATATATTCAATGCTCTTGGATGTTAATTTTTTAATTAACAATTTTTTAATTAATTTTCTTGTACTTAATTACGAAAAGAAAATAAAACATGTATTTTAAATACCCATAGACCATTTTAGTAAGGAATTGTTTTTTCTCTGTATACCGCTACACTAGTCTTTGCAGCATTACGAAAGATGCCTCTAGGTTAGTGCACACAATATTGTGCATAGTGCGCACCCAACAATCTCCCGACGAGATCTTCTCATGTTGCTATAAACTCATTGTTAGTCTCCAGTCTTGCAACAACAGCCAATTGTTTCTAACGTGTAAGAGATAATTATTATCGATAGTATAGAAATTAACAACATTTTTCACTTAGTCCATAGTTCTAAGAGTTAATTTTTGACTCTTGAAATAGCTATTGGGCTCAAACATTAAGCAATGTTGTCACTTGTAACTCTTGTGTAAATGCAACCTGTAACGAGTGAATTCAACTCAGATATAATAGACAACACAGATATAATATATATATATATATATATATATATATATATATATATATATATATATATATATATATATATATTTACATATATATATATATATATATATATATATAGTTGAATATACATACAGATAATATGATTTAGTATTATTTCATCAATTAAACCACTTATTTCAATACATTTTAACTTAAAAAAATCGTAACCTCGGGTCATGGCTTATTCGAAAGAATCCACATTAAAAGATAAGTCTGTAAGTACATTGGCAACAAAACATTAATTAAACCCAGATTTTTGTCCATCCGAGAGATAAGAGTTATTATAAAAATAAGTATTTGTGATAAAAATGCTCTAGATATTATGTTTTAATATATTAGCATATATAAATATTAAAAAGATACTTTAACATATAAATATAACTATAGGAAAATGGATGAAGAAATAATCCCGTATGAATTAGTACGAATTTCTTTCCTTTTCCTACCAAAGGTACCAATCACTTTATATAACATACAATCTCGGACATCCGTTGACAGAAATGGTACATACTCGTATATATATAGGTACTTTATAGGCAGCAATTGTATATGTGAAGGAAGCTCAATGGAATGAAATTCGCGTTCAGTTAATGAGCCAATTAATTCATGAGCAATTTTTAAACGATTTTTAATGAAACGCAATTAGTATTTATATCTTCTTTCCACTAAAACATACTTTTTATGCCATAGCGTATTTATTTCTCTCGACCTTCAGTTTTCATCCTAATTAAACACATATAGATACTCATATGTGAACTCACATGGAAACTGCTCTTTGTAATAATGGAGCATAAGAACTATGAAAAAGAGAAAACGTTAAAATATGGTATAATTTTAAATGATCCAATGTCACTCAGCATTTTCAACCACATTAATTTTGTAAACAGATAGCTTCAGAATTTAATTTCTATATATATTAATCTCGATATAGAGTGACGAACACAAACTGTCTACTACATTACGTAAAATATGATATGATAAATTAATAAAACAAATATAGGCGGCCGCAATTAAATAATAGAGGCAGGAACTGAAAGTAAGTTAGACAATTTTGTTTGAATGCATTCCATAGTGCACATAACACGATATAGCACTCAAACGAAAACAACCTGTCAACTGAACATGAACATGAAAAAATGCGACACTTAACGCGCCTGCTTAGTTTCAAATAATAACAAAGATTACTATAAACATAAACGTGTCAACAAATAGACAGTTGATTGTCATAAATGTATCAATACGTTCCTATCTTTCTAGAAGCATGGTCAGTAAATATTATCTGTATAGAAAATCATTGTATTATTTTATTACGAATTGTTTGCTTAAACGACTACCATAACAATAATATTAAGTCAGTCGCAGTTTAGTGCTGTTCAGTACATCGGAGGCTATGATTCTATAGGTACACTTTTAAGATTTTAAAAACGATGTTTAATTAAATTGTTAGTAACATGATCTAAATGAAATTGTTCGTTATAAAAATTGGTGTAAGTGGTTAAAAATGGTGAATAGAAACTACAAAATTAATAGTGACAATAAACCAAAAAATGTGGAACGTGTTGATTCGTATTTATCGACAAACGTGTACGGACATAACAATTATAGTAAAAAGCCGAATCATAAGCGAAGTAGAAGACACCTACAAGAATTGAAGAATACGTTGAAGAAAAATGAGATCGGTTCGACCGAATCTGAGAAGAAAACGCCGCTTGCAGAAGAGAGAAAAAATAGAGTGAGTGCTGTTCAGAAAAGGATTGAGCCTAGTCTAGGGCGGTATACGCCTGTGGATAAAATCGACGGGAATTTCGACAAACACAACATAAGATTTTTACCGTTGCCACCTATTAACACAGAGAAATTGCAACAGCGTACGTCCGAGGTGGCTAAAATTCACAAGTATCCGAATTTAGAGAAACCCTTTCTTGGCGGCTCGTTGGGGAATAGCGGAAGTTTACCTACCATAGAGGAAAATGGTACTGAAGACTCGTTTGAGATGATCGGCGATTACTCCACTAACAAACCTCGTTATAATAAGGACAGAATTAGTAATGCAGGCCGCTCGACACTGCAGTTATCCGAATCGAATATCAACGAATTCATGCCAGTCTATTGCCGAGAACATAAAAGCTCTTCAAGACACTATTCGAAGCCATCCATCCAACCACCATACTCGAGGAATGTTGAACAAAAGGTATGTGATATACAGTAGTAATCTATTAAAACACATTAATCGGGTTTTGTAATAAAATGTTTTCACGAATATTAAAATCAGATTGACCTTTTTATTTCTTGCATGTATAATTTATTAGAAATCAATATAATAGTAATATTCCAATATGTTTGATGAATCTAAAGGTCATTCGAGGCCCTTTAGTTATAACCGCATTTGTTATAGGAATTTACATTATTTCAAAACATACGTAAATTTGATGAATTATTTATTATATCACTGTTATGTCATCATCTTTAATAATCAAAGATATAAGCTTTGTTAGGCCAATGAGTATATCTGTGAACTCCTATATTACATGCGAAAACGTGAACCTATTTGATATTTGTTGCAAAAATATCGGACCTTGCGGAAAGCAGTATAAAACTTTAAAAATGCATATAAATTACCAATTGCAACGAGTAAATTCCGTAGTCCAGTTCTAATGGAAGGGGGATTATACTCCTTTCACCAGTCTTCAAGTTTCAACACGGTCGTCGCATCTCGATGGCCGTCATGAGACGAGTCACTGAAAGCGAAAGCGTCAACGCTACCAAACAACTTTTCTTAGCTGCTGGACCGCTTCTCTTTATCGACTTGCATGTGGAATGCAGTTACCTTCTTAGAGCTGCAGTTTCTATGCCATGCTTGTAATTCATACAAATAGTGATCACGTCAATAATTAAATTTTAAGTTTAAAAATCTTATGAACTCGTGGAAAAATTAGGTATCATATTCTTTACTTAGAATTTGTATAACGATGATTTATGATTGATAAATTCATTAAAAATGAATTTTCTTCCTGTATAGAGTAATCGTCTTTATGCTACAAATATTATTTTGTATGTCCATTCTCATTCGCTATATATCCGTGACAAATCAATCAAATATAATAAATAATTAAAATATACGAACATTTCAACCATCGTCATTCAATCTATTAATAACCCTACGGTTGCAACATAATGAGATTACTCCCGAGATTGCAGGGACCTTCTCTGATTCCCATGAGTTATATAAACACGTAATTACACCTTGTAATTAATTTTCATCAGTATGGTCGGCTATATAATTAGTATGACACACCACTTAAAATTCTAGTTATATAAGATAAAAAGCATGCAACAATGTTCATTTTCAATTGTTACCTTTCAAAATCAATATCGGATGCCTAACCTCAACCTTTGACTCTCTTTCTTTATATAACCATAATTACCGTAACGCTTGCATCACAATTAGAGAGTTAACATTATAAGGAATTATGTTTCATGATATACTATGTGCATTGAACAAATTTTAAAAGAAAAAAATAATCAACATATTCAGTTGAAGTTGGCGCCAAAAAAACAAAATTATGTCGATTCAAAATTAAGTTCGAATTACTTCGAGCACAGTACAACAAAAAAAAACTTGAGAAACCTTTAAGGACGTATATGTTTTTATCTTTCATGTAAATAAATAAATATGGGAAGTATATGAACATCAAAAATATTTTTTTCTGTTATTGTTTTTGATTGCTTTCTACTAAACTTAGAAATCTTAAAAATATGATGTTTTATTAATCTAATAGAAAATTTCATCTAATAGAAAATTCGGAAAGTTCTAGTCAGAAATAATTACTATATAATTTTCATTAGACAAGCTACTTCAAATAATGCCCTCTTTATATCTTTTTAACCGCAATAGAAATAATTCACATGGCTGAAGCCGTTTTGATGTAAATAAAAAACCGTCTCTTGTTTAAAGTCTGATAAAACATATATAGAAGTGCTATGTGTACTAAAGTACCGTCCTCCGAGGTCACTGGAGCATTCATCGAAAAAGACTTCACTTGTGATATCAAGCATCGAAAGCCCAAATGTCACGACTCATTGTTTGATTCTGTGTTGTTGACCTTAAACTTTAAACGTCTGTAGTAGAGAAAAAATAGCGTTAAAGGTATTCGATAGTTTGTCCTTAACCCATCGCAGTTTAAATGGAAGTAGTTTTATTAAATTCCGTAAGTGATTTGCGTATTGGTAACTGAAGCCACGAAGGCACAACTAATAGAAATTGCGCTCAAGTCTAAATGTCATGAAGTTTATATTCAATGCTTAGATGTACAATACGTTCACATGGAAACGTACAATGCATATAACATTTATTTTTGAGCTATTGCTTTGAAATTTTATTTTAAGAATTAAAAATGTTCTACGCAATTCCGGTCATTATTTTCATTAGCTTAAAGCATTTTCCATCCACTTTAAAATACCTTTATTAAAACTAGACCCTAATTCTAGACGACATAGAAGACGTTGTAAGCTAGAAAATAGTTAAAGACGGTTTATCTTACAATCAAAATTATTATTTTTCATCTAACTTAAGAATATATATATAATGTTAAGTCACTTTAAATTTGTAGTTCCCTGCTTTATAGTTTAATTGTAGAAGTGTTCCGTTTTAATAGCAATTTCTCATTATAAATATTAGAAATCATACAAGGAAGGTTCCATACACACTTAATTATTTATAAAAATATAAATATTTAAAGATATTTAGCATTTTTATTAAATATTAACAAATATTAAAATTAGTTTTCACCATTGATTGCCTAACACATGTTTTCATAGGCATAAAACATCATAAGTTCCTTCATAACTATATTTACGTAGAATCATCGCTATTGTTTTTCAGTAAATTTTAAGTACACTTTAATATCTCTGTTATTTTAATAATGTTTTTTAATAATTATTGCCTTGATTTGTGCATATTTTCAATAATAACTCCAAAAATATCTGGCATAAAATTTTAAAGAAAATAGTTTCGAATTCTTATAGATTCTTCAAGTGCTATTTTATTACTCTTTCCACTGATACACGACCGAAAGGAAAATCTCTTTTTTTTAGAAAAAAACTCGCCTCCTTCAAAATAAACACCCAAATCACTTTCAGCTCTTACTATTCCGAGATATGCGAGTTAATTATTTCATACAAATTTAATTATACAAACTTCATTTCTATACTACTCGATTACTGTTGTTTCAATTTTCTACATCAGACTGCGTGAATGTTCCTGTAGGATCCCATTTTTTTTCCTTTTTCTTTCGACATTTGGAAACTTAGAAATTCTTTTAGTATATCTTAGAAATTATTTTGTAATTCTTTTAGTATATCTATATATTCTCATGTTTATAAACGTACATTTTGTATGTTTCTGGACGGAGTTTATATTTCTCATTTTATCTCAGCCTGATTAACAGTTCTCACAGTCTTATCACATTAGCTGCGAATTAGTAATTAGAATTCCTAAGTATGATCCTGTACCGAAAAATAAAACTCGTGAACAGATGACAAGTTCGTATCTTGATAAGCAAAAAACCTTTCTTTCTTTTTAATCTTCCTTTTGCTTAATCTAAGGTTTCATTGTTTATATTACAAGGAGAATCCTAGAAATCGATGACCTTTGACAGTAAAGCTCAAATAACAGATCAGTTCATCAAGAGAAGTTGAACAAGAACAGCCTTTACTCCACCTTAAACTTCTGAAAATAAATCGTATCTACTGACTTATTCCAAAGCTTGTATGTATAAGGCGCCTATTAATATTATATCAAATGTAATTACTATATATTTGCAAGGCGTAATTGGCGATTTGAATAATTATTTTTAATGTGAGTCAGGGCAAAATCAATTTTGTCTCGAATAACTTTATGTGACAATGCTAATTTTACGTAGGAAATCACAGCTCATTTATAGTAAGAATCATTACATTTTTATTCCTTACGCTACATTACCTTCAGTTTTTTTAAATGTGTTATTCATATTTACTAAATTAAATTACTAATTACCTATAATATTTATAATATTTCGAAACAAGTAACAATACCTATTATATAAGTAACAATACTTATAACAATATCCATACTTTTCTTGTCGTCGTCGTAAAATATTAAAAAATAGCCACCGGGAACAAGATTGTGGTAACGCATAAGTCATTTCTTAATCATTTTGACATTTAATTGCCTTGCTGGCGATAATAAGGTATTGTGGAGAAAGCGCGCTGAACAGTGCCGATCAAAGTACAAAGGTAAAGAATGTTATATGAGAGAGGTCGGCGCTGATGGGGTAACCGAGTCAGCTGGTTGACAGCTCCATCCGCGCTTGTGTGATCGATTTTATCTTCGGATCTTTGCGCCAAATTAAGCTTGAATTATGGTTTGGAAATTGTTACGTACAGCATTAAGTATATTAAGAAATAAAGCATTTTATAATTGATATGCCGAATGTTCGAGATCTTAGAGATAAATGATAGTAATGAAAAATAAAAACAAGTCATTTGGAGCCCTTAAGTCTTCATACGCATCTCGTGTAAAAATTTAAACACGATTCTTTAAAGTAATACAATTTATTGTATAAGATATTATATTTACATAAACTGATGTGAATGTACAATTATTTACTATAAAATATTTACTTGTTTAGTTAGTGGTTCTGTATTTTATGTTCGTACAAGCTATCGTTAATTGAAACCAAAAGTAAAATAAATGATTAGTGTTCGCCGTCAATGAATTTCCAAATAAACTATCCTCTGTTTTTATGCCTGTGTGTTAATCTTTCTTTCCGTCAATGTTACAACAAAGTGGCGACGGGGATAAAACAGGATGTGTAGAGTATGTGTACTATGAATATTTCGTATTAGGTAAAATACATTTGCGTCAACATGGAATTGGACTTGAAAGGAATTTTGGTTACTATGTCCTTTGTTTTGTAACAGAACAGTGAAATCCTTCAGGTTATGAAGTCAAGCACCCCAACCAAATGTCAATTATGTTTCAAATTTCGACTGTTATGATGAAAAAATAAACTTTTTATCAGTATTGCGGGGGATTCGAGAATTAGTTTGGTTTAAGGGTCAAATTGACAAGGACACATTGACCTCTATTTGTATGGTGTGTTATACTCAATTATTAACAATTATCAAATTAACATTTTAAGTTTTATTCTAGTATTTTATTTTAATATTTTTTACAAATTCCTAAAGTGATCAACCTTTTTGTAGAGGACCATTTGCATGGTGAATATAACACACCATGCAAATAGAGGTCAATGTGTCCTTGTCAATTTGACACTTTACCTTAACTTATCCTTATAGTATATTATATTGTGTGTACTATTATGGAATATAATAGTACACACAATATAATATACTAAAAGGATAAATTAAGGTAAAGTTTCACTTATTTTTTCAATAAAACCGTGATGGGTAATATATATATATATATATATATATATATATATATATATATATATATATATATATATATATATATATATATATATGTATATATATATATATATATATATATATAAATATATAGATACATTCATACGACATCAAAATTTACTTGAAATTCAGATTTGACCTCCGCTGAAGTCAAAGGAGTGAAAGCTGTAAGATAATTATTTTCATACATAATTTATAATCAGGCATATTCCATATTATCAATACAATGAATTTCTGGGTTGCACGCCGCGTCCCCGCCTATGTTTATTGCTAACGCGCTACTGCTTACGCGCACCCCTATTCGTCAAGTAATATATGCACATCAAGGTATGTAACCCCGAAAATCCCTCAAACATCACGTGCGACAAGCTAGTAAACGTGTTATAAGAATATCTTTTCATCAAACGATATATAATTGTACAACAACACCGATTTTGGTCAAAAATGCAAAAACTATGAATGCAAGAATTATGTCTCAAACACATTCTTGAGGACTTAATTTATTCGTGGAATAAATGATAATAATATTCGCAAAAAATTATTGCGTTTTTCAGGCACAACATTTACAAAGTAATTGAATCGACTCTAGAGTATGAAGCAGCAAAAATCAATAGTCGAGAAATGTCAAGTCAATTGCCAACTTCTACAATACGAGAGTCAATGTTATTTCTTACCGTCGATCGCACTCACAAGACAGAGGGCCATCCACCAATCGTCGTAGCATCAGTCAAGATAGTCACTCGTTATCACAGATGCGACAAAACAACAGACTCGATTTCAAGTTCCTCGGCATTGAAAAAAAAATGCCTACGATATTCTAAAACTAACCCAAGTTCAAACAATTGTCGAGTCCCTTATGACAAATTAAAATGTGGTTTTTGTTTGAAAACTGACCTTATACAGAAACCAATGTTTGCCTTACTTAATGAAAAAAAAACTAGCTCAAGGGTCAAATGTGTCAAAATGGGTCTGGAAGACCTAGGCAAATTAAACTACCTAGACGACCTAGTAGGTGTGAATAAAATCTATATTTCTGTATCTCTGTAGGTCTGAACTTTTCTCGAAAGTTGGTGCAAAATTGTATACGACTGTAAGATTGAATTAACAACACGACCAGAATTTCGAAGTGGACTCATAATCTGTTTACCCTATTGCCCTGGCCGGACTTTAAAAAATGAATTTTAAGGGGAAAATAAAAAATAGGGATATACGCTTTCGGTCTCTTATACTCACGGTGTTTTTAAACCCCTTGGCTATGTCATAGTTTCAATCGAATATAAGGGTCATGCTTCAAATTAATAGTTATTTGAGGTACCTGACCACCTCAGCCCAGCCTCAGGAAGGATGTGGACCAGGTGACTAAATGTAGATTTGGAAGTCCTTGACTTGTCAAAATCTAACATCAACAACTGATTTCGTCGAGATGACTCTCCCAATCGATTCTGGAGGAACACTTAGACATTTTCGAGACAAAAGTAGGAAGCGTACCAAGTTTCATGGTCTTTAAAATTGAAGAAGAACGCCAAACCCACTTTTCTTAAAGCCAGAGACGTCCTTGTCGTTCATCCTTGTCGATTGTAGTATTCTAGTATTAGATTTGAAATATAGCGCACAATAGGTTCAATAGTTACCACAAGCTGCGCTGCATAATCGAGTAGCCTAACTTAGTAAGTTAGGCTACTCGATTATGCAGCGCAGCTGATATAAGTACTGTGTTTTACGTTCGTACAAACAATCGCTGAAATCCATACAAGAGTCTCTCAAGCCATACAAAATGTTTAAGATTAATATAATATTTTTAAGACAAGAAGAGAAATTTAGCATGAGATTAGAACTTTTTATTTAAATAACTTCAGTTACTTTCACCCAGAATTTAAAAAAAAATAAAATTTCAACTACGGAGCTATAGTTTCAGGCGTATTTGTTATTTTATGCGCTTGGACAATGTTATTGAATCTTGAATATATTTGGCGTTAATTTTGTAGAAATTCATTATTCACAATTAAATGAAACTACGTGATGTAGTATTATTTCTACTTTCTTTAATTTCTTTACCACGACCTAGGTTTCGTTGTATTACAACATCTTCAGGTGGGATATTCGTTAGATATAAAGATATAAATATTATCTTTGCTAATATCCCACCTGAAAAAGTAATACAACGAAACCTAGGTCGTGGTAAAGAAATTAAAGAAAGTAGAAATAATACAACATCACGTAGTTTCATTTAATTGTGGTTATTCAATCTGTTGACAATTGCGCGTTTTATTTGTAGTTCGTACTTGTGAAAAATTATTCACGCGGATACATGGCTGGTGATAATATATACAGGTGGCCTTTACATCCGTATATCCGTTGTGAAAAGCGGTGATACGCGTTGGAATTTAATACAAGTTCTCTATGTCACAACACTGACATGTTTCAAGTGAATTTACCTACCATCGTAAGGCTTTCAATGACTACTGATACAATCGGGTGTAGGCATGCGTTCTTGTCAGACTGGACAGTGGATATGCGTTGATAACATCTGTCGCTTGATCACAACACGGCCGTCGAGCGCGTCGTGTCGAGCGGCGCCGGTTGCGCTTTCACCCGCATCGATGCACAATGATCCGATTATTCTCGATGACCTGGAACTCATTTTGGACGGTTCATCAATTCGCCGTAATTTGGTTGTTCATTGTCCGTGATTATGCAGATTTACCATTACGTCAGTAGGTTTATGTTATGGCGCTTAGAAGTTCTAAGGATTGAGGTATCCAATAAATATGAAAATCGTGGATGACTAACATTAGACATTTTTTACTAACACAGAATTTCAAGCGAATATAGTTTATTCATTCATCTCGATGTGAAATAGAGCTAACAGAGTTTCTTTGCCAAAGAAAATACTCTTTATGCACATTTTACTATATAGAGTCAAGCTTATGTAAATAGTTGAATTTTGGAAAGATTAGTGAGAACGTGTGTTTTTTTGTTTGCTTTTTACCTATCAAGCATTAAATACCGCAAATATTTGTTATTTAAATAATAAAAAATACGCTTTTTGGTATTTAATCATATCCAAACGGTGAGATGAAGGTTACATATATATATATATATATATATATATATATATATATGTATATATATATATATATTTAAAATATATGTGTTTGTGTGTATGTGCACAACATCCAGAGATTGTTCTCACACAGAGATTGTTGTTAATCTAAAACGCTTCTTTATAATTTTACGGTTTTAATAATCTATTCAGAAAACTCTACGTCATAACAAAACATTTGCAATCATTTCTACAAGAAACGTTATATAATCTATTAACGTGTGGAGTCAGGAAAATATATTTCTTAAATGTAAGACAAAGCTAAATTTATAAATGCTCTACTAAATTGTTCATAAGCACCCATTGTCTTCATGTTTTGTAATGAAATGTACATTCACAACTTGAAGCGGTATTAAATGTTTATTTACTGTATTATTTATTATTCCTACGGTTGTTATTTTAAGCGAATTTTCATAGTTTTCCTCTTTGTAAAAGCTCTCCAGTCAAACATAATAAGTTGTTTCTCGGTTTTCACGAAAATTATATTTAGTATTTTATACTAATTGCGATCTTGCTATTTTTGAATAGAACATTGAAAAAAAAATATTTTAAATCAAAGCCCACTAATATTCACCTGTTTTTATAAATTAAACGAAAATAAAAAAATGGGCTATTTTAAAATTGTTTTATTGGGGCCCTATAAAACAGAGTCGTATAGTGGAAAATACTATAAAATTTAAATAAAATAAACATTAACTGAATGTTCTTTAAACAGTAAAGGCGAAATTAAATTATTTGAATTAATTTAAAATCAGTTTGAAAAATATATCCCATATCTCAAAATACATACATAACCTATCAATGACCCATAAAACTGGCAATGACCCATAAAAATTGGATGTTTTTCTATATTCGAGATGAATAATCACAGGCCGACTTTTACTTTTTGAATTATTTATTAAATTATTCTTTGTCCAAATTTCCTTCTAGTAACAGAATTCAATTGGATTAAATATATATATATATATATATATATATATATATATATATATATATATATGTATATATATATATATATATATATATATACATACATATACACACACACACACACACATATATATATATATATATAATGTTGATGAGGAGCATTAACGTTGATGAGTTACTTTGCACATTATTTATACATTACATTGGCTCCAAATCTATATCTGATTGAGTCGGTATAATTTTTTTAAAAGTAATATTTCTTCCGATTCCAGATATATTCATAATAGCTGTTATTCAAAAGCTGAACTTTCTAAAACATTTATCAAGAATCATCAAATAATAAGGAAATATTATAAGGGTAATTCCATGAGTTTTCTGTACATACTCTATTCGAATTCCAATAAGTATATTTGGATTCTTAATTAAATTGAAACATGATTGTTTGAACTTAAATAAGATATTTAATGTCTTGTTACGTTTTGGAAATATTAAGAAACTGTCGCATGAACTAATCGTAACCGTGCTCTGCCTAAAAAATTAAAAAGGCAGTCGGTAGCCTAATTGCGCGGAATCTGCAATATTACAAAATAATTAGGTACAAATAAATTATAAGTGAAAAAAACACGCAAATGTGTCAGTGTTGGAATGCAAAATGCTAATTTGCGAATTAAATATCGGACGAAGTTTTGAATTTTGAAATAGTAATAAATGTCTCATTTCTTTCCTCGGGGAAATCATCTTTTGGTTATAAGCGTAATATTAAATTATATATGTGAATTATTACTATAAAACTATAAAGAAAACCTAAAAAAGATGATAGAAATAAAAGTTTTATCTTCTTCTTAGTATTATGAGCGTATTCTTTCAAAACATGTATCGCTTGAGTTCTTTTATTGACTAGTTTAAAGATTTAGATCGTAAATAAAATAAAACTCATTAAATAACGCGTTTATTATTTTGAACACTCTATGTATTGTAATTCTAGGCCATAAAACAAAAGTGAACATTTTGCAATAATAATATCTTTTCTGCGAACCATCGTCCAAATAGAAACATGAGTACTTGGGCGGTCGTAACGACGTAAATATAATCTATATTTTATCCGAACATTCCAACCGAAATATTACACATTTCTTTACGAGGTGAAAGTATTACGGATGGCATGGGCGGAAATATACTCACGTTACGCCATTATTTCAACACAGAGTTGTGAACAAGGTGACATTATAGCAGGATTCAAATACGTCAGCCTGGACGGATATGTTTGCTCATATATCAGAATATATCACATGCAAGTTGGATAATAGAAATGTTACACAACATTGATTAGTAAATTTGCCAATACTAGAACTAGAATTTATCTGCGTTGTTTTGCACTCTTGCGTTGCGATGTCCGGTCATAATTTGTAAGTCCAATTATCAAACAATTCTTCAGAGAGCAGTAAATATTTAAACAGGCAAATTAAATTTATATTTAAA
Organism: Druceiella hillmani; assembly: GCA_039881145.1. Taxonomy (NCBI): domain Eukaryota; kingdom Metazoa; phylum Arthropoda; class Insecta; order Lepidoptera; family Hepialidae; genus Druceiella; species Druceiella hillmani. Next base: position 43,598,641 of record JAYKKI010000001.1, on the reverse strand, counting down.
ATTAAATTGCATACCGAAATAGGATTTTATTAATGAAGCCGTATTAATATCAACTTATAAATGTCTCATAATTCGATGTTTAACAATTTCAAAAAATTACAATTATGCTGTAAATTACAACATAAATGTTGTAATTTTTTCAACGTAATTTGTTGATAATTCCAAATATTTTATACACAATTTTCTTATTTGTAATTAAAACAATTTTAATAAATAAATAACAAATCTGAATAAGAAATCTAATCACGAATTAGTTGAAACTTAAAATAATGGAATAAAAATAAAATAATTATGAAAGATTATTGAAATAAATTTTAATTTAAGTTATAAGTAAAAGACTCATTTTTGTTTTTAAGTTTAGATTTAAAATTATTATTTCTTGTACAGTTTAATATCGTAAATTATTTATGGAATTAAAAACTGGAAAAATGGTCCATTTAGATTCTCCTCTTGTATAATTTAAAGCATCCAAATATTTAACATCAAGAAACAAAACCCTTACAACAGTATTTTCTCTATTTTTGAGACATAGGACCTTCTCAAATAATTCCCCGAAATGTAGTTTTTCTTGTACCTTGTTAAATATAACCTTAAATCATGAAGCGGCCATTTCCGTTTACATATTGCTTTAGACTTATATTCTACATGGCTTATAGCATTACTTTGTGGGACTAATTTAAATAACGTGATGTTGATTTAAAATATAAAATATTTTCTGGCTAACGAGCTCACTGATGATTGTTTCTTTTCTTTTTTATTCACACTTAACTTACAACCATAAAATCATTTTTACTCTTATTTAAAATATTGTAAAGCAGAAAGCCTGTCTACCTTTATGTATTATATAATATGAAGTTTTAATAGGAAGACAAATGTTTTTCTTCAAATTTGCAAACGAGTAGGTAGTGCCACAGGAACTTAAAACTTCTCTGATGGATTCATTTAAAATTTCATTCGATTTAAGTAATCATTTTGGAAATTGTATATATGTGGGGAATAAATACATATATACATATGTATGCACAGAGCCACAAAATCTTGAAGATTTTTGGCTATTTCTCTGACGTGTCTTTTTCTGGCAATAAGACTCAAAAAAACTACACGTCAGAGTAGAACTTTTTATTCAACTGTATTTCGTATACCAATTTGAAAATTGATTTAGGGTCTTTATGTCATAGTATCCACTACGGCGCAGTAGGCAGTAATGACCATTGATCTAAATATCAAGATACGGTCAAATGAAACATAAACCAAATCGAAAATGACAACACCAATTCATGTGCGCCATCTATTGCAATTAAACGAAACTACTTCATCAGTCACATAACCGACTGTATGTGACCGTAAATCTAATTTGTTGCGGCGTTATCTTATTTTATTATTTTTTTAACTGAATTAAAAGAAAATGGTTCTTAGTTTGTACGTATGTATACTGATACGACAATGCCAAAATAGCTTGGAATTTATGTGAAGTAATATAAAAAAGTTATTTTTGTATAACAACAGGCAATTATAATAGGTAGATACAATGACACTATACTGCATAGGTATGTCAGAAATTATTTAAAATTAAGGTGGCTTAATTACCTCAACTTCATTTTGTGCCAATCAGTTTTAATTTAGTCCCTCTATGGGGAGGTTGCGTACTTATACTTATCGGCGTTGGTAAGACGATTATGCAAGAACCGATATATACTTCATCAGTGATCAAAAGGTTTAGATTTAAAATAATAAAATTTATCTTAAATAAATTATAATGCTATAATACTCTCCGTCTACATGCAGGTACATATCTACGGTATGTTTTCGTAATTTATACTATTTTAGTTTAAAATATTTGTTTATTACTTTAGTGCAAAATCGATAATGTGTAAGATATGTAGAAAGATACCAAGTCATTCAGGATCACATTTAAATTCTATCTGACCACAAAAGAAAAGGTAAATTGAAGACAACTCTATCACAATACATTTCAAAAGTTCTACCGAATATTAATAAATAATATTATATTACGTTATGCTTTCCTGTTTTTATTTACTTTAACAAATAAATTCCCTTTCTTATTATTCTTCCCTGCTTTAAAAATTAATCAAATATTTGACGCAATAAATTTAAATTAATTTTAGATAGCAATAAGACAGTGTTGAGTTGTTTACAAATATTACTAGCCGTACCTACGACTCCGTTCGCGTGAAATTCGGAATAACAACAGTTTAGGATGTTTTTTTTCATATGTTGCTCTTGGGTATAAACTATTACCATACCAAATTTCATCAAAATTTGTCCAATAAATTTTGCGAGATCGCCGCACAAAGTAACAGACAGGCAGAAAAAAAGTTTTCTGTTTTCAACGATATACACATATACATATATATATATATATATATATATATATATATATATATATATATATATATATATATGTGTATATATATGTATATGTATATATATATGTATATATATATATATATATATATATATATATACATACATATATATATATATATATACAGTAGCATTCTTCAAATTTTCAACTGATAAGACACTGCAATTTTATTTAGTCTGCGAAATCATTTTTTTTCAGCACCCCACTCGTCGGTATATTTTCAAAAATCAAAGTAAAGAAAAATGAATAGTTAATAGTTGTATTTTCAGTAACTTTATAAATTCCAACGTTGTGACCTTACAAGGTCACAACGTTGGAATTTATATAGTTACTGAAAATACCACTATTTTCTCAATAAATAACAAAAAATATGTATAAGGGACGATTATTAACCGAAGGTAACAAACACCAACCTTTTTCAAAATTCTTGAACTGTAATTTAAATATATGTTTACTACACAATCCGGCGAAACGAAAGACGAAACGCTGCTGATTACACCATTTAGCATCGTTTCTAGTGGGATATTTTTCGGTTGGACCTGTCCTTCCGAAGTAATATATGTCTATGGTTAGGACAAAATACATATTACATTTTTGAACTTATGAAGAATATCTGATCAGATATCCAACTGTTTTAGTGCAAACGTCTCTTCGCTAAGTTTATAGGTCGCTTGCCTCATAATTATTAAAATGTTGTATTCCACTACGATATTAACTGTAGTTTAGTGGCAATTACATAACTAGGAACAAATTTTATTCCTTTAATTACATAGTATAATCGTGATAGTAACTGTATATTTAGGCAATAGGCAGCCAAAATACAACATTGTCAAATTCACGAAAATACTGTAAGCAGTAGTAAAACAAATAAGGTAAGTCTGTCTGAGGATTTATTCTAAATACGTATTATTTTTTTAATTTGTGTATGTTTATCGGTGTAAAAAGCTTAATGAAAATAAAAATTGAGCAAAAATGTTAATGCAAAAAAAAACATTTTCTTGTATAATTTTTGTTGGTAATTAAAAAAATAATTTCGTTAGGAATAAGAGCGTGAACATTAATATGTCATAACACATTATGGCAACTTGTCAACCTAATTACTGCAGGATGCAAACCCCTTTGCTTTCCACGCCATTTTTCGATTCTATACATCAGAAATACGTAGTAGCTATTTCCTAGAACCAATTTTTTTACAGGAATATTTTGTTAAATGTCCCAGCTAGTTTTCCACTCGAACAAAGTTGCGGGTTAAAGC